>CM057457.1:299142500-300362500 GCA_016271365.2 Neoceratodus forsteri
AGACCTGCCCCCAAGATTTGACCCCCAATATTTAGACAAGTCAATCCTTACAAATGTTACATAAGGTTAGATGGAGACTGGCATCACCACTTTCCCTGGGCCCCAATCCCTAATTTGGCATCATGCTGACTTTATCCCTCCAAGACTAGACTCCAAATATGACATGGGAGAGTAAGAGTTTTACTAGATTCTCCCAACTTGTTGATGGAGGCAGGTGCATATGTTTTGATAGGGTGAAAGAGAAATTCCACCTAAACAACACTGAGTTTTTCAATATCTCCAAGTTAAGCACTTCAACTCTTGTGAAGATAGGACAATGATCCTGCAGAGACAGAAAACATTGTGTGAAGACTTTATATATGGGGTTGTTATCCTAAATGTTAAGATAAGATATATCTCTGCACCATATGAGATGCTGGGTGATACAGGTTCAGATCCATTGAACTTAATTAAGAAAGCATGGGGGAGAGAGACAGCTGCCCATCCCCATCCTGGAGGATTTCTGGGATAAGAGATTCAGGATTGGGTGGAGAGTGACTTCATCCCCAGACTGGAGGGAGTATTTTTGGAAAATTATTACACGATTTTTCCACACCCCACTGTCACCAAACACTTTAAGACAACTTTCTCAGATAAATGTTGATGACAGTGCAATAGCAAAGGAATTCATGTACATATTTTTTGGGAATGCCCAATAATTAGGGGTTTCTGGGAAGAAGTTAAAGACAAAGTGCACCAGATACTCTCAATAGATATCCCCTCAGATTTTCTGAACTGGGTTTGGAGGTTCCCTATGATGTTGGAACTTCTTCCCACCGTAGAATAGTGGGCCTGATTCTCATAGTGGCAGCCCTGAAATGCTTCATTTCTCAATGGCTTTAACTGAATTCTCCAACCATAGGGGAGTGGTTCAAATGAATCAGACAAATTCAGGAACTAGAGAGGCTCATGGTCATAAGTCACCTGAAGGAATATAAGTATCTTGAAATCTAGGATCCTTGACTGGCCTCGTCTGCAATTCATCTCCCAGGCTGAATGCCTTAAGATTTCATTATACCTTTATTATGAGAGATGGAATCCATCCGGACAGCCTGCTGTGGCAGGAGAGGCTGACGTAGACCCCTGATAACCTGGAGCTGATTACTCAGCTTTTCCCCACATGGTGAAGGCCTGGCTTGGATGTTCTGAATGAGATGGCTTAGGACCTGAGAGAGGTCCAATGCTTTGGCATATCACCCTCTTCCCCTCATGGGCTCCCCTCCCCTTACCTTCCCTCGCCCCCCATTTCCTTGTTTTCCCAAAGGGTAAAAATAAAATAGGGACTAGACATAATCACCTCATAAGATGCTTAAATGATAGTGAGAACTATGTATACTAATTCCCTTATCTTTTAGCTTTAGAAAATGAAATTATGGCACCTCATGCCATTGAGAGTTTTCTTTTTCTCTCTTTTTTATTTTAAAAAAGAAGACTTTACTTTTATTTACCTCAAGTACTTTGGTTTCATTCTTCACTTACTTATTCAGAGCTGTATAGATAGAAATAGAGCAAATGTTTGTGGCTTAATACTTCATTATGATTTGAAGTTAAAACAACATTCTGACAACAAACTATTCAAAAATCTGACTCTGTAGTGACTAAAGGAAAGGCTGCTGTATTCATTAATGTTAAAACTACATTTACATAATTTACCTAATTGTTGTTCCAGAGCATTTGAAAATTGTAAAATTAGCCTTCCAATTAAAAAAAACTGTCTTACCTGCTTCCTAAAATGGCCGCCAAATGTGTTATGTGATGACATAATCGGAGCCAAAGTCAAAGAGATATATAGCTCTCTATAGTGCTAACTAGTTCTTTTTTTCTCTTTGCATAAAATTGTTTCACCCAAATGGTCAAATCCAGGTACATTGTTTTGCATAATGCACATGTTAGGCTATGGTTCTGTTCATTTTGTTTACTTTAACATGATGAAAATGTGTTTCAATCCAACTGACTTTATTTGTGGTAAACCACATTGCAGTACAAATCTTGAATAACCTGGTGGTCTAGTGGTTATGGTGGCTTCAGGATGCTACAGTGGGGAGCTGGGGTGGTGTGCATGCTTAATATGCACTTTTTAAAATTTTTATTAAACCTTTATATTTTCTGCTATTATTCTTTTCTAGTATGTTTTTGACAGAACCTACAAATTTAATACTTTTATTTTATTTATTTTTTTTTTATTTTATTTATTTAGCTTTTGTTGACCGGGTAAGTGCACTAGACAATTCCTGCCTATTTTCAGGCACGACCCAGGGGGAAGGGGATACAGATGAATGGCAACTGACCTTGAACCAGATTAAGCTGTTGGTGGTATTTTTTTTGGTGAATGAGGGAAATTTGGCCAGGACACTGGGGAAATTCCCCTACTCTTTTCGATAAGTGCCATGGAATCTTTAACATCCACCTGAACTACCACCAATCCAGGCAGATGGGACCTCGGTTTAACGTCTTATCCGAAAGACGGCACCTCAGAAATGTAGCACCCCTCTCATGCTGCATTACAGTGTCAGTACTGGGATATTAACCCAAGTGCCAGATGTGGGAACTGAACCCACAGCCCTCTGATCTCCCGGCCTCAGAGGCGAGTGTGCTACCTACTGAGCCACTGACACTGAAATTGAAATACATACTTTTAATGTAAACATTTGTACAATCAATAAATCAGACTTCTTCAACAAAGTGAAATGCAGCTGCAGCAGCAAGCAAGTACATTACTATATGGGGGGAGGGGTTGCAGCCACACCCTTCACCACCCTCTAGAGCTACCACTTTTTTTGTAGCAAAGTTTCATGTGCAGTCCAATGTTAAGAGTTCATATTTTCTCGAAACTCAAATATATGCTTGTCTTCTCTTCTTTTTCCATGGGAAATAATAATAATGATAATAATAATAATAATAATCAACATGTATGTAGTGGTTTTCATACACAGTGTATCCTAACATGCTTTACAAGCAATACTAGACTGATAGTGAAGTGACTGAATGTGTAGTTGCAGCTGTTCCATACATAATCCATGCACAGCCTTGAACAACTGCATGAACTGGTATTATGGGAAGGGGAATGCTGGCCAGGACAACAGGATCAGGTAGTGATCAAGGAGCTGGCAGCCCCACATCTTATTTCTCACAGTAATCTGCTCATATTTCTCTCCTTCTGTCTTCCCCATCCCTGAATATAGCAGTACCTTGCAAGAGTGGCCTTCTCAGTTCCCCTCTGGTATTCATTCTTCACTATTCCTCCTCACACCGAAAACTAGTGAGCTCATCACCCTTCTGCATCATGAATGCAAATAGTACAGTCTCCATTTTATTTTGACATATCAAATATAGACCTATATTTCCAGTAAGTCAGACTCATAGCAGCAGGGAACAAGGGGAATGATGGGCTTTCCTATTCTTAAAAGATCTAGGCTACCTTTGATTAAGCACTATTAAATGATGGGTGTATGCATCATTATGCACATCATTTAATAGTGCCCAATCATAGGTGGATTAGATCTTATATGGGTAGAAATGTCTGTTGTTCCACTTGTGCCATGCTGCTATCAGTCTGGCTTACCAGAAGATCATGTTTATTATTAATATGTAACTGTAACACGGGAGACTGTACTAACCACATTCATGATGCGGAAGAGTGGTGAACTCATGCATTTTTGGTGTGGTGAGCAGGAGAGAAGAATGAATGCCAGAGAGGGACTTAAGAAGCCAATTCAGCAGGGTACAGGTAATTCAGGTTAGTTGAAGACATGAAGGAGGACGCTGAGCAGATCACTGTGAGATCTGACATTGTGAGATCTGACATGTGGGGCTGCCAGCTTTGTGATCACTACCTGACTATGGATTAGAGTAACCAGTGATGACAAATACTCAGAGTGGCAGAGCTGCACCTAAACTGTTACTTGTATTCAGTATATGGAGATTACACTTGGGTAGGGAGGGGGATGTTGACATTTGTTAGGACAGTATTGAGGGAGTTGTGTATAACTCATTCAAGGTTTGGAGGGATGGTAGCCAGCCAACTCACATTATGGAGTACAGCACAGAAAAGTACTGTAGAAGAATTGCTGGGAACTTCCCTGTGGGGTTCTGCAGTTCACAGGTAAAGCAGCTGACTGAAACTGAAAGTCAGGTTGATTCGCTTAAGGTATTAGTATGCCTCTCCTGCTAATAATATTATTATTCATTGTAAGTGCAGTCCTTATGAGGGCATGAATAGCAGTTTTTCTGGTGGGTCATGATGCTTATTGCTTGACCCTCCAGGAAGACACAGTTGTTGGTTAATGAGGTGAGAAAAAAACACAATAGGTAACTGTACATATTATCATAACTGTACAGAAGGGTAGTGATCGACTCAATGTATACTGTGGAAAGAGAAGTCAAACATTTAGAATGTGAACTGGAGAGTGATTTGGGAGGCATTTTTTAACAGTACAAACTGATGATACGAATCAGTATAGCTGTGCACAACCCTCTGAGATACAAGATTACAATCTGAGATGTGATAATTCTCTTCATGAGACCATAAGCACATATGTGGCTCCAGGCAGTACTAAGGACAGGGTATGGATGGTGGGGTGTTCAACAGAAGGCAGGCTAGGTGCACAGGGTTTGCATGGAGAACGAAAGCCTTATCTGTGGATTAACAAGACAGCATAAGCTTTGGAACTGAATAACACCGGCGCTTTGCTGTGAGACCCTGAGCAAGTCACTAACATTCCTTGTGTTCCCAGGCCACTCCTGTTAAAAAGCTTTCAGCTTAGTGTGTCTCTCCTGGTTAACAAAAAAACAAAATTCAGTGCATCATATAACCACTAGATCATCAAGTATTTGAAGTGTTGTACCATAATGCAGTTTGCCAAAGAAAAAGTCAACTGGATTGCAAAACATTTTCTGTAAGTTAATGCAAACAAAATAGATACATAGATACACAGACAGTGTCGGCAGATAAGGGCCTATGGCCCACCCAGTCTGCCCATTTGAGCTTGTAAGTTCAGTTTGTTTTCCTAGAAGTCTGTTTCCCCTTACCCCTGACCTCCAGAATTCCTTTATGTCTATCCCATGCATTCTTAAATCCCATGATTGTTTCAGCCCCACCACTTCCTCTGGCAGGGTGTTCCACTTGTCCACCACCCGTTCTGTGAAGAAATTCTTCTCATGTTTCCTCTGAATCGTCCTCCTCCAACTTCATCCCATGCCTCTAGTCCTGGAATATCTTTTTGCTTAAAAATAGTGTTTTCCTGTACCCTGTTCCCCTGTAAGATACTTGTATGTCTCTATTCTATCCCTCTCCCTCCTCTCCTCCAGGTAGTACATGTTCAGTTCCTTCAACCTGTCTTCATAGAACTTGTGATGCAATCCATGCACCATCTTTGTTGCCTCCTCTGAACCTTCTCTACCCTGTCTATGTCCTTACGTAGGTATGGTCTCCAGAACTGTACACTGTACTCCAGGTGGGGCCTCACTAGTGTCTTGTATAGTGGAATTATGACCTCCCTTTTCCTGCTGGTGATGCCCCTGCCTATACATCCCAGCATCCTATTTGCTTTACCTACTGCCTTGTCACACTGTTTCCCTACCTTGAGGTCATCAGAGATGACAACCCCAAGATCCCTTTCCTGCTTGGTGCATGCTATATCCTCACCCCCCAACTGATATATTGTGCCAGGGTTTTTGTGCCCCATATGCATTATCTTGCACTTCTTTGCATTGAATTTCAACTGCCAAACCCTGACCATTCTTCAAGTTTCTGCAGGTCGCTTCATTCTGTCTACACCTCTGGTGTGTCTACTCTGTTACAGAGCTTTGTGTCATCAGCGAACAGTGAAATTCTGCCTTCTAGGTCCCATGCAATGTCACTGATGAAGATGTTGAGTAGGACCGTCCCAGCACTGATCCCTGTGGTACCCCACTGGTCACTCTTCCTCTGTGGAGTGACAGCCATTTACCACCACCCTCTGTGTCCTGCCACCCAGCCAGTTACCTACCCACCACACTACTGTCCTGCCCACACCCATATTCCCCAGTTTGTGTAATAGTCTTCTATGTGGCACAGTGTCAAAGGCCTTGCTGAAGTCCAGATAGGCCATGTCCACTGCACTCCCTGATCCACCTCCCTAGTCACCCAGTCAAAAATTCAATGAGGTTGGTCTGACATGACCTCCCCTGGTGAAACAATGCTGCCTTGGGTCCTGTAGTCCATTGACAACCAGATGTTCCACCAATCTTTCCTTCAGTAGTGCTTCCATGATCTTCCCCACTACCGAGGTGAGGCTGACTGGTCTGTAGTTCCCTGCTTCCTCTTTGTTCCCACTTTTGTATAAGGGGACTACATCTGCTGACCTCAGTCCAGCCAGAGGTTCAGCCACCACCTCTCTTAGTTCTTTAAGGACCCTGGGGTGCACCCCATCTGGCCATGAACAAAATAATAGCCTAACACGTGTACTGATCAAAATAATCCATGAGGTAATACATGGTATTGATCATCCTGGTACAACAATTCAAAATAAAGAGGGAAATAAGAACTAGTTAGCACTGTAGAAATATATGTGGATCTCTGGCTCTGGCTCCGATGATGTCACTATGAATCATCACTTAATACACTTGGCAGACATCTTAGGGAGAAGCCATAGCTATTTTTTGAGAGTGAAAGGCTGATGTTTACATTTTTCAAAAGCTATAAAACTGCATTTATGTTATTTACCTAAATGCAGATTTAGCATACATGTAAACAGCAGCCTTTACTTTACCTGGCAATGAAGCCAGATTTTGGAGTTTGCCATTTAAAAAAAAACTATTTGTTTAGGTACCCTTTAATGACTGCAGGCACACTCACAATCAAATCCTGAATTTTATGTAAAATTGCTGATGTAATGTCAAATGTAAGATACTCTGCTCTGCTCTGTGCTATGCATGTCTAAACTCTTGAGTAAAGCTGAGTTACAAAAAAAAATGTCCAGATCTACTCACGCTAAGAAAAGGCTCCTGTCCAAACAGAGGCCATGCTTAGAGTGCAAAAAAGCCCAATCTTGTAACTGTATCACTTTGTCGCTTTCCCAAAGGTTTGAGAGTGGTCCATGTCAACATTCGCAGCCTTCTCCCTAGGAATGATCTGTTACAGCCACTCATGGTTAATCTCAGAACTGATGTGCTGGTGATCTCAGAACCTTAGCTGTCCCCCAGGACCCTGATTCCTCTGTTGCTATCCCCGGTTTCTGCATTGTTCGACAGGATCAGGCAAAAAGGGATGGCAGTCTAGTCATCATTTACCTCTCCCCCAATGTCCAGTTTGAACCCATATTCTTCATCTTTGTCCTCTTTGCCTATGATATTCCTCTTCTCAAACTCTCTCTCTTTCATTCTTTGTGCCCCAAATTTATTGCTGGTGTCTACTATCACCCTGGTGTATCCCCACCTTCAGTAACTGAGTTACTCATCACCATCTCCTCCCAGGTCTCCTCTGGAGAACTACCCAGACTAGATGATTTCAGCTTAAATTGTCTCTCCCCTTCTCTTCATAAATTTTTCCTTAAGGTGAAGTCTCTCCTTTTAACATAACTCAGCTCTGTCCCCACTGCCTATAATTTCAAATCTCTAAATCACTATCTATGGCACTGGCTCCTCTCCTCCACACCCCATCATACTGTGGAAGATAAAACCCTGCCTAACGCCCTGAGTGTCCACCATATGGTCTATTGTGTGCAAAAGATTCATTGCCCCAAAGCTGTCCTAAATTCATCTAAGTCTAGTGCCAGATGTTCAAAGCCTTACACCGGGTGCAAACTGTTTGTGACGGAATTGCACCACATTTGCACTTGGCTGCCATATTCAAAAGTGCAAATAGTGCCGGTGCAACTTGATAGCACTGGCGCTAAAAAATAATGTATGCAGGGGACCAAGTGAGGGTCAGGGACATGCATACAGGTGCACTGTGGCATTCCAAAGTATAGCGCTGCACAATGGGTGACAGCACCATACACAGCACAGCACAAATTACTAGCTATGAAAAGGTAAACATGGTTAAGTGGCCCTCCCCAATCCCTGATCCTAAAGGCACAATACTTGCATCTATAAACATAACATGGTGGTCTAGTGGCCCTCCATGATCCCCGTTACATGTAGTATTAATATAATGCATATTCCCTGATAGTCTAATGGTTCCCCCAACCCAGATCCCCAGTCCCTGATGCATGTTATAAATATTAGCTTTCACTTTCCCTGGTAGTCTAGTGCACCCCAACACTTATCCCAGATCATGAAAATATGTTATATCCAGTAACTTTCACATTCACTGATAGACTAGAGGTCCCCCCAGCCCAGATGCGTGATCCCTGACACATGTCATAAATCGAACCTACACTCTGCCTGGTAGTCTAGTGGTCCCCCCAACCCAATCCCTGGCACATGTTATAAATAGTAACCTCCACTTTCCCTGGTAGTCTAATGGTCCCCCCACCCTGATTTCCTATCCCCAACACATGTTGTAAATAATCACTTTTACCTTCCTGCTAGTCTAGTGGTCCCCTCAACCCAGATCCCCAATTATGGACACACGTTGTAATTATAAACCATCATCTGGCATGGTAGTCCACTCCCACTCCAGCTCCAATCTCCCATAATAAATATTAAAGTATCTCTGGTGGTCCAGTGGACTGCTCCAGCCCCGATCCCCCATAAAGTGCAATTCCTGAATACATGGTGGTCTGGTGGACCTCTGCAGTGCCTACCAACCCACTCTTCCAATCCCAATACTGAGCTGGTGACTGGCTCAGGCCATCGCTCACTTCCACAGCCAGCCTCAGACTGAGCTCTGAATGAGCAAGTACTGTACAGTACACATTCATTCTGAGCTCAGTCAATGGCTGCCATGAAGGTGAACGGTGGGCTGAGCCAGTCACCCGCTCGGTTATGGGATAGAAATATAGAAACATAGACTTTGACGGCAGATAAGAACTGCTTGGCCCACCTAGTCTGCCCATTTCCCTACCTACAGGATAAGCTAGAGATCCTAGTTAACCAACAGCCTATTTCTTCCTACCCCCAACAAGAATTGCCTTATGTCTGTCCCATGTATTCTTGAATTCTCCAACAGTTTTAGACCCCACAACCTCCTCAGGAAGACTGTTCCATGTGTCCACCACCCTTTCTGCGAAAAATACTTCCTCACATTGCCCCTGAGCTGTCCACCCCATCTTCAAATTGTGTCCCCTTGTTCTTGTACATCACTTTTTCTGAAAGATGCTACCCTCTTGGGCTTTGTTTATTCCACTGAGGTACTTAAAAGTTTCTATCATGTCCCCTCCTCCCTCCTTTCCTCAAGGGTATACGTATTGAGCTCTTTCAGTCTCTAATCATATGGCTTCTCTTGTGGACCCTGCATCATTTTAGTTGCCCTTCTCATGACTGCCTCCATCCTGTCTATGTCCTTGCGGAGATGGGGTCTCCAGAACTGGACACAGTGCTCCAGATGGGGTCTCACCAATTGTCCGTACAGAGGGATAACAACTTCCTGTTTTCTGCTGGTGATGCCTCTCCCTATACAACCCAGTCTCCCCCAGCCCTCCCTACTGCCTTCTCACATTGCTTGCCAACCTTAAGGTCATCTGATATGATTACCCCCAGGTCCCTTTCCATTTTTTTTGTTGTTGATGGAGGGAGTGGGGTGGTAGGTGCTATGGGGGGGGGTTCCACTAGACCTCCAGGTATTCGGGAATTGCACTTTATGGGGAATCACAACTGGGGTGGTCCACTGGACCACCAGGGATACTTTAATATTTATTATGGGAGATCAGGGTTGGGGTGGGAATAGGCTACCATGCCAAATGAGGGTTTATAATCGCTACATGTGTTGGCAAGTGGGGATTGGGGTTGGGGGAGATCACTAGATTACCAGGGAAGGTGAAAGTTGTTAAATATAACATGTTTCCATGGTTGGGGGGCTACTAGACTACCAAAGAAATTGAAAGTTACTAAAATTACATTTCTGCGATCAGGGATCGGGGATGGGGGACCACTAGACTTTCAGGAATCTGAAAGTTATTCAATTATAACATGTATCCAGGATTAGGACTGTGGTTAGGGGGCACTAGACTACCTGGAAAAGTGAAAATTAGAAATTTATAACATGTAACAGGAATCAGGGATAGGGGCCACTATACACCAGGGTTTTTCCTGTATATAATATTGCGACATGAGGGATCAAGGAGGGCAACTAGACCACCAGGGTATGCCACTACATATGTAGTTCTTGTGACTTCAGGAATCATGGAGGGGGCCACTAGACTACAAGGGTATTGTAGTATATACTACATGTGACATTGGGGATCTGGGGTATATCTACTGCCCCACATTTGCGCACTGTGCCACGCCCTCCCTATGGGATATGTCTGTGTCACATATGATCAGTCCTGGCTAGTCTATGGGTACTTAGGAATCTTCCCTCTGGGTGAGATTTGAGACTCCAGCATTCAGGGATGTGGCAGCTTGCATCTGACACATGCCCCCTTTCATCATGCTGCAGCCAGTTCTGAGCACATTGTGGTGCAAGCCTTGTCTGGGGCAGGCAGCCTGCAGTTGATGCAGGTTGCTTTTATGCATTGCTCAGGGGGCAGTTTCTGATGCAAGGTGCCACCTGTGCCACTTATGGTCAGCACTGGCACCTTTCGTCTTTCTCAGGGCTTTAGGATTCAAGGCCAAGGACTGCAGCCAGTGAGGGGCAGAGGGGGAAGATGGCCACTCTGGGCACAGGAACCACCCACGTCACCAGCAACTGGCTCTGGTCCTAGCCCTGACAGGCATTTGTGGGTGCCCCAGAGCTCAGTGTACACAATGGCACCACATCCATGCAGCACACACACCTCCAGATCTCCCCCACTGGGGTACAACAACACATTCCAACTCTTGTGCAACACTTGAGGACTGGAGTGTGCTGTAGCAAAGGTGTACAGGTGTACAGACACCATGACATACATGGTCAGTCATGTGTCTGGTACAGTGGGAATACCATGCCATTAGTGCAGCATATGGGGTATAGGACAGCATGATAGAGGTGTCCACTGTCAAAACACACCTGCCAGCTGGGCCTGTCACTGTGTGGCTGGCTGCTGTCTTTGACACCTGACATACTGTAAGCATTGCTGTGTCCCCTCTCACTACCAGCCACTGTGTAGCTGAGGATCTGTTATGTGCTGTAGCAGTGACAACAATATGTCTATGGCATGTAGCACCACCACCCGTACCTGTGTTGCTTGTCCCCTGGGGCACATTCATTTCTGCTGCTGTGTACTAAGGTAGCATGCACAAGTAAACTGTTGCACAGGTCTGACACAGAGGTGGAGCTGTGTGCACCATGTAATAGAGCTGTGCAAATTACATGGTAGTGCATGCAAAGCAAGCTATAATGAGATGCTAATGTGGCTGTTTGCCAACGGATTACCTGAGTAGGCACACTTGCATAGGAGTTTTGAACATAGCAAAATTTAACTCAGAGCTAATGTATTTGAACTGGGCTATCGTGTTAGCTCCTGGCAAATGAGTTAGCCCCGGTCAAACCTGTGAAAAAACATGGCACAGTTCAGCAGTGTTTGGCCTGCCATGTTGTTTGCTGTTGTTGTGTACTTCATTGCTATCACCCACATTGTCAACCTACTGCAACTCTGCCTTATTCCATCTCTGTGTGCACTGAGATGCTGGTGCAATTTGCACTGCCTGGTTGCTATATTCAGAGCTGTCTTATTTTCCAGCTATTTTTGCACTGGACTGTCAGCCCTGTTAGATAGTTTGTTTGTTTTATTTAAACTGGAGAGTCCATGAACCAATGACCACTTTTCATGGTTGACTAGTATACATAAAAACATATATATACATCCAATATTACAATGGATATATTATAAAATGCCCAAACTCAGTTTCCTGAGTTTCAGCAACCTGCAACGAAAAGCAGGAAACATGGTTGCCCAACAACCAAAAATTCCCTGCAGCGGAGTTTATTCAATGCCTCGGGGGGGGGGGGCTTTACTCCCTTCACCCCCCGCACTTTATAATGAACTGTGCCATGGGTATATTCGGGGGTGTCAGGCAGCCATGTTTCTGGCTCTTGGTGTTGGGCACATGTAACTCACAAAACCCAGTTTCAGTGTTTTAAATGGATACCATTACAACAAACGTATGACATAGGGTTACAAAATAGGCATAGAAAGTGCATTTAGTTTAAGCATTTACACTCACTTTCATCCAACAAATACTTTAACTTCATCCTAAAAATCAATAGTGAATTATTTAAACAGTCAAAAAAGGTTTGTAAAGAATTTACAAAATGTGGTAGTGCATGCCTTTGTTTACACACCATATTCAAGTGATTTAGCCCCTGGGCTATTCCTTTGAATATAGCATGCAAATGGTTCTGGGCTATTTTTGAAAGCTGGGCAGTGCTAATTTTGCCCCGGGGCTATGTTTTGAATATTGGACCCTTGATCTTTCTGATCACTTGACTTGTGCCATCTTGTTGTTGACCAGGTAGCTACTGGCTGGTCCTCTATTTCTACAGCTGCAGTTAGCAATGATGACGATGACCTTAAATTCTCCACCTCCAAATTCATGTTTGTCTAGGATCATCACACTCCTCTTAGAAGAACTAGAGTCCAAAGATTTCACTTTCCATGGATCTCAGCAGGGTTGCTGGCTTGTCACCATGCATGTAATTTTGCCTGGTGTAAGAGGTCTGAACCTCGCTTTCAGAGTCTTGATGATATTGGGAACGCAAATAATCACAAACAAGTTGCATTCCAGTAATAAACAAGTTTATTACTATAAAGTGGATAAATCGTAGTTGCCCTAAGCAGTTCTTACCACGAACCGGAGCCAGTGCTAAGCATTCCTACTCCTCGAGGTTTCTCTGTAGTCTCTTGGGATCTCTCGGTCTCCGAGGTGTAGAGCCTGTGCATAACATTATATATCTGTGATAATTACTATGGTTACTAAAAGATAGAAACATTTCTAGTTACAGAGATGAGCCCTATTGGCTAAATTAGAGGTGGCTCCACAGTCCAAGATAACATTATATAATTCTGTAAAGTCATCAGTTTTAGAACAAAGAAGTTCTTATACAGAATCTTACATAACAAAATGTAGTGGTGCACATCACCAACGGATGGCAATGTTGCCTTACATATTATAATTACCTCAAGGACAGGTGTCTTTGCATCTGACAAGCAAGAAATAAGACAGAAAATACATGATATAATATGTGTGCATTAGTAAGCAAAGTGGATCACAACAATATGCATTCATATCCTGACATTTGCTCTTGTACGGTAGATGCCCTTAGCCCTAGGTATTAGTATAACCTATGCCTAAGCATTAGCTGTCCATGGTGTACCTCTGAGGGTATCAATTAGGGTGCAGGGACCTCGTGTAACACTGGCAGACCTACAAGTCATCTGACCCAGCTTCTGACCTTACAAATTACCAGACATTTTGCAATGCATGTACTAGAGTTACTAAGCTTGTGAAGTCTGAACACTTCACATCCACACTTCAGAACACCCTTGAGCACCTCTCTAAGTTCTAGAAGGCAATCAATGCCCTTTTCTCCTCTCCAAATCAGTCCCCTCTCTCTATTCTCAAGATGGGCAATACTCTTGTCTCTGACTCAACTGCAGTTGCCTCATCTTTCAGTTAGAAACATAGAAACAGAATTTGACAGCAGATTAGGCCCACTTGACCCACCCAGTATACCAAGTTTTCCCTACCTATTGTAATCCTGCAGACCCTACTTAATCTTTGGCTCTTTCTCCCTGCTCCCTTCCTTCCTTTCTACTAAGATACCTTAGGCCTCTCCAATGCATTTTTTAATTTCCACCCCCACTGTCTTCACACCAACAGCCTCTGCTGGAAGGCTGTTCCAGGAACCCATCATTCTTTCTGTGAAGAAGTACTTCCTCACATCCTTCCTGAATTTACCTCCCTTTTTTTCAAAACATGTCACCTTGTTGTTGGGCTCCTTTTTTTCTGCAAAATACTTCCCTCTTGTACCGTATTTACCCCATTTGAGGTACTTAAAGGTCTCTATCATATCCCCCCTCCCTAATCTCTTCCAGGATGTACATACTGAAATCTTTAGTGTTTCCTTATAGGGTTTCTGATGCAGACCTTGCACCATTTTAGTTGCACTCCTCTGGACTACCTCCAGTTCATCTATGTCCTTCCAGAGAAGTGGTATCCAGAACTGAACATGGTTCTCAAGGTGGGATCTTAACAGTTATTTATACAGGGGTGACACCATCTTCATGTTGCTGATGGTGATACCCCTCACAATGCATCCCAGTATCCCACTAGCTCTTCCAACAGTCTTCTTACACTGCCAGATCACCTTTAGACAATCCAATATGATTATTCTTAGGTCTCTTTCCCTGCTCAGTTGTTGTTGATACCACGCCACCCATAGTGTACTCTGCATTCCAGTTTTTGTGCCCTAAGTGCACTATTTTGCATTTTGTCACATTAAAAACCAGCTACCAGTTACAAAGGAGCCCCCAACTCAGTGATCTTCCACTCTGGTGCTTCAGGCATCACCTCAGTCACTGCCTGCCTCACCCTCCTATGGCCATTCTACCTACAAGAGGAGTACCTGACTGGGCGCAGTTCCACTCTGGCACTTTGGGCATCCCTTCAACCACTGCCTGACTTGCCCTCCTGTGGCCAGTCTACCTGCAAGGTATGGTCCATCCTGTGAGCTCTGCTCCATTCAAATCGAAGCATTAGTCATCTGTAGTGCTGATTGGTTGGTTTCACTGCAGCTCCACCGAGGACTGGTTGTCTTGCTATCCCTTGGACTCTTAGCTTCTCAGTGCTCTGGCTGGCTTAATTTTAAGCTGAATTTTCTCCTGCTGCCAAATTGTATGCTTAGTGTTACGGCTCGTCTAATTAATCAAAATTTTAGTTTAAGCTGAATTTTTACCAACAAGCTCATCCATAGTTTTTCTGCTGTTAAACTGCATGCTCAGCGCTCTGAATGGCTTTATTAAGCAGAATTTCTCCCATTAAGTTAATCTACTGTTAGTACACTGTTATATTTATTTGCTACGTATTTGAAGTGTTCCTCTGCCTCATGTACTTGCTGTTCCTTAATTTCTCTGCTCTGCTATTTTGTGCTGTTCCACCTAATTCTTTCTCCCTTGCTGTCACTCGCTTTCTTTCCATTTTTTCTGTTCTTACATTCAGCTAAGATTTTATTTTTCTCTCTGCCTCTCATTCCTTCTACCCCCCCCCCCGGTGCTTGCAGCTGACCCACCCCCACTCTCCCTGTACTCTGCTCCTCTCTTCTATTGTCCAAATTCCCAACCCACTGATTAAGCTCTCTGCCATCTCCATCCCCCCTCTCCATACCCCTGCTGATTCTCTGTCTGTGGCTTCTGTCCCCCAACCCACCCGAGTGCTGTACAATTAACTTAATCTCCCCTCTCTCTCTCTTACAGAGGAGACTCCAACAGGGCACGCTTCTACTGTGGTGCCCCGGGCATCCTCTCAGCTGCCACCCACCTCACCTTCCTGTGTCCAGCCTACTGCAAAGTACGGTCCTTCCTAGAAGCTCAGCTCCATTCAAATCTAAGTGCAAGCATCTGCTGTGATGATTGGCTGGTTTCACTGCAGATCCACAAAGGGTTGGTTGCCTTGCTATCCCTAGGACTCTCAGCTTCTCAGTGCTCCATCTGGCTTAATTTTAATCTAAATGTTTGACCTCCCCCCATCACCCACCCCCATCTCTCTTCAAATCGCTAGCTCATCTTGGAGCTGCACCCAATATATCAAATTCGACCTATAGTTTTCATATCTGTACCCACCCACTCAGAGTAAATTCAGCACATCCCCTTTAGGCTGCATTTGTAATTTATACTCAGCCCTTTGCTTATTGTGGCAGAGGACAAAAACTGCTGCCTTATGGACTAGCCTTCTACACATACACTAAGCACCCATAATCTCCTACTTGCAACTATTACTGCTTACTTTGAGCTTCCTTCCTGTGACCCTATCTCCTCCATCTCCCTTACATCTCTTGAATTTTCTCCCCTCTCCTCATCCACTGCGTAATTACTTCTTATATGCCACCTGCCATGTTCCCCCTCCTTTTCACTTCCTCCCCTGCAATTCACCCCATCATCTCTCCCCTTCTTCACTCCCATCCACTACATCTATACCCCCTCTGCCACCCCTCCCTCTCTCCCACTGTCCCCTCCTGCCAATCTCCCTGAATTCACTTCCCTGGCATGCTGTGGCCAACGTCCTCTATAACATTGGACTCCACTTGGCATCCCTATGTGCCATTGTTTTTCACTCGAGCAGTATACACAGTAAGTCCTACTCTGTCTTCAGCCATTTTACTCCCTCCATCTAAAAGATGGTTGGCCTTCATTACAAGATCACTTATTTCACTTCTGCTTGTCACCGCTAGGGACACTGAACCAAACCCCGGTCTCCCCACTTCTCTTTCCCTGAATTAACAAAAGTACTTAGTCTCCTTTACCTAAACATTAGAAGCCTTCTACCAAAAATAGATTTCATCCAGTCGCTCATGTTATACCTTTAATCCTCTATCCTCATTGTATCTGAGTCATGGCTCAGCTCTAAAATTTCTGACTCGGTCATCTCCATCCCTGACTACTCCCTCATCCACCAGGACCATAAGTCCAGGGGTGGGGGAGTTGCCATGTACATATCTAAATCCATAAACTACTCTGCCTGCATCTCTGTGACCTCCCCCCTCTGCCTATGAACTGCTTCTGATAAAAATGTCCCTCCCCTTCTCCCTTCCTATCTTTGTAGGTAGTGTGTACTGATATCCTAACCTTCCTGTCTCCTCTCTTTCCTATATCACTGAACTGCTCTCCTCCATCTCCACCCTTGCTGCCCTGGTGAGCTTTTCCTCCTAGGGGATTTCAACATAAATTGGCTGTCTAGTACTCAGTCCAAAGTCTGCAACTATGTCTCTTCCATAAACCTAAAACAACTTATTATAGACTTAACCCTTTTAAATCACAAGTCGGGTAAACACACACTACTCGACTGGATACTGACCTCACACACACACCAAGTCATAAACTCTGGCATACTCACTGATGCACTCAGCAACCAACACATGGTCTATTGTGCGCATAACATCTACCATGCTACGTCACCTCCAGTCATTCTCAACTTCCATTCTTTCCACTCCCTGGATCTGTCCTCCCTCCATTATGACCTGTCCAGTGTTGATTCACCTCTGCCTCCTCTGTCAATGCTGCCTTGAGCTAATGTTCAGGTAAAGACTAGGTTTGCTGGCCAAGGCACCTAGCTTCACCTGAGCTCTTTTCTTCTAGGTTGCTTGAAAGGACAGAACAAAGAACCTTACCAGAGCAAGGAAAAGGATTGCAGCCTCTTTTGGCTAGGCAGATTTACTGTGTGTTGTTATTTTTATTGTGTATTTACAGGGATTGTTACTGTTTGTTGATAACTTTTTATTGCTTTGTTTTTCTCCTCTGATTCAAATTGTTGATGCTGGGTATACCTTCTGCTGCATTATTACAGGGTGTGCCTACAGGTGTGTGTTTACAGACTACTGCTGTAATCTTCTGATTCAAATTGTCTTTTGTAAGGTATATCTTCTGTTACTGCTTAATTTCTGTCTTTAGCAAAGTGTTTCTCACGGGGTATATCTTCTGTGAAATTACTACAGGTGGAACTTTACAAGTTTTGCAGTTTTATTTATCATTAAGATAAGCTTTCAGGGCTACTACACTTGTTGCTGGCTGATTGTTTCTGCTTGTACTTCCTTGTTTCTTTTGTCTGTGATTCTTCTTTTTCAGCAGGGGAAGGAAATCCAAAAAACTTCTGATCATAGGCGACTCCATAGTTCGGGGATTTGATATGTACCTCCAGCCAGGGGTAATGGTCAGATGTCTCCCCAGGTACATCAGCATGGAGAGAAATTGACTGCATTGCTAAAATTGTTCAGGAAGCAGGAGAAAACATTGATGTCCAGGTACTCATAGGGATTAACAATCTCGCCAGCTGGTCAATTGTGCAGACCAAGGAACACCTGACTAGGCTGGGTCACAAACTATCATCCATTTCATCCAGCATCTCTTTCTCTGAGATCCTGCCAGTCTGAGAGAGGGGGGCAGATGGACAGAAGGTCAAAGAAGGGGAGATGGGGTAGCTAATCATGTCACTCAAGTACTTGTGCCTGGAAAAAGTACACACATTTGTAGAGTACTGGCAACAGTTTTGGGAGCAAAAGTTCTTTAAATTTGATGGACTGCATCTGACTAAGGTACAAGTCAGTGCATTGGGGCAAACATTTGACATCTTTGCAGAATATTTAGACTAGCAAATGTGGAGAGGAGTGCAGCACCCCATACGTTGAAAGGAACGAACACCTCTCCCCCTCAGCTAGTGGTCAAACAGGAGTTCAGCATGTTTGTAGTTCATTTGCATCACTAGGTAAGAAAAAGGTCTGGCTCCCCATTTGACACACAGAGGAAATGCCAGTCCTCGCCCAACAATTAAAACACCAAAATCTGAGCAATGGAAAATCATGTACACAAATGCTCACAGTCTGAGACACAAGATCCCAGACCTGCAGGCAATATTTTTTTTTCCAATTGTTTAACCAGGTGAGACACGCTAAGCTGAAAGCTTGTTTACAGGTGCAACCTGGGAGCATAGAGAAGTTAAGTGACTTGCTCAGGGTCACACAGTGTGCGAGTGGGAGCTGTGGGATTCAAACCCAGGTCTCCAGATTTGCAGCTCACAGCCTTAAACCACTGTGCTATACTGCCTCCTCTCCTAATGACAGAAGCTAAACTGGACATAGTAGCCATTAGTGAGACATGGTTTACCAGTAACCACACTTGGGAGACGTCAGTACCTGGCTATGTACTATACTGTTCAGAGGAGACCAAGGTGCAAAGGGGGGGTTGGAACGGCCATTTATGTCAATGAAAATATCAAAGCTACAGAAATTTAGAATGCACATAAGGAGCCAGAAGAACTTTGGGTCACCCTGGAAACAGGAAATGGGACAGCCATATGAACTAAGGTTGTGTACAGGCCTCCAGATCAGGTGGAGGACATAGACACATTACTATTAGAAGATATACAAAACATGACAGCTAAAGGGGAGGTTCTAATAATGGAAGACTTTAACATGCCAGATACAGATTGGTCAATACCAGAAGAAACATCTGCCAGAACTTGACACATGGTGGATTCCCTGCAGGGGGAGGACCTCAAACAACTGGTACACAACTCACAAGAAACAGTCCTATCCTAGATCTACTACTGACTAACAGGAGAAGTATCACAGATCTCCAGGTAGAAGGTCACCTGGGGGCCAGTGACCATCACATGGTATGGTTCAATTTGGCCACTAGAACTAAATCATCTCATTCCAAGGCAAAAACATGGGACTTCAGAGCAGCTGACTTTGATAAGATGACCAACAGAGTTAAGCAAGCCCTGGTAAAAAGAAATACAGGTGAGGGGGTAGAGGCAAAGTGGGAAAGCATTAAGGATACAATACTTGAAGCAGCATCCCATTGTGTTAGAGAGAAAAGGAAGACCAAAAGAAGAAGGAAACCACTTTGGTTCTCAAAAAACAGTAGCAGAAAAGGTCAGAACCAATAGGTTGGCCTTCAGGAAATATAAGGGAACGCAGCAGGATGAAGATAGGGAGGCATACCAGTCTTCCCTAAGGGAAGAAGGGAAGGCAGTAAGGTAGGCAAAGGCCCAAACTGAGGAAACACTAATACAAACAGTAAAAGAAGGTGACAAGACTTTCTATAGATACATTAGTGAAAGAAGAAAGTCCAGAGGGTGCATTGCTAAGATCAAAGGGGATAAGGGGGCATGTGAGGAGGAGGACGAGGACCATGTAAGAGCATCTATCCTAAATAGATACTTCTGCTCAGTATTTACTAAAGAGAAGGTAGGGCAGGACCCACAGCTCAGCACCATGGACAGGGGGGAGGGAGGTGTGCACAAATCCCTTCACAAAAGAAAGGATCCTACAAAAGCTCAATAAGCTCAGGGTGGACAAGGCAATGGGACCTGATGGCATACATTCCTGGGTACTAAAGGAGCTAAGGGTGGAACTAGCAGAGCCATTATCAGAACTGTTTAGTGAGTCTCTGAGTGGAGGAGAGGTCCCACAAGACTGGAGAAGGGCTCATGTGATCCCGCTCCACAAGAGTGGTAGCAGGGAGAAGGCAGGGATCTACAGACCAGTCAGTCTTACCTCAGTAGTGGGCAAGTTTATGGAGGCACTCCTAAAGGAAAGGATAGTGCAACACTTGGAATCCATAGGAGCACAGGATCCAAGACAGCATGGGTTTACAAAAGGAAGATCCTGTCAAACTAACCTCATAGATTACTTTGACGGGGTAACCAGAGTGGTGGACCAAGGGGGAGCAGTTGATGTCATCTACCTTGACTTCAGCAAAGCTTTCAATATGGTTCCACACAGGAGATTGATTAATAAGCTGGGTAGGCTCGGGGTGGGTCAGAGGTTGGTCAACTGGGTGGGATCAGTTCTGGGACCAGTCTTCTTCAATATCTTCATCAGTGACATTGCAGATGGACTGGAGGGTAATGTTTGTCTGTTTGCAGATGGCACCAAGATCTGCAACAGAGTAGATGATCCAGATGGGGTAGGCAGAATGAGAAGAGATCTGGATAAACTAGCAAAAGGGTCGGAAGAATGGCAACTGGGGTTTAATGCAAAGAAGAGCAAGATCATACACATAGGGAAGATAAACTCTGAAGCCACCTATAGATTCAATTGAAGAGCTGCTCAGCAATCACAAGGGAAGAAAGAGACTTGGGCATCACTCATCACCATGACCCAAAAATCATGCAAGCAGACCACAAAAGCAGTAGGTAAGGCTGGGGATGTTGGGGTGTATTAGTAAAGGGTATCACAAGTCAGAAGAGGGAGGTAATAATCCCTCTTTACAAGACACTGGTTAGGCCCAATCTGAAGTACTGCGTGCAGTCCTGGAGGCCACACCTTCACAAGGACATTAACCAAATCGAGGTAGTCCAGAGAAGGGCAACAAAAATGGTGCAGGGACTGCATCGGAAAACATGTGAGGACAGATTAACGGAGCTCAATATGTTTACCCTCGAGCAAAGGAGGGAAAGAGGTGATATGATCGAAACATTCAAACACCTTAGGGGTATTAACAAGGTAAAAGAGTCTAACATGTTTCAATATAAGAAAAATAACAGGACAAGAGTACTCAGCATGAGATTAGAAGGAGGCCTATTAAGGAGTAACGTGAGGAAGTTATTTTTCACAGAAAGGGTGGTGGATGCATGGAACGGCCTACCTCAGGAAGTGGTGTATATGAATACAGTGCAGGACTTCAAACAGGCATGGGATAGGCATAAGGAAGCAATACAGATGAGTATGAATAGATAGACCATTGACAGAGCAAAGACCTATGGTACATTCATAAGGTAGAAAAAGAAATGGGCAGACTGGATGGGCCTTGCGGTCCTTATCTGCCATCAGCTTCTATGTTTCTATGTTTCTATGAGCTACTTCAGCCAACAGCTCCTTTACATTTGGGATCAGTATGCACCATTTACAAACGTGAGGGTTCATGGCAACCACCTCCCCTGGGTCTCTGCTGAGCTCATCACATGCCAACAGGCAAGGATCAAGCCTGGGCAGTGTTTACATTTTCTGGTACCCCACAAGACCATCAACGGTACTGCACACTCCACAATGCATGCACTAGAGCAATCCATCTCGCCAAGTGGAATACTTTCAAACTTCTGTGTGGCAGTCGCCAGCGTTTTCTGGCACGTCAAAGGAAGGGACATTCCAAGGACTATTTCTTATTCCTTTATATCATTCTAAAAGCCTGTTGCAACAGCACCTTTTCTAACCTTTCCTATCCTTTTCTATCTCTTCAGTAGGTAGGCCACCTCCGACTTTCCTTTTCTGATTTTACATTTTACTTCTGGTCCTTCAGGTAGTACCCGAACTGCCAGTAAGGTACTGAGTAGCATGCATGAGCAGGCAGCTGGATGTTGGAAATAATGCTCTGATAGTATAATGTAAATGCCTGCATTGTCTTTACATACTGCAGGAGTGCTGTTAGAGTTGGGGGGGCTTGGAATAAACTTGTGGTAGTTGGTTGCTGGCCTTTACAGTCCCTGCTCAGCACGTGAAAATAAACATGACATAATGGTCTGTATATCTGGAGCAGCAGGCAATAATAATAAGTTAAATATTTGGAGGGCTGTTCTTTTGTTCTGCTGTTTCCAGAAGGGGTATTCTGAATGTATGTGTGCTTTTTTCATGAAGTAAAAAGTACCCTGGGCCTAACAAAAGATGAATAAATTAATGTTTTGGGCAGTTGTCCTTACACTTCTCTCCTTTTTAGTAAAGTAGCCAAGTTGAGACACAAAGCAGCATTCCCCCCTGTCTTTGGCTGTTCTGGAACCTTTCTGCATGGTGCACTATCTGCAAAAAAAATTTCTTCTCCTGCCCTCATCTTTTACCCTTCACTGCTCATACCTTTCTACAATAGGTAATTGGTGCATAAACTTGAAGCTGCTTTGAAATGGTACCTGCTGCTGTTTAGATAAACTGAAGCAGTACAAAGAAGTGGTTGTACCTAAGTAAAACAAACCAATACTGCCAAAATGACTTTCACAGTTATATACTGAAACAATGTTTCTTTGTTAACCCCTTGGCAAAGTCCAAGTAAATCGTAGCATAGTAAGTGGTACTCACCCTGGTTGTTCAAGAAAGAAACTCATGCTTCTGCACTGTGTGAAACTCCCCTATAGGGCCAACGTCCCTCTGTGTTCTGATGTTTATAGGAGGAGGCCTGTCGAATACCCCTAAGAGGGAGGGGCTAACTATGTCACAAGGGAACAATTAAGTACTTTTAGAGAAATATGCATTTAAATTTATTATGGGTATTCTAAATAGCATAATGTTGTGAAAATAAAATGATTGATGATACGTATTAAGAAAACTAACCTCTCCTTAGCGTAGCAATATTTTTGTATTAGAGTTAGGGAAGTGTCTTTTGATCAGATGACCACTTACACAGTATAAAAGCAGACCTCTGATAAGTTTTAAACAGACAGAGGGCAACCTGTATAGGTGGTGGCAGGATTATGAGCAATTCACAGAGAGTAGAACCTAGATGGAAGTTAAAGTCCTAGCTGTGCTGAACTGCTGTTCATTTATGGGGGGGAGGTTGGGGTTATGTATAAATAATAGCATACAGTGGTGTGCATTTTTCTGAACACCTCATAAGTTGTCTCTGGTATGATTCCTCTCATCCCACACTCACAGCAGCCACACTCCTTCTATGAATCCATCAACAATCCATCTAAATTCTGGAAGGTTATCCATGGTTTATTCTCCCCCGGCCACTCCCCTTCTCCCGTCCTAAAAGTTGGCGCCCTCTCATTAGATGATCCCCTTCCATGGCAACAGAATTCGAAACTACTTTACTTTCTGTGCCTCCTCTCTCCTTGCCTTTCTCCCCTGCATTGCTAGTGGCAACCCTTCAAGTCCAAACTATGCCACCCCACACTCCCTTTCACCACCTGCCATGTGCTTCTTCTTCAAGCCTGTACTCCCTGAGGACACCCTGTGAGTTTTGCTAGCCCTAAATCCCTGCAAGGGCAAAAGCCTGGATGGCCTCAGACGTAAACTACTCCACCTTACAGCTTAATTTATTGCTCTTCCCTTTGCTTATCGTTTGAACCTCTCCTTCACACACACAACTGTATCTGATGCCTGGAAGTCTGCTACCGCAGTCCCTCTTCCTAAAGTTGGGGACCTCTCCCACCCAGGCAACTACCACCCCATCTCCTTACTCCCCAAACTGGCCAAGCTCCAAGAGCACCTGGCTCTTGAGCAACTCTCCTCCTTCCTTACTTCTCCTCCTTTTTCACCGCTTTCCAGTTTTGGTTCTGTAAAGATACTGCACCACCACCACCTCCCTCCTTCAGCTCACTGATTCCATTTTCACTGGTATGGATCAGTGATGCATCACCTCTGCCATCTTTGTTGATCTGGCCAAGCCTTCAACAGTGTCTTCCACTCCCTTCTCCTAAGTAAGCTATCTATGTCTGGCCTCTCCAAATCTGCCATTTGCTGGTTCCAGTCCTACCTCGTTGGATTGCCCCAGTCTGTCAGGATCAGTAATTCCACCTCTCCTCCCCTCCCTATCAACACAGGTGTCCCCCAAGGTTCAGTACTCGAACCTATACTATTCTCGATTATTTTGAATGACCTCCCTATTGCCCACACTTCTTCCTGCATCCACATGTATGCAGATGATACTGTGTTATTCTAATCCAGGAACTCCCACTCTGAGTTGGCGACCAGCCTTCAGCAGAAATTTATCAATATCCAGCACTGGTTTAACGTAAACGAACTCTCAATGAACGTCAAAAAAAATGGTCTCTATGAGCTTTGGCTCCAGACAAAACGTCTCAGCTTGTCTCCACCCCTACCATTTATACCCTCAGTGATACATCACCGGATGATGTCCCCTCCTTTAAGTACCACGGACTATGACTAAACAAACATTTTGACTTTGGGTTCCACATTGATGCTATCCTCAAAAAATTACCCCCTAAACTCGGTGCTCTGTACAGACACCACAGCTACCTGCCACTGCAAGCCAGGAGAGAAACTGTCCAAAATATGATTATCCACATCCTTGATGTTAGGTACACAGTCTACAATACTGCTCCTAAAACCACCCCTTCCAGACTGGACACTCTCTTCAGTTCCTTCTGTTGCTTTGCACTTGGCTGCCCACCATTCTCTTACCACTATGATCCCTATTCCTTGCTTTCTTTCCCCGCCCTCCATACCAGATGTCTTTCTCACAGCGCTAATTTAATTTCGAGGTTCTGACTTGGATCTTTACACCCATGTGTCACCTTCCTCTTATCTAGCCTCCCCGCTGTTACTCCATGCACCCTTCCACACAACTCTTGCTCTCCCCTGCATCAGACCTCATCAGGTCATGCTGCTTTCTTGTTCAAATTCCCTAGCATCTGGAACTCCTTCCCGCTTGATAGTCACTCTGCCATATCACGGCACTCACTATCGCTCTTCCCCTGGAGGCACACTGTTCACCATTGCAACTGCACCTAACTTCCCTGTCTACTAATTTCCTTTCTCCCCCAGTGTCCCTTCTCTATTGTCCCCTAAGTTCAAGATTATCCTTTGTTGCTGCCCCCCTTTACCCCTCCACCCTATCCCTTCTTCAGACCCTCTATTTTATACTATTTCCCCCCCTCTCCTCTCCACTTTCCTTTGCCAGATCCTGTCCCTTCACTTTCTTTTGCCAAGTCCTTGTCCCTTGCAAGGTTTTTGGCATCCTGATGGGGTTAGTTCCCAGCATGTCTCTCCCAACTGACCTCCCCTCTTTTTCACTGCCCCCACTATTCTTTGCCAGATCCCTGTCCTCCTTGCATGGCTCTCATCATCCTGATGTGATGGAGTATTCATAAATGTCTCTTCCTCCCTACCCTACCCCGCCCTCTCCCCTCCCTCCCCATCCACCTCCACTGTCTTCCTTTGCCATTCTAATGGGAAACCTATGCACATACAAATCCATGCACTCAGCCTGACTCACCTAGAACTTCCAAGGTGTGCTTCTCTGCTCTTCTATACCCCATCTAGTTACTTGATACCACTACTGCTCTTGCTCATGATGATATACACTGTATGGAATCTCTATACATTACTGTCTGCCTCTGCAGTTGTCCTTTCCTCGAGGGTATGCATATTAAGCTCCTTTAGCCTCTCTCCATATGTCTTCTGGTGCAGATCCTGCACCATTTTAGTTGCCTTCCTCTGAACAGCCTCCACCCTGTCTATGTCTTTGCGGAGACGGGGTCTCCAGAACTGCACACAGTACTCCAAATGGGGTCTTACCAGTTGTCTGTACAGAGGAATAATAACATCTTGTTTTCTATTGGTGATTCCTCTCCCTATGCATCCCAGTATCCCCCCAGCCTTCCTTACTGCCTTCTCACATTGCTTGCTCAACTTTAGGTCAGCTCAAATAACTACCCTCAGATCCCTTTCCATTTTTGTTGTTGTCCGTATCTCACCCTTCATTGTGTACTCTTCCCCTGGATTTTTGTTTCCCAGGTGCATTACTTTGCACTTCTCAGCATTGAATCTAAGCTGCCATATATTTGACCATTCCTCCAACCTTGCCAAGTTCCTTCTCATCCTTTCCACCCACCTTGTGCATCCAACCCTGTTGCAGATGTTGTATCATCTGCAAAGAGACATACCTTTTCCTTCCAGTCCCTCTGCAATGTCACTTTATAAAGACATTAAAAGGGTCGGGACCCATATTACTGAACCCTGTGGAATTCCCACTAGGTGACCCCACTTTCTTCACTGTGGACTCAGTTTACTATTACCCTCCATGTCCTGTTGTCCAGCCAATGTTTTACCCAGGTTACTACCCTGGGACCCACTCCCAGGCTGGCTAATTTGTTTAATAATCTTTTGTGTGGGACTGTGTCAAATGCCTTGCTAAGTTCTAGGTAGGCCATATCCACAGCCCTTCCTGGTCTACTACTTTGGTCACCCAGTCAAAGAAATCAATTAAATGCATCTGACATGACTTCCGCAATGTGAATCCATGCTGCCTTGGGTCCTGTGCCCCAATGGCCTCTAAGTACTCAACAATTCTTTCCTTCAGAAGTGATTTTATCATTTTCCCTACCACTGCAGCCAAACTGATAGGTCTATAGTTTCCTGCCTAAGTCTTGCACCCACTTTTGTGAAGGGGAATCACATCTGCCCTCCTCCAGTTTTCAGGTACTATACCATCCTCCCATGATTAGTTAAAAAGGGTAGTCAGTGGTGTTACTAGTTCTCCCCCTTAGTTCTTTTAGAATTCTGGGGTGAATCCCATCAGGGCCTATTGCTTTGTCCACCTTCAGTTTTAGGAGTTCTTTCAGAACCTTTCCTTTTGTGAAAGGATTGATATCTACCCCTGTATCTAGAGTTCTTCTGTTGACTAGATTAGGTACCTCCCCTTCTCTTCCTTTGTGAATAAGGAGCAGAAGTATTCATTCAGTATCTCTACGTTTTCACTGTCCTTCATTTGCACCACCTACCTCTTTAATCATCCTCAAGTGTTCCTCCTTTGTCCTTCACTCCCTAATGTAGCACTATAAAAGGTTTTATCCCCTCGCTTAACCAAGTTGTTTCTCTTTTCCTTGGTTTGGGCCTTTGCTAGTCTGACTGCCTTCCCCACTTCCTTCTGCTTTAATTGGTACAGTTCTCTGTCCTACTCCTTCTGTGTTTCCTTATACTTTTTTTTAATACTTTAGTTTTATTGACTCTTATCACTTCATTTCAATGACATCATATATATACCATATGTCCACACATGCTTTCAGTATTTGATACATACTGCTAAGAACAACAGTTCATAAAACTATCTAAATTAAGATTACAAAATTAAGCTTCCATTTCTAATTTCTACTTACTGAACTATCTGCACTCATGTTTGTGTCTAGGATTGCTTGGGATCCGCTCCAGCCCATCCTTCTTCTATTATTTTTCTTTAACAGCTCCACGAGGGCATGCTGGATTACTTATCACTACCTTTTTATTTCACCAGTGGATTCTCTCCCATCCTCCATCCCTGTCATAAAGATGAGTCAGGATAGGTGAGGCATCACCAAAGAGGAATCTCGTACCTCCTCACCACCCTCACCCTCTTTACATTTGTGACTTACAGTCCCTAGTCTTTGTTTGGGTATATAATTTTCCTCCCTGTTTTATTTTTCCATTATTGAGTTTTCCTTTATGAGAAAGTTCAGGATCCCCTCTCCTTGTCAGAGTCCCTCCCCAACAATTCCCATCTAGTCCTTCTGTTTTCGAACTGATGGCAATTTTATCTGAGTGAATAGGTGACCCTCTCCAGTGCTTCCACCCCCTCAATTAGTTCCACCCACCCATCCCATGTAGTGGCCTTAGGAAGAAGCCATCTCCTGGTTATTGCCGTCACTGCTGCAGCAAGCAGTATGTTCCAGAGATACTTTGCTTCCCTTCCCTTAAGATTTTCTGGATGTAAACCTAGAATCGTATGTTCGGGTCTCAGTGGAGACTCTATGCCAAACATTTTTCTTAAGTGTTTTTGTATTTTCCCCCAGAACCTTTTCAGTACAGGGCAAAACCAGAAAATATGCGCCAAATTAGCCCCTTCTGCATTACAGTTTCTCCAGCAGCAGGTTGAGTTAGCGTTATGCCCCCCTACCGAGTAAGATGTAGCCCTGAAGAACCGTATCCTTAGCTTCCACAAAAATTCCCTCCATCTTGGAGATGCCGTTGTGCTCCAAGTGTTCCTCCATATCCCCAACCAATCTTTAGCAGTTAATGTGATCTCCAATTCTCGTTCCCATCTTTCTTTGATATATTCAGATGAGTGCTGTAGATCATTTAAGTAACTTTTGTATAGGATAGAAATAGCTTTCTCACCCCTATTCGAGTCCCATATTGTTTCAAATGTGCTCGGTATTGGGGACCCCCCCAATTCTCATTGAGTTGTTCAGCTCCTTTGTTATGTAATCCCTCATCTGGAAATAATATAGTAGCTCTCCCTCTCTCCAACCAAATTTGGTCTGTGCCTCCCTAAATGAAATAACCTGATCCCCTCTTAGGATCTGCCATGGGGCTGTATAGCCCTGTCTCTCCTGTTTTCTATACCATGGGTCTGCCAAGGCCCTGTTCTCCTTGTTTATAGACCACCAAGTATATTTCCACAAGTAGGCCTTAGATAGACCTTTCATAAGTTCTTGCCTGTAGCCTAATAAGGCCATCTCTTACCCCAAGAATGGTGTTTTTTCCCACCCAGGCTTTGGGTTCAAAGTCGAGCATTGTGCCAGTAGAGGGGGGGACAAGGTTAACGCCAGGTCCAACTCCTTCCACCTGGCCCAGTAATTCAGGTGCTATAATAGCAAGACTACTCTAGACTGTGTTGCTATCCAGTACCCTATTAACATGAGGACTGCCAATCCTCCTCTGTCTTTAGCTAAGCATAGAGTTTGCTTCTTAATTCAGGGCTTTTGGGCCAACCAAATAAAATCTCCTATAATTTTTTGCCACTTTCCTATTTGCTTATACGTGTAACCCCTAGATGGCGCTATCCCAGGGGCTACTACCCCTGCCTGATTTGCCACTAACAGGTTGAGGGGCCTGGATCCAATGGCGAGTGCCTCCACCCAGAGGTCAGGGTTTGCAATAGTTAAACTTACTTGGTCACAGCCCTCTGGGACACTGCAACCCCCTTTCTTCCCACCTGGTGGCCCACAATATATCAAATTACCTTCACCATATACACTTACCCCACAGGACTAGTTCCGGCACTGGGACCTCATGTGAAATAAGATGCAGTGCAACAATCACAGTACAGTACTTTAACATAGACAAATACCTCAGGCAGTATAACTTTGTTGTAAAACAAGCGGCTCTGGTTATTTAGGGGGATATAACAGGACAGGAAATCAGGTTAATTAGCTTATCACTTTACTATCTACCTATGGCTCTGTGCACAGGCCCTATCCCTACCAGTTACTGTCCCTGGGCTACCCAAGCCCTAGTGGCTAGTCAAACCGTGGCAGCTGTAGGGGCCCTTTCACACAGTGAAAGAAAAATTAGTTTAAACAGTCAGCAGTACAGTGATTCCATTTGGATTTAATGTGGCAATTCAGCAGAGAAGCGACCCTGAATTAGTATCTCCACGACTTCCAAACAAGATGGGATCCTTCAATGTCAGCAGGGCTACTCTTGAGTTCTATGAGACTCTTCACACATTTATATGGTAAAAAAGAAAGTACTATACCAGGCAGGCTGCTTCTCTATCCCGATCGCAATTACTGCACAATACCCGGGAGAACACATAGCAGATTCAGTTCCTGACAGACCGAGTGCAATTCAACAATTTCTCCAGTCTTCTACAGGGTGAGCCTGGTTTCAACTCTTCAGAGATCCTTTGATTCTTTTCACAGGACGGATTCAGTCCTAACAAGCAGTTACACAAGCTGCAGACCCGGAACTCTGGGCCTTACACAGTTTTTGACTGAAACTGCACTGAAGGAGCACAGGGTTTCTTTTCCCTTCACTGCCAGAGCTAAACTGAAACTCCAACAGACAAACTGGCACTTCCTTTGAGTTCCTCCCAGTTCTTGACTGGATTGGCTGTCACTCACAATAGACTGCTGCTGTGGTCCAAAAGGCGCCAAGTCTAAACTACATCTCCAGAGTCACTGCCCATACAATCCTCTTGTGGCTGGCTCAGATTATGAGTCCAAGTTCTGATTCGTCCAAGGCACCATTCAGGCTTGGAGCATTCAAGCAAGCTCCTGGAAGTCTTTTGGGAACCCCTATTTGCAGGGGGGTTACATACGATATTGGGGTGGGCACATACTGAAACATAAAAAGGAAACCAGGTAATACGTTCATCTTTATTGCCTGCACCCTGGCCCAGATAGAGTCAGGGAAGAGTCTCCACCTCTTCATATCCTCTTGTACCTGTTTCACCACTGGTGAATAATTTAGTTGGATCAATTGAGTAGTTGCCCAGGCCAAACTTACCCCTAGATATTTCATATGGGGCAACTCCCATTTCATAGGGAATCTTGCTTTTAGCTCGTGTGATGATTGGAAGTTCAGTTTCAGAACTTATGTTTTACTTTTGTTGAGGGTGTAACCAGAGACTACTGAGAATGTCCTCAGGTCCTGAAATAGGCTCGGTAATTGTTATGTTCTAACATTTATTCTGGTCTTGTTCAACAAACTCATCCTGCAACAGGAATAGAGCAGCTTTCATTTTTATTCAAGCCTCTCTAGTGTCAACAACAACACACTTTGTCTGCTCTCTTTCTAGCTTACACATATCGGAATGCTGCCCTCAAGTGGCAGAAGTAACACAATGCATTACCATTTGAAATACATAAAATTTCCTCCCCACTAAATTATATTGTTACCAAATGAACAAGTATTAGCATTATTCGCTATTATTAAGATGGTTTATACTATGCTAGAGGTAAGGGGTAGACTGCCCCCGGCCTCGAACCAGTCAAGGGGATTATTCTGCCCTGATAATCTGATCTGGCTCTCTAACTACACAAAACATTTTGTTCCTTTTAAATGTCTCAGAGGTTCAAACGATCTGGAGGTTTTGAAATTTGGGATGGATAACGTTTCTCGTGAGCAACCCTTGGCATGGGTCCCCTGTCTCATACCTCCCTCCGATCCTCGGTCAGTGGTTGTACAGCCTCACCATTGCTCCTCTCCACCTCCTCCTTTACATCTTCAGAAGGTGTTGAGACTTCCGTAGTGGGGCTTCTGTAAGCTACGGCAGAAGGAATCCACATTTCCCGTGGGTTTTCTTCCTTGGAGGTGTCCCCATCTGTGTGCTGCTGAAGATCTAGGAGCTGTTCAGCATGACGTTTCCATTTCACTCCAGATTCAACATCAACTGTATACAACACTGGACCTGTCTGAGATGTCACCACACCAGGGATCCACTTTTCCCCCTTCCGGTAATCTCAAACAAGCACTTCTTGACCAACAATGAACTGCCTGTCCTTTGAATGAGCTTGCTGGCATAGTATTTGAGATTCTTGGTTCTTCAAAACCTCTGATGCCACATCTGGCTTAAGCAAATCAAGACGGGAGCGAAGCTTATGCCGGAAAAACAACATTGCTGGAGATTCCTTTGTTGTAGCATGGGGTGTATTTCAGTATGCCAACAGGAAGTTATCCATCTTGTGTTGTAAGGTCAAAGACCCCCCACCGATTTCAGAGCATTCTTCATGGTTTGCACAAAACGCTCCACTAGACCATTAGTCGAGGGGTGATATGGGGCACTACGAATATGTCTCACACCGTGGGACTTCAAAAATGCTCCAAAGTCACGAGAAATAAATTGTGGTCCATTATCACTGACCAGCTGTTCAGGAATCCCGTAATGGCTAAATAGTCCTCGCAGCACTTGAATGGTCTTACTGGTAGTAGTGGTGTCCATGACTTGAATTTCGGGTCACTTTGAGTGGGCATCTACAACAATTAAGTACGTGTGTCTCTCCCACGGCCCCACAAAATCTACATGAATGCACTGCCGTGGTGCACCTGGCCACATCCAGGGATATAGAGGTGAGGGACACGGCATTTTCTGAACACACTGACAAGTAGTGCATGTTTCTGCTTGTTGCTCAATTTGCAAATCAATCCCAGGCCACCAAATATAGCTTCTAGCTAAAGCCTTCATTCTCACTACACTCGGGTGTCCCACATTTAGTTCTTCCAAAACACAGGTGCGTAGCTTTGAAGGGACAATCACCCAGACACCCCACATCAAGCAACCTTGCTGTACTGAAAGCTCATTATGTCTGGTGTAGAATGGTGATTACTCACTGTGAATGTCCTGGTTCACAGTAAAAGTCCCTTTTGTTACTAAGTCCAAGACTTGAGACAACACAGGATCAACTTTAGTCACCTTTTTAATTTCAGAACTTGTGATGAGTAATTTCTCAAGCTGACTAATGTAGAAGACATTGACAGTGTCCACCTTGTCACTGTGGGCTAACTGCAGAGGCAATCTTGAGAGCCCATCAGTGCCATGAAGAGCCGCCTTCTTGTATTCAATGCGGTAGTTGTGAGCTGATAACAAGACAGCCCAATGTTGCATTCTGGCTGCTGCCATGGAATGAATACCTTTGTGGGGGCTGAAAATGGTCGTGAGGGGACAGTGATCAGTGAGGAGTGTGAATTCCCAACCATAAACATATTGGTGGAAATTGCGAACTCCAAACACTACTGCCAAAGCTTCTCTCTCGATTTGGGCATAGTTTTGTTCAGCTTTGCTGAGAGTTCTGGATGCAAAGGCAATTGGCTTTTCATCCCCATTCGGTAGAACATGAGAAAGAACTGCTTCCACCCTATAAGGTGAGGCATCACATGCCAGTCTGATGCTCAGCTGTGGATTATAGTGAATGAGTACATCATGAGAAGCAAGCTGCTTTTTAGCCTTCTTAAACACACTCTCACAGTCCTTTGTCCAACACCAGGACTTCCCCTTGCACAGCAAGCCATTTAGTGGGTTGAGAATTGTAGCCAGATTGGGAATAAACCTGCCATAATAATTTAACAGACCCAAGAACGACCGTAATTGGCTCACATTTTCTGGTGCTGGGGCGTCCACAATCGCTTTTTCTTTTCTCAGACTATTTGTAAGCCTGTTGCATCTATGGTATGGCCCAAGTACTCCAATGAAGTCTTGAAAAATTCACACTTCTCCTTCTGGCACGCAAGCCAAAATCTTCCAATCACTGCAGAACTGCATCCAGGTTCTTCAGGTGCTCTGCATCATTTCTTCCGGTCACCAATATATCATCCAGGTAACAGTGAACATTTGGAAGACCTCGTAAAACCTGGTCCCTAGCTCGCTGAAATATGGCTGGAGCTGATGCAATGCCAAAAGGTAGGCGATTATAGCAGAAAAGACCCTTTTGGGTGGTTATCGTGAGATATTTCCTTGACTTTTCATCTACTCTCATTTGTAGATAAGCATGTGACAAATCCAGCTTACTGAAGCGTTGGCCCTGTGCCAGGGATGCAAACAAGTCTTCGATGCGTGGAATCGGATACTGTTCCACACACAGAACTGGATTTATGGTTACTTTAAAGTCTCCACATATTCACACAGAACCATCTTTCTTTACCACTGGCACTACTGGCGTTGCCCAGTCACTACATTGAACAGGTGACAAGACTCCAGCTTCGGTTAGGCGAGTTAATTCAGCCTCCACTTTCGGTCTGAGCGCATAAGGTACTGGGCGAGATTGACAAAACTTTGGTTTGTGCTGCATCCTCAGAGACACTTTTGCCTCAATTCCCTTCACTGTGCCTAGCTCCCCTTTGAATAAAGGAGCATGTTTGTGCAACACTGCTTCTAGAGTGTTGGGGTCACCCTTATTAATAGTCCTTATCTCCTGCCAGTTGAGGCATTTTTTCTTCAGCCATTCTCGGCCTAAGAGTGAAGGGTAGTTACCTTTAACCATGTACAGAGGCAGTAGTGCCGTTTGCCCATTTATTTTTACCTGCACCTTGATGACACCTTCAGGTGAAATTGCCTCGCCAGTGTATGTCCTTAGTACAACGTCAGTCTTTTGCAGGGGTAGATGTCTCAACATAGTTTCATACTTGTCTGTAGAAATCAATGAGACTGTAGCCCTTGTGTCCAATTCCATTTTCAGTGGTTTCCTTCAATTTCAGATGTTACAAGATGGTTGCCATTCCCCTTTAAGAGTCAGCATGTGCAATGCTAATTCAGTATCAGTGTCATCACTGCACGTTCCCTGTGTTTCCACACAATGTACTTCTCTCTTTCTACCTTTCGCAAATTGCTTCCCTTTGCTTCCATTGATTTCCCCTCCTTTCTTTTTCCCTCTGCACACTCACCCAATGTGGCCTTTCTTCCCACAGTTATGGTATGTCTGTTCTTTAAAGCAGCAGTCCTTATCACTGTGATTAGCCTTGCCACAGCGACCACATTTATTAGGCTTCCTGGGAGAAGAGAAGGATAAAGCATTTACTTTCAGGGAATCACTTAGGTGCTGAGCCTCCCATGCAGCTGTTTCCATCGATACAGCGATGTCTATCGCTTTCTTGTATGTCAGTCCCGCCTCCGTTAAGAGACACTTCTGTGTTGCTTCACTTTTCAAACCGCACACAAATCTGTCTTGGAGGGCATCATCTAAATGGGTGCCAAATTCACAATGCTCAGCTAATTTCTTTAGAACAGCCACAAACTGCGCAACAGACTCACCCTCTGCTTGGTTTCGTTTGTGAAAGCGAAATCTTTCAGCAATCACCAGGGGCTTAGGAGAGAAATGTGTCTGTAAGACCTCCACAATACTGGCAAATTTTTTCTCCCCAGGCTTTTCTGGCACTATTAGACTTCTCAGCAAATTGTACGTTGTGCTGCCCATGACACTCAGTAACACAGCCACTTGTTTTTCATCACTTATATCATTTGCTGTGACAAAATGTCCAAATCTCTCAATATAAGTTGTCCACTGTTCCACATTTTCATCAAAGGCATCAATATGTCCTATAGTCGCGGCCATCTTTTTGTGTTTCTCACAGGTTCACTCGTGGGTCCAAAAGTTACATCTCAGGAAAACCCTCACAGCAGTAATTCATTCTGGTAAGGTACAGGAGAATAACTAAACACCGCGTCGCCAATTATGTTATGTTCTAACATTTATTCTGGTCTTGTTCAACAAACTCACCCTGCAACAGGAATAGAGCAGCTTTCATTTTTATTCAGGAGCCTCTCTAGTGTCAACAACAACACACTCTGTCTGCTCTCTTTCTAGCTTACACATATCGGAATGCTGCCCTCAAGTGGCAGAAGTAACTCAATGCATTACCATTTCAAATACATAACAGTAATGAGGATTCTGGTTGGGTCAAGTACAGCAGAATGTCGTCCGCATAAACAGCTAGCTTTTGTGAAGTCTCTCCTATTTGTACCCCCTCTATGTCTTGGTTTTCCCAAAGCCCTTGGGCCAATGGCTCCAGGTATAGTGCAAACAAGAGTGGAGAGAGGGGGCATCCCTTCCTTGTTCCCCTTTCCAGTGGGAACACCTCGGAGTGGTGTCCGTTTACTCTCACATATGCCTTTGGGGAGGCATATATCTTTGTAATCAGGGCCACAAATTGCACAGGGAATCCAAACTGGCTGAGTACCATTTGCAAAAAAAAGTCCACGAGACTTTATCAAATGCATTCTCAGTGTCTAAGCTGAGAAGGATAGTAGGCTGTCTGGTGTGACCATGATGGTCCAAGACATGCGCAGTCCTTCTCAGGTTATCCGGAGCTTGCCTTCCAGGTATAAACCCTATTTGATCTGCATGTAGTAGCGTCGGTAGAAGTCGTTGTATTCTATGGGATATTATAGCCATAAAATAATGTATAATCCTTGTTAAGAAGGTAGATGTGCCGGTAAGAGGGACATAATCTGGGGTCCTTATTCTCCTTTGGTATTACTGATATGACCGCCTGTGACCACGCCACAGGAGGTGGTATTCCCATTGTAAGGGTGTTGTTAAATACTTTTAACAGTAATGGTGAGAGTTGTCCCTGAAAGTGTTTATACGTCTCAGCAGGGTAACCATCTGTCCCTGGACATTTGTTTGCTTTTAGTCTGGCTATCTCCTGTCTTAGTTCCTCGCTGAACATCTGACTAATAAGTTGATTTTGTGTTCAACTCTGGAATTATAGGGGAGAGTGATCCTGCTCAAATATTGTTCCGCACTTTGCTCCACATTATGGGAAGGGGCCCTATAGAGTTCTCTGTAGTAAGATCTAAAAGCTTCTGCTATATCTGGGGTAGTTTGCTTGATATCCTTGCTTTGTGGGTGTTCTACCCTAACTATGTGAGCCCTTGCTCTTTGTTTACGTAATCTAGCTACTAGCATTCTAGCTGCTCTGGGTCCCCCTTCATAATATCCTTGTTTAATGTATAGTAGTTTCTGTTCAATCTGGTACTCTCCAGCTGCCCATTCAATTCTCTCTTTAACTTATTTAATCTATGGCACACCTCTTTATTATATTTTTCTTTCAATTTAGTTTCACAAACATCTATTTCCTTTCTCAGGGATTACATCTTTCCTTCCCTCTGTTTCTTTTTATACACCACTATGGATATTAATTTCCCCCTCACAATGGCCTTTATGGTGTTCCATAGGAGTGCTGAGGTTATGTCCGGGGAAGCGTTTTCTTCTATCGCTCGTTTAATAGTGTCCCTTACCTGTTGTTTACCTCCTTATCATGTAGCAAGGAGACGTTTAGTCTCCAAACTGTTTTTTTCTGAAAACCACCCAGGTCTACCTGAAGGAATATTGGCACATGGTCCGAGATCATCATAGTCCCCATCCAACTATCTTTTACTTTGGCCATCTGCTCCTTCGGCAGTAAAAAGTAATCTAACCTTGAGAAACTCTTATGCGGTGCTGAGAAAAATGTATAGTTCCTTTGCTGGGTGTCCTACTCTCCAGGCATCGATGTACCCCCAACTCCCAAGAAGTTGCTTCAAACTCCGTGTGACCCCCCCCTCTCCCTTCACCCTGTCAATGACGTACTGTCCATCTTTGGGTCAATTGTTATGTTTAAATCTCCCCCTAAAATGATCTGCCCTTCTGCCCACTCCTGCAATTTCAATAGTATACTTCTATAAGTTTGAAAATCTGAGTTAGGCGGTATGTATACAGAAGCCAGCATTACAATTTTCCCTTGATATTTTCCTTTTAAAAACACATATCTCCCCTCTTTATCCGCATATTTGTCCAACACTTCAAATGTTGTTTTCTTTGGTACTAATATTGAGACTCCCCTCCTTCTTCCTCGCCTGTAAGATGTGCTAATCTCATAATTAAAACCCATTTTTCCTAGTTTGGAATGCTCTAGAGGGGAGAGATGCATTTCCTGCAACATTAAAAAGTCAGGTTTCTCTGTTCTGAGCCATGCCAGTACTTTGCTCCTCTTGACCAGGTTTGTTAACACATTAACATTGATCGAGCATATTACAGTGGCATTATCCATTCTTATATCTTTCCTTGACTCTCATATTATTCTCAGCATCTCTCTCTCTCTCTATTCCATCGTGCTCTCTCATTTATTATTCTGGCGCAGCCCTTTAAACATGTCGCTACCATTCTGACAACTGTCTTATTCCAAACAGGCTCCTCCCACTTCAAAAAGACCACCCTGCAGTCCCAAAATGTCTCAAAAAAGGTGGAAACCCCTCTTCCATTCCCTCTACCAGATGCATCCTTAAACATCGTTCCTGACCCATAGGCTGAAGCTAGTCCCCTTTCCCCAAGAATATCATTCTCCCTCTTAGGCTTGCTTAATGTTAGAATGAACCTTAAAACCATAACAATATAAACTGGTGTGCCTCACAAACAACACGCCCCCTTGAACTTTTGCTGACTAACATAATATCTACTACTAATTTTGCCTATGTAACTCATTTTCATATTCTCTTATAAGATAGTTCCTTTGCTTCCAAGGTAGGGGCTCCCAACACTGTGGGGCCCTTATTCTGCCCTTTCCAAGATTGAAATTTGAGCAGATATGAGGGATAAATGTCCCTTCTACTTAGAGAGCTCCCTCTTAAGGAAGCCATTGCTTACGGTGGCTCCTCTATTATGCAATCCGTCCACGTACCAGTGACTGGTGTTTTCTAAACTAGTGTTACCCGTGCTTCGCCTCCCGCCTCGCCTATCTTTGCTTTCTTTTACTCTAAAACATGAAGTCCCCCTCCTTCTTTAATCTCTCTCATTTCCCCTTCCATTCATCTTAATTTTCCTCTTAAAGCAGGTTACGGTGGCATTCAAGACCAGGCCTTCCTGCCACCCCAGTCATCCCCCCCATGGTTCCTTCAGCATCTGTAAGTTCACATGAGGATAAGGAGAAGGAAAAGGGGTGGGGAGGGTTCATTCAGAGACAAAACATTCAAGACCAAACAACATCAGGAAGGTAACCAAGAGGAGCAGGGGAGACAGTCTGGAAAAACACGGTGATAATCCAGTTTGTCCATATAAGAGAACAGTAGGCCCCTTTGGTTCCACAGTCACAGTTCCAGCAGGCTCCTGGCCTTCATTTATTGTTCTCCATCAGCTCAGGATTGCCCCACATAACATCCTTCTTCAGCATTGCCCTTACCTTCTCGAACGATTCCTGAAGCAGTTTCGCTGAGGATCCCGTCTGCTGTAGCCCCGACTGGAACCAGTCAGTAAAGAATATCTGTCTCCTGCCAATTCATTCCTTATCCTCCAATGACAGCTTAATTCCCCTTTGCTTCATGGACTCCAGGGCTTTATATGGTGAGCCATATGTTTGCACACCATTCTGCCAAAAGATCCTCAATTTAGCTGGGAAGGGGGTTTGAAAGCTTATCCCTTTCTCTCATAGTACTCGCAGTATTGGGGTATATTGCTGCCTTGTATGCTGTCTTTTTCTCCCTAACCTTTTTCTACCACCTCTTCTGAGTGTTTTTTCTTTCATTTTGAGTTGTTTATTTGCTACGCACAAAGGCTTGTTGCCTCTGTGATGGCAGTTTTGATGTTTCCCCCATTGTTGCTCCACCCCTCCTTTTTGCCTGTTTGCTAGTGCTTTTCTGAGGCACTCTCCCATTTTGACAAAATCAGCCCTCCTGAAGTCCAGTGCCTTCACTTTTTTATGGCTTGACTCTACCACTAAGTTTATCATGAACTACACTGTTTGGTGGTCACTTGCTTCCAGGTGGCTACTCCCTTCTAGATCTGAGATCCTCTCTCCATCCCCATTTGAGAGTACCAGTTTAAGATTGCTCCCTCCTGTGTGAGATCCAAAACTAACTGTCTGAGGCATGACCCCCATAGGGCATTGAGAATAGCCCTGCTGTTGGATGTGGCTGCAGCAAAGGTGTTCCAGTTAACATCTGACATATTCAGGTCCCCCCATCAGCAATATCTCTTCTTTCTCTGCCATCCTAAGGATGTCTTCTGTTATTTCCTTGCCCATTTCCTCTCCCTGAGAGGAGGGGTCTGTATACAACCTCTGTGTAGATTGTGGTGCCATTTCCAGTCTTCAGGGTGACCCACAGTGCCTCCTCTCCTCTCTTTTAAATGATCTTGCTAGGTAAATATGTATGTGTATTGTAATGGTATGTTTTTATGTTGATGTATTAATGTAACTAGACACCAGTGAAAATGGGCATTATTTTTCTCACTGGCTACTCAGTATAAAAAATAAGCAAACAATCAACAATTCGGAACCTGGAGGCCATCATAGAGAAGGCTAGCCTGGATTTGTTGTCCATAGCAGAGCTATGACTGGGATGGTGCCATACCAGGCTACTTTCTGTTCAGGACTGATGGGGAGGGAGGAGAGGAGGAGGAGGTGGCTGCAATATGTGGGGAGGGAATCAAAGCTATGGAAGTGCAGGTGCACCCAGTAGAAATGGAAGGACTGGAGGTGCATGGATCATTCAGGAGATAGGTGCATAATGTGCTATCCATACTTGGGAGGTATACAGACCTCTTGCACAGGGAGAGGACTTGGAGAAAGCACTTGGGGAGGACATCATCAGGATGAAAAATAAAGGGTTGGTGCAGCTAGTAGATGACTTCAGTCTGCCAGATGTGAATTGAAGCCTTCTAGCAGCAGTTTTGGCAAGGATCATGGTCATCCTTGACTCCTCACAGGGGGCATTTCTCTGGCAGCTATTAAATGAACCCACTTGGGATGGGGCAGTACTGGACCTGGTCCTTACAAAGAGTGGCAGCATTGCAGACATCACAGTAGCAGCCTCTTAGGTATTAGTGATCACCATACGGTATGGTACCATGTGTATGAAAAGCACTATATAAATGCTGATTCTTCTTCTTGTTTAACATGAAGACAGGAGCATGAGCAAACCACATGAGGAAGATGGTCCTGGACTTTAGCAAGGCAGATTTTAAGAAAATGTGAGACTGCCTCTGAAACTGCATAATGCAGTGGATGGCTGGGAGAGGTAGACATACAAAGGAGGAAAATAAGGGAAAGCATAATTATGGCCACATCCTCTGCATGAAGGAAGTTAGTAAAAGCGAAAGAAAGAAGTGACTGTTATGGTACTCTAGGGAACTTGCTATGGTAGTGAGTGGAAAAAGAGTGACTTTCAGTTGGTTTAAGGAAACACAGAGAGAAGAAGACAGGGAGGTGTGTCCGGTAGGAGAGGTGGAAACAGGTAAGGCACTGAGGGGTGCAAATGCAGAGATGGAGGAAGGGGTAGAAAATACAGATAAGACTTTTGTCAGGTACATATGTGAGAAGAGGAAAGGAAGGGGAAGGATAGTGAGGATAAGGAGAGTGGCAGAGGGATACTGTGCAGAAGAGGAGGACCATGAAAAAGTAGACATCTTTTTAAGGTACTTCCACTCAGTCTTCACAGTAGGATGAGAGTAGACCACCAGTGATCAGCATGAACAAATGGGGAGGAGAGGGGAGGCAGACTCAAGTCTGTTTTCAGAGGAAAGAGTCTTGAAGGGACTTGCAGCTCTGAAAGTGGACAAGGCTATGAAACCAGACAGGATACACCCAAGGGTACTGGAAGAACTCAGGGAATCACTGGCTGCCACACTGATGGCCTTATTCAACAACTCAGTGCAATCAGGTATGGCTCCAGAAGACTGGACAACAGCAAACAGGGTTCCATAAGGGCAGCAGCAGGGAAGAAGTTGGTAACTATAGGCTGGTGAGCTTCACCTCAATTGTAGAGAAATTAATGGAAACACTGTTAAGGGAAAGTTGGTAGAGTATCTTGAATCCAATGGGCTTCCAGACCAAAGGCAGTATGGATTCATTGGGGGGGGTGATGTTATGCCAGATGAGTCTGATTATGCTCGTTGTCTTGGTGACTATGGAACTAGAAAGGCAGAGGACATAGTCTACTTGACATTAACAAGGCTATTAATACTGTGCTACACAGGAGACTGATTAAGAAATTGAATAGCCGAAGTGTGGAATCCAAAGTGGTGAACTTGGTGAGAAACTGGTCACCAGATAGGCAATAGAGGGTGGTGGTTAATGGTACTCACTTTAATGTTGGGAGAGTGACCAGTGGCTATCACAAGGCTCAGTACTTGGACCAGTCATCTTCAATGTCTTCATAAGTGGTACTGCAGATGAACTGAAAGTGAAGATATACCTTTGTACAGATTATACTAACATTTTTAATAGGGTGGACAAAAAGGAAGGGATAGAAAGAACTAAAAGCAATATTGGGGAAACTCAAGGAGTGGTCAAGAGCATGGTAATTGTGTTCCAATGCCACAAAGTACAAAATCATGCACCTGGGGCATAGGAACCCACAAACTGAGTATAGGATAGAGAGGAGTAACTATCAGTCACTTAGCAGGAAAGAGACCTTGGGGTCATCATAACTGGTGACCTCAAAGTGACAAGACAGTGTGAAAAGCAGTGGGTTGGGTCAGTTTGAAGCTAGGATGCATAGGGAAAGGAATCTACAGCAAGAAGAGGGAAGTGGTGTTGCCACTGTATTGCTCACTGGTGAGACCCTACCTTGAGTATTGTGTCCAGTCCCAGAGGCGCCACCTCAGAAAAAGACAGAATGGAGGCACTCCAGTGAAGGACAACTAAAATGACGCTAAGGTTTCACCAAATGCCATATGAGGAGGAACTGAGGGCTCTCACCATATACACCATGGAAAATAGGAGAAGGAGAGAGGACATGATAGAGATCTACAAGTTCCAACTCTACGATGCCAGTTAGTCAACTTCATTATCGACCGATGTTACAGTGATGACTCTATGTTGACCACAGTTGCAGTAAGCATAGAGCTGTTCACTTTGACCATTGTTTTCTATGGGGCAGCTTTGCCCCCTGCATCCCCATAATTAAACTAATCAACTCTGAGTCTGAGTTGACTCGAGAGAGGTATGTAGTCCTCCAGAAAAGCAGCACTGGTCCCATGCGACAGCACAGTGGTCTGTCGATGTTGTCTCTGTACTGTTATTTGCCATGGGTGTCACTGAGCAATTGGCATACGCGAGTACCTCATGGGGGTAAACAGGGTCCGGAGGAGAGACTTCTTCAAATGAGGAAGAGCACCAGAAACAGATGTCCTGAGTTGAAGCTGGACATTTATGAGGGGTGTGAAGAAGTAGTACTTTACTGAAAGTGTGGTGAATGACTGGAATAGACTGCTGTTTGCCAGCACCTGTGGTGCAACAACAGGAGGGAGTCTGAAGCATGCATGGAACAGACAAGGGAGAACGTTAGGAAATGGTTAGTGAACAGGAAGGGGCACCAGAGACCAGTTATGGTCTGTAGAGGCAGTCAGGTACCATCTAGGCTGACTGGGTGGATCAAACAGTCCTTTTCTGCTGACATATTCTATGGTATATTTCTATGTTTATGGTCACACTTCACAGAATGAAGGATTCCTTCCATTAAAACTGTTTTAGAACCTATGTCTCTATATATCTGCTTCTCTGGGACTTGTAACACCAAGGATATTCTTCCCTTCATCTTCTACTTCTGCTTTCCCACTACAAACTGTCTCTTCTTCTGTCACTGAGTGTTCCAGAGCTGGGGTTCAAGCCCTGTCCCTTTCATCTCTATCCTTCTTCTCTCTGTTTCTCCTCAATCATCTTGAGTTTTCCACTGTCTCTGGTGTCTCCAATCTCAAGTTGCAGTTCCATTCCTTAGCTCACTACACTCTTCTTCACACTCCCTAAAATATTGAAGTACTGTAGCGAAAAAAACAGGTGCTTTACCAAGACTAATAGCTGAAGAAACATCAAACACTCTCCCCATGACAAGAATGACATAGCAACAAAATTGTGGTGCAAACAAAGGCATACCCAGGAAGCGAGGTGATTAATGGAGTGCTTTATTAAGAAGCATAACAGGTTGAGAACAACTTGGTAATCCTGGTGCTTGGAATCCTAACCAGATTCTTTGTCTGGGGTGTGGCCATGAATATGCAGCCCTCTATTTGAGGTGTCATGCTTCAAGAGACAGGTAGCAAATACACAGTAGCTAGGCTAGCAAACCCCCAAAGTCTAGTAGTTAACAGCAAACCCACAATTTGATAGAAAATTATACATGACAAAAACCCCTTAAATGCAATAGTGAAAGACCTATGAGTGTAACTATCAAATTCTAAACATTCAGTGTTATAGATCAGCAGGGAACATACATAGAAACCTAGAAAATTGTCATTAGATAAGGACCACTAGGCCCATCTAGTCCGCCCATAAGCACTACACTAGTTACATTTAAAAATTACTTACATTTTCTGCTCAGCTTAACATAGCTGTATGGTAATTCTACACAGAGTTCAACACAGTCTGCAATTACAATTCGTCCTCCAGCAATGATCAAAAAAAGAAAAAAAAGAAAAAAAGATGGTTAGAAATGAGCAAATGAATAATTAAACACTGCAATAATTCAAATCATATATAGTTTATAACTCACAAAGTAATATCTCTACAAGAAAGGAACCACATCCCAATCTTTATTTAGACCTGATGGAGAACAAGCTCCCAAATAAACAAACTCTGGTCAGAGCCCATATGGCTGTGGAGAGCTTTTAGGAGTGGCAACAGCAGTGAACAGAATATGTTGCGCTCTTGCTGCAATAATTCAGATCATATTTGGTTTATAACTCACAAAATAATATCTCTACAAGAAAGGAACCACATCCCAATCTTTATTTAGACCTGATGGAGAACAAGCTCCCAAAGAAAGAAACTCTGGTCAGAGCCCATATGGCTGTGGAGAGCTTTTAGGAGTGGCAAAAGCAGTGAACAGAATATGCTGTGCTCTCACTGCACAGGAGTCAGCTGTAATACTGTTGCGATTACAATGCTGCAGATGCATGATACTCGCATATGTGCAGTTCGCCCCAGAGTCAGCCTTGCGCAACATGGCGGTGCAGACATAACTACTTGAATAGAAAAAAAATACAAAATCACACATGCCCCCACAATGCAAAGTATCATGGGCTGCATATGCAGATCACCACAAAATATTATGCTGGTTCAACTTTAAGCAGAAATGCATGGTGCCGAAAGGCCTCTCACATAGTTTGCAAAGAGTGCCAACAGAAGACATAAACACGTGTTTCATACTACCAGGACTCATCAGTATGCCTCGTCTGTTTGACACCCCAGTGGAATAAAACAGCTACCCTAAGACGGTCTATCTGGGTTATGTTGTGGTGAACCCAATTAAAACAAAAAGCAATTTAAAAGACAAAGAACCTCTGTGTGCAAGCACTGATGCAATGGTTACCCCAAGGGGCATTTGGCCAGGATGCCAAGTTTCAAAAACTACGTGTTTGTTACCTTGCAGATGTATTTAACTGCCACTGTTATTTGACCCTGGGTTTTTTCAACCCTTGCCATGTTTGTTAATTTGACTTACTGTTTATTACTAGGGCCCTCCTGGCCTCTTTCAGTGTCTCTGCTAGTATTTGTCTCTTGCACTGTTGTTTAAGTCTAATGTTGTTGTCACTTACTTGCTTCCCTCTGCTGTACCCCTCTATGTATTTATGATGTGGAGCCTTTACAGAAGAGTCAATGACTCAAAGGTTGTAATTCTGATGTTCTAAATAAATAAATAACAAGCCAGTCCCTTCGGGTTACTAGAATCCCATTAGTACTAGTCTTAGGCAGGTAGGAACTATATTGTAAATAACATGTATTACATGCCTAGGAAACTTTTCCGGCTCAAAAGGCTGGCTCTCTCCCAGTGCACCAGGTGTTTGCAGGGAGAGGGGAATCTCCTTCATATTTTCTGGCAATGTAACAAAGTAGCCCCGCTTTGGTCGGCCATCCAAGCCAATTTAGACCCCCTATTGGGCCTTACCACCTTTTTTATTCCTGAAATATGTATTTTAGGGGACTATGGTGCTATAGATTGTGTTGAGCGTCGATATCATATGGCCCTTGTGGCTGGTGCAGTCAAGAGGTTAGTTCTTAGGCATTGGACTGACCAAATGTCCCTAACCTACCGGGTGGTTGACAGAGCTTTCAGCTTGTCTTAATGTCGAAGGCTAGCTGCCAGTGTCGCGGAATCGCATGGACCTATTTCAGAAGAGGTGGGGGTAAACTCTCGCTCTTTATTTTTACCGCTGATCTCTTGGCTTTCTCTTTGGGCCCAAGATAGTTTCCTCTGTCTCCTTTCCCTGCTTTCCAGAGCATGATCCTCCTTGTGAGTGTTGTAATAACTCTAACTTTGCTTCAGTTGTATGTTTAGTTGGCACACTTGGGTGGGCGGGGATGGGAGTGAGGGGTAGGTGGGATGAGGAGGGGTGGGGGTTGTGGGGGTTGTGGGTGGGGGAGCTGTAGTAGGGTTTTCTTTCTTTTTCTTTCTATTTTACTTTGTACCAGGTGTAGACTACTGGTTTGATACATTCCATGTAACTGTTGTTTTCTTGGTTTGGAAATCTAATAAACTTGAATTTCAAAAAAAAAAGGCAGGTAGGAAAAGGCAGCTGGTGGGGAGGTCATTAGGGGCTTTCTACATAATATATAGGATAGTGTATGGCTCCTAATGAACAACAAGGCTGTTCTCCAACTGAGTGGTTACTATGTTGATTGCTGATCTTGACAAAGCAGCTCAAGAGGTCATACCGTCGGCATAGTAACCACAAAGCTGGAGATTAGCCTTGTTGTGCATTGGAAGCCATACACTTTTATATATAGTGTATGGTGAAAAACTTGTACTTTTAGGACAAGAAAACTGGTAATAAATGATAGCTTCAACATCACTGCTGTGTTTAAAATACATTTGTTTTTGTAAGGGTCACAAACTTTTCAATTCGCTGTCAGGGTGGCGATTTGAGGTCGCTATGGAGTAGGCATCAATCATTTTGGTAGGGCAAGCTTTGATTGGTTGCTGAACAGGTGTGGGCGGGCTTTAACAAAAAAAAACATGGTGGCCGAATTCTTTGATTAGCGAGAAACAGTGTCTGTGAGTAGACTCTCCTGTTTGTAAGTGCTATTTGTAAATCTGGTTGATCCTGCCTTTCAATTAAATGTGGAACTATCTGGTTGACCATGCATTTTGTGAATGTTGGGTGATCATGTTGCTGCCACTGCCACAGTTAGCCGGTTGAGCCTGCAGTTTCTGCTGCAGTCGGTATGTGACGTCCATAGTGTAGCAGAACAGTCATTCTGCTACACTACGGAGGTCACTACTGCAGCAGAACAACATTTTTGTGGTTCACTGATTTCAGTGGAAAACAACATTCCACCATACACTATGACATCATTGTTTACTCAGCTAGCCTCAGGCGAGGCTACTTATAGATCTTATACAAAATCAAAATATACAACAGGCACTATGGGTACTTATAGTCCTCCACTTAGCCTGGCCATACTGATCCTACTGGTGCATGCCTTTTCCAAACCAGGGCACACACCCATCACACCTAGTGACACACCATTGAACTACTTCACTGTTACATGACCAGCCTCCACTCTGGACACACCCACTGCCCTCCACACCCCCAACTAATATTCTCACACCCTCCTCCTTCCCTAACCCCCCCCGCACGCCCCTCTTCCTCACCATCCCCACACTTCACACCATACCAATCCCTTGCACTCTTACTGCAAGGTTCTCATCCTTGCACACCATGAAAGGTGCCAGATGCCACTCTGCCCTTGTCAGAGTTATCATCTTGCTCTTTATACTATTTGGGAATGTCCACTCAAACCTCGGCCCTATGTCCACCAGTCAAACAGAGTATCCACCTATATCAGGTCTCTGCATTGCCTCAATGAATATCTGCAGCCTCCTAAAATAATCAGCAGGGCTTCAGTGCTGGATTATACAGCACCAATCAGACATTATAGCCCTAGTAGAGATCTGGCTATCAAAATCTACCCCTGACTCCTTCATCTCCCTCCTTCCCTGGGTACACCCTTTTTATGGAAGACTGTGTGGGCAGGCACGGGGGTTGGTGCACTGTCTTCTTGTGCAACACTCTGCTGGGTCATGCACTCCCAGTGCACAAGCTTGATAATAGGACACAAGCCCTCACTATAAAAATCATCACTGACACAGCTTGGGGTCCGTTTTTCCTCATGGTCGCTTACGTTCCTTCAAGGAACCAAAACCCTGCTATTCTGTCACTCACAGATTACCTTGCAAACCTGCCACACAAAGTTGAGCAGATCATTTTTGGGGACCTCAGCATCAACTGGCTTACCAATTCAGTGTCCCACACAAGAGACACCTTTGCTGCCTTTGATATGACCCAGTTAGTCTCCCAATCTACCAGACACAACCCCTCCAATGGAACCAGCACCCTCCTGGACATTATTCTTACCAATCACCCCTAAAAAGTTTGGGATATCAATATCCTCTCTAACTCACTCAGTGACCACTCCCCAGTCCTCTTCTCATGGTCCTCCATCACTAGTAAACCAGAGTCCAGAACTTTACTGTGCCAGTGCCTCCACCCAGGCGGTCTCAGAAAACTCAAGCTGTACATCTGGACTGGTCCCCCATCAACCAATCCCCAAACATTGACATGGCTCTCGACCTCTTCATTCACTCCTTTGACAAGGCCTGGGACCTCTTTGCACCCCTCACCAGGACTCACACCAAGAAATGAAATGCACCATGGGTCACCGCATCCCTCATCCAGGAACTTAAATAAAGGGACAACCTTTGGCACATTGCTGCTGATTCTGGCAAACCAGCTGACAGGCAAGCATACAGTGCTGAGTGCAATAAGTGTACATGGACTATTCCTAAGGTCAAAGCTGAGCATTACCGCTCCACCCTTGTCTCCTCCTGGGAGTCTGCCCAGAAATTCTGGGATAACATGAAAGAACTGAACAGGAAGTTGTGCTCCCCCCATCCCAAGTCACCGTTAATGGTGCTATCATCACAGACCCGTATGACATTGTGAACTGCCTTAATACCACGTTCTCTGACCTAAGCTCCATCCTTCCCAGCAGCTTCTTTGACCCTGTCTCCCTTTCGCAGCCCCCACCCTCCATCATCCACCATTCTACCTATATACAATATCTCCACAAGAAGCCAGGCTGTATGTATTAAAATCCCTCAGTGCCAGTAGTCCCAGCAATGACCAATTGGATACCAGGCTTCTATGTCAGGTTCTGAATGTGGTACTGGTCCCTCTTACTGACCTACTCAACTGCTTACTGTGTCTGGGTCAGTTCCCCCATGCCTGGAAAATAGCTGTCATCACACCCCTACACAAAAGCAGGAATCGGTCCTCCCCCAGGAACTATCTCTATCTCCCCCCCAGTCTCTAAAGCATTAGAAAATGTGGTAGCAGATCAATTCACTTAATACCTGACCAAATACAAAATTATGTGCCCTGAGCAGCACGGCTTCTGCTCAGGCCACAGTACCTTGACTGCCCTCCTGGAATTCTCTAACTTCCTGCATGCTACCCTAGATTCTGGCAGCCTTGCTGGAGCCGTGTTCATTGACCTCTCCAAGGCCTTTGACATGGTCTGCCTTCCCCTCCAGCTCGACTCCCTCCTCCAGCTTGGTTTCTCCACAGGTCCCCTCTCCTGGTTTAATAGCTACCTATCTTCTAGATCTCTGTGTGTAAAAATCCACAGCTCCTTTTCTGACACCCGGCCTGTCCACTCCAGAGTCCCCCAGGGCACCAGCCTGGGTCCCCTTATTTTCAGTCTCTATCTTAACGCACTCCCCAGCTCCTGTGCCAGTAGAGTACTCCTCCATGCAGATGATGCAGTATTATTTGTCTCACACCCTAACCCTGCCTGCTTTTAGGCCTTTCTGCAGCACACCTTTAACCAAGCAGAGCAGTGGTTCACTGATCGCAGGTTGGTCATTAACCTAAAAAAAAAAAACAAAGGCAATGCTCTTCACACATCACCAAAGCAAGGCCAGAAATGCCCCCCTCCAGTACTTCCCAGCACTCAGCACCCCCTAGAGCATGTGTGCTCCTGCAAAAACCTAAGGATCACCTTCGACTCTGCCCTCACCTTCCACTCCCATGTCAGCGTCCTCTCTGCCACCTCTAACTCCCAGATAGGGCTGCTATGCCAGCACAGGGACTGTCTTCCCCTGATGCCCTCCGGCTGGCTATCACCGCTTCAGCTCTATCCCTAGTGGATTATGGCCTGCCAATCTACACAGCTGCTGACAATACTGCACTCACTAAAATCCAGCTATCCATCAAAAAGGCCTGTATGTTCCTGACTGGTGCTAACAGATGCACACACACCTGTTTTCTTTACTGTACTGCCAATGTGCTCAACTTTGAGGAGAGACTCCTCTACCAGATATGTCTGCTAACTAAAAACTCTCTCCTTGGACTCCTCCCCCCCCATGGATATCCACCTCCCTTCACTGTGCAAACCTTAATGTCTCCACCCACAGTGCCTGTAAGGCTACTGTTCTGGTACCTAGAACCAGCAACTGGTTGCACAAAGGATGTAAGTCTGTGTTTAAGTCTTGTTTTAGTTTTATTTTTTGGATTTAGTCTAAGTATGTTGCATCAAGTTAGACTAGCTCAAAATAAGTCTTATCATGGTCTTATTTGTAAGCCTACTATTTAGTAGGCTTAAAAGTATGATATGGTCTTATGTTGACATAGTTATACAACAGTCTGAGTTTTTAACAAGTTGAGATGGCAGCCAGAAGGATCATATTAAGAGATTTTCATAATAATAGGGCTATGAGAAGAGAAAGGGTATTCAAGGATAGATCATCCCACTTCAACTATATACCAATGTTGGTGTATTCAAACGAATGAGATTTCATACTCCTAATGTAATAGAGATAGTAGATCTGATGAGAGAAGAAATCGAGCCCAAGACTCACCATAGCTGCAGCATTCCAGCGTTATTACAAGTCTGTCTGACTTTACAATTCTATGCAACAGGAACTTTTTTTTTTAACATCTAACATTTTCTCCTTCTGCAGCTACGGTCCTGCTTTTTTACATCCAGCCATTGCTCCACTCACATGCCGACCCCAAAGTTGCATGCCCAGCTGGCAGATGCAACTACACCTGAGAAAGGGGGGGCCCCCCTATAGCCCCCTGCTCCCGGCGAGGAACCAGTACAGGCACATGCCTCCAGGCATCATCGGCCAGCAGAGCTGCAGCTATCAAGCTGCCTTAGACCCGAGCTGTGATTTTTCCTTGTTCTTTCCCCATTGGGACCACAGACGTGCAATGATGTCCATGCACATATGTGCAGACATCTGTCATGGTCCCCCCTCCATTACACTGCTGCCTGTGGTACCTCCGGGCGTCCCCAGAGGTCATTGCAGCATGGTGTAAAGTCCCCATCCCACCTCAGGACTATGAGAGTTGTCTCCCAATGCTCAATCCCAGTCCTCTCCTGCTGACCCCCAACAACCAGAGCTCATTTCTGAACCCGGGTCGCTGGCATAGCGCGAGGTGTGGCATCCAGCACCTTAACCCTCAGTGCCACCAGGCCGGCCCACAACAGGAACCTTTCTGAATATAGTTGGTGATTTTGTTGGCATTCATAAGTCATCTGCCTCAAGGATAATATGTTGTGTGACTGCAGCACTAGTTAAGAAACTTAGTATTTTTGTTAAATTTCCAACAGATCAAAACAAGCTGAGACAGGTCAAAATATAAATTTTTTGAACTTGCTGGGTTTCCAAATGTAGTGGGTGCTGTTGATGGTATCCATATACAGATCCAGGCTCCATGTCAGCAGGAAACTATGTGAACAGGAAAGGGTGCCATTCAGTGAATGTGCAGTTACTATACAATGCAGGACTCGTAATAACAGATATCATGGCCATGTGGCCTGGCAGCATGCACGATTCAAGAATCTTAATGAATAGCCAAATCGGAAGGGATTTTAAGGAAGGTAGGATACAGGGATATCTCCTCGGGGACAGTGGATATACTGTAAAGCCATGGCTCCTCACACCATATCTAACTCCTCATACTGCAGCCCAAAAGAATTTCAGTGCTGCACTCATTCACATGAGAAATACGGTCGAGAGGTGCACAGGGGTACTGAAACGTTGCTTTCATGTATAGCACGGTGAGATGAGGATGTCCCCCAACAGAGTGTGTTCAATTATGTGCACAACAGCGCTGTTGCATAATTATGCCTGGTGAGTGCTGAAATATCCTTTCTGTAATTTTTTGTTGTTGTTGTTATTTTTTTATACCACTGTTTGTCTTCACCTCCATTGACCCATGCTGGTTACACCCTCTACCCTCCCCTGCCCCCATGAAGGGTGCGTCCACATGCACATATGTGTGACTATGTGACCTGATGAATCCTGGTAATTTATATCTTTTTTTTTTTGTCTCTCCAACCCCTCCCCCTCGATCTACATAGTTGTACAAAATATGATTATGTGTAAAACAGAAAAAAAAATTATAATCAAAAGAAGAACTCATGCAGTAAAATAAAACACTGGAGCCAGTGCTCAACAATTAACAATATTAATGTGGTTAATATAGTAAATGACACAACTGCAATTAATGTGCAATTAACATGAAGAAATAATAGCAAAGTACACATCTCTGAAAACTGACAAACTATTATACTAATTAACATGTTTCTAATTGTGGTGTGCAATTATAATTGCAAAACTCTGGTCATAGTTCCCTGTTAGTTTTATTATCTGTAGATTCAGTTTCTTTATTTCCAGCATTAACTTCTCCTTTTCAATCTTTAATTTCTCCTTTTCTATATGTAAGTTTTCTGTCTGCAGCCGTATAACATTAGAATAGCTATCAGATGAGTGTTGACATTTCCTAGATTTGACACCTTTCCTATTCACTTCACTCGTTATACTTTCAGTAAAGCGATCTGGAATATAAGCAAGAATATAAATATGTGGAAATTATGTATGCTAAATCCTGTTATAAACTACTGCACTTACAAATGATGTGCACAATTCTCAAACTTCAATGCAATGACCGTAGATTACTCTAATTAATAATGTAGCTAATTCATAAATGCCTAGACAACACCCCTCTCATACTGTAAATCAACAAAGTCCAGTGCAATGACAGTAATTATGTAGGAGCAGGAATCCACATGTTTTTCTATGGTATTTGCCAAGTCTCGATGGAGATCCAGGGTGGGTAGGTGGCAGCAGTAGCCATACAGTGTTCAGCACCTGGATGACAGCTGCTCTGTCTTGGGTCTGGTCCACAGCATGCCCAGTTCTACAGCGTTCCCTGGTGGACACCAGATGCAATCCAATAATTCAGGAAGGTCTACCCAATTTCCTTTGTTATGCTCTAAATCAATCCATATCACTTATTTTAATTGATGTATGGTGCAGCGTGCATCTAGCTAATTCAAGTTTGAGGATCATGCCATATCAGTTTAATCAGATCACAGTATGACACTGTCAGCTGACAGTGCAATTCATGACTTTAAATAAAAGTCCTTATAATGTACAATATTTAAATTCAACTTTGTCATTATTCAGTACTTCAGCAGTATACACTGGACCATATCCCAATCCATCAAATAATGTCAGGATTATAGTGAAAATGCCAGAGTGCACAAGAACCGGTTTCACCAGCAGAAGGAGGGTTGGGGTTTGATAATGAGTCAATTAAATAGAGATATGGTCAGGCCTCACTTGTGATCTTGCATGTTGAGCACAATCACACATGTGGCCAATGTCCTAGAAGTGAGGTTATCCCAGCACAACCTGCACCCTGAAGTTCATTATTGGTATTATAAAATGGCTCATTACACAAAATAAAAAAATGCTTTAAAAATGTTTTTAGTAGATTTTTAGTGAGGCCGTGTATCTTTTTTTATTAAGAGAAGAGGAAAAAAGCTCATACTCATATATGACAGTGAGGTTAGGATAATTGCTCATCTAAAAATAAGAGCCAATCAAGTGCCTCTTCGCAGATTAACATTTTCTGATGGAACATTTTCTAGGTGCAATAATTTCATCTGGGTCAAGCAGATCTTAGCTACATGGGACCTTCCAGGAGTCATAAGTCCCTCCACCTGTGGTGTCAGGCCTCATTTTGCCTCTAAGTGGTCCATTATAGAGCAAATACAAAATCACACATGCCCACACAATGCAAAGCATCATGGGCTGCATATGCAAATCACCACAGAATGTTATGCTGGTCCAACTTTAAGCAGAATTGCATGGTGCCGAAAGGCCTCTCACACAGTTTGCAAAGGGTGCTAACAGAAGACATAGACACATGTTTCGTCCTACCAGGACTCATCAGTATGCCTCGTCTGTTTGACACCCCAGTGGAATGGACCAGCTACCCCAAGACAGAGTCCTGGATATATTGTGGTGAACCCATTAAAATAAAAAACATTCAAAGACAAAGAACCTCGTGCGCAAACACCAGGCAAGGTTGCCCAAAGGGCATTTGGCTGGGAAGCCAAGTATCAAGAAAATACAAAATCACACATGCCCACACAATGCAAAGCATCATGGGCTGCATATGCAAATCACCACAGAATGTTATGCTGGTCCAACTTTAAGCAGAATTGCATGGTGCCGAAAGGCCTCTCACACAGTTTGCAAAGGGTGCTAACAGAAGATATAGACACGTGTTTCGTCCTACCAGGACTCATCAGTATGCCTCGTCTGTTTGACACCCCAGTGGAATGGACCAGCTACCCCAAGACAGAGTCCTGGATATATTGTGGTGAACCCATTAAAATAAAAAACCATTCAAAAGACAAAGAACCTCTGTGCGCAAACACCGAGGCAAGGGTTACCCCAAAGGGCATTTGGCTGGGAAGCCAAGTATCAAGAAAATACAAAATCACACATGCCCACACAATGCAAAGCATCATGGGCTGCATATGCAAATCACCACAGAATGTTATGCTGATCCAACTTTAAGCAGAATTGCATGGTGCCGAAAGGCCTCTCACACAGTTTGCAAAGGGTGCTAACAGAAGACATAGACATGTGTTTCGTCCTATCAGGACTCATTAGTATGCCTCGTCTGTTTGACACGCCAGTGGAATGGACCAGCTACCCCAAGACAGAGTCCTGGAACACCCTTGCCTCGGTGTTTGCGCACAGAGGTTCTTTGTCTTTTGAATGGTTTTTATTTTAATGGGTTCACCACAATATATCCAGGACTCTGTCTTGGGGTAGCTGGTCCATTCCACTGGGGTGTCAAACAGACGAAGGCATACTGATGAGTCCTGGTAGGACGAAACACATGTCTATGTCTTCTGTTAGCACCCTTTGCAAACTGTGTGAGAGGCCTTTCGGCACCATGCAATTCTGCTTAAAGTTGGACCAGCATAACATTCTGTGGTGATTTGCATATGCAGCCCATGATGCTTTGCATTGTGTGGGCATGTGTGATTTTGTAATTTCTTGATACTTGGCTTCCCAGCCAAATGCCCTTTGGGGTAACCCTTGCCTCGGTGTTTGCGCACAGTGGTTCTTTGTCATTATAGAGCAATACCACCCACCCTGTTGGGTATCACTGCTGATGTTACCCACGGTTATGTGACATGTTTTGACCAATAAGGTTACAGGATTGTAACACATTACTGCATAATAGAAAACATACCTGTGTACGACAAATTAACCTCGTTTTCTTCAGGCAGAAGCATTGTTGCTATTATTGACTGCAGATCAAGTGGTTGAATCCAATCTTCTACATTACCAGTACAAACAGATTCCTGGTTACCTAGAGGAAACGTAACAGTTAAAGTAATTAGCAAACAAATAAAAATAAATTAATGAATTCTTTAACTTAGTTCCTTTTTTTCACATTGTTTCAATACACTTATTTTGTATTTCAGCTGCTTTGCAAATACATGACTGTGAGAAGACCATTCAGTGCATTGTCGGAACAGGATAAGGACAGATAGGGATGCTGACATCAGGTGGAGGATCATTAGTAGGGAAAACAGAAGGTTATAAAGTCCTGCACAAGAGAAAGGCATAAGTTTGTTAAGGCCACAAAAACAGGGAAGGGGGTGCAAACCGAAGCATTGAAAGGGTACAGATAGAGACTGGATACTTGGACAATTGGTAAGATGGCTTTGTCCCAGGAAGACCGTGTCAGACAAACCTTGTTGAGTTTTAAGACTGTGTGACTAGGGCCCTGGACAAGGGCAGGCCATTCTATATACTTATTTCTGGACTTCATCAAGGCATTTGTTTTGGTATCCCACAGTGGACTGCTGGCAAAGCTTAAGGAAATGGGGGGTAGGGAGACAGTTGTTATGTTGGATAGCACATTGACCCATGACAGTAAATGTGGCATGTGGTCTATATCTGTCATTACCCCAAATAACAAAAGACAGTCCATATACAGTCTTAAACCATGCCTTAACTATGCTCATACAAGGTTGGTGCCCCATGCATTGTATACAAACGAGTACCCGGTGCACTATGGAAACTTGGATCAGGTACAGTGATTGCGGACAGGGATGGAGACTGTGTACCTGGCCGCAGATTACACACGGTGGGGGGGGATTGTTATAGTGTGAATGGTCTTCGTCACTGCTATGGGCCACTATACCATCATGGACTATACAGGTATCACGGCTATGGGCACTAGAGGATGAGGTGATGCACCAGATCATTCAGCCCACAGCAGCCATATTAATGAGCCCACTTTCCATCTCCTTTCCCCTCCCCCCAGCATGTCCAGCCTGGTACAAGTCCCAAACCTACTGCTCCACAATCCCATCACCAGTCTGGAACAAGTACCCACCATACCACAGTCCAGTAACTTGTTTGACAGCCCCACCCTCACCTCAGTCAGTCCCCAGGTGTTACCCACCAGTAGTCCCAATTGAGTCCAAAGATTTGAGTCCCACCTCATGTATTTACTACTTTCTATCCCCCACCGTGTGTACAATCCATATCCAGCCTTGTACTACCTCCCCCCCCACCCACACCTACACCCACACCCACAGAAACACCCTCAGCCGGTACAAGTCCTAGCCCTCCTTTTTTTTTAGTTGTTTAACCAAGAGTAGCACATTAAGCTGAAAGCTTTTTTACAGATGCATCCTGGGAGCACAGGGAAGTTAAGTGACTTGCTGAGGGGTGACACAGTATGTAAGTGGAAGCTGTGGGATTCAAACCCAGGTCTGGTCTGCTGGATGTTGCCAGATTTGCAACTCAGAGCCTTAAACCACTGCGCTATACTGCCTCCCAATTTACATTTGCACAACCACATCACCAGTCTGGTACAATCACCCCCCCCCCCACCATATACAATCCAGTATCAGATTTGAGTGCCCGCCTGCATAAACCACTTTCCATCTCCTCTGCCCCCGCACTTGTACAATCTGTATTGCATCCTGGCTGGCACCACTGTATGTGGAAGGAATATCCTTGCTGTTATTCAGGCCAAGTTACAAGTAAATTTTGACATACTACAAAAATATTTTTGTTCCGTGAAGTGGCCTTGAATGCAAGTAAGTCACACATTATGACACTTGGGAACATAAATAAATAAAGAATGCACAATGTGCACTTAATATGAATATTTGTGATCAACATAGTTTGCAACCAGTATGTTCATATAAATATGAATATTTTGGAGTCTGGTTAGACTCCCAGTGTAAATAGGACATCCCTATAATCACACAGGTGAAGTTTTCATACATAAAGCACCCACCACCACCATACCCTCTCCCCTCCCACCCCCACAAACATAACACTGACATTGTAGGTGTCCAATCACCCAGTGTCACCACCTCATAGTTTTTTTATATTATTTAGAAAGCCTGTAACAAAGAAAACTGTCTATCTATGTCTATTGCTTGCTCCCCTGCAACTGTTTCCTCCGAACATAGAAACATAGAAGTTGATGGCAGGTAAGGACGCAAGGCCCATCCAGTCTGCCCATTTTTTCTACCTTGTAGATTTGCCATAGGCCTGTACTCTGTCAATGGCTTAGCTATTCATACTAATCTGTATTGCTCCCTTATGCCTATCCCATGCCTGTTTGAAACCCTGCCTTGTATTCATATCCACCACTTTCCGAGGTAGGCCATTCCATGCATCCACCACCCTGTCTGTGAAAAAGAACTTCCTCACATTAACCCTGAATCAGACTCCCTCTAATCTCATGCTGTATCCTCTTGTCCTGCTAATTTTGTTATATTGAAACCTGTTAGACATATTCATGAGGTGGGGTCATAAGAAGACTATGTTGAAAATCTGGGGTAAAATATTAAAAAACAACAAAGTTATGAGCCTATGTTGAAATTTACGAAATGCAGGATTACAGCTTTGGTAATTTTCAATATTTTTACCCCAAATTTTCAACATAGCTATTTCTTCACAGCACAACATAAATGCATCAGCTGTCATTTTCCAAATCCTGGTCAAAATGTGTTTTGTACCCATTTTTCCACACCATATCATAAAAATGACATGTCATTTTTAAAATCCTGGATGAGATGTGTGCAAAATGATATTTCGGCTAATATACTATAAATGGTACATGTCATGTCAATAAGGTGAATTCTAACACAAGTATCTTCAAAATTTAGTGTCAGAATTGCAAAAAAAAAGGATTTTCACAGCCCTAACACAGATGCAAGGTGCTTGCGTCAAAGAGTTGTGACGCAAATTGCACCAGCATCCACGATTCAGAAACATGCCCTGCCTCTGAATCAGGAGCCACTGCATCCTTGTGGTGCTGCACCACCCTTGTTGCCAAAATGAGGGTGCATCAAGGGGGGCTTGTGCCATGACAGGGCTGCAGCATCCTCTTTTCTGGAAATGCAAGAAACTCTGCCATGGCCGAAGCAAGGGGCTGGAGATAGGCCATGGAAAACCTAGTCTAAGCCCCTTGCGCCACTGCAGACACAGAGGCAAGTGTTATTTAGGGGTCTTAACAGGCATGTAGGGAGGTGATAAGGGCACAGGGTAGCATATTGGTGATTGGGAGAGGGGTGGGCAATCAAGTCAGAGCAGTTGCACCTAGAGGGGATGCTGAATATGGTACATCACTTGCATGGACACAGAATGGTGAATGAGGGGGTATAGCAACACACAGTGCCATTGCCCCAGGGGGGCTATGGCCCTGGGCACTGGTTGTCACTATACCCCCTCATTTGCTGTTCTGTGTCCATGCAATGATGTGTCATATTCAGCACCTCTGAGTGCAACTGCTCTGATTTGATGCCCACCCTCTCCCAGTAATCACCAATATGCCAGCCCACACTATGTGCCTCAGTACCCCACTTACCATGCATGTGTGACCACCCACTCCCGGCCATCCCTGCACCTCTTCGGTTAGCGCCAGCTGGGAAGGGGAAACCAGATCCCTGCAGCATTATCCGCAGTTGCTCCACTTGCTTTAGCAAATGCCTACAGTTGTGGCATATCCTGGATTTCTGGTGCTGGGACTCAGCTCTTTCTGAATACAGCACAGGGTCCCTGACATAGCCTGGATGTGGCAAAGCCCCGAGATTGTCACAACTTGCAACAGTCTAGTGGGTCTATGAAAATATGGCCCAAATTGTTTACCAAGCATCAAATGGTCATCATTAATTAATGCTTGTTTCTACAGGCACAGGAGATGTATCCCAATAGGAGTGTGTAAACAAATTATTGTCACCATGATAATTCCCATTTTGATGATGGGGACATGTTGTATGTGGCATCTGGGAGGGAGATGGCAAAACTAGATGTTTTGTAAGACAGGTTTGCCTGCTTTATCCTGAGTGCCCTTCAGGAGACACCCCACCAATCTATATAGAGACCTAGGATGGATGTACTTAGCAGATCGCAGGCATGTACACATGGTACATTTCGTGCAGAACTGCCTCTCACAGAAAATACCAAAGCTGTCAGAAGGCAAAATGACAGATGATGAAAATTACTTACTGTCTCCAGGGTCCAGTCCCCTCACCAAACCTAGCACATTCCACATATGAGCATCCTCACCCTGTACTCACCCTACTCAGTCTCCAAAGGTAAGGACACCCACCACACCATCACCAGTCTAACTACATTTCATATCCCCAGCATGCACCACCTTCCATCTCCAACCCCAGCAGTTGTCATATTCAGTCTCTTCTAATTTCTAGCGCCCTTCTCCAGCTCTATTGAGCCCCCACATCACTCACCACATTCCATCTGCTAGTTTGAGTCCCATAAGTCCAACGGTGGAACCTTGCTGCACAACCCCGATTTGTATCTGACACTATCCTCTGGTCATTGAGGCAGGACCATGACCGAAGTGAAGGAAAAGGATTACAAAACAGAGTGGAAATATGCAACGTGAGTCAGGTACAGGCACAAGGATTGGTGCGTCTTTCACTCACTGGGGCCACCCAGGACGGGGAGTGATGACTTAGGCCAACAGTGGCATGACTGACCGGTAAGAGCAGCTAATATCACTCTGAGTGACATAAAGCCAGCTGCCATGTGAGGGGTTGGAACAATCACACTTGAACAGAAATCAAGCTGCCCTTCTGTGTCAGCAACTCCACACTCTCACTTCCTGTTACTCGGCTACTACTTCCTCTCTATACTCAAGCTGTCTCTCCCTCAATCCCCTTCTCATTACACATTTTGGCACTGCTTTAAAATTAAAAATAACTTGCTGCACAGTTGTAAAAGTCAGCATAGGGACAATCTAAGGAGAATGTATATGTTGCCTACAGCAATTTCAGGTGGATGTAGGGTGAGGGCAGGGGGGAATGGCAGTATTTCCTCACAGAAATAAAATAAATAAATAAATAAATAAATAAAGAGTTATCAATACAGGAACATCGCCCTCTTCACTCACTAACTTGTGGTCTGTGTGTGACGGTTTAACAGCACTAATTTGAGGAAGATTACCACTATTTACACAAGTATTACAAAAATAATTTCTACAGCACCACAACGAAATATCCCCATGCAATACATGGTAAACAACTTAGGTGGCATCAGTCTTACTTGCTGAAAGGTCATGGAAACCAACACATAAACTTACACAGTATGCCATTTATCTTACCATTACTGCTTGTAGTTACCACATGTAGATTTTAATTGACAGTGCTGTTCATCAATATTACAGCTGCTGTCTCTTCTGAAGGAGGTTCAAAACATGTTTCAGTACCTCCAGAGACACCCAAAAAAATTTCTGAATTTGGGCCATAAATATTCATAATTAAGTCCGTCAGTACTGTCAGGGGTTGAAAAGGACTTCCTCTGGTTTTAGGTTTATTTTTTGTCACCTCTTTTTTGCATCAGATAGTAGATTTTTCCATTTTTTTCTAATCTCCTCCATTGTTCTAATAACTGATGGATTAACTGCATTGACCCTTTCTGTTATCTCATCCCATCCCTTCTTTTTTTCGCCATTTGTCAGATTTGGCCCAAACTTGCCCAGAATAATTTCTTTTCGGATGACAATCTCCTCAACCAGTGTTAGCTTTTTCTCCTCTGAGAAGTTCATTTTCTTCACCTTGGCAGCCATCTTGAATGCAGTCTGACAGCTTGTGAAAATAAGACCAGAAGTAAGCCCAGTCTGTGTTACCTAGCAACAACCACTTAAGACAGGGCTTGCTTAAGTCATCCCTCTGTAAGATTTGTAAAACAGACTTAAGTGGCTGATTTAAGTTAGACCACTTTTAAAGGCTTAAAAGACACTATAGGCTTAAATATAAGCCTGACTTTGTGCAACTGGCTGCAGGACTTCCTTAGCTCAGTGGTCTTTCTACTATAGAGCCCCTTCCTAGTTTAACTCCCTCCCAGCCAATATCTCCAGCCTCCCCAAAATTGCTCCCTTCATGCCTGCACTTAGGAACCACCTATTCTCCTCTTACTGCTGTAGGTGTGTCTAATTCTGTCCTGATGACCATTTCCCCTCTGGACCATCCATTGAGGGGTCAAACTGCCAGGCTACTTCGGATCTGACAATGTCCCTGGGACTGCTAATTTCTCCACACCTCCCCATATCACCACTCTCATCTCTCAAAGTAATAGGTCTGCTCCTCACAGGGTATATGCAAAGACCTCATTTCATATACAAACACTTTGTCAGCACAACCTGTATAATCACTCTCTCTGCATTGTTACTGTTTTAGAATGTGTGTTATGTATTCTGCTTAACTGTATGCTGTTAATGTATCACTGCAGTAATGACTCACTTGTAACGCCTGGAACCCTGTAACTTTTAATGTCTCTTTAGCTACGTAATTATGTTTTGTCTCTGTTCTCTGTGACAAGGTGCCTTTGTAAACGAGTCTTTGACTCAATGGTCTGTAAATCTGATATGTACAAATAAATAAAAAAGGATGATGATGTTATTCAGAACTCTCACAGCAGCATAACCATTTTAGAGTCAGCTACTCTTGGGAAGCTTAGAATGTTCATCAGTAAATTCAAGTGTGGCAGTTAAACTGGCATGAGGTCTGCCATTGGGACTCTGTTAAAGGGAGCCCTAGTATTTCTCACTCTAGTTTGGTAAAATCTTCAGTTTGCCTGCAGGACTCTATAGTTTCACTCCATGGGGAGTGAGAGGGAATGCAGTTCTTGTGGATTCAAGGGATAATCCCTTGAAGTTACTGAAGTTCACAGCTGCTTTAAGGAAGAACAATGAGTAGAATCTGACAGATACCAGAGAAAGAAAGGTACCCTTTGTTCTTTCCATGATTGGGAGGAAGGAACAACTAATTTGTGAGTAGAGGATTTGAGACTGTTCTCTGCGGGATTTGTCTGAAGTGTGTGTACCCTAGATAAGGCTAGATCAGACTGGTCAGGACCCCTTTCAACACAACTGCACTGAATTTAAGGTTAAAGTTGGGAGTTTTTAACAATTCATTGGGGATTGGAGACTCATTTGGAGGCTGTTAGAGGCAAAGAGCAAGGATCACCATATGAAGTTTTAGGCAGGGCTAAGTGGTCTGAGGATGGGCAGCAGTGTTCCCTGGGCAGTGATCATGCATGACGATTTTAAAATGTGTGGCACATCCCACAGACATACACTTTGGAAATGAAAATGTGTGGATAAGGTTTAAAGTAAATGGCACATCCCATGGCTATACAATTTGGAAGAGAGATAGAGATATTTTTATGGAATACGGTACTGCCTAGCAAAGTGTTATGCAAAAGAGTGTGTATATTGCAATGATAAACATTTGGAGGACCACCCTTACTTTAAGTAACATCTGTAAATAAAGCCATACTGCAAAATCCCAGTTTTTATTTATTTATTTATGGAAGAGTTTCACCAGGAAGGCTACACTGAGCAAATGGATGATCATCTCATGGTATGCCCAGAGGGGAAGGTGAATAGGAATGCATAGCAATAAGGGTACAACATTTGAATATTGAGTAATTACAATAAGTAGACAGCACATAGGGGAAGGGTTACAGGGATACAGAGCATTTTCCATACAATATACAGATGACAGAGGAACAACAAGGGATATAACAGTAAGGGAATATATACAGTACAATACATTTATACATGAACAAAATAACTTTGAGATAGTTCAAGTTCAAGTTCAAGTTTATTGCAGCAAAACTCCATTGATCAAGCTCACTCACAAGGAGGTTCTGTGACATAAACACTTAAAGTACAAACATAGATAGGTAACAACATTATACACATGAAATGCACGTTACATGATACAGGCTGGATATACATAAAAAGGTACCACATAGGGTGACCGCAGGTGGTAAACATTAATATGACACAGGGAAGTGACTACAGGTTGCATACTGATAAATGAAGCATGATGACTGGTGTGTGCAATACATATATTTTGGCAGCTAGAACAAACAACAGACTACAACTGATATGGAGGTGGAGGAGTGATTTGATAGAGTAGCAGTGGAGCATAAGCATAGATAAAGCCAGGAGTAGAAGGGGAAGGGAAAGCAGTTAATATGACAAAGCAATTATACCTTTCCAGTGGATAAATATGGCACACATGGGGAAGGAAGAGACTTAATGACAGTTACAGGTGTCTTTTATTTTGGCTGAACTTAGCGAATTGTAGAAGTTTAATTGAAACTGTGCTAGTTAGTTTCAGTATGGTTTGTAATTGGTTCCAAATGGAGATAATCTAGAGCTTGTATAGGGTGAGGTAGGTATGGGGAGAGGATATGCTGGGAGGGGTGGGCTAATTTCTGGGATGTCTATGAGGGGATTGTGGGTAAGGGGGAGAGGGAAAGATAAGTGTGAGTACAAGAAAGTGCTGAAAGGGGGGTTGAGAGCTCATAGAAGGGGTACATAAACACAGCTCACAGAGGGGGTATATAAACAGAGCTCAATACCACTGGAGGATTAGTAGCAGGCACAATCTGTGACCATGAAATTCAAGAGCAAAGTGGAGAGGGAATCAGTAAAGGAGTGCCTAATTGAGGAGGGGAGCTGGTTCCAAATTTTGGGGAGGCTATAGGAGAAATCCAGTTAACCAGAGGTGGTACTTCTGTGAGGGAGGAAGAGGGACCTTGTGTCTGATGATATTAAGTAATAGAGGAAGGGGTTAGGAGGGATGAGATGATGAAGGAGGAGAGGAACCAAGCCAGAATTTTGAGATGAATTTTGCTGCATGCAGTGGGCGTCTGTTAGCAATGGTGATGAAGTTTAGAGAAGGGTAAAGAGTGCAGTGATGGGTTAGAGAGAGGCATCAAGAGTAACATGCCAGAAGGAGTTAAAGAGGGGTCCAGTCTGGTTAGAGTGGACAGTGGGATGGCACTGTAGACTATGACACAGTAGTCAAATATTGGAAGAATCATTTTCTGTACAAGCTCACACCTGGCTGTTAGGGGAATGCAGCTGTGGTTTCTGTAGAGGGCACCAAGACTGGGCTGGAGTTTCTTCAGAATTGCATTAATGTGTACAGAAAAGGGAAGGTGCTGTTTGAGCCAGACACCGAGGTATCTAAATGTGGAGGTGTCCTCAAGAATTTTCCCATTGATGGTGTGGAAGGTGGGCTTGCTGTAAGTCTTGCCAGTCTCTGCCTAGTGCTGAAGGTCATGGAGACTATCTTTTTAGGATTGAGGAAGAGATTGATGGTCCCTAAGCCAGTGTTGAATCTTAGTGAAGTCCAACTGAAGTCTGGTAGTGACATCGGGGATTGATTTGGCAGAAGTGAAAATGACTATGTCATCAGCATACATATGTATTGTGGATGATGAACAAATTAGAGGAGGTCATTTAGCAGGATGGAGAGAAGAGTGAGCCAAGTTTGGAACCTTGGGGAACTCCAGAGGGATTGAGGGGGGAAGAGGTGGCATCAGTAATATGGACACAGATTGTGACCTGTCGGACAGGTAAGCTTGAACCAATCTGTGGCTGAGGTGGAGAGCCCCACAGCAGTGAGACTGCTCAGTAGACAGGTGTGGGATACAGTATTGAAGGCTTTGGCAAGGTTGATGAAGATGACTGAGGTGATGAGGCATTGGTCCATGCCTGTAAAGATGGAATTAGACAGCCTAAGCAGGGAGGTGGCATTGGAGTGATTTTTCCTAAAGCCAGACTGGAAAGAGGTGATGAAGACAGAGTCAGTGAGGTATACCAAGAGTTGTTCAAGAACAAGATGCTCTTGAGCTTGAATAAGGAAGGAAGGAGAGAGAGAAGGTGGTAGTTACTATGGGAAGAGTTGTCACCTCCTTTAGGGAGGGGGAGCATGACAGCATGCTTCCAGGTGGAGGGGACAGTAGCAGATAAGAAGGACAGACTAATTAGGAGAGAAACTGGATAGGCTATTGCAGGAGCAGAAGGAATAGTAGCTTATGGTCCAGTCCATTGGGGAGGAGCCTTTGGTGTGGTTGCTAGAGAGTAGGGCCTGTAGGACACAGATGGAGTAATAGGAGTGAAAGAAAAGGGGTGGAAGGAGGGAAAAGGATGAGGTGGAGGGAGAGATGGGTGTAGCTGGGCTAGAGGTGTTTGTGGGGAGGGGACAGGAGGAAGGAGGAGGGGTTGGGCAGAGGGGTGGATGAGGAGGAGGGAGAGAGGGAGAGGAGGTGAAGAGAGGGAGAAGATGGAAGGTGCCAGCAGGGGAAGGGGTGGAGAGGGGGTGGATACAGGTGAGGAAGACAGGAGTGCTAAGGTGCAGGTCATGAAATGGGAGTTAAAACACTTGGTGACCTTTAAGGGGTCAGATTTGGTAGTTAGATTCACTCTGAGGATGGGAGAAGGAGGTGACTGCAGGAGAGAAAAGGGACTGAATGACTTTCTAAAAATTAAATGGTTTGTGTTTATTTCAAAGTTGGTGTGGTAGTGTTCAGCTTTGACGAAGAGAATAGCTTTTGTGAAAGCATTGCGCAGCTCCCTATAGTGTTTGAGATCATTTGGGCAGCCCATCACCTTATGTTTACACCAGTCTAAGTCCCGAGCTCTTTGGCAAGCCAAGAGCTTGGGGGTGACCCAGGGGAGGTAGTGGCCAAGGACACACATTTTTCAAAGGGGACCAAAATGGTTTCATTCGAGGAGGAAAGTTTCAGTAAATGATTAAAGGGTGGCATTGATGAAACTCTTTTGAGTTACTGTTTTGGACATTCTGCTTATTACTTCTAGTGTGAATGTTATTGGGGCTCCTCAGCAGTTAAGTATAGCATATGCCTAACATTCTGTGCACAAGGGAAGGGATCAAAGCTGCTGAACTAAAAAGTAAAGGGGGAGGACAAGGGGCACTGTGGGTTACCTTGGAGACAGGAAATGGCATCACAATCTGCACAGGGGTTGTATACAGACCCCCATCTCAAAGGGAGCAAATGGACAAGAAAATGAGAGAGGACATTCTCAAAATGGCTGAAAAAGGAGAGATACTGTTGATGGGGGACCTGAATATGCCAAATGTTAACTGGACAACATGTACTGCAGCCACGTCCAAGAGCAGGGTCATTCTCGATGCCCTACAGGGAGCATGCCCTAGACAGCTAGTGTTGGAACCCAGTCAGGAGGGAGCAGTATTAGACCTGGTACTCTCAAATGGAGAGAGGATCACAGATTTAGAAGTCAGTAGCCATTTGGGAGCAAGTGACAACCACACAGTGTGGTTCACAATAAGCACAACCATGGAGACAAGCCATACAAAAACAAGGATATTGGACTTTAGAAGGGCTGACTTTGGCAAAATGGGCGAGTCCCTAAGGAATACACTAACAAATGGGCAGGAAGGAGGGGTGGAAGAACAACAGAGAAAAATCAAAACTGCCATCATGGAGGCAACAAGCCTTTGTGTGAAACAAGTAAAGAAAACAAAACAGAGTGAAAAACCACTATGGTTCTCAAAAGAAGTGGCACAGAAGGTTAAGAAGAAAAAGGCCGTGTTCAAAAAGTACAAGGAATCACAGAAGGAGCATGACAGGGAACTGCATCAATTAAAGCAGAAAGAAGTGGGGAAGGCAGTCAGAATAGCAAAGGCCCAAACCGAGGAAAAGATAGCCAACTCAGTTAAGAAGGGGGATAAAACCTTTATAGGTACATTAGGGAGCATAGAAAGGTTAAGGGAGGGATACTGAAGATTAATAAAGGAGAGGAGAGGCGAGCAGAGGGAGACAGCGAAAAGGCAGAGATACTGAAAGAATACTTTTGCTCAGTATTCATAAAAGAAGAAGAGGAGGAGTTACCCAAACCAAACAATAGAAGCATTGTGGGTAGGGGGGTTGACACCAGTCCATTTACAGAAGAAAGAGTCCTGAAAGAACTCCTGAAACTCAGGGTGGACAAAGCAACGGGGCCTGATGGGATTCATCCCAGAATCCTAAAAGAACTAAGGAGGAACCTAGTGACACCACTAACCACACTTTTTAACAAATCATGGGAGGATGGGGTGGTACCTGAGGACTGGAGGAGGGCAGATGTGATTCCCTTTCACAAAAGTGGGAGCAAGGCAGAAGCAGGAAACTACAGACCTGTTAGTTTGACCTCAGTAGTAGGGAAAATGATGAAATCACTTCTGGAAGAAAGAACTGTTGAGTACCTAGAGGCCAGTGGGGCACAGGACCCAAAGCAGCATGGATTCACAGCGGGAAGATAATGTCAGACAAATCTAATTGATTTCTTTGACTGGGTGACCAAAGTAATAGACCAGGGGGCCTGTGGATATGGCCTACCTAGACTTGTGGATATGGCCTACCTAGACTATAGCAAGGCATTTGACACAGTACCGCACAAAAGATTAATAATTAAGTTAGCCAGCCTGGGAGTGGGTCCCAAGGTGGTAGCATGGGTAGCAAACTGGCTGCACAACAGGACACAGAAGGTAATAGTGAATGGAACTCATTCCGAAGAAAGGGGAATTACTAGTGGAGTAACATAGGGCTCAGTACTGGGTCTAGTCCTCTTTAACATCTTTATAGGTGACATTGCAGAGGGTCTGGAAGGAAAGGAATTCCTCTTTGCAGATGACACAAAGATCTGTAACAGAGTTGATACACAAGGGGGGGTCGAAAGGATGAGAAGGGACTTGGCAAATTTGGAGGAATGGTCAGCTGTATGGCAATTTATATTCAATGCAAAGAAGAGCAAAGTAATGCACCTGGGAAACAAAAACCCAGGAGAAGAGTACACAATGGCAAGGGAGGTACTAACAACAACAATAATGGAAAGGGACCTGGGGTAATCATATCAGCTGACCTAAAGATGGGTAAGCAATGTGAAAAGTCAGTAAGAAAAGCTGGGGGGATACTGGGATGCTTAGGGAGGGGCATCACAAGTAGAAAAAGGGAAGGGGTTATCCCGCTGTACAGACAGTTGGTGAGACCCCATCTGGAGTACTGTGTGGAGTTTTGAAGACCCCATCTATGCAAGGACACAGACATGATGGAAGCAGTCCAGAAGAGGGCAACTAAAATGGTGCAGGGTCTACATCAGAAACCTTATGAAGAGAGACTGAGAGAGCTTAATATGTATAGCCTTGATGAAAGGAGGGACGGGGGACATAATAGAAACTTTCTTGTACCTCAAGGAAATCAACAAAGTCCAGGAGGGTAGCATCTTTCAGAAAAATAGATGTGAAAGAACAAGGGGGCACAATTTAAAGATAGAGGGGGCACGACTCAGGGGTAATGTGAGGAAATTCTTTTTCACAGAAAGAGTGGTGGATGCATGGAACCACCTTCCTGGGGAGGTTGTGGGGTCTAAACCAGTGGGGGAATTCAAACATGCATGGGACAGACATAAGGCAATTATAGTGGGGGTTGCCGGAAGTAGGCTGTTGGTTAGCTAGAACCTGCAGCTTATCAAATAGGTAGGGAAATGGGCAGACTGGGTGGGCCAAGTGGTTCTTATCTGCCGTCAAAGTCTATGTTTCTATGTTTCTATCCTCTTCCCTGGATCTGGTTGTAAATGAAAAGGTCAATTTTAGTATGTACCCCCACCCCCATCCTCTAGATAATAAGCCTAGTACAGACTCCAGTGCTTGGAGTGGTACCACGAGTGTAGCTCTGCCAAAAGAAAATTGTGTGCCATGTAAGTGCCAGTAGTTCATTTAAGGGGGGGGGGTGTCAGCAAGCCAAAGGTGGCATGGGAGTTACATACATTTGCATGATACTCGTGCATGAATAGTTTGTCTGTGGCACCATGTTGCAAATGGTGGCTGTCACATCCACATTTGTGAAAAGAAAAAGTAGTGTACCAGGAAATTGGTATGTTTATGTGGTCTGCAGAGGGGAAGGGCTGCATAAACAGAATTACTGGAAACTATGCTGGAGCACTGGGGCAAAACATCAGACAGTGGTCTGGTTACATGCTTCCTCAGTGGTCTTTTATAAATCTGATGATGGCATAACATCTGTGGAGATTAGCCCACACAACTGTAAAATTCAGACCCAGGAGGAGAATATTAAAAACCTAGAAATCTGGTCTCAGATTTTCATGTCATCACATTCACTTTCTCATTCTTTTCTTAGCAATAATTTCTGGTAAGTGTGCCTTAACCATATTGATCTCAGTGCTGGTAGGCTACTTCTGGTTTTCTCCTGATTGTATTAAGAGAAGGTAGTAGCAGTCTTGAAGTGGTTCCTGCCAGTGGTGGCATGCTCTGAAAAAAGTTATCCCCATGCTTGTCTGTACATTTTGGAAAGTGAATTGGTTATGTATGTGCAGCTGTTTGTAATGTCTCCATGTTTATGAATTATATTCATACATCTAAAGGATCCCTATTTTAACTGTGCCTGAATAAAAGCTGAAGCTGTCAGTTGTGTTTTGTTTTGGTTTTAGATTTATAGAACTGTTATTAAATACAACAGCAGATTAGATACATATGGACACATGTTCATACATGGACATATTCGGATCAGTATCTCAATTACAAGGGGGTCTGTGTTAGGTTTGGATTTTTAATGTACACATACACTAGCCACTTGTTACAGAATTGCAATATATCATATTTAAGCTAGCATAAGTCTGACTATTCATTAGTAATACGGACTTACCGAACACAAAGTTTAAGAAAAATGTATCTGAAGAGCACACTGTATAAAATGTGATTGGCACCACTGTATGAAACAGCTGGTGAATGAATAACTTCCAGTAGGGCAGGTTGTCTTCTAACCTATTTTTATATATATAAAAAAATATATATATATATTTTATATATTCATATTTATAAGACTTTTAACATTACTTACTATGTATTGCTTAAGGAGCTACTGATGCCTCAGAAAACCTTGAAAACATAATTATAAGGTAGAATTCTGCTTCTATTCCATATATATTCTAGATTTCTCCTCACCATTATTTATTACTGACAAAATGTGCATGAATACATGATTGTTATCCCTTGCAGTTACTTTTAAGCTTACTCCTACTTCAAGTCATAATGCTGTTGGGACATCACAATCTGTTGCCATGAGAGTAACTGTGATGTTACATACCCATAGCAAAAGAGGTAGAGAGTGATATGATTAAAACATTTAAACACCTTAAGGGCATTAACAAGGTGAAGTAGTCTAACATGTTTCAATATAAGGAAAATAGGACAAGAGGACACACCATGAGATTAGAGGGAGGCCGATTAAGGGGTAATGTGAGGAAGTTCTTTTTCACAGAAAGGGCGGTGAATGCATGGAACGGCCTGCCTCAGGAAGTGGTGGATATGAATACAGTGCAGGGCTTCAAACAGGCATGGGATAGGCATAAGGGAGCATTACAGATGAGTATGAATAGATAGGCCATTGAAAGATCAAAGGTCGATGGCACTTTCATAAGACAGAAAAAAGAAATGGGCAGACTGGATGGGCCTTGTGGTCCTTAACTGACATCAACTTCTATGTTTCTATATTTCTATGTCACACGCAGTGTATTATGACCGCGGGTAGGGGAGACAGCAAAAGAAATAGATTAACTCTTCAGGAGCAAAAAGCCTGTTTTCATGCAAATGACCTCACTAATAAATAATGGGGAGTAGGAATAAAGAACTAATGTAAAATACAAGCTGAACTTTATCTAAATATTATGTTTTGTTAAAGTTTTCTTGACTGTGTCAGCTGCTCTATAAGCTTATTTTTCCTTGTGCTTTTAATCATTGTTAAGTAATGCCAGAACAGATAGAGACAGAGGGTTTTAAAATGAAATTTCAGTTGATATATTGCTTGTTTCAGGGAGCGAAAATTCACATCAGTGATATTTGACCTTGAGATAGCTTTCTTTTGTTGTAACTAATCCTTTCTTCTGGAAGTAATTTGCAAAGCTGAAGCTGTTTAGAAATACAATAACAGTTATGCTATACAAATGTAAATATCTCTAAAAGTATACAACTGATAGATAATAAATCTGTAAGAAAGATGTTCAGGACAACAACACCTTTCAAATGAGCATGTTCATTAAGCTGCACTAATGATGTTTTTTAAACTATGACCATCTGATTAACTGAATTTTCTTTTTTCATCACAATTTTCACCTTTCAGATGGCTATACTTAAAAGAATCTAATGAATTCAGATTAGTTGCTACCCTCATTTGAAAGGCCATTTTTGTCTTGAACAATTTTCATGTTGGTTGTATATTGGTAACTTGTATACTTTCTGAGATATTTACATTTGTTTGGCATGACTCCTACTGTGTTCACTTAGAGAGAAAAAAAAATGAGGTTGTTTGAAAGACCATATTTTACAAAATATACAGAATTCAGATGAGTGACTACCCTCATGAAAAAGGTATTTTTGCCCTGAACAACTTTCACTAAGTTGTTTTTGTGCACCTTGAAGAGTTTTAAAGATATTTAGATTGTTTTTATTTTATTGATAGTTCAGACAAATACCTTTGAGTCACAGACTCCTTTGCAAAGATTCCACATCATTTTAACAAAGGCAAAGACAATAAACAATACATTGTATACAGAGCAAACATGTGGTACATGGTTATGGTTACAAATTGTTGTGACACTAGAGCAATATTACATACACATAGGGTTAAATAGGTTTCTCAGGAAATAATAGAGAGAATAGGTAGGATAGGACTAGGGATTGGGGGCAAGGCTAGTTTCCAAGGCCCATGCCTGTGGAGGGGGGGTTTAGAGTCATAGAACAGGGGTGAATATTTTGGCTTGGTGGAGGAAAGAACAGCGAAGAGTAAGGAGCAGGAGCAAGGTCCATTGTCAGTGAAAGAGAGGAGGCCAGGGGCCGATCAGAAAATAGTGTCATGTCAACATGCATATTGAGGGCAGTTGCAGGAGCATGTGGAGAGTAGATGCGAATGTAGGTGGAGCTTAAAGGGGCCAATCTTGATTTCCCTAGTGATGTGGTGTGGGAGGGCATTTAACCAAAAGGGGGCATGACAGGCAAAGGAGAACTGACTGAATGAGGTTCTGTGACATGGCACTGTGAGGGCAGGCCTGAGGGATTGCTGAGTGGTCCTAGTGGGAAAGGCAGGTTATAGAAGAGTGGATAGGCAAGGGACTGTAAGACTAGTGTAGATTTTTTAGCAAGTAGGCACATGTGATAATTGAGTCTATCATTGAAATCAAGCCAATTAGTTTAGATTTAGAGTGTGCAAGTTTGAGTGTTTCTTGGGCATCCAAGGGTGAGATGGCAGGCTTTGTTAAGAGCCATTTTAACATAGTGCAGAACTGAGTTGTCTGCAGCCCCATAGATGGAGATGCCATAGTCTAGGATAGATAGCACAGAGAGGGTGATGGAAAGCTGGAGGGCTTCAGGGGTGAGGCAATGGCGTGCTGGTTGAGAAGGACTATTTGGGAGTGTGGAGTATAGTTGAGACCTGTGGTTATGGCAGGAAAGTGCAGGGTCAAATATGACACCTAGGTATTTAAAAGAAAGTACTTGTTCGAGTGGGGATTAGTGGAGGTGTTGATTAGCAGGGGGTGTTTTTATGTTTGTTTTGGTGGTGTGCAGAGAGCATCAGATTTTATTTTTGGTTGAGTACTAGTTTGTGGTCAGTAAACCAGTGTTCTGCCTCAGTGAAAGCCATATGTAAAGTGAGTTCTAGTTGGGCCAGACTGGAGTGGGAGGCAAAGAGGATATTGTCATCTGTCTATAAGAAGATTGTTTGTGGACAGGCCTTTGAGAGTGAATTTAGGTATATGCTGACAAGAAGGGGGCCTAGTATTGATCCCTGTGAAACTCCTGAGAGAACTCAGAGAGGTTTGGACAGGGTGGAATGTATCCTCACTTTATGTGTGCAGTTTGGAAGGTAGTCTGCGAACCAGGCTGTGGGCCCCTTTGACAGACCGAGGTGAGAGATGGTGGAGATTTGTTTGGAAGGTGTGCACATTTGCTCTCAGAGAAAAGCAGCTTGGAGTTTTGTGTCCATCATTCTAATTTAAAAGAAAGAAGGGCGTATTCCTTGAACTGCCATGGAGATTTGCAGAATGGAAGGATACACTGAAAACTGCTAAAAGATGTGGTCCACGGCAACACCTTTTTTCAAGTGAAAGCAGGATAGCTATAGGCTATGCCCACAGCCTTAAAAAAATTAAACAACTCTCCTTCTGTAAGAGAGTTTGAATCCTATTTCATCCATTTGTATAAGCAGCAACATCATTAACCCCTATCCAGTTAAATTGTTTTACATCTCTGTGATGTTGCTGATGCCAATGACCCCGATTGGCATGTCACAATTACCAGTTAGTACTAGAACACAAATGTTCCTGAATCATATCCTTGACTGGTCTGATAGTCCAGCCAATGTATTGGGCAGGGAAGTTACACCATAATGTGTACACCTTAAAAGGTGTACAACATGTGATGAGCTGTCTAGCTTTATAAGACTTTGAATTCACTGAACGTGTGAACATTGTACTCTGTGAGGTTTATTTACACTATACAATTCCCACATCTGGGACAACAATGTCCTCTGAATTCTTAATCTCTCAGTAGATATCCTTCTCTGCAAATGACTCCTTACTGCTTCATCTTTTATTCATTATCCTTTAGTGCAGTATATACCACTCCAGGGGCATTACCCCTGACCTGGACCAAATCATGGTCGATTTTCAGGGCATATAATGCTTTTTCATGGCACCTGCAATTCTGGGTGCCATACAGTTGTACTCCACAATAACATTTGTTGTGGTATCAGTAGCCCTTTTATTGGGTTGTGGTTTCAGTAAAGTTTGATGATCCTGTAACTGTGCTTTTTCACATGACTGCTCAAGTCTTACTGACTGTGATGATATCTTACTGATTTTAATGATTGTTTTGCATTTATTGTACTCTGTTACTCTGTATGGACTAATAATGTATTTTCTTTATACTCCTCTGAGTTGTGCCTGAAAATAGGCATTTTCTATGTCTATCACACCTAGCCGGTAACCAAAAATAAATAAAGAAATAAGTAAAGAGGATTCATACTACTGTTAAGGAAACCTTTCCATAAGGCCATTTGCTTCAACATTGAAGGTAGATAGTTCTTTACAATTTCTGTGTAACTACAGATATTGTACATAAGGACTCCTTTTCAGTAAATGAGATGGATAACAACTATCCCATCTCAAAAGTCAATTATCTGATAAGGATTTCCTGTAGGCTTCTGTTTTAATGGTCCTTGCACTTGCACCCCTGATTTGTAAACCCAAAAAAGTAATTGAGTTAGCATCCATAGAAATACAGAATCATAGAAGTTGAGGGCAGGAAAAGGACATTGTCATGTGGACCCTCCAGCAATCAACCATGCCATCACCATTTTTGTGATTCAACAATCGAAGTTTATTAGGTAGATTCCCAATTCAAGGTTTTACCACATTTCTTTTCCATGATCTTCACCATCATATTAATATTTACATACATTCTCTTCTGGGTTTTTTCCCTTTTTTTACAAATTCCACCCAGCAACTACAGTATGTGTGTATATATATATATATATATATATATATATATATATATATATTCATGGCAAAAACTCCATTTAATGCATTAGTTAGGGGTGTTCACAGTGACAGAAGTGAGAAATTCGATGTTAAGGATTCCACCCCGCCCACCCACCAACAGGCATCGGGGTGTGCATTAGGTCATCAGTCCTAACTCTCACCCCATCCCATGTGTAAACAAGCAGAGGTGGTGCAGTATAGGAAAATGGGGTGAGAGTTAGGACCGATGACCCCAACGCATACCCTGATGCCTGTTGGTGGTGGCGAGGTCATACCAGGTCATAATGTCATACACTTAATAGTGTACAGTATTATGGCAAAACCCGGACCTGTGTGCTCTCTGAGTTGGACCCCCCTGGAGTTAGAATCTTTAGTGGGGGGCAGGGGGTGCAGCCCCCCATAATGGGGGGTGTCGGGGCAGAGCCCCCCACAGAACAAAAGTTTACAAGAAATTGCACAATGCAATTAAGATGCATGGCATTCTGCCGTGCAACATTTTGACCCCATGCCAGGCAGGGTGGGGGTGGGGTGCAAGAGGGGTGGAAACCCTAACATCGAATTTCCTCTCTTTTGTCGCGGTGAAACAACCCTAACTGGTGCATTAAATGGAGTTTTGTGCCATAAATTTTTCCTTCTTTTTGAGAATTTGCACTATAAATAGTGAAGTAACAGCCATGGAAACGCAAGTGCAAATGCTAATGCACATGGTGACACAAAGTTAATAATAACGCAAACAGTAATAGAAACGCAAGTGCAAATGGTAATGGAAACAGAAACAGAAACACAAGCAGGTATGAAAATGCAAATCGTAATGTGCACGGTCACAGTAATGCAACTGAAATGCAAATGGTAATGATAACATCAACAATGACACCAAAGGAAAGACAAACACAAACGGAAGTGAGTACACAAATGCAAATGGTAATGCACATGGTGACATAAAACAAAACACAAACAGAAACAGTAGTGGAAATTCAAATGGTAACAGTAAAGCAAACACAAGCACAAACAAAAACGCAAAGCGAAATGCACGTGGTAGCGTTCACAGGAACGCTAATGCAAATGGGTACAGAAACGCAAATAGGAACGCTAACTGTAACAGTAACGGAAGTGCACACCCAGTTTTTTTCTCAGCAGCTGCATAGAGAAACACAGTAAGTACAAAGAATGTATGCATAATAATGGGCCTCAGAGCAGAAAATGAGCACTTGGAATACTAAATTGCTTATTTTGCATGAACCATATGACATAGAAAAGAAATTAAGATTTCATATGATTTATGATTTTCCTGGCTAATTTTCTGCTTAGCCCCCTAGTGGAGAGCTAAGTACTTTTCTGATGAAAAGTCCATATATCGAAGCGTTTCTAAGATACAGACCCCGGAAGGAGTGGCAGACACTGCAATGTTATTCTATAGGAAACATTGTCAACTTTGGAGTATCATAACTTTTCATCCCTGCAATATTTTGTCACCAAATCACTAAAAGGCACATCTGTGGGATGTTGGCTTTCTTCCTGCCAAATTTCAGCCCAAAAGACCAAACCGTTCTTTTGCAGCATGGTGGCAAAGAATTCCTGTTATTTTGGCCATAGTGTCACAAAGTAATGTCGTGATTTGTGACCCTTTCACAAAAAAATCACGAAAGCGTCACAAGTTTGACACTACTTTATGACACTACAAATTACAAAAATTTGAAAAACATATTTCTGGGGTGTTTAACCCCCCAAAAAAGACATGGCTAGAATCCTCAGGGCTCGACTAGGTGAACACAAAAATAAGTGTGTCCCTAGAAGGTCCCATACTTAAATGCCAAGCATTTCTGTGACCACTAACTGAAAAAAATGTCTGACTCATGACACTACAGGGGTCATTTGTGACATTAAAAACTGCATTTGTGACACTGTTAAATATTTTGTTAACTTTTCCCATTGACTATAATGGAAAATTTCATTTTTTGAATAACTTTCGAATGGTTTAATATTGTTTCATGAAATCTTCAAAAAGGCACCTAGCTGCATGTTTCTTGAAGGTTTCAGACTGGTCATGAAAACCGTGTGACCTGTAGGTGCGAGCAAAGAATGTGCCAAAAAATCATAAATGTGACACAGAATGATGCTTTATAACTCCACAACTGTATATCCGACAGATACGAAACCTGGCAGATCCAGAAAACAATGGCACCACTATACGTCTGCCAAATTTCAGGCAAATCTGCCATACAGTGACAAAGTTATTAAGCTCAAAATGTCACACTTTAACCATAAATGGGGTACTCAACCCTATCTACAGTGGCACTACCATGCCACAATAAAATATATATATATATATATATATATGTATATATATGTTCATTGCAAAATATTATGTTTAACAAATCATTTAGGGTTAAAGCAAAATAAGTCAGGAAATTAAACATTACGGTTGAGGCCCTAACCCCCACACACCTGCACCACCATCCTCCATAGACTGAATGATGCCGGGGTGTTTCACTGGGGTTGTGAGGCATAAATCTCACCTCATTCCATGTGTAAGCAGGTTAACATGCTACAGTAAAGAAGAATGGGGTGAGATTTAGGCCTCATGACCCCAATCGCATACCCAGCATCTATCAATATGTGGAGGATGGTGGTCCAGGGTGTATGGGGGGGTTAGGGCCTCAACCCTACTGTTTAATTTCCTGACTTTTCTTGCTTTAACCCTAAATGATACATTAATCACAGTTTTTTCCTATGAATTTCCTTACTTTGTAAAAAGTGTAATATAACTCTTTGGGTCCTATGTTCCCACCAACTTGCCCATTTCTGTATAACAGCATAATATAAGTAGTAAAACACATATATTGATGGGAGCCTGGGGCCCACCACATTGCCCATTACTGCATAACAATATACTGTACATCTGGTATCATTTTTGAGCTTTCATATACCATATAATGGGATGTCCTTGTGCACCAAAAAATGTGACTGTGATTATTTTCGCAGTGCACATGTAAATTTTCCCATTGACTATAATGGGAGACCAAAAATGGCATACATTTTGAACTGAACAAGCTTTTTCCATGAAATCTTCAAAAGGAACCAGTGTAGGCCAGGACCCATGCAGACAACTGAATTCAAACCCACTGAAATTCATTCTTCAGTGCATTATGGGTGGACAAAGGAAATAGAATGTTGGGGATTTTTCACTTTTTGAGCACACCACGATTCCACAATCCTACATCCCACTATCACAACAATTTTGAGATCCAGAGATCTATGATAAATCTTTCCACATTCCAAATTTCAGGCAGATCACACAAATGGTTCAAAAGTTATACAAGTTAAAAAAATGAAATTTCCAAACTTTGAACTGGTGTTACTATGGGACTGTTGCATTTTTACACACCAAACCACTGAAAGACACATCCAGGGTAGTAGGGCTCCTTATCCTGAAAATTTCAGGGCAATAGCACAATCCACCTTGCCACAATTAAGTGACAAAGAAAAGCAAGAGACAGGAAAAATGTCATCTCTGAAATAGAGATGTGCTCGTGATCAAAAAATGTGATTATGATCATATTAAATGTTTTTGTCACAAAAAAAGTTGCTGCAATAAAGGCATTTCAAACACCACCAAAACACACATCTGTGGGACCATGACTTGGCACTCTGCAAATATAGGACCCGGAGCATGATACACTGGCACAATGGAGTGACAGAGACAGAAACACCAGGGACAATGTTGGGGTGAAATATTGCTGTGGGAATAAAAATGTTGCCAGAGCAAAAAAAAGGTGTTTGAGCTTTCCTATACCTTATAATGGGATGTTGCCATGCACCAAAATATCTGATTGCAATTGTTTTCACAGTCTACATATGTATTTTCCCATTGACTATAATGGGGGACAAAAAATGGTGCAACTTTGAAATAGAACAATATTTTTCATGAAATCTTTATAAGGTAGTGGTGCAGCCCAGGACCCATGCAGGCAACCCAATCTGAAGTCACTCAAATGCATTCTTCGGTGCACTGTGGGTTGACAAAATAAATGGAATCTTGGGGATTTTAAACTGATTGAGTGCACTACAATTCCACAACCATACATTCGACTGACACTAAAAATGTCACAACTGAAGATCTATGAACACTCTGTCCATATTCCAAATTTCAGAGAAATTGGAAAAACACTTCAAAAGTTATAGCAGTGCAAATTTTGATGTTTAATACAGAAAGGGCTGCACAACCCTAACTTTAATGGAACACAAAAAAATGCTGTAACTTTTGAACAGACAAACAGTTTCTCATGAAGTCTAAAGAAAGAACCAGTGCAGCCCAGGGCCCATGCAGACAACCCAGTTTTAACCCACTCAAATGCATTCTTCAGTACATAATAGGCGGGAGAACAAAATTGCAACCTTTGGGCTTTTCTGCTTTTTTGAGCATGGTACAATTCTGCAACTGTACATGCAACCAACATTAAAATGTCCACACCCAGAGATATACAACAATTCTGTCCACTTTCCAAATTTCAGGTAAATCAGACAAACAGTTCAAAAGTTATAACACTACAAAATGTGATGTTTAACATAGAAATGGCTACACAACCCTAACTGTAATGGGAAACAAAAATGCTATAGTTTTTGAACAAACAAATATTTTCTCACAAAATCTTTGAAAGGCAGCAGTGCAGCCCAGGACCCATGCAGAAAACCCAATATGAACCCACTTAAATGCATTCTTCAGTACATAATAGGCAGAGAAAGTAATCACAACTTTTGGGGTTTTCCACTGTTGTGAGCGTGCTACGATTCTGCAACAGTGCATACAACCAACATGAAAATTTCCACACCCAAAGATCTATGATAAATTTGTCCAATTCTAAATTTCTGGTAAATCGGACAAACAGTTCAAATGTTATTACACTAAAAAATGTTGATGTTTAACAGAGACACGGCTACTCAACCCTAACTGTAATGAGACAAAAAATGCTATGACTTTTGAATGCACAATTATTTTCTCACAAAATCTTTGAAAGGCAGCAGTGCAGTCCAGGAACCATGCATACAACCCAATTTGAACCCACTCAAATGCATTCTTCAGTACATAATAGCTGGACAAACAAATTGCAACTTTTAGGTTTTTCAACTTTTTTGAGCTTGCTACCATTCCACAACTGTACATGCAACCAACACAGTAATGTCCACACATGGAGATCTATGATAAATCTGACAACATTCCAAATTTCAGGCAAATCGTACAAACAGTTCAAAAGGTATAACACTACAAAAGTTAATTTTTTAGCATATAAATAACTACACAACCCTAACTGTAATGTGACACAAACAACGCTATAAGTTTTGAAGGGATGATTATTTTCTCATGAAATCCTTGAAAGGCATCAGTGCAGCCCAGGACTCATGCAAAGAACCCAATTTGAACCACTCCAATGCATTCTTCAGTGCATTATGGCTGGATAAAAAAATGGAATGTTGGTGAGTTCTCACTTTTTGAGTGCACTGTGATTCCACAACCATACATTCCATGGACATATAAATTTTTTTAGATCCAGAGATCTGTGACAGATCTTTCCACATTCCAAATTTCAGACAAATCACACAAAAGGTTCAAAAGTTATAAAAGTGCAAAAAATGAAAGTTCCAAACTTTGGAGTGGTGTTACTACGGGCCTGTTGAATTTTTACACACCAAAACACTGAAAGCCACATCCCTGAAACTAGGACTCCTTTCTCTGAAAATTTAAGGGCAATAGCACAATCCACCTTGCCACAATTAAGTGACAAATAAAAGCAACAGATAGGAAAAATCTCCTACCTCTATAATGGGGATGTGATCATGATAAGACGACATGATCGCAATCAATATTTAATGTTTTCATGGCAAAAAAATGTTGTCATGATAAAAGCATTGAAAACTCCACCAAAACACACATCTGTGGGACCATGACTTGGCACCCTGCAAATATAGGCCCAGGAGCACAATACACTGGCACAATGGAGTGACAAAGAAAGAAACACCAGGGATGATGTTGGGGAGAAATGTTGCTGTGGGAATGTAAATGCTGCTGTAGCAAACAAATTTGTTCCAAGTTTTCCTATATCTTATAATGGGATGTTGTCATGCACCAAAAAATGTGATTGCAATTGTTTTCACAGTGCACCTATATATTTTCCCATTGATTATAAAGGGAGACAAAAGTGGCATAACTTTTGAACGGAACAAGATTTTTTCAGCAGCCCAGGCCCCCATGCATCCAACTCAATTTGAAGCCACTCAAATGCATTCTTCACTGCATTATGGGTTGACAAAGAAAATTAAATGATGGGGATTTTTCACTGTTTGGCGCACTATGATCAGATATGTACATACATCTTTTGTGTTAGGATCTGCAAAATGGAGAAAGACATTTTCCCATTCAACTAGAGCCGTATCCGTGCTGCCATCAGCAAGAATTGTCACATATTTTGTGTTTTTAAGAGTCTGTATGTGGGTTTTGGATAGAACAGCAGATATAGCTCTGCAAAAATCCCTGGCTCGCTTATCATTTGTGTAGTTGGTACCAAGTTTAATACCATTTTTCTCTTGCAATTCACATAGCCAATCCATGTCAGAAAAAGGACGCAGATTTTTTGCAATGGAGTACGCTGTGTTGAATAGACGTCTCACTTTCTCCTTTGTGGCCTCTTCCAACACTGCAAAGGCTTGATAAAGTGGTGACTCAGTAATATCACACTGAACTGCACGCTGGCCCCTTTCCAGAATATGTTGGTTCTGGCACAGCACATGCAGATTAGATTTTTCATGTGCATGTAGTGACTCAATTCTAAAATTGTTAGACCCTGTGGCAAACACATTAATTTTTTTTGAAAAGGCTGGCATTGCAAAAGAGGGATACTTTTCGCAAACTGTGCAATATATCAGTCCCTTTTTTCATCATATCTCAGCCATTTATAATTGTTCAACCAGTGAGAATGAAACATTCTGGTCCTTTTTTCCTGATCATATTTTTTGTCTTTAGAGATTATGTCTCCTTGTTGTTGCTGATCCAGCAAAGTTCGTTTCTTACTAGGACAGGAAGAGGAAACAGATGCTTCCGCTTCACGGTTTAATTCAATTGACTAATGAACATCAGCATCAACTGCTGTTATATCCATTACCACAGCAGTGTCTCTTTTATCTTGAGAAGACTGTATTTGTGTTTGGCTACCAGTCAGTGGCTGCTGCTGCTGACCACATAGAAAAAAAGAGTCTTTTGTTTTTTATTCTTTTGCATAGCCATATTTTTGTTTGTTGTGTTTATTAACTTTTTTAACTTGCTTACTCTGCAGCTAAATTACAGTTTCTTTCTTTTTAGTATCTCAAACAGCTGCAACTGCAACACTTTTTTCTTTTTTTTTTAATATATTTTTCTTTTTGTACACCCACACAATCTCCTTTCTCCCAAAAAGCTGCCCAAGGCTCCTCTGATCTTTTCTTTGTTAAACTCTTCATTAGCTGTTTTTTATTATGTTTTTTTATAATATTTTCCTTAGGCAGTTATTCAGACTTGCTACTTATGGGCAACAACACAACACTTTTCCTTTCTTTCTTACTTTTTTAACACTCCACACAGTCCCACTCCCTTCTCCCCAGCTGACTTAAATGAGAGATGAGGTACCCTTCTTCAGCTTTTTTAAAGCTTATGGCTTTCTTTCCTCCTCTGATTTGTCTTTAGGGAGCACAACTCAACTGCTTCACTTCTGCCACACACTGACAGACACACTCCCCTTTTAATAATAAGCAGGGAGATTGTCTCTTCCTCTCCCCCCCTCCACTTGGTCACACCCAACACCAACACTCCCTGTATGCCTTTGCTTTTGTATTTATTTTTAAAAGGGAGCTAAACAGAGAGGCACTGGGCAAAGTGGGCACTGGGCAGCCAGCAGCAACAGCTCAGTAAACACCGCGACTGTGCTCACGATTCTCAGCACCTCTATCCCCCTCTCAACACACACACACCACATTGCTGCTGCAGCCGCTCCTCGCTAACTGTCACCTGGCCTGCTCTCACATCTGATCACACACTACACTAATGAAGATTCCCTCCCCTCCCAGCTCGCAGCTCATTGAAATCAAAACTTTCCACAGTAGCAGCACGCACGTCCTTTTTCTTGCTCAGCTATAGAGAAAGTGAGCAAGCGTTGCTGCGATTGTCCCCTACGTCCTGCCAAGTCATCACTGCCACCAATGGATGTGCCTACCATAGGGTGTTGCATACGACGATTCGCTGCTTTGCTTGCCAATCCTGACTGGCTCCTCCCGATAGCTGATGAGTCACTGCTCGCTCCCGCTATGTTCGCGCCTTTGTCAGCATCACATGAGTGACACTCCTGTGGGTCAGATGACCATGGGAAGTAGTTGGACTCAAATGCAAAGAGACACCCTGCTGGAAAAGACTGTTACAGCAGGTAATTTTTGTTTAAAGGCATACTTGCCCACGGACAAGCAGTGCTTGTCAAAATACTTGTCCTTGAATGAAAACTTGTAGCCCGGGACGTCTGGCTATAGGATTTGTTGACCCCTTTAGTTTCATCTTGATGCATTTGAAAACACATGGCCCTTTTGCAGAGAGAGAATTCACACTTCGGTTGCAAGTGCCCCACATGCATTTCCTCTTCAAGGAACTCTCTTCCAGAGCTTCCAGTGCCTCAGCACAAACTTAAACAGGCAGTTTCTTTCCCTTAGCTGGACCAAGAAGGTTGCCCCTGGACACAGGCTGATACCTTCCCCCCATCCCTGCAGGGATGGGGCCATGAACCATTGAAAGTGATCTCCACCAGTAAAATTTGCAGTTATTCTGTTCCTCTTCAGGTGGAAACACACTCTTAAAAAAAAGAGAAGTAGCTCTTTAACAGAGCTTAGAGCTCTGAGGGCCTGTGCTCAACAGAGCACCTCTGCTGCACTCTACAGACTCTCTCTCAGACTGACTTCAAATTTCCCAACATTCTACTCTAACCTCCAACTGCTGCATTCAAGTGTGGCTTATGCAGCTGTGAGAGTTCTATGGTGATGTCATCCCTCAGTCTCAGCTGAGACTGAGAACAGAGTGAGACAGTGTGAAATGCATTTAACTGGAGTTTCACAAGCTGCCTCCCTGCCTACCACTAGGTTTTACTGGGATTCTAATAACCCCAGGTAAGAGGTAGGTTACATATATATATATATATATATATGTGTGTGTGTATGTGTGTCTGTGTGTATATATATACATATATATATATATATATATATATATATATATATATATATATATATTTATAGCTAAAAGCTCTGTTAATGCTTTGTTTATATTTGGGTTGAGCCACACAACACAGGAAAATCAGAAATACATAATTAGTGGTTAGGTATATACGAAATAGGATATCAGTCCTGTGAGGCCCTTGCTTCCGGTAAATCTCAACCCTAATACATGCCCACCCCCAGCAACCAACAGAACCACTCCACCTACACAAAAAATACATAGCTACATAGGTACATAGATACGTAGACAGTGTCGGCAGATCAGGGCCTATGGCCCACCCAGTCTGCCCATTTAAGCTTGTAATTTCAGTTTATGTTTGCCTAGAAGTCTGTTTCCCCTTACCCCTGACCTACAGAATTCCTTTATGTCTATCCCATACATTCTTAAATCTTGTGATTGTTTCAGCTCCACCACTTCCTCTGGCAGGGTGTTCCACTTGTCCACCAACTGTTCTGTGAAGAAATTCTTCCTCATGTTTCCTCTGAATCGTTCTTTCTCTCTCCAACTTCATCCCATGCCCTCTAGTTCTGGAACATCTTTTTCACTTAAAATAGTGTATTCCTGCACCCTGTTCCTCCCTGTAAGATACTTGTATGTCTCTATCATATCCCCTCTCTCCCTCCTCTTCTCCAGGGAGCACATATTAAGTTCCTTCAGCCTGTCCTCATAGGACTTGTGATGCAATCCATTTACCATCTTTGTTGCCCTCCTCTGAACCTTCTCTATCCTATGTCCTTATGTAGGTATGGTCTCCAGAACTGTACACTGTACTCCAGGTGGGGCCTCACTAGTGTCTTGTATAGTGGTACCAAATACCCTTGTGATACAAGTATAACATATACTGCATATAATCTTTGCAAAAAAACTTAGTGCATTAGTTAAGGTTAAAGTGACAAAAGTGGGGAAATGAGACGTTAGGGTTGTGACCCTAATCCCCCAACCACCCCCCCCCCATCCTCCACAGACCAACAGACACTGGGGTGTGCCAAGGAGTAGCGAGGCCCAACTCTCACACCATTCCATGCGTAAACAGGTTGACATGCTACAGTGAAGGAGAATGGGGTGAGAATTAAACCTCATGACCCCATGGCACACCCTGGCATCTGTTGGTCTGTGGAGAATGGGGGTGGGGTGGTGGGTTGAGTTAGGGCCTCAACCCTAACATATAATTTCCCCAAAACATAAAATTAGTTAGTTTTGCTGATTCCCTAAACTTTTGAGCATAAGGGGTTTACAGTGCAAAATGGCAGGAGATTAAATGAAATGGTGCACACTGCCTTTGCCTCTGGGTGCTTCCCATTTGCACCCTTCTAAAGCTTAAAAAAAACTCTTATGTATTTATTTTCAAAAATGAGCATTAGGTATTTTTTTTTTCACTTTATCAAACTAAACATTCCACCAGCTTTATATTTTTTATAGAGCCATGAAAATAGAATGCAATGGACACCAGGAAACTGATAACGCCAGGCATGGTTAAACAAAAGTGTGGTAAAGTACTGGATAAAACACTAACTGAACTGGTGACTAATTACATTCAGAAAAAAAGATATAAAGCTGGTGGAATGTTTGATCTGATAAAGTGAAAAAAAAAGAAAAATAAATGAAAAATACCTAGTGCTCATTTTTTGAAAATAAATGTGTAAGAGTTTTTTTTGAAGTATTAGAAGAGGCACTCTGGGAAGCACCCAGAGGCTAAGGCAGTATCTTATTTCCCCATTTTTGCTACTTTAACCATAACTGATGCTTTAACAAAGTTTTTTTTACAAAGAATTTCCTTACTTTTTGAAAAAGTATACTATAACTAGTAAATGGTATGTTTTGGTGGGAGCGTGGTGCCCGAAACTGCCCATTTGTGCATAATAGTATGTGTCTGCAGGAGCATGGACCATCTGGGCCCTGTGTTCCCACTTGCATTTAAATACATAGACATACAGCAGCCCTATAAAGCAAGGAACACTTGTAACACTAATTTGTCAATAACTCAGCAACCATAACAGCTATGAAAATCATTCAGGTGTCACTGTAATCATGACAGTGAGACCTCCATGCTGTATACAGTAAGTTGACCAAATCTGTATCTTACATCTTTTACAAGATATGGGTATTGAAAAGCACTCAAAAGGCACCATAGGAACCTTTGGAACACATTTTTGTCAATATCTCTGTAACTATAGCAAGTAGGAAAAGAATTCCACTGCTGTTGTAGTCTATGATTTCAAAACATGTTTTGACAGCTTAGATCACCTAAAGGTGATCTAAGCTGTACATAACAAAAATCTATATCTTGTTTCGTTTTTGAGGTGTGGCACTGAAAGTAGCCATGGGCACCACAAAATTATCCTATGGGAAAGTTCTCAAATTTGGAATGTCATAACTATGTAATTTGTAAAAACCAATGCAATTTTTTACATCAGACCAGCATACATCACATCTGTGGGACACACCCTTTGCACCCTGCAAATATCAAGCCAAAAGCCCTTACCATTTCTTAGCAGTGAACTGGCAAGGTTTTACAAATCCTTGTCCGTGAGCTGTCGAAATCCACATTCTTGAGCTGAATCCTCATTTGCGAGGTGACAACATCTCTGTTAGTGAAGTGATCCATGTTCATGAGATAAGGCCATCTGCTCTTCATCTTATAAATGAGGATTTTGCTAGCTCATGAACGGAGATTGGCTCACAAAAAGAGATTTTGACAGCTCACGAATGGGGATTCCCTGTTTCTGAGAGAGGACCATCTGGTCCTGATCTCACTAATGGGGATTTGATAGCTCACAAACAGGGATTCAGCTCACAAATGGGAATTTTGACAACTCACTAACAAGGAATTTTTTTTTTTTTCATGATTCCCATTTGTGAGGTGTCTAACTGCAGGTTTGAGAACCGAATCCCCATTCTTGAGGTGTCAAAATCCCCATTTGTGAGCCAATCCCCATTCATGAGAAATGACCATCTGGTCCTTATCTCATGAACAGGGATTTTAACAGATCACAAATCAGGATCAGCTCACGAATTAGGATTTGGACACCTCATGAATGGGGATTTTCAAATAACAAAAGGCATTTTTTTTAATAAACTGATGGAGACCAAACACATGGTTTTGTAGAGGGTATCACCCTGAACAAAACCCATACATTTGTTTTCACAAAATGCATTTGTGGGGCAAAGTAACAACATTTTCTTCTGGGCTAAGAGTGAAAACAAGATGGCGGCTCATGAATGGGATATTTTCCTCACTAACGGGGATTTAATGAATCCTTATTTGTGACCTGTCAAAATCTCTGTTTGTAAAAAAGGAAGGATGCCATCACTGCCCCCGGCGGCCTGACTCCCCACTAGTGCACCAGGGTCCACTACACAGAGGCCAGCCATAAACCCCTTGAGTGGCCCACATGCTCCTACCACTCCCACACCAGGCCAAACCAGGCTACCCCCACATCCTGTTAGCCCCCCTCTCTTCTCCTCTCTGGTCCCCCTGCCATGCAGCCAGCTGACACCATGTATTCCAGTGTTTAAGTCACCAGTTGCTGTACTTGCTCACCTCCCATTGCAAAAGGATCCCTACCAGTGCATACAGGATGCACTGTACATGTGGCCTGGAGCCACCACATGGCTTGGTGTTCCATCACTGCTCACATCAGCTGGTGCCCAAACACTCTTAGAACAGGAGAAAATGCTGACCCTGCCTAAAACACACACATGCCAGGATGCGGGGAGCTGCATACCAGTCTTGCCTCCCCAGCAGATCACTGTTGCCCTTCTGACTTCATGGCGGAGCCGCATGCACAGGCCTCTTCCCCTCTTGTGACTGTATGTTCCCTTAGCTCGTCCTTCTCACTTTGAACACTCTACTCAAGACACCAGAAGACAGCCCACTCAAAATAAATCTTATTGGGCTCCTTTACCTGCTCAGGCCCTTGGTGGATACCACTGTGCGACCAATGGCCCTCTCCATTATACCTGGAGAAATCTTGCCACAAAAGCAGAAGTTCTTCTGCAATATCCACAGACTGAAGAGATACACCATAAGCATTCCTCCAGTTGTTTCTTGAAAACTGGTCTATGATCTTCTTCAAGTCTGAAGTAATTGCCAGTGTTGCTCAGTTATGTAAGGACTTCCTCCATGCAGTAGTTCTTGCTTATCCGCCAGTTGGATTTCAATATCTTGTATCACTGAAAGTTCCTTCAGCTCTTGTAATTCCACTGAAGTCAAGATGAAACAGGAATCATAGTTTGTGCTATTAAATATCTGTTATACAGTACTTCATGGGTTAACTGGTTTCTCAGAGCTTGGGATGACAGGCAAGAAGCATCTTCTCAGGCAGAACATGGGCTTTTGTTTAAATGTTCATTGTTTGGTAAAGTAATAAGCTGACAGGACCTGGAGGAAAATTAAGTCGTTGTTTGAATGACATTTCTACTAATCCAAGATTCTGCTGGCTGATTTGAAAAAGTCTTTTTTTTTGTAAAACCATCATATAAGAGGCAACAAAATAACATTCCTGCATGACTAATTGCAGTTTCTGAACTTTATTTGTAACAAATGAGGCCTTGTTGTCCTCATGAGGGGCAAAAATACATTTTTAAAGCTTTGCATTTGATCTTTAAAACTCTGAAAGGATGCTGTATCCACCACCTCTCTTGACAAACCGTTCCATAGCCTCACTGCTTTCTGCATAAAGAATTCCTTCATAGTATTTGTATGCACATGCTCCTGTTTAAGTTACTTCTTGTGTGATCTGAAATCAAATCCTCGTCAGTGTACTATATGCAAATTTCAATCATCAGTTCATTTCCCCCAAAATTTTATATAGTTGTAATATATCCCCTCTAAATCTTCTCTCCTCCTATTTAAAAAGTCCCAATTTTACCGTTCTTTGCTAGTATGTAATCCTTCTTAATTTGGAATAAGTTATGTTTCCCTTCACTGCACCATCTCCAGCAATTCTGTCTCTCTTCAAGTAAGGTCTCCTAAATGGAATTCCATTATTCACATGTGGCCTTACATATGTCTTATACAACATTGTCATGCAGTGATGATTACTAGTGATAAATAACTTCTTTATGCAGTTTAGTAGTCTATTTGCTATAATAGTTACTGTCCAAGTTTGTTTTCTATTTGACAAATTGTTACTTATTATTACAGCCAAGTCCTTCTCAGTTTCCACCTTCTTCAGCACCTCCACCACCATACTGTAAAGCCTCCTTGGATGATTTCATCCCATATGTGAAGCAACACATTTATCTGCATTAAACACCATTTTATGATTGTTTGCCCATCATGCAGGTGTCTTTATGTCTCTTTAAAGTGATTCATACTTGTTATACATATCCACGTCACTCACCAACTTTGAATCATCTACAAATGTCTTAATCCAATTATCAGTGTTGTTTTCCATATCAATAATGCATAGAGAAAAAAGTACCAGCCGTAAGACTGAGAAAACTGAGGTGTTGGTTGTGGATAAAGGTCGCTGTGAGGCGGGTTTGCCAGTTGCATCGCACTCTGGCTTATGGCTTGCAGGCGCTCCACTGACAACCTCAGATCAGGTGCGGAATCTTGGTATAATAATTGATGACCACTTGATGCTTAAAGCTCAGGTGTCAGCAGTGGTCAAAACTTCCTTTTCCAACTGAGGAATATCAGTAGGGTGAAGCACCTGGTTCCTCCAGAAGATCTTCCAACATTGATCCACGTCTTTGTTACCTCCTACCTTGACTATTGCAACTCCCTGTACCTAGGGCTATCGGGGGTTGAACTTTGCCTTCTGCAGCTAGTGCAGAATGCGGCAGCCAGGTTGTTGACCGGTTCTTCTAGATCCAGTCATATAATGCCTGTGCTCCATGGACTGCACTGGCTGCCAGTATTTTGGCGAATCACCTTCAAGGTTGGTCTTCTGACCTATAAAGCTCTACATGACCAGGGACCAACTTACCTGAAAGAGCTCCTTTGCCCCTACTGTCCCTCCCGCCCCTCCGATCCACTGACGAGGGATTGCTGGATTCCCAGGGTCTATTTGAAATCTTCAGGGGCTAGGTCATTTAGCTTTGTGGCCCCGACCCTGTGGAATTCTCTACCTCGTCAGGTGTGAAATAGTCCTACTGTCCTGAGCTTTAAAGGAGCCTTGAAAACCCACCTTTTTAGTATAGCTTTTAATGATTTATAGTAGTTTTAAACTCTGTTTATTTATTGTTTTATGATATTGTGCAGGTGCTTTGGATTGGAGAAAAGCACCTTTTATAAATAAAAATTGATTGATTGATTGAAGACAGACCCCTTGGTTACCCCCACTAGTGACCTCTCCCATTTCTGATAATGTATCCTTTATTCTAATTTGCTCATTTATATTTTGTAGACATTTGTTTATCCATGCTATTATGTTATTATATGTCTCCATTCATTATATCTTGTTTATTAATTCAAGATGGGGTACTTTGTTGAAAATCTAAGAAAAATAAAAAAAATGTTGCAGTCTCTGGTCCAGCTGTAATCTCAGCTGGCATGTTTCATTCTGTGCTGCATTAAGCAAAGATTGCAGTTCAGGGACTCTCCTGCAGATGGGACAGTGTACTAATCTTCAGAGTGCAACCCAGTGAAACATAGAAACATAGAATTTGATGGCAGATAAGGACCGCTTGGCCCACCCAGTCTTCCCATTTCCCTACCTAATGGATAAGCTGCAGATCCTAGTTAACCAGCAGCCTACTTCTTCCTAACCCCACACCCTAGAATTGCCTTATGACTGTCCTATGCATGCTTGAATTCCACCACTGTTTTGATTCCACAACCTCCTCGGAAGGCCGTTCCATGCATCCACAACCCTCTCTGTGAAAAATACTTCCTTAAATTACCTCTGAGCTGCCCCCTCTATCTTCAATTGTGCCCCCTTGTTCTTGTACACCTCTTTTTTTGAAAGATGCTACCCTCTTAGACTTTGTTGATTCTGTTGAGGAACTTGAAAGTTTCTGTCATGTCCCCCCCTCTCCCTCCTTTCTTCGAGGCTATGCATAATAAGCTCCTTAAGTCTCTCTTCATATGTCTTCCAGTGCAGACCATGCGCCATTTTAGTTGCCCTCCCTCTGGACAGCTTCCATCCTGTCTATGTCTTTGCAGAGACTGGATCTCCAGAACTACTGCAGTACTCAGATGGGGTCTCAACAGTTGTCTGTACAGAGGGATAATAACTTCTTGTTTCTACTGGTGATGCCTCTCCCTATGCATCCCAGTTTCCCTAGCCCTCCTTGCTGCCCTATCCATTGCTTGCCCACCTTTAGGTTATCTGATATGACTATCCCCAGGTCCCTTTCCATTTTTGTTTTTGCTAGTATCTCACCCCCCATTGTCTACTCTTCCCCTGGGTTTTTGTTTCCCAGGTGCATTACCTTGCACTTCTTAGCACTGAATCTAAGCTGCCATGCATTTGACCATTCCTCTAACCTTGCCAAGTCCCTTCTCATCCTTTCCACCCCACCTTGTGCATCAACTCTGTTGCAGATCTTTGTGTGATCTGCAAGGAGACATACTTTTCGCTTCCAGTCCCTCTGCAATGTAAACATAAAGACATTGAAGAGGACAGTCCTAATCTGAACCCTGCAGTACCCACTAGTAACCCCTTTCTTTAGAGTGGACTCCATTTACTATTACTCTGTGTCCTATTCTCCAGCCAATTCTTTACCAGGCTGTCATCTTGGGACCCACTCCCAGAGCAGGCTAACTTGTATATTAATCTTTTGTGTGGGATTGTGTCAAATGTCTTGCTAAAGTCCAGGTAGGCCATGTCCACAGCCCCTTCCTGATCTACTACTTTGGTCACCCAGTCAAATAAATATATCAGATTATTCTGGTATGACCTTCCCACTGTGAATCCATGCTGCCTTGGGTTCTGTGCCCCTCTGGCCTCTTGATACTTGACAGTTCTTTCCTTCAGAAGTGATTCCATCATTTTCCCTACCATTGAGGTTAAACTAACAGGTCTGTAGTTTCCTGCTTCTGCCTTGTCCCACTTTTGTGAAGGGGAATCACATCTGCCCTCCTCCAGTCCTCGGGTACGACCCCATTCTCCCATGATTTGTTTAAGAGGGTAGTCAGTGGTGTCACTAGCTCTACCCTTAGTTCTTTCAGAATTCTGGGATGAATCCCATCAGGCCCCATTGCTTTGTCCACCTTCAGTTTTAAGAGTTCTTTCAGAACCCTTTCTTCTGTAAATGGGCTGGCATCAACTTCTGTATCCAGAGTGTTTCTACTGTTGGTTTTAGGTACCTCCCCACTTCCTTTGTAAATGCTGAGCCAAAAATATTTGCTTAGAATCTCTGCCTTTTTCACATCTCCTCTGCCCACCCTCCCCCCCTTTATTAAGCCTCAGTATCCCTCCCTTGGTCTTCCCTTCGTTCCCTGATGTACCTATAAAGGTTTATCCCCCTTCTTAACTGGGTTGGCTATCTTTTCCTCGGTTTGGGCATTTGCTGTTCTGACTGCCTTCCCAGCTTCCTTTTGCATTAACTGATACAATTCTCTGTCCTGCTTCTTCTGTGATTCCTTGTACTTCCAGAATGCTTTCTTTTCTCTTGAACCTTCACTGCCACTTCTTTGAGAACCATAGTGGTTTCTTACATCATTTCATTTTGTTTATTTGCTTCACACAAGGCTTGTTCCCTCTGTTGACAGTTTTTATTATTCCCCATTCTTCCCTCCTCCTTCCCTGCCCATTTGCTAGTGCATTCCTTTGGCATTCACCCATTTGTGAAAGTCAGCCCTTCTAAAGTCCAGTACTTTTGCCTTTGTATGGCTTGACACCTATTGCTGTGTTTATTGTAGAACCATACTGTTCGAGTGGTAGCTAGTTCTCAGATGGCTACTCACTTCTGCATCTGTGATCCTCTCTTCATCTCTATTTGAGAGAACTAGGTCTAAGATTGCTCCTCTTGAGTGGACTCCAATACTAGTTGTCTAAGGCATGCCCCCTGTAGGGCATCTAGAATAACCCACTCTTGAGTGGCTGCTGCAGCTTGCACTCCAGTTAACATCTGGCATATTCAGATCACCCATCAGCAATATCTCCCCTTTTTCTGCCATTCTAAGTATACTTTCTATCATTTCCTTGTCCATTTCCTCCCCCTGAGAAGGGGGTCTGTATAAAACCCCTGTGCGGATTGTGGTGCAATTGCTGGTCTCCAAATTTACCAACAGTGCTTCTTCTCCTCCCTGTTTTCCCTTCTGTTCTGTTGTTTTGATTCCTTCTTTTATGTAAAGAGCTACTCCTCCTCCTCTTTTACCCTCCATGTCCCTCCTCTAGACAGTGTATCCTGGTATGTTTACGTCCCAGTCATGGTTTTGTGTTTACCATGTCTCTGTGACTGCCACGATATCCAGATGTTCCTCCTCCATCAAGGCCACTAATTCCGGAAGCTTGTTACTCAGACTACGGGCATTGGTACTCATTGCTCTCTATTTTTGATGGCTTTACCTTGTGTTGCAGCATCCCCCACTGACCTTTCTACCTCGGTCTTTTTCTCATTTAGTACTCTGCTTTGTAGGGAGAGGCTGGGATTTTCCTGCTGCTTATCAGTGCCTCCCCCCTTGACTAGTTTAAAAGCTTGCCAACAAAGCATTTAAAATGATTGCTCAAAAGACTTGTTCCCTTCCTGGACAGATACAGACCATTCTGCCAGTATAGGCTGGTGTCCCTCCAGGTGGAACCCCAGTCCCCAATGAAGCCAAACTGCTGTGCTCCACACCATTTTTTCAACCATTCATTAAACTGCATGGTGAAACAGAAACATAAAATCTCTCTTTCTTAAACATATATTTAACCTTACCATAGACAGGATATGTATCTAACTCACTACCTGCAACCACCAAACAATACACATCTATATTTCAAAGAAACAATATTTACATGTGCCTGTTTAAGTCTATCATTACTAGTAATCTTTTCCTTGTATAAAGTTTGTTTGCATTCTGCATATGGAGTATCCTGCCCCAAGCTCTGCCCAGAGAACTCATTAAACTGGAATGGTTCATTATCTACTCACTGTTTAGTACTGTCTGCATGGGATCTAATATGCAGGTATATTGTTACACCTTGCAATGGAATCCAACATTTATCCCCTACCACCAGCACCATTTCATACTGACTCAGTTTCTGAACAAGGTGTAACAAAGATATCTAGGTGCAGATACCCATAGAGTCAGTCTTGCATATATTTATTTTTCTTTTTTTTTATTATACAGGATAGGCCAACAAAGAAGGCACTTTTTTGTGCTTCCATGCCCACTGGCACCCTTCTTCTTTGGACACTACTCCCTGTACTCACCAGACTCATTCTCACATCTTTATCATCTTCTGAAGACCTCCTGAAGCTTCTATCCCTTGGGCTGGCTTTTGTCTGCTGGGGGACGCCTCAGGCTCATCGATGGGAAAGACACCTGGAGCCTCCCACCATTCTCTGATTGGCCAGCTTGCCCCTGCCAGTAGCCTCTTCACCAAGTAGAGAAGGAAGAAATGAGCTGAGTGGAGGCTGAGGGGTGAGGTAGTGCTGGCATACTGGGGGTCAATCAGCATGGGAGGAACTACACGGCTGTCATCAGACATGCTTGGTGCAGCAGTTGTCCTCCTTTTCACCCCACCCACCACCCACAAGGATGCAAACACTGAGGACAATGTAGGGAGAGGGTGACTGATGGTGCAAGTTCACACACATCATTAATGGCACCCCATATGCTTTCACTAGGAGCTGCTGCAGAGTGACGCAGTTTACAGCCTCCCCCACCTCAGAACAGAGCATCAATCAGACATTCTGGATCCTTCCTGCTGGCCGCCATGCCTGACATCTCAGGCTCAGAGCACAAACTAGGCTCACCAGCATATCAGAGAAATCAATCATTGCTTGGTGCCATGGATCTGGCCCAAAGATTCTACTACTAATTACTGTATTTATTAGGTTTCTATTTTACAAAGTTTTTTTCTGCTTTGAGAAGTTAAAAGACAGCTAGGACTGGAAGGCCTGTTCAAAGTTACAAGACTCCTGGTTCACAAGCCAAGCAAATGAACCATAGTGCCTTGACTCAGAACATGCTCTTCGGGTCCTTAAGAAAAGTCAAAACCGAGTCCCCCCATCTGCTGGTCCAATACCCTGATGGGTCTGCAATTTCCAATACAAGCTCCTTTAAATTCCTGGGAGAGACTCTTGACCCCCAGCTCCACTTCACCTTGCACAATAATGAGGTTTGCAGACACATCAACTCAAAGATTGGTGCCGCATACAGAGTACGTCACTCCCTCACCCCTTTGGCCAGGATCTCGATAGCCCATGATTTTCTGCTCTCTGGGCTTGAATATGCCCTACCTGTCTTCTCTCATGCCAAGATTGCTGATCTACATAAATGGGACACCACTTGCAACAACATCTGCAGATTTGCTGTATCGTCCCCCCCCCCGCCACATCCACCACTGTCTGCTCTACTTAGCCTCGAACTGGCTGTCTCTCAATAGCCTGTGCTCTTACAATCTTGGATGCTTCATTGAGTCCTTAACCCATCTACCCCATCCTGACTCACTTGCAGCCATGTTAAAACCCATGATCCACTCACGCTCGCTAAGGTCTTCCGCCTCTCCCCTGCTCCCCATTCCTCTCTGCTCTACCAAGATGGGTGAGCAAGCTTTCTCCTTCTTCACTCTCAAATTCTGGAGTTCCCTTCTCCCTCATATCAAGCATTCTACTTCTCACAATTCTTTCAAAAAAAACACTTTTCTCTAACCTGAGTGCACTTGGTGCTTGCAATTGCCTCTAATTCATTTTCTGTTTTTTTTCCTGGTTTCCTTATGTCTCCTTGTCTGTGTCATACTGCTGCTGTGTTTATTGCTTGACCTGTGTATTGTTTTATTACTCATTCCTGCGTGAGTGTTAATTTTACTTGATACTGTGTTTTGACCTCCCTGCATGGGGTGCTGTATTCTTAGATTTGGTTATGACTGTTCTTGTCCCCTGTAAACGTGTTCCTTTGTTGTTTTGTACACTTCTAGGTTATGCTTGAAAATGGGCAGGTCTTTGGCCTAATGTACTGTACTTAACTGGTTACCAAAAGTTAATAAATAAATAAGAAAAAGGTAGTTGAACTGACTCTGTTTAGTACCACAGTGGCTACTAATTCAGTAGCCTGCTAAAGAGCTTAACATCATTGTTAGATTGGATTGTAATTTACTTGTTGTATTATTGTGATGAGCGAACAGAAGTATATTGTTTCTTATTTGTCCTACCAGTCTGGCAATACTCTGGTCCCCTTACTGCCACATGCTTTTTCCCCTCCAGGTTAGGTAAAATGACCTCAGAGGTCACTAAAGATCATTTTTAGCATCCCAATGACATTGCCAGAATCTATTTGTAGGCAAATAGGGAAGGCATCACTTGCACAAAACATGCAAGATACAGCACTTCAGGAAACTTCTCAGGGGCGCATTCTAATAAAAAACAAGCATTTCTGGCCTCGGGATAATATGCATAATATGCATAATTCATTAGAACTACTATATACATCTCAGTAGAAAGGTCCACTCAGGCCTGTGCTTGGTGGAAATACTGACACATGGACAAGATCATGAAAATCTCATGTTTAAGTGGATTCTGCAATCTACAGCTTAACAACTAGTCCAGTAAAGTATCTTAACAGAGTCACTATTACAACAAAAAATAAGTGCAATCTAAACTGATGGAATATGAAGTAGCTGTGCAGAATATACATTTCTGCCTACAAAATTACCATTCTGATTGTGAAGAATTGCAGCAAATTTTAAATGTCAGATATTTTACTTTAATTTTAAAAGTCCACATTCACCAGACAACACGTTTAGCATGTTGACAGCAAGTAGAAGCTTACATAAATGTACCAAATAGCAGAGTCATAAGCTAAAAGAGGGTGAAGGCATTGGTGGGCAAACATGTAATCAAAATGTAATTTTTAGTTTTTTCAAACTAATTTTAAGATTTCTTATCCAAATATAGCCATAGTTTCAGGATTTAGAGAAATACACAGCATGGGTATGGGTACCACATTTTAAGTCTCAAGCTTCAAAGGGGCAGAGCTATAGATAGTCAAACATTTTGCAAACATTTTGCTTTCTATTATTTTAGTATTTTTTTTTAAATATTCATTGAAATGTTTTAACATTTTACATGTACATAGGATATCATTACATTTACTGTATATATGTATATAGTTTTGGATGGGACTGAGTTATAGCCTGACAAACATGTTGCCAAAATTTAAATTTTAGTTATTTCCCTTTAATATTTAAAATAACATAACCAACGTTATCCATATACTTTTGTTAACATGGTGGTATTTTCTCATTTAACAAAGCTATGTGCTCATGAAACCCCAAGAAGTGCATAAAAGAAATGAAACAGGTTCTAATGACAATGAATATGCTAATTTATAACACAGTACCCATCTAACTTTGCCAGCCACAGCAATCCCTTTACTTTTCCATAAATAAGAGCTCTATAAAAACAATAAGAAAACACTCAGACGCGCTCCTTGCATTTACTGCTGCCCTCTGCAATCTTTTCACCCCATGGCTGAATCCTGACTTTGCAAGCCACTGCTGTCCCTGACCTGCCAGTGCCCTTGGTGATCTTTCCCACACAGCTGTATATCCTGACAATGCCAGCCACAACTACCCCTTTACATTTCACCCTTACCCCACTGTCACACACACCCTGCTGCATCTTCTGCATTTGGCAATCTTTTCCACATCTAGCCTGTAGTCCCCTCCTGACTATGCAAGAGACACATCTACCCCTTTAAAGTTCCATAATAAAATCCCACCCTCACATAGCACCCCCTTCAATCACACACACACACACACACACACACACACACACACACCCTGTGGATCTATTTCCCTTCCTTGCCTTTTCTCATTTCCCCACAGCAGTCTAAATTCTAACTTTGTCATTGTCAGCCACAGATTCACCCCACATCACAAACAATTAATTCCATCAGTACACACCTGCTTACCCCAACACATAATTTATGCACTCTTTCCCATAATTGAACCTTGACTTGCCACTGCCACTGAGACACAGTTAAAATTATAACTAAGTCTGCCATGACTGTTTTGCCACTGCCACTATGACACAACTGAAGCCAGACAGTGTCACTTACAAGCAACACACACAACACACTTGTTGCATTCCAGTACATACCCCTTCAATGAGCATTTTCTTTGAGATGGTCAGGTGATGATGATAGGCCTGGTAGATAGTCGGGCATATGGATGATCAAGTGGCCTGCTGTGGCAGCCTGGCATATAAGGTGGTGGTGAAAATAGGCCCTGAGCCCTGCCTGCAGATGGACTACTTGTCTTTTCCTCCTACAACAGATATGTTGGCCCCAATCCCCTCAGGGTTCACAATGACTTTGATAGATGGTCACAACTGATGACATGAAGGGGTGTAGCTAGCTATCTATACATTGTACATCAACTGGCCAATCTGTTGCCCCCCTCAAACAAATTTCAACAATTCCTGTAGCGATTCTTAGTTGAACCATGTAGTGGTGTATAAGTAGTATCTGTATATTAAATGTAGCAAAATGATCTATTTAATAATAAACCAACAAATACAATCATTTATCTGCACAGCACACATTACAGGTATAGAACAAAATGGTAATACTGAATGCATGTTTAAAACAGAAAATTGAGTTAGAATTGATGTTTTAGCTACAGGTCTTCTTCAGGAATTCAGTGTGCCTGTGTAACTGGTTGCGTTCTTGTGTAACATAGATAAAAACTTTGGCTGTTTGCTTCTCTATCTGTGGGATATATCACCTTGTAGGGGTACAAAGGCAAGGAACTCTGGGGAAGGGTTACATCCCTTGAGGTGCCGTGTGAATGATTCCCTTGGCTAAAGGTATCTTAGGAAGATGTCCATGGAAGAGAAAGCCATGCCACTGGAAGAGGAGGGGTGGATGGAGTGGCAAGGAAAAATGCTTATGTGTGGTGTGAGGAGAGAAGCCCTTGCATAGGTCACAGGAGTGTGTGGCCAGTTGCACCACCACCTTGAACTACTGGCCATAGCCTTCCAATTCAATGTGCCTATGCAGCTGGTTTCGTGCTTGTGTAATGAAGATTAACTTTGGCTGTTTGTCTCTCTATCCATGAGATATACCACACCATAGGGGTACAAAGGCAAAGAACCCTAGGGGAGGGTTCTACCCCTTGAGGTACAGTGGGAGCGATTCCCTTGGCTAACGGTACCTTAGGAAGAAGCCCAAAAAGAGTATTAAGCAAAGCATACAAGCTAATGAAAACATATCCACTGAGGCACAGTTATAATTATAACTGAGGGAATACTGGGATGCATAGGGAGAGGCATCACCAGTAGAAAACAAGAAGTTATTATCCCTCTGTACAGACAGCTGGTGAGGCCACATCTGGAGTACTGCGTGCAGTTCTGGAGACCCAATCTCCGCAAAGACATAGACAGGATGGAAGCTGTCCAGAGGAGGGCAACTAAAATGGTGCAGGGTCTGCACCAGAAGACATATGAAGAGAGACTTAAGGAGCTTAATAGGTATAGCCTCGAGGAAAGGAGGGAGAGGGGGGACATAATAGAAACTTTCAAGTACCTCAAGGGAATCAACAAAGTCCAAGAGGGTAGCATCTTTCAGAAAAAGAGGTGTGCAAGAACAAGGGGGCACAATTTGAAGATAGAAGGGGCAGCTCAGGGGTAATTTAAGGAAGTATTTTTTCACAGAGAGGGTTGTGGATGTATGGAACGGCCTTCCAGAGGAGGTTGTGGAGTCAAAAACAGTGGTGGAATCCAAGCATGCATGGGACAGTCATAAGGCAATTCTAGGGGGTGGGGGAGGAAGAAGTAGGCTGCTGGTTAACTAGGATCTGCAGCTTATCCATCAGGTAGGGAAATGGGCAGACTGGGTGGGCCAAACGGTCCTTATCTGCCATCAAATTCTATGTTCTATGTTTCTATGTTTCTATCAGAGTTCAGGACCTGTACATAGGTTGGTTGGTAGTATGGGTTCAGTTGGTAGTATTGTTTGAGTAGAGTAGACAGGAAACAACAGGTAAATAATGACCCACTCAGAGGTCTGACAGTAAGGCATGGAGGCCTGGCTTCCTAAGGAGAGAGAGAGAACAGCCAAAGGGAGATATGAGACACTTACAGAACAGCCACCCTCTCCATCCAACAGTGGAAACCTACTTACACTAAGTCACCTAGGGATTATTGCCTAAGACTAACTAAATATTATGACCTGTGGTACAGAGGAGAGAAAAAATACTGAGGAGGAAATCTCTGGGGATCCAAGGCCTAGGTTGCCTTCCCTCCAGACTTGGGATGTTTCTGATTAGTGATGGTACAGCTACTGCAATTTGAAAACGCAATCAAAGGGGAGGTGGAAAAAATTCCAATTTGGAGGAAGGTTCTCACACTATCCCTCTAATGGGAACATGGTGAAGGGTTTTGAGAAAACTCTGCAACACAGCTCCTCCAAGGTGGGAAGAGGAGAGGGACAACTGCTGAGGCACTCAGATGGCTTACTGATCTAACAACAAATCAACTGAACCAGAGGCAGTCATGGGGAGAATAGTGCAGAAGGTGCCTTAGGCAGCTGGTGCTGCAGCTAAAGCACAGCAATATATCCACACTTTACAGTTAGTCAAACTTCAACATCAAGCCGGCCCACCAGTGCAGCAGTTAGAAACATAGAAACAGAATTTGACAGCAGATAAGGACTGCTTGGCCCACCTGGTCTGCCCATTTCCCTACCTAATACATAGGCTACAGATCCTAGTTAACCAACATCCTACTTCCTCCTACCCACCCTAGAATTGCCTTATGTCTGTCCCATGCATTCTTGAATTCCCCCACTGTTTTTGAGTCCACTACTTCCTAAGAAAGGCAGTTCCATGTATCCATATCCTTCTCCATGAAAAAATACTTCCTCACATTACCTTTGAGCCGTCCACCCTCTATCTTCAAATTGTGCCCCCTTCTTCTTGCACATCTCTTTCTGAAAGATGCTACCATCTTGGACTCTCCCTCCTTTCCTCGAGTCTATACTTATTAAGCTTCTCTAATCTCTCTTCGTATGTCTTCTGGTGCAGACCCTGCACCATTTTAGTTGCCCTCCTCTGGACTGCCTCCATCTTGTCTAAGTCCTTGCAGAGATGGGATCTCCAGAACTGGATGCAGAACTCCAGATTGGGTCTCACCAACTGTCTGTACAGAGGGATAACAACTTCCTGTTTTCTACTAGTGATGCCTCTACCTATGGATCCCAGTATCTCACCAGCCCTCCTTACTGCCTTTTCACATTACTTACCCACTTTAAGGTCATCTGATATAACTACCCCCAAGTCCCTTTTCATTTCTGTTGTTGTTATTATCTCACTCCCCATTGTGTACTCTTCACCTGGATTTTTGTTTCCCAGGTGCATTAGCTTGCACTTATTTGCATTGAATCTAAGCTGCCACATATTTCACCATTCCTCCAACCTTGCCAAGTCCCTTTGCATCCTCTCTACCCCACCTTATGTATCAACCCTGTTGCAGATCTTTGTGTCATCTGCAAAGAGACATACTTTTCCTTCCAGTCCCTCTGCAATGTCCCTTATAAAGACATTAAAAGAGGACCGGTCCCAGTACTGGACCCTACGGTACCCCACTAGTGTTTACCCCCCCTGGCAGTGACATTTCACCAGTGAGGTCCCCCACAGTGACTACAGCACCTAGCCATGGTGGGAGACCCACTAGAACCTGGCACTGCCTGTCGGGGGTCCTGCACCCTCCAATCAGCTTCAACTGGAGTTGAGAATCTTTAAGTGGGGGATGCAGGGTGCGCAGGCCCAATAGTGAACCAGCAGCCGACTGCAGAATGAGGTCGACCTGCCGGTGTCGCTGACAAGGCGTTCGACAGAATTTCTGTCTGACTCCTGTCATGGATCCCCCCACTAGTAACCCCCCCTTTCTTTAGAATAAACTTTGCTTACTATTACCCTCTGTATCCTGTTGTCTAGCCAATTTTTAACCCAGGCTACCACCACCTTGGGACCCACTCCAAGGCTGGCAAACTTGCATATTAATATTTTTTGTGGTACTGTTTCAAATGCCTTGCTAAAGTCTAGGTAGGCCATGTCCACTGCTCCTCCCTGGTCTACCACATTGGTAACTCAGTCAAAGAAATCTATTATATTCATCTGACATGAACTTCCTGCTGTGAATACATAGATACATAGACAGTGTCAGCAAATAAGGGCCTATGGCCCACCCAGTCTGCCCATTTGAGCTTGTAAGTTCAGTTTGTTTTCCTAGAAGTCTGTCGCCCCTTACCCCTGACCTCCAGAATTCCTTTATGTATATCCCATGCATTCTTAAATCCCGTGATTGTTTCAGCCCCCACCACTTCCTCTGGCAGGGGTGTTCACTTATCCACCACCGTTCTGTGAAGAAATTCTTTCTCATGTTTCCTCTGAATCGTCCTCCCTCCAGCGTCATCCCATGCCCTCCAGTCCTGGAACATCTTTTCGCTTAAAAATAGTGTTTTCCTGCACCCTGTTCCTCCCTGTAAGATACTTGTATGTCTCTATCATATCCCTCTCTCCTCCTCTCCTCCAGGAGTACATGTTCAGTTCCTTCAACCTGTCTTCATAGGACTTGTGATGCAATCCATGCACCATCTTTGTTGCCCTCCTCTGAACCTTCTCTACCCTGTCTATGTCCTTACATAGGTATGATCTCCAGAACTGTACACTGTACTCCAGGTGGGGCCTCATTAGTGTCTTGTATAGTGGAATTATGACCTCCCTTTTCCTGCTGATGATGCCCTGCCTATACATCCCAGCATCCTATTTGCTTTACCTGCTGCCTTGTCACATTGTTTCCTACCTTGAGGTCAATAGAGATGTTAACCTCAAAGATCCCTTTTCCTGCTTGGTGCATGCTATATCTCACCCCCCAACTGATATATTGTGCCAGGTTTTTGTGCTCCATATGCATTATCTTGCACTTCTTTGCATTGAATTTCAACTGCCAAACCCTGACCATTCTTCAAGTTTCTGCAGGTGCTTCTCATTCTGTCTACACCCTCTGGTGTGTCTACTCTGTTACAGAGCTTTGTGTCATCAGCGAACAGTGAAATTCTGCCTTCTAGGTCTCTGGATGTCACTGATGAAGATGTTGAATAGGACCGGTCCAGCACTGATCCCTGTGGTGCCCCACTGGTCACTCTTCCTTCTGTGGAGTGACAGCCATATTACCACCACCCTCTGTGTCCTGCCACCCAGCCAGTTACCTACCCACCACACTACTGTCCTGCCCACACCATATTCCCCAGTTTGTGTTAATAGTCTTCTATGTGGCACAGTGTCAAGGCCTTGCTGAAGTCCAGATAGGCCATGTCCACGCTTCCTCCCTGATCAACCTCCCTAGTCACCCAGTCAAAATTCAACGAGGTTGGTCTGACATGGCCTCCCTGGTGAAAACAATGCTGCCTTGGGTCCTGTAGTCCATTGACAACCAGATGTTCTACCAATCTCTCCTTCAGAAAGCTTCATGATCTTCCCCACTACCGAGGTGAGGCTGACTGGTCTGTAGTTCCCTGCTTCCTCTTTGTTCCCACTTTTGTATAAGGGGACTACATCTGCTGTCCTCCAGTCTTTGGGTACCTCCCTGTTTCCAGTGATCAGCTAAACAGGATAGCCAGAGGTTCAGTCACCACCTCTCTTAGTTCTTTAAGGACCCTGGGGCACCCCATCTGGCCGGTGCTTTATCAGCTCTTGTACTTCCAGTTCCTTCAGGACCCTTTCTGTGTAAAGGGACTTTTGTCCATTTCTGCCACCATTCTCACCCTTGTACTCCCTTCAGACCCATTACTCTCCTCTTCCTCAGTAAAGACTGAGGAAATACCTGTTCAATATGTCAGCTTTACTGTTGTCATCCTCCTCGTGGCCCCCATCCTCCCCTTCAGTCTCACTATCCCTCCCTTTTGTCTTTTCTTTTTCACTTATGTGCCTGTAAAAGGTTTTGTCCTCTACCCACTGATTTTGCAATGTGCTCTTCTGTCTGAGCTTTGGCTTCCTTACTGACCTCCCTGCCTCCCTTTGCTTCCCTGGTACTTCTCCTAACCCCTTCTGCCTGTGTCTTTTTGTATTGCCTGAATGCAATCTTTTGGCTTTCACTTTCTTTGCTACCTCTTTGGAAAACCATAATGGTCTCCTCTTCCTTTTCCTCTTGCTAACCTGCTTAATGCATAATTCTGTTGTTCTTGTAATCCCCATTTTAAATACTGCCCACTGTTCCTCAACCCTGATTCCTGTCCCATTCCCTTAATGCCTCTTTCAAGTATCTCCCCATTTTCCCAAAGTCTGCCCCCTAAAATCCAGGATACGTGTTTTTGTGTGGTTTGGTTCTGCTCTTTCTGTGATTTCAAACCACAATGACTGGTGGTCACTGTTTCCAGGTGCTCCCCACTGTTACCCCCATCACACTGTCCCTGTTTGTGAGCACAAGGTCCAATATTGCCTTCTGCCGAGTTGGTTCCATGACCAGTTGCTTGAGGAAGGCACCCTGAAAGGAGTCAGGATAAATCTGCTCCTAGTTGATGCTGCTGCTGGGATGCTCCAGTACACGTCTGGAATATTGAAGTCTCCAACCAGTACTACCTCACCCTTGTCTGCCATCCTTTGGATGGCTAGCATCAGCTCCCTATCTATTTCTTCCTCCTGTGCTGGTTTCTTCCTCCTGTGCTGGTGGTCTATAGACCACACCTGTGCAGATGGCTGTCCCCATTTTCCTTTACAGCTTAACCCACAGAATCTATGCTACCTTGCAGCGGTTGGATTTCTACTTACAATGCCAGAGATCCAGGTTCAGGAATGGATCCAGTGAGTTGGTGGGCTGGCCGGGGCAGAAAGATTGAGTGCCCCTAGGGTTGCTCTCCTTCTCTAGTGGAGGGTTGAGGAGAATCCCTGGTATACGAGGACTCCTTGCGGAGGCTAGGAGCACTCACTAACTCCAGTGTCTAAATGCTTAGAGGGGCAGGGCAGATGCTGAATGTCATTGCATGTCCCCACCCTTGGGGATACAGGAAAAATCCTTGCTCGCAACCACCATCAATGACACTCGCCCCAGCCCTAATCAGCCTCCAGGCTGGCTCCGGACTCTGGTACCATGTTTTCAGCACTTAGGGCCAAGTATCACAACCCCATCCCAAGGGGAGAAAGCCAGGGGTGTCTGAGTCACCACCAGTATGAAGGTGGGGGTCCAGGGGTCTGAGACTGGGCAGATAACACAGTGATCACAGGCAGAATAAAGAAAAAAAAATCAACATCAAGAGATGCTGCTGTGCATCAACCTTCAGACCTAGTGGCTAAAGCTCCACCTGGAGTGAGGACATTCCCACTATGGGCCAGGAAGGAAGGACCCCACACCAGGCATCACATGCTCAGGATGCAGACTAGGGTGCAGAGTGAAACCATCAGCTGTGGTCAAACTTGAGCCAAATTGATGTGCATGGTCAGCCAATCTCATGTAGCAATGGAGTAGACCACACAAGGCACTGGAAAGAATATCAGGTACTAAGCAGTAAACACAGTAGGTATGGTACAGACAGCAATAAGTAGCATGGTAAGCATGTGAAACAGTGGAAGTGCTAAGTGTTGGAGACCAATGCAATCCACCTTTAGTTTTAAAAAGCACTATTCACACTGATCATAGCACTTGTACAATAAAATTCCATAAATATCCTACTTCAAAACATAACACTACTCACAAAATCCATCAACAAGTCAATAAGAGACCATACCCAGGTCAGACATGCTTTAAAGCAAGGTTCAGTTCAAGAGAACCTGGGCCTTTAGCAGTGCAAGGCTAGCCAACCAGTCCACCAATGAGTGCCAAATAAAGGTGACAAAGATTCAGAGGAGTTTAGTGGTGGAGGCAGTAGCCAAACATAAGGTAATTAGATCACACAGTGCCATCTCTCTTCAACAAACCCCCAGTTTCCCATTGTGATAAAAACAAGGAAACAAGAGGAAAGGAATGTGACCCACATGCAGATTTTAAAACTAGTTTACAGCAACTGCAGTAGCCAGGCTGATTGCCAGAGTATTATAAAGCAGGGTGCAAAAGTAACTGAGCAGCATCCAGCAGCAATTCACTATAGCTTGTAGGGGCAGCAATCTGAATGAACATAAAACTGTAGGGAAAGGCAATGCACTGAACACAGCAGCAATATTTGTTTGGTATAAATTCAGGAAACAGGATTGAGTTCCATGGACTAGGTTGCTTAGGTTATTATGAAGCAGTAAAGGAGCAGTTGTTAGCTAGGCAGCAAAGCTGTGAACCAGGTATAATCAATGAAGGGTAGATAGCATAGGAGAGCAGAAGCAACGAAGTAGCTTCTGAGCTGAAACACACAGATAACAGAAGTTGTGCTTCAGGTTTTGCTGAAATCTGGTGAGTAAACGGGAGCTAAATTAAGGACAATCTCAGGAGTAGCACAATACAAAGGCAACTGGATGCTAGAAAGCAAAAAGCCCCCAAAAGAAAAAGCAAATGAAAACACAAACACAGGACAAGAACAAGCAACACAAAGAAGCACAGCAGCCAGAGACAAGCAACACTAACCAAAGCACAAGAACACAAAGCTGAAGTCCAGGAGAAACAGAGCAGAATAGTTTGCCAAAACACAGCAAGATGGGGGGGGGACTACAAGCCCCAGCAGGCTCCAAGGGAGAAGACTGACTAACAGAGCCTCCAGCTGGCAAAAAAATGCTTGTGTGTGGAGTAAAGAGAGCAGCCCTTAAATAGGCTGGGGACTGGCTGCTGTACCACCCTTTGAACTATAGGCTATAGCCTTCCAATTATTTAAAAGAGAAAAAAGCAGGTAAAGGAGATAAGAGAGATGAAAAAATTACTCACCTTAGTAATGTTGTTTCTTCTAATGGAGTCTTGCTATATTATGACATATGCAGTGAGCTCAGTTGAAAGCATTATCTGTTGTTCTTCAAACTCAAACTGTCAGATCTTTATGAACAAAACTCACTAAGACTCTGTGTGGAAGCTGTAAACCTACACTAGTCAACTGGCTACTAAATATATGAACACATTTTGTGGTGCCAAAACAAAGACTCAAGTCAGGAGACCCAAAAAATGACAAACACAACACCAGTCACCCCAAAAGGGAAGGGTGAAAAACAAGGTGGGCATCTACTAAGTGCCAACACTACTCTGCCCACCCACATCCCAAAAGTAGAAGTTCTGAGAGGGGCAGGCAGGGGGGGAGGTCATAATATAGCAAGACTCCATTAGAAGAAACAACATTACCAAGGTGAGTAATTTTTTCTTCAAACAACATGAAGTCTTGCTATATTATGACATATGCAGACTACACAGCAGTACCTCCATGGAGGAGGGACAGAACCTACTTAGGAAATAGGCTCTGAAGCACAGCTGTGTAAATCAAGCATCACTCCTAGCCTGGATGTCCAGGGAGTAATGCTTAGTAAAAGTGTGAACTGTTTTCCAGGTAGCTGCTTGACATATCTCTAGGATAGGGATGTCCCTGGCAGCAGCCAGAGATGCAGCTGTACCTCTGGTAGAGTGTGCCCTCAGGCCTGAGGGAGGAACCTTACCTAGTTTTTCATAGCAAAATGGGATACAAGAGACAATCCACCTGGCAATGGATCTTTTAGTAGCAGGTTTCCCTTTGCCAACCTCACCATAAGTGAGTAACAGTTGGAGGGAGTCAAACCTGTGACCCTTGGTAGGATCTATGTAGTAGCTAAGGGATCTTTTGACATCTAAACTGTGCAATCTTTTCTCGCCAGAGGAGGAATGGTCAGTGAAGTACACAGGGAGAGACATAGATTGATTAAGGTGGAAATCTGAAACCACCTTAGGCAAGAACTTTCTGTTAGTCCTGAGGACCACCTTATCTCTGTGAAAGGAGATAGAATCAGGCTCCACTGACAACACTTGTAATTCACTTATGTGTCTGGCAGAAGTGATGGCTACCAAAAACACAGTTTTCCAAGTTGAGTACTTAAGCTCTGCTGAAGACAAGGGCTCAAAAGGGGGTTGCATAAGCTGGGCAATGCAAATATTAAGATCCCAGGCAGGGGCAGGATCCCTGAATGGAGGGTTGGTGTGAAGCAACCTCTTGAAAAACTTGGAGAATACAGGATGAGCTGAAAGAGAAGAGGGTTTACCTGCTGATAAGAAAGCAGACACAACTGCCAGGTGCACTTTTAGGGTAGCTGGTCTCAGTCCCGAAGTATTTAAATGGACCATATAATCCAGGACAGTGGAAAAGTCAGCAAATTCTGGGGAAATACGCTTAACAGAGCACCATATGGAAAATCTCTTCCATTTGGAATTATAAGTAGCCCTAGTGGAAGGTTTCCTAGAAGCCTTCAGGATATCCAATACACCTTGGGAGAGGTGTAGGTCAGCAAACTCTAACTCTTCAAGAACCAGGCCTTGAGATTGAGAAATTTGAGGTTCTGGTACCAAACTCTCCCCTGAGCACAGGTTAACAGGTTGTGATTCCTGGGAAGACACAGGGGAAGGTGGACTGCTAAGGACATACGGAGTGGGTACTAGGGCTGTCTGGCCCAATCTGGAGCAATCAGAATCATCTTGCAGGGTTGAGATCTGATTCTGACTAGCACCTTGAACAGGAGAGGGAAGGGGGGAAAGGCATAGAGGAATTTCCCCTCCCAACTGAGAAGGAAGGCATCCAGAGGGACTGAGCCCAACACTGGGGGCCTGCAGCAAAAAAGGGGAAGTTGGTGATTGTCTGGGGCTGCAAAAAGGTCTATCTGCAGGGTGCCCCATCTGGCAAATACCACCTCCAGTACTAGGGAATCCAGTGACCATTCATGATGGCCCTGGGAAATCCTGCTGACAGCATCTGCCAGGACATTGTCCTTGCCTGGGAGGTGAACTGCCATAAGGGAGGTGTTCAGAGAGTAAGTCAGAGACCACAACTTCATTGCTTTGGTGCACTAGGCCATAGACCGAGTGCCCCCTTGCTTGTTGATGTACCACATTGTGGTGGTATTGTCTGTTCTGACCTGAATAACTTTGTTCTGAACAGATTTGGAAAAAACTTGAAGTGCTAGAAAAACTGCTCTGAGTTCCAACAGATTGATGTGGAGCAGAGATTCCTGAGGGGACCACAATCCCTGGGGTAGTGAGGTTGCCCATGTGAGCTCCCCACCCCAAGAAGGATGCATCTGTAGTAAGGATTAATGAGTGAGACTGAGGGGTGAAGGGGAACCCCTGTCTCAGTTTGCTCTGGTCCTGCCATCATTGAAGGGCTTGGATCAGGGTGCGAGTCACTGGGATCAATTTGGTTAGAGGGTTCCTCCTTTGAGACCAAAAGGCTCTCAAATGGAACTAGATGTCCCTCATCTGAAATCTGGCTCCCTGCACTACTGCTGTGGAAGCAGCCATGTGTCCCAGGAGCTGAAGAAAATTCCTTGCTGGTCGAGAGACCTGCAGGGTGAAAGAGGAGGCCAGAGAGATCAGGGTCCTTGCTCTTTATAGAGGAAGGAAGGCTCTGGCTTCTTTTGTGTTCAGTTCCGCACCTATAAAGGTGAGAAGCTGGACAGGCTCCAGGACTGATTTTGGAAGACTGAGAAGGAAACCTAGAGAAGTAAGCAGTTGCTGAGTTACCTGAAGATGTAATCTGACTTGGTCTGGAGACTGGCCTACTAAGAGCCAATCATCCAGGTAAGGAAAGATGGCAATTTTTTGTCTTCTTAAGTGGGCAACTGCTACTGCCAGGCATTTTCTGAATACCCTTGGGGCAGAGGTGAGGCCGAAGGGCATTGCTCTGAACTGGTAATGGCCTGAGGGCAGTTTGAATCTGAGGTACTTTCGATGGGAGCTTCTGATGAGAACATGAAAGTAGGCATCCTTGAGGTCCAGGGACACTAGCCAGTCCCCTGGCCTTAGAGAGGGTAAAATAATTCCCAGAGTCACCATTTTGAATTTTGGTTTTAAAAGGTGCTTGTTTAGGTACCTGAGATCCAGGATGGGCCACTATTCTCCTGTCCTTTTGGGGTAAGGAAGTACCTGGAGTACAGTCCTTTGCCCTGCTGTAGGGGTGGAACCCTTTCCACAGCTCTGAGAGCCAGGAGGGTAGAAACTTCTGCCTCTAGGGCAAGGGCCTCTGATAGATTTGCAGGTGGAAAGGATCTGGCTCTCATCTTCGGAAATTTTTTGGAGCTGAGAACCAGTCCCTGGCTTACTACTTCCAGGACCCACTTGTCTGATGTTAGAGACTTCCAGTCCTGGACAAAGTAAGCCAGCCTGCCCCCTACCGGTAGTGGAGAGTAGACCCTGGACACCCCATCAGGGTGCCTGCTTGGCAGGGGCTTTAGGCTGAGGAGTGGAAGCAGGTCTGCTTGTACCCCATCTGCCTCTCCCTCTAAAGAACCCCCTCTGGGCATAAGCTGAAGAGGAGGCCTGGGCTTGGTAAAAAGGCCTATGAAAAGGCCTGCCCCTGCCCCTGGAAGGCTGCCTTTGAGGAGTGGCCTGCCTTTCCTTGGCCTGTGCACTCCTATAGGTGGTCCTATATTCATCCATTTTCTTCATGTAATTTTCTGTCTGCTCACCAAACAGAGAGTTACCCACAACAGGAAAATCCATGACCTTAGTCTGGGTATCCTGTGACAGGCTAGTACATCTGAGCGAAGCCATTCTGCGGAGAGCCACAGATGTAGCCATGACTCTTGATGACACATCATTAGAGTCCACTGCAGCATGGAATTGCACCTGAGATGCCTCAATACCATCAGCAGCTACCTGCTCCAGCTCCTTGGCAGCTGGCCAGGGACCTGCTTTGCTAGAGCCAAAACAGTATCCCATCTGGATTTCTGGTATCTAGCAACACAAGCCATATAATTTGCCTGTCAGATTCCCAAGGATGCTGCCATGTACTGTTTCTTTGCCATGGCATCAATCCTTCTGGAGTCCTTGTCAGGGGGGTGTGAGGCCAAGGGAATATTTGCCTTGTCACAGGCTGCAGCCTGCACAACCCCCACATGGCTGCATTGTTGTGTAAGGAACTCCATATCAGAGCCTGACAATGTATACCTTTTGTCCATTCTTTTATCCACAGGAGGTATAGTGTGAGGAGTTTTTAGAATTTTTACTGTCTGTTTCCCAAAAGATTTATGCAAAGGAATAGACAGTCTCCTAGACTCTGGGACATCCATCATTTCTACATAATCAGGCTCTTCTGGATCATCCACAGCTTCCTCCATAGGGAGCTGGGGGGTTTCAGCCACTTTTTTATTAAACATAAAATGAGAAGGGGACTCAGAAAGGCTAGGGGGAGACACTCCTGAAGGTCTGTCTGGAGAGATGTCCGGTTCAATGGGCACATCCAGACTTTCAAATCCACATTCACTCTCCTCATACTCCTCTTCCCCCCTCCAGTTCATAAAATTCCTCTAAATCATACTCTTGAACCAGTGGAACCAACTTGAACCGTATGCTTACCTGAGTGCCGGTTCAGTTGGAACTGGGGAAAGCGACTGGACAATTTTAATTGCTTTGGCTATTTCTTCAGCGGTTGGAGAGGGAAGCTTTGACTCCACACCAGCTGATTTTCTAGTTCTCTTTGCTGGAACTGAATCCTCAGAGTCAGCTCTCCTTTTGCCTGAGGAAGTCTCGCCCTGGTCTGAGGGCACTCCAGTTCAGTTTCAATTGAACCGGGCTGGCCATCCAGCTCAGCGGACTTTTTGGCCTCCCTTTCCCTGAGCCTACCAACTCTTTTATCCAGGGTAGCTGCAGGAACATTTTTACAAATCTGGCAGTCTGCATTGAGGTGGTCAAACCCCAGACAATAAACACAGGTGGTGTGGGGGTCAGCCTTGGCAAAGACTTTCCCACAGACACTGCAGTGTTGAAACCCAGTGAGGCCCGTTTTTCTTTTGGGTTTCTCAGACATAGTGCCAGCCTAACCAAAACTTGCCCATTTATGGCAATCCGCCAAGCAAGACTCCCTTATCGGTTCCCAACCGTGTCATGGGTCGTGGAAATAACCATAATGAAATCCGTTTTTTTTAGAACCGATAAGAACCGGGAACTGCACTTCTAAAAGACAGATAATGTATTTAAAAACAACCTGATCGGTTCAAATCGAACCGATAAAACCATTTACAAGTTCCACACATAAGTAAATGTAAAACCTATCTAGAACTTACAAATACCACAGACAGAGCTTGAAATGACCAGTTGCAGTTTAAATTCAGTTAAAAAAATGAAAATTTAATACTTTAACCAACAAAATGAACCGAGCAGAAGGAGAAATCTCCGGAGCGACTGTTCAGTGAGGTGGAGTAACAAATCTGACAGTTTGAGTTTGAAGAACAACAGATAGAGCTTTCAATCGAGCTCGAGCTCAAAGTTCCATGCCTGGCATGGAAAGTTAACTCTTTCACCTCTGGAGCAGTTCGCAGGTTGGGACTCACGGCATATGTCATAATATAGTAAGACTTCAAGTTGTTTGAAAGTTTATTTTTATTTGTTTCATTTAAAAGTTGATAACCGGGGAAGGTACCATTAAGTTGAGAGGCTGAGGCTCATTTCCAGATGTGATCCAGGGGAAAGGGAAACACAGGGAGACACAATGACATCAAGCAATACAGTTGGAGGATAGGCATAAAACAAGGGCCAATTATGTGAGGAAAGAAAATAGATGGAGGCTGCAGTAGAAAAAGTGATAATAGGTAAGGTAAGAATAGAATCTGGAAAATGAAAAGGTGATGATAGTTATAAAAAAGACATAGTAGAAGTCAATGAGCTGAGGATTCCTTAAATGGGGAGTAGTTAATAGGACCTAGTAAGAAGGCTGAATGGTGAAAGCTACATGTGCACACTCATTTTCATTTTCTACAGATTAAAGAAATACTCAGACTGGAGGGGGCCAGTGATTTACACTGGATCTGTGACTATTGGTACAAGTAAACCCAGCACAATGGTACCTCACCAGAGACATTCAGCCTAACATTTTCTGTTATGAGACAACTGTCAAAATCAACCCCAAGCCCCACCAGCAATGAGACTGTAACAATGTAGAAAGCAGTGGTGTGATAAATGAGGCTAACTTGTAGTCATAACAATCAAGTTACAGCAAAGATCTCATAGGGCAAACCAGTAATAATTCAAAATTCCTAGGCTAAACATCGCAAGGCTGCATGTCTTTGCTCAGTTGTCATGCCAGTGGTTTACAACACTCCATAGCCCTGACAATTCATAATACCTAGACATTGTGGCAATGCAAACCTGAATATCAGCAAGGCTACAAAAAACATCACCTCACAGTCATGAAATGTTGCCTAAATGTTTTATTGTGAAAAAAGGCAAAACATAGTAGGCAACTTGCATTCAATGTGCAAGGTGAAAGATACTAGGTACTCATGTGCAGTGCTTGTTAGAAGACAGTTTTTTTAGCCTGATGTTGTAATAAATCGAGCATGCAGTCTACTGTGCAGCCTTTGTTTACACTGAAACCTCAATATAAAAAGACACCTGCACAATCTCTGGATTTCTGTGATGTCATAAACCTATTTAGCTTCACTCTTGAGGTTTATAAAGTCACAGGAACCTCTAGATGGAGTACATCAACCATAACAGAAGGATGCCTATCTTTTTTTTCAATATTCTTTATTTTATTTTTCCATTATACCAGCAGGAGTATAATGTACATCATAGTAAATTGTTAAGACAGTTAGCAGTACATTCAAGTCAGTATAGCAGCATCAAATTCACATGTTTCAAAGCAACAATTAGATGCATTACCTAGATCAGAGAGCAATTTCAAGGAATTGATCAAATTTTCTATACTAAACTATTCTATTCAGGGGACAAATGAGGCATCTATCGGAACAATATAAAATACCCAGGGTCTCCATGCCAGCTCAAAGTGTTTAATTCTACCTATTCTCTTAGCTATTGTCTGTTCCAAGTAGTAAATTTTAGACATCACTCTATGCCACATGTTCAATGCAGGAACAGTACTGGTTTGCCAGAGGCGAGTAATAACCTTCTTGGCCACTGCCAAGCATAAATATAATTTACTTTTGTTGGGGGGAATTGAATCATCCTCTCCAACATAAAGCATCACCAATTGTTTTGATAAAGTTTAATCATTACTCACAAATTGTTGTAAACTATTCTCAGTATCTCACCAGTACTGGGCTATCTCTGGGTAGGCATAAAAAATGTGAGTCATAATAGCCACTAGTTCACTGCAGCCCCTCCAACATATGCCATAACTTGCTGGGAGAAATTTCATTAATTTGTCTGGGGTATTGAAAAAATCGTAGTCTGCATTTCCATATAAATTCAATCCAGTATGGGGTCTGAGAGACTTTCATGGAGGGTAAAATTGGTTCCAACCAATTCCATATGTCATATGGATTTGCAATTCTAAATTTCAAGCTTGCATACTGTGTGACTCTGTGCAAGTCACTTAACCGCCCAGTGCTCCTAGGTCGCCCCTGAAAACAGGCACTTGTGCCTAGTGGGACTTACCTAGTTACCAAAGGTTAAAATAAAAAAAAATAATAATCTCTTTTGGAATCATGCCAAAGTCCCCCTCAATGCTTTATATTTAAGGCCTATCCAGTGGGTATTTTCCTGACCTCTAATGGCATCTGTTAAAAGATTCATCATGGGAGGGACAGGATTTGGGAGGGCATTTCTAGATGGTTGTTTCTGAACAAGGGATGTTCTCATCTGTAAATACCTATAATAGTGGGATTTGGGAACATGAAAAGCAGCCTATAAAGAAACAAAAGGCACCACCCCCTGCACATCTAAAAATTGGTACTGTAGAGTAGGTTATAATCGTGGTCCATTATTTTTGCTATATTCACTATTTTAAAATATCAGTAAATTCATGCAGACCACGATTATAACATGAAAAGACATGAAAAGATACCACAATACATCACACATTAAAAGCTGTCAAGGAGCTGCTAAAATCCCCCGATTAGTGCCATTAGTGTACCATCAAATACAGTAACATTGCAGCAGTCTTTAGGTTTTTTAATTACCTGCTATCAGTGTAAACTTTCCTACTTTGTGGGGGGCACATAGAACACTAGCAAGCATGGATTACTGCTTCCCTGGGACTGCGTGACCCTTGAATGAATTATTCAGCACTATTTAGATAGGGAAAATGACTGTGTAGACGGGGAAAACTACTGTACTCTGCAAACTGCGAACTTGGAGGACAAATGTATTAATTCTGATTAATTCACCTTGCTGTCAGTCCACAGAGGTTCGTGAGACAGGTGGTTGGGTCACAGAAGTCAGGTAATCTCTGACACAAACAGACTTGAACAAGATCATACAAAAACTTTGCGGCTGTATGACTCACTACTTGTATTTTAAATAAGCTGTAATGCAGGGAGTGTCAGTACTGTAAGACTGGAACAACATAGAATGAAAGTGCAGACAACATCTGACAGTGTGGGTAATACATACTGTGGGACTGAGTTTTACAGTACAGCTGATGCGCTAAGCCTAGTGGACTTGAATATGCTGTATTAGCTGCGGTCATGAATTCTGGCGATCGCAATTTCAATCAATTCTTCAGCATATCATTGATAACCCCCTTGTGCACCATTCTTTAAAGGCATGGTCCATTTGTGCTGGGGTAAAACTTCACTGACTGACTAATAATCTAAAATAATACAAAAATGTCTTCTAAAGCTGAGAGAGCCCTTGTCTCATACCATGTTTTTAAGTTATTACAAGTACCAAAGGTAAAATTCTAATACTGTGGAGGAGAGGAGAGAGGGGCAAACACTATCAGGAGGATATTGAATAAATCATTTAGGACAAATTCAATATGTTTCCATACTGGGTCCATCTGCTTATTGAGCCAGGTCATGACTACTTTGTATGTTATTACTCTATGATATTACCTGAGATTTGGGAGACTCAGGCCCCCCTTGTCAATTGGTAATTGTAACAAAGGTTATCGGATTCTTGGTTGCTTGACCACCCATATAAACCTAAATAGCATTCTGTTCCAGGAGACCAAATAAAATCGAGCTGGGGTGAGAGGCAAGGTCTGGAAGAAGTACAATATCTTAGAAAAGACTGTCATATGAATAGTTTGTATTCTGGAATAGAATGGTAATAATAGCTGAGACCATGTTCTCATCTGGTGTTCTATCTTAGGAGACAGGGGTTCAAAGTTAAGGAGCTCCAAATGTTCAAGTTTATTACGAATATTTACCCTAAGTATTTTATCTTGTAATTTCTCCAACTGGCTGTCAGGAGTTGTTTCAATTTTTGGGTAGGAGAGAAGTTCAAAGTTAAGAAATCAGTTTTCTGTGTATTTATTTTATAGCCTGAAATGATAGAGAGAATATTAATGGCCCCCAATGTGGCAGGGATGGAGCCTTCTGGTTTGAACAATGTCAGCAATACATCATCAGCATATAAAGAAAGGGTAAAGGTTCTCCCACCCACTGGTATGCCTTGAATATGTGGATGTTGGGTATAAATTCAACGAGGGGTTCTATATGGATAGCAAAGAGGAGGGGTGACAAAGGGCACCCCTGTCTTGTGACTCTATTAAGGGATATTGATGTTGACAACTGCCCATTGATTTTTAAAAATGACTTGTGGGAGGAATATATTCTTTGCATTAAATCTACAAACTCCACTGGGAGTCCAAATATAGATAGTGTCCGCCATAAAAAGGGCCACCTAACCTGGTCAAAAGCCTTATCAGCGTCAAGGCTGACAAAGACCTCTGGGATCTTCATCTGGTTTATATGGTCCAATAGATGCATTGTCCTGTGGATGTTATCTGTTGTCTGGCAAGACTGAATAAATCCTGACTGATGGGTTTATGAGGTGTGGCAGCATCTCGTCAATTCTGAAGGTCAGGATAGACATAAACAACTTATTATCCATATTTAAAATGGATATTGGCTGATAAGAAGTGGGTAAATCAAATGGTTTATTTGGTTTTAGGATTAGGGAAATATTAGTGTAGGCCCATGGGGGGGGGGGAGCTGCCCTCCTGGATCTCTCAAAAGGCCATCAACAAGGCTGAGGCCTATTGCTTATTAAATGATTTATATCATTCAGATGGCAGACCATCTGGGCCTGGTATTTTCAGGGTTTTACTGTGTGAAATTGCCTTCTTACGTTCTTCAGCCCTAATAGGTGTTTTTAGTCTTTTAGCCCTTTCCTGCATAATTTTGGGGAGAGAAATATGGTTAAAAAATCCTCATAGGCAAGGTGGCTCGGTTGTGAGGGTGCCTCATATAAATAAGAGTAGTAGTTCTGAAATATCTCCATTATCTGTGGAGTATTACAGGCATAGACATTTGGTTGTGGATCTTTAAGATGAGTTATGTACGTGGCTGTTCTATATTTCCTAAGTCTGAGGGCTAAATTTCTAGCACCTCTGGGCCCTCCTTCAAATCTATAAGATTCAGGATAAAATAATGCTTGTGGGTTTTTTCATCAAGGATCTTTTGCAATTCCTCCTTCTTCTGGTTAATCTGGGCTCTTAGTTCTGCAGAAGTTAAATTAGTATTATGTTGCAGAACCTGTAATTGTGCTTGGAGTTTAGCATAATTCCCTTCCCACTGTCTCCTCTTATGTGCTGAATATGCAATAATTTCCCCCTCGGACAACTGCCTTCAATGTATCCCATACAATAGGAGATGGCGTGTCAGGGGTAGAATTTTCTGCAAGTATCTGTGTAATCTTTTCTCTGAAACTAGCTTTAAAGGTTTCATCTCCAAGTAATGAAATATTAAGGTGCCACCCAGTGGTCTTTTTTGGTATTTTAAAATCTAGTTTCAAGAGCAAGGGAGAATGATCAGATAAAAATCTAGGGCCAATCATTAAATCTTGTAACCAGTCTAGGTGTTCTTTAGAAATAAAAAAAATAATCTGATCTCAAATAAGTATTATATATTGAGGAATAAAAAGCATGCACCCTTGTAGTGGGGAAAAAGTGCCTCCTAATATTAGCTATCCCAAGGGAATTCTGTTGGGTCTGTAACTTTCTGGGGTGGTGAAAGACAATATTGTGAGGGGGTCGAGGAGCCAAGTTGAGGTGTCAATGTTAAATTTATATCTCCCCCAATTATCAGACAACCCTGCAAATGATCTAACAACTTGGTGAAAAAGCACAAAGCTTTGCTGATGTATGTTGTGGAGAAAATAGACATTACCAAGGTCACTTGTTTTCCATACATGAGGCCCATGAGGATCACAAAACAGCCCTGTGGGATCAATATTGCAACCCCTGCCATTTTCTCTTAGGATATGATGAAGCAAAAATTTGAAACTGTCATCTCCATGTTAATTTCTGGTGCTCCTTGTCTGACAAATGAGTTTCTTGTAAATATATTACATCATTCGACTGTTTTTTAATATATTGAAATAAGTGAGATCTCTTAATTGGATTGTCAAGTCCATTAATGTTAAGAGATAAGAATTGTACTGTGTTAATTGCCATTTTTCATTATCAAAGTGTAAAAGCTGCTTTTGAATAACCTGGGCCAGGCCTTGATTTCTGGAGTCGCTGCACACACCCCACCCCACTGTCTCCTCCTCTCTCTATCTGCTAGTACTCCCCTTGTCCCTGAAAGTCCTTCCTAACTCTCCCTGTCTTGTTGATAACTTCTATTTCAATGACTTGAAATGCACTGCCACTTAAATCAAAACAGTCCTGCTGTATCTTGCTATTAAATACATTAATAGTATAATAAAAACACTTTTTTGAGTTGCAAAAATATGTAAACTACCTTTACAAAGCCAACAGGGCTAACAATATAGGGTTGGGGTCAAGACAATGTAGAAAGTGCCCCAAATAAACAGTAGCACTCTTATTCTGTCTACTCCAATAATACGTATAACAAGTAAACAAAAACTGTACTTCCAATGTAGAGGAGATCTCATATGTTCTCCCTATATGTGTACCCTTCAAAAAAGGAGGGTGAACTGGAGGAAATTGGAGGATAATAGTCTCCCGGGCCTCCTGGAGGTAAACTGTCCTCCTAATCAGCAAATGATGAGCGGGCCAAAAAGGAATGATCCATAAATGGAAAAATAACAAAAGATAAATCAGCCCTAATAAATAAAAAAAAGTGAGTCATCCATCTTGGAGACATAGGTGCCTACCCGTTCACTTGGAGCATATATTTATAATGTATTACCTTAATATTTGAAATGCTTAACAGTACCCTTTTTTAGTTAAGGACCTGATATTCGAAGCATAAGACCCAGACAGAGTATCACTCAGGGGTATTTTAACCCATTAATACATAGGGTATGAAAGATTATGAATTATTTCACAGAACTCCTCGTTCTAGCTACTGTCCTTGTTCTCCTAAGTCTATGACTGAGCCAGAGTGTCACTCGTGGATACTTTAACCCTTTTGAACTTGGAGTATGATAATTTTAAGTATCTTAGCTAAATATCAGGGATATCAAATAAGTCCAGGCTGTCAGTGTTCAAATCCTGATTTCCATGAATGTGATGGAAATATGAACAGGTCCCAGGATTTGAAGGAAAATAATGTGCCTCCAGGGGTGTTTCTCCATCTAGTGTGGAAATACAAGCTGCTAATTCATACATGGCCATAATCTAGGCCTTGATCAGGCCTGGTGTGTAGCAATGCCAAAGGTAATGTTCCTACTGTTCAGGTTTTTCCATGGGCAGGTCAACAAAATTCAGCCAAGCGAGTAGAGACAAATGATAATTTTTGAGTGGAACCCCTTCGCAGATTTCATAGGTTTATTGCTGTCTGCCATCTATGTGGATCCTGTGCCTGCATTTTCTCTTCTGGCCTCATCTTAAATTGTAGCCTGTGCTTCTGAAGTTCCTCCCTGGCATTTTCAGCCAAGTGGAATTCCTGCTGTCCCCAGAGGAGCTGCACCAGCAGATGTGCTGGATATGGTGTAGAAAACTGAATAGATACTTCCTTCAGGGCAGGTAGGATATCAGAGTATGCCTGGCAATGTTTCATGGTTTGGGGCATGTAGAGGTTTTCAAGATAGATAAGTGTCTGTACATAGTAAACTTTTCCCCTTTGCCAAGCAGTCATCAGTACCTTCTCCTTGATTGCAAAGCTGTGAAACCTCGTAATAATAAATTGGGGTCTTGCATTTGGATCCATGGGGTGGGAGCCCAGGGCTCTGTGCATTCACTCCATATCTGTTTGCATGTCTGGGGGTAATTCAAGTGCTGTTTTTAGTAATGTTGTGGTGAATTCAGCTACATCTTGCCCCTGAGAGCCCTCAGGGATACATCATAGCCTGATATTTTTATGCCGGGCTCTGTTTTCGGCGTCCTCTTGTCTGGCCTGTAGTTGAGCATATTGATCATGTAGATTTTGTATTTCTGTCTCCATATCGTGTACATGATTATCTACCACAATGATTTGGCACTCCGATGCATGAGTTCTTTGTTCAAGATTTACCATGTCTTTTCTCAAATCTCCATAGAGATCCTTAATTTCTGCCCAAAAAGATAAAAGCTCTTTATAAATCATGTCCAGTTTGAGTCATTTGTTTTTAATTTGTTTGTGTCTGCCTGGAGTAGTTTGTTCTTGTTCCGTCAGGGCCTAGGTTTGCTCAGAGTCCGATGCCTCAGCCATCGACATCGCGGTGATGTTGCCAATGAAGCTATCTGGAATCAGGTACTCTTGTTTTCTCTGTTTTGGTATTCCGGTGGAAGGTCCCTGAAGTTTGGATATTTATGTTAAATGTTTTCGGCCCTAACTCGGTATGCTGGGGGAGATTTAGCAAGTGGTAGGCACAGAGCTCGGTGATTAAGCCACCATCTTCGGGAGAGCACAACTGGAAGTCAAGGATGCCCATCTTTTATTCTATTCTTATTACAGTAACTCATTAATAGTGTATGATGGAATGTTATCGATAGAAATCCATCACTTTCTAAATGTTGTTATGCTGCAGTAGCTATGTCATCGTGGCTGTTATGCTGCACTAGCTACATAGCTACTGCAGCATAAAACATGCCCTGTTGTGCTCTACCATTCAAAAAGAAAAAAAAACACCTCTCTCCTGAAGTAGAGGTATTCAGCAGGTCCCCTCGGTGTGATGGAAGTCCAGTAAACTGCAGTCCCCAGTGTCGGTGGATGGTAGTAGGGATCCAGTTGCCACTGTGAGTACTCTCTGTTTAGCCCCATTTGGTTTATATGTAAAATGGCTGTAACAAAAAAAAACAAAACAAGCGGCAGCACACTGCCAGCAAGCGTGACTGCAGCAGTGACCAGCGAGAGAGTCGTCGGTGGAGCAACAAGATCCCCAACTGACTTCTCCTCTTCTGCTGGCATCCTCTCATCAAAAACAAAAAATAAAAACATCATACATATAAAAATAATTGTTAGTCACCTTTCAGTAACAAGCTCAGTTAGGTGTGTCTCGAGATTATCATTGGCAACCAAACCTCTCGAACTTGGCTAAAGTTACTGTGCTCGCTAAGGCAACCTCTCAATGCACTAACCCGCTTGTTACCAATAGGTGACTAGTGATTGTTCTCTATCTTTTAAGCAAAAGTAATAGTTATTTAGTTTATTCATTCAGTTTTTGTTTACTGGGTAGGTGCCATAGCCACAAGTTACTATGTTCAGACACGATCTGAGAGACTACAAACAATTAAACAGTCAGACAATTCACAAATAATTTGCTGAAATACAGCAAACCAGAGATACATACATGCAACATTACAGGCATGGTAGTAATGATATGAGCTGAAGACAGAATAAAATACAAATAGTTTGAAAAATACAATCATTAGGGACTAGTGTCATATTACATAATCCAATAGTAAGTGCTCTACATAGCAGTTGTTCAAATCCAAAGAGAAGGGTCACATAGAGAGCTAGGCAGAGGAGTGTGAGCAGCCTATGGGGGGTTGAAACATGTGCACTGGGTACCTTTAGTAAGAATGGTATAGTGCATTTTTTTTGAAAACAGCAAGACTGGATGCTGAATGAACATCAAGTGATAAGGAGTTCCAATATATTGGGGCCAGACTTGAGAAAGTTGTTGTTTCTTTCGAGGTTCTACACCTATGGGTGTGTAAAAGGGAGAGTTCAGTTGAGTGGAGGCCATTAGAGGGGGACTTTGGAACTAGCAAAGGGGCAAGAGAAATAGCCAGGTTGGACCTTATGATATTGTCCAGCAGAGTCCCAAGGACAAGAAGTTGATAGATGGAGAGGGACAGTTATGGTCTGTAAATAGCAAGCAGTGGTGTTTTAGACGTGGTGAAGCCGAGGCATAGTGACAGATGCGATTGTATGTAGTGTCCCATTTGTTAAGGGTGCTCATAAAAGCATTTATGAAGGAGATGGCACCATATGCAAGAGATGGGAGAAGGATGCCTCTAGCAATAGCCAGCCTAGCTGAGGGGGTAAGCACCTAACTTGTTCTGTAGGCAATTCCAAAGCTTAGTATTAATTGACTTACAAGTAGCCATGATGTGCTGCTCAAAGCTAAGAGTTTCATCAAGCGGGACACCTAGGTCCTCCACAAATAATGGAGATATTTCAGAACTACTACTCTCATTTATATGGGCACCCTGACAACGAGTCACCTTCCTATGAGGATTTTTATAACCGTATTTCTCTCCCCAAAATTATGCAGGAAATGACTGAAAGACTAAAAGCACCTATTAGGACTAAAGAACTTAAGAAGGTAATTTCACACAGTAAAACCCTGAAAACACCAGACTCAGATAGTCTGCCATCTGAATGATATAAATCTTTTAATAAGCAATAGGCCTCTGCCTTGTTGACAGCCTTTCGAGAGATCCAGGAGGGCAGACCTCCCCTTCCCCCGTGGGCCTACACTAACATTTCTCCAATCCTAAAACCAAATAAACCATTTGATTTACCCACTTCTTATCAGCCAATATCCATTTTAAATATGGATAAGTTGTTTATGTCTATCCTGTCCTTCAGAATTGACGAGATGCTGTCACACCTCATATAGCAAGCAGTGGTGTTTTAGACGTGATGAAGGAGAGGCATAGTTCCTTCTTTATTTATAAAGTACACCAATGCTGACTGCCCAGCTGCACAATTCAGGTCTCCACCATAAACCACCTGGGAACCTAAACTGACTTTAGTGAACACTTATACCAGTGGTGAGGATGGTTCTCACACTACTGTGTTATTGCTGAGGGTGGGAATTATTGGTATTATCTTCATATTTTCTATCCACTATATCTGCATCCCATTCCGTTATTCCCTTTTAATAAACTATTTATTGTTGTTTAACACTGTGAGCATATTATTAGTGATTGTCTTTAATTGTTTTAAAGTGTTACAGTTTAAAGTGCTATTTTGTCTGTGGGGTAACAGGGGAGGTGGGGAGGAATAGCATACCTGGGGTTGTGCCACACCACCAAGTGGACCACTGTAATTTATTCTGGTTGGAGGCACCACAATACTTACATTATATCTGGGAAAGAACACCCCTTTTCCATGCAAAACAGAGCCTTACCCCCCAGTCTTGTTTAGCCAGCAAGGTTGGGGTAGTAACTGAAAGTTTCACAGTGACCTGATTACATCTTGGAGGCACCACTGGGATCTCATGTTTACCCATCAAGCCACACATGGAAGTCATTGCTCAAGAGGACAGTGTCATAGCCCTCAAACCCCAAACTATTGCTGATATCATGGCTTCTCTTTGATTAACTTATTGGTGTAAGGGTGAAGATTTTGACCCTCAAAAGACACTGCTGTTCCTGGGTGTCCCCCTGGGACAGACAGGGAGAAAATCGAAGAGGTCCATTCCATAATTAAATGCCTTTGCTCAGTTACTGTCTGAGGGTAGATAATGGATTCTGCCTCCAAGACTTTAACTATGCTGAGTGCAAAAATGATTTTTATGCCACTTGAGTACCTGATGTGCTAACCCCCATAGGTTCTAGTGTGGCATGACCCCAATTGATGCAAGGCAATGTGACGCCTAAAAGGGAGGCCTTATGTAAAGTTGAAGGCTTTAAAGAAAAGCTTAGCAAGTGGTTGCAAGCTCAAGGGAAATCCATGAAGAAGGTTCAAAGAGAGTTTGATGTGATGGGAGGATGCTCCGCTTAAGACCCCATGGGGGGACCCAACTATGTTCCATTCGTTGTTCCAAACTCCTACCACAAGTTACACATGTTCTCAGGGCTGCATTCCATTCCATTCCACCACACGAAGATGATTTGGACACTTGGCTAGATTATACTGCTCCTTTAGTGCAGGACTGGCAGTGTTCCAAAGCTGAGAAGCAGAAACACCTTAGGGAAGTCTCCGAGGGCCAGCCCTAGATACTGTTCACTCTCTGAGGGCCATGGACCCAAAGGCACAATTCAAGGATACCTGACCACATTAGGGAATGTGTTTGGGAGCACTGAGTCTGTGGAGGATCTTATGTAGGAGTACAAGGTGACTAAACAATGGAAGGGAGACCCATTGTCTGCCTATGTGAGTCACCTAGAAAGGGTGCTACACAATATTTTTAAGAAGGAAGGCATGGCCTCTACTGAACTGAATTGAATCTGACTGGATCAAGTACTCAGGTCTGTTTGGTACTCTAATTTGTGATTCCTCAAATTGCATTTGCAAGAAAGAAGGGATAACCCTCAGTCCTACAGTATGTTAATGAAAGAGGTAAGAGAAACTGAAAATGAAAAAGAATTTTTATTTATTTAATTTAGTGTTGCTCACACAGTATCCCAGAAATCAGGATACCAACAGATACCTCCAGTTTTTCCAGATAGGTGCCGTTGTAGAATAGAAGTGCTATCTAGGGTGGGGGAAGGGGGTGGTTTGAGTGGCAGGTTTATAGATGTTGTTTTTTATGACTGGTTCTGTATCATTGTTTCTTGTATTTGTCCTTGTGAAATTTAATAAAATGATAGTGCTATCAGACCCTGAATCCTGCCAACTAGGATACCTGGATCCTAACCAGGATCCATCACTATCTGGCCCTGGATCCTATATGACCTTGGATCCATAGATCCTAACTAGGATACCTGGATCTTAACCAGGATCCATCACTATCTGGCCCTGGATCCTGTATCTGTCTTTGGCAGGATATCTGCTAGGATCTAAGTTGCGATACTAGCACTATCTGACAGATAGCAGTAAGACCCACAAAAGCATGATCTAAGCAACACTAAATTATTTAAACATTTGGTGATCAGGAAAGGCACACCGAGCCAAGGATCTTCTCCAGATGTGACCCACGGGACAGGGAACATGGAGTCTTTGGATCCTTAGGCTGGCACAGCAGCTGCAACTCTCATTTGGAAAGAGGGCTAGCCAGTAACAGTCTTGAAATCCAAGAACCCCTTAAAGACTTCAGAGCTGAAAGCCAGCTGAACTAATATGTTAGTGTCCAATAAAGTAAGCTACAGCATGCTCACTCGGGCCCGCATGGTGTAACCCCAACCAGAACTCATCTGCAGTAGGTGTTGTTGTCCAAATACACAACTCTACAACTGCTAGTGACTTTCTTCAAGTGAGAGAGATAAAAGCTTTGGTGAATGAGTTGAAGAAATGCCACATTCTGCAGTTGTATGCAAGAAGGAGGCAAATGGCGAGCAAGGGTCAGTACCTATCAGAGAATCTATGGGAAAGTTTCAAAAAGGCAAAAAACCCAAATGGAAAAACATCTGATTTTCCACCTTGTCCACAGCCTAACTGGACGAGCTTATTCTGTTACCAATGTGGTGAGGGCAGCCACACCAAATGAGATGACTGATCCCATGAGAACTTATACAAGGTAAAAGCAAAACTACTTGATAAGGTGCAACAGCAAGGGAACTCTAGTGTGACAGAAAGGAAACCAGAAACTACCCAGTCAATGGCTTCAGTTAAAACTCCTAAAAGTGCACCATTTGATCAGGACAAATTTGTTGGAACTACCACTGAAACTGCAGTCAGAGTTGAAGAAGTGCCTATTTGAGCTGTATTGGACAGTGGATCCCAAGTGACCAATTGTTTCAAAAATCGGAATGATCATCACCTGTTTTACCTCATGCTACTGCCTTTGGAAGGTTTGAATGTATGGGGACTGAGTGATAAGTCTTACTCTTACCTGGGATACCTCAAAGTATGGATTGCTTTCACATCCAGTGTAACAGGAGTGGAAGACCCTGTGGAAACTCTGGTATTAGTGCCCCTTGGATCTGGCATGACCAATGGTGTACCTACCATAGAAACATAGACTTCGACGGCAGATAAGGACCACTTGGCCCACCTAGTCTGCCCATTTCACTACCTACAGGATAAGCTGCAGATCCTTATTAACCAACAGCCTATTTCTTCCTTCCCCCCACAAGAATTGCCTTATGTCTGTCCCATGCATTCTTGAATTCTCCCAGTTTTAGACCCCACAACCTCCTCAGGAAGGCTGTTCCATGAGTCCACCACCCTGTCTGTAAAAAATTACTTCCTCACATTGCACCTGAGCCATCTCCCCTCTGTTTTCAAATTGTGTCCCATTGTTCTTGCAAATCTCTTTTTCTGAAAGATGCTACCCTCTTGGACTTTGTTGATTCCACTGAGGTACTTAAAAGTTTCTATCATGTCCCCCCTCTACCTTCTTTCCTCAAGGGTATACATATTAAGCTCCTGTAGTCTCTCCTCATATGGCTTCTCTTACAGACCTTGCACCATTTCTGTTGCCCTCCTCTGGACTGCCTCTATCCTGTCTGTGTCCTTGTGGAGATGGGGTCTCCAGAAATGCATGCTGTACTCCAGATGGAGTCTCGCCAACTGTCTGTATAGAGGGATGACAACCTTCTGTTTTCTGCTGGTGATGCCTCTCCCTATACATCCCAGTATCTCCCAGCACTACCTACTACCTTCTCACATTGCTTGCCAACCTTTAGGTCATCAGATATGATTATCCCCAGGTCCCTTTCCATTTTTGTAGTTGTTACTACCTCTCCCCCCATTGTGTACTCTTCCCCCGGGTTTTCGTTTCCCAGGTGCATTATTTTGTACTTCTTTGTACTGAATCCTAGCTGCCATACTTCTGACCATTCCTTCAACCTTGCCAAGTCCCTTTTCATCCTTTCCATGCCACCTTGTGTATCAGCCCTGTTGCAGATCTTTGTGTCATCTGCAAAGAGGCATACTTTTCCTTCCAGTCCCTCTGCAATGTCACTTATAAAGACATTAAAAAGGACTCTACCTTTACTTATTGGCGCTGATTCTCATATGTTTGGTTGCCTAACTCAGCTGTGTCAGGAGAGGGAGGCCAAGCAAAAAGGAAGACTGTTGCATGTGCATGCCCTAGTGGTAAAGGTCTACCAGCAAGAATACAGCCAAAGCTCAAGATGACCCTATGAGAATAGTATGGCATCATGATGCTGAAGAACTTGTGCTGCCCCCAAATGTGGAGTGTAATGTCAGTGGTGTAGTACACCTGATGAAAGATATAAAAAAACTAAATTATGATGCTGAATGCTTCAGAGGAACATGGCCTGACAGAAAGTCTATTGGTGAAGCCTAGTGTATTGCCAGCATGAGTGCATGCTTATGCTAAATTAGTTACCATCCAAGTAAAAAATGGTTCAGGGACATTGTCAGAAAGGCAGTATAGTGCAGTGGTTTAAGGCTCTGAACTGCAAATCTAGAGACCTGGACTTGAATTCTACAGCTCCCATCTGCATACTATGTGACCCTGAGCAAGTCACAACATCCCTGTCCTCCCAGGTCACACCTGTAAACAAGCTTTCAGCTTAGTGTGTCACTCCTGGTTAAACAACTGAAAAAAAAAAAAGGAAGGGACACATCTTGGCTTGAGTGTACTGAGCATACTGAGTGGATGCAGCAGTGCAACCAACCCCAACCAGAGATGGGTCGTAGTCTGGCAGTGACCCAGTTTGATTTGGTTGACTCACCCATACCAAACAAGTGGAAGACCTGTGTCAGCAGGAAACTAACTGAAATGACGAAAGTGATTTCACATCATGAATGGGATGTGGGATGTGTAATCAGAGAAGAGCACTGCATGAGACTTAACAATGAACACCCTTTCTGTGAGAGGTCCAGCTGATTAGCACCAGCCAAGACTGATGACGTAAAAAGGCACTTGCATGAACCTGACAAGGCAGTACTAACCCATGACGTGCCAAAAGAAGTCAAGGCAGTAGAAACCCATGAAGTATGAAAGGAAGTTGTGGTACCCACTTTGCCCAAGGGTGCTCCACTGCTTATCGATAAGACGGGAAGCATGCTCCCAAATGCCAAAGAAGTGCAATGCCATTACCTCACTTTGCAAGAACCATCAAACCCAGTCTAAGATTCACTTTTGACTCTCCAAGGGCTCCAACTGAACTGCCTATGACTGAAATCTACATGGACATATATGTCACCCCTAGGTCACTGCCCAGAATTGTTGTGTGTCCACCCAACCAGACCACCTACAGCAGGTAAGGATATATAGAAAAGTACAAAGCGGGAGGTTAAACAAGTTAATAGTGAATTGTCCATAACTGCAGTTTTCTAGCATTCTTAACACGCTGGAGGACACGAGAGATGGGGGGACATGATAGAGACTTTCAAATATCTAAAGGGGTTTAATAATGGGAATATTGAGGGCTTTTCCTACTAAAGGAAGGGGGGATCACAAGGGCCATAGTTGAAAGATCTTGGGGGGGAGCTTCAGAAGGGAGGCAAGAAGGCATTTTTTCACGAGAGGGTTGTGGTGCCCTGGAATTCATTGCCTACAGAGTTGGTAACACTGGAGACAGTAGATGGGTTCAGGAAGGGTTGGGATAGGTAGATGGACATGATAAGGGTAGGGTTCGGAAAACACCACTATGAACAGAGGTGGAATGGGGAGAAATCCATGGGGGAGGGGTAGCACAGTGTACTAACAATAACTGTATCGAGTAGACATGAGAGACATTTGGATCTAATCTGCTGGCAATAATGTACATATGTACAGTATGTATGTATATTTATAAAACTAAAAGGCATTTTCCAGTCTCCAGTCTGTTTTGCTATATCTAGATAATAATATTTGTCTACATTAGGACCTATTAGCTGCCTATGCTAGCTAGGATTTAATTTTTCTGGTGAGACATAGAATGTTTAAAACTTCCATGCCTAATGTATATATGGTATCAGGTCCCTGTCATGGACTTGGCACAGATGCCAAGTATTTAGGTGGTGGTGATTGTAACTGCCCCATTTGTAGGGCTTACCTGGTCTGCCTCCCAGCCATCTGTTCTTGCCATTCTCAGATCCCTTGGTGCTGCCGGGTTGTTCCTGCTAGTCTGTATGTGCTGTTTTGCTGTGAGGCAGGAGGATAGTGTGAAAATAGCTGAACCCATTTGTACAGTAGTGCAGAGCAGCTAGCACTGAGCAAGCAATAAAGTGCAGCACAGCTCAGTGTGGGCACGCTTAATCTGGCTCCTGCTTGAATGTGCGAGCTGGCAGTCTGCTTGCAGACCCTATTAGCACTATAGTTCTCTGTGGTAATGCTGCCCTTGCAGTTCAGGACAAGTATCTCCTGTGTGCTCACACCTCTGGATCACAGAACACAAGTGAGGGCATCAAAGACATACTTTGGGGGTTAAAAAGTGATTAAGCTGTATATAAAATGTTATGTGTACTGTTACTTAAGAACAGCTAAGGCTGCACTGGAAATGAATGTTTCAGTCTGCTGCCTGAGGACTTAGTGTTACAGCACTAGTGAGAGATACAGACTTTCTCAGAACATTGGACTATGGCACTGTAATTTTGTAAAACTGCCTTGTTTTTCCTGCAAGAAGCATGTAAATGTAGGACCCCATGCAAAGTGCTGATATGGATGCCATTTTTTAACTTCTGACCCTTCTTTGTCCAATCAGGATTCAAGGAGCTTTAGGGACTTATGATCTGGTTCCTGGGTAAGGGGTCTAGATATTATTCTTGGTGCCCCTAGTGGTGTCCAATTGGGTGTCAAGTGGTACCAATGCATATTAATTTTACAGGTGGACAGCTGTGTTAGCCAAGGAGATGCTGCCATTCTTTCTCCTCAGATGCTGCAGCAGACTAAGCTTAAGACAGTAGTGCCTCAGACTTTCTGAGTGAGCAGGGGATGAAAAATGAGCTGGAGAAAGAGTTTAGAAGTCGGTCTAAGGCGTCCACAGCTGAACTCTAGGTGACTTGCCAAAAGCTTTCTAGTATCTGGAAAGCCTGAATGACTGTTTTAGAACTGTTTGTAGCTGGGGTGGGGGTCTGTTAGACCACCGGGAACCTGGTCTTTTTAATTAGAAGTCGATTGGGGCTGGGGGTCCGCTAGACCAACAGGATGGAATAATTATGCTGACCGTTCAGTGACACCATTACAATGAACATGTCAATGCCGAGAACATCGACAGTTCACTGTAATAGTCCGTCCGAGACCCCGGCACTCTTGACTCTTGGTTCTGCACCCCCTCTCTGTGTCAACTCCAGCTTGGAGTTTGTGGGGGGGTAAAGCTCCCCAATTGAAAAGAGTGTTGGGGTCTCCATTTCAATGTATGTCAACCACAACTCGCGATCGACATAAATCAGTTGCTGTGATATTGGTCAACAAGCTAGTTGTTGATCCAGCATTGTAGATATGGAATATATCACTATTTGGACAGGTTGGGCTGGGGCATCTGCTAGATCACCTGGATGGACTCTTTTAATATTCAGGCAGATTGGAGCTTGGGGAGAGCTACTAGTCCACCCAGGACATAGATACTATGTATGACAAGGGAATTGAGGCTATGGGGGGCCACTAGACCACCAGACACAGAATTACTATGTGTAACATGGGGATCAGGGTGGGAGGGGGGCACTAGCCACCAGGGCTGTCATAGTGTGGTGCACAGCCACCTTATGGCTTGTGGAAACCCATCCAGCTGTACCATTTGTTTGGTGCATGGCCACAGTTGGGCAACAGACAGTATCATAGCTGCCCAATACCAGCCCAATAGAGTGCACAAGGCACCACGTATACTGTGCACTACAAGCCTTTTGGAGGCATACCCACTCCCAGTCCCATACCCAGATGAGCTGCATACTTGCAACGGATCCCCTGCACATGGTCCCAGACAGGGGCGTAGAGCAGATTTGCAGCAGTAGTGCATCCACAGGTGTCCGTTTGGCACACAGGATGAGGATATCCTTGTCATAAACATTACATAAAGGATACACAGGCCCAAGATTAATTTTAGGCATAAAGCCCTAAGCTTGTACATAATAAGATAGTAAAATGATGCTACCTCTTTATATGTTCTTTGTGTCTATATTAAAACAGCTCTGTATTTGGTGTAATCTTGATTTAATTTATTTTTGCTATTCTTAAAATGAAAAAAATGAGACATGGTGTAGGAACACCAAAAATTTGTTAGATTCAGCTTGCCCAGTTGTGCAGGGGTTGAGGCATTCTGCCTCATCTCACATCACACTAGCAACCTGGGTTCAGGAATGACCTCAGCGTCATTGGGAGCCTGCATGGGGAGAGGGGAGGAGCAGGACCGGGCAGCCTAAGGGCCGCTGTCCTCTCCTGGTGAGCTTGTTGCACCCCCATAGGTCCACTGCCACCAGGAGGAGGTCTGGTGGCAGCACAGGCAGGAGAGGCAGCAGGTAGGGAGGGTTTCTCAAAGAATGGCATGTGTGTGCCTCCACACAAGTGCATGTGTGCCTGAGATAGGGGCAGGTGAAAATCGGGGGTTAAAACCTATGGACTACTACTAAACAAAATTGTTAGATTCAGCTAGTTTGTTTTTGTATGTGCTACATTAGATCAACATGATTGTGGGTATTTTTTTCTTTTTGATTTACCTTTTTTGATACATGAACTATTTCATAAAATATGTTTGACAAAGTAATGCTTATATTTTATTATTTTTTATTTATCACATTGTTCACCAAGTAAGCACACTGGGCCAAGTCCATTTTCAGGAACAAATTGAGCTACTAAAACAGCGGCTTAGATGTTACAATTTTGCAATAATTACATATAATATACAACACAGAGTACAAACAGTGCAAAAAACATTAGAAATGTCTTAATAACATTTGCAAGTAGATTGTTGCTACAGATAACATTTAGCTCTTTTTTAAAAGTTCTGTGACTTTTAGCATCCAAACAAAGTTGAAACAAGGTATTCCGTAATTTAGACACTTGAACGATAATACCTTATGTCTTCTTTGCAAAAATGTCATCAATGCATTAGTTAGTGTTGAAGAGACAAAAGTGAGGAAATGTGATGTTTGGATTTTCAGCTCTAACACCCCACCCTGCAGGCAGCCACAGGAAAAATGATTATGGCTTCACCTCTCTTTCATCTTTGCAAATCAGGTGTGGGGTGTGCCTAGGGGTTGTCAACCCTAGTGCACAGTGATATCAGGCACCTGTATGCAGGAGGTACACAACAACCACAGCATTCCAGTGCCCCTTAGTTTACACTACTCACTTGCACCTCCATCTGTAATCACTCAGTTGGGGGTGTAGCAGTGACATGTGGAAACCACCCTTTCAGAGGAAGATAGTATCTACTGGGATGCCCAATTCACCTCCCACTGACCAGTCCTCCAGTGCCCTTGGCTTGTTCCTACACCCGGATCATTAGCATCAGAGTGATAGTGCTATTGCTACACTGGCAAACAATTGCACCAATCTTCTTTTGGGCGACCATTTTCATGGGATTGTTCCCAAAACTTCCAATTTTCAATGCAATTCATTTCAGGAAGAGTTTATCTAATGAATTTATTTCAAACGCCTTGCAAAGTCCTCCTTATGAACTGTATTCATTTATTTTCATGGTGATGATATATTCACACAATTAATATCCTACCTCATTAGACTCAACACCCCGCTCCAACAACTGCTCACTAATTGACTGGATTTTAACATCATACACACACAAAAAGTTATCAGATTGTACTCTACTGGATGCCTTCAGCAACCTCTGTATCACTGCCACAGGAAGTCCCATCCCCCTCACCCCTCCTTAGAACTGTACATGTGGTTCAGGCCTCTAAGGTCTCTGGACCAACAGTCTCTACTTGCTGACTTATATCTCACTGACTGATCTGGAGTTTTCACTGCTCCAGACATTGATTCTGCATAGGCAACCTTTATCGCCACCTTCCTTAACACCTGGAATTCCATGCCCCACTCAAGAGGATGAAGCTACAGTGCAGACACCTTCCCTGGATCTTTCCTCACCTGGTGAAATAAAGATTGACCATGGAAAGTCTACAAGACTTCCTTTGAAGCCTCCAACCTCCAAAAATACAGAATACTTAGGAACGCTGCACTAAGGCAGTGTGTACTGCTGAAGCTGATTTCATTAAAGCCCAGCTCAATGACAACCATTCTACCCTGTCTGCTTTCTGGAAGACTCTCCACTCCCTGTTAGGCTTCCCCCACCTCAACCCCCCTCCCCAGTTCTCAGTTCTCAGATGGAGCCAGTGATGCTACCTCTTCCATAAATCACTTTTTCACTACATGGGCTTTACCTTTGGGGCACCCCCCCATCTCTCATGAACACATTGATTGATCCTCCCCTTCAGATACAGATGTACTCCCTCACAATCCTCTCCTCTCCTCACTGTGCACATTCCACCTCTAATGTACATCTCCCACTCCCTACCTTAACTCTCCACAATTACCCCATTAGAGGTACTCCGCATATTCAAAGCTGTAAACTACTCCAAAGTCCAGACAGAATTAATCCCAAACTTTTTGAAAATCTCAGTTTTAGCCATTGTCCTTCCTATCACCCATCTTTTTAACTTCTTTCTCTTCACAGGCTCACTACCTAAAGCCTTGAAATTGATCAAAGTCATCCCCCTACACAATGGGAGGTGACCCCCTTAATCCTGGCAACTACATGCCTATCTCACTCCTCTGCACCCTCTCCAAGATTCTGGAATCACTCATCTCAAATAGACTAAACTCTTTCCTGTCCACTAATGACATCTTGACCCCTTACTACTCCAGCATTCAACATCACCACTCCACCTCCTCATCCCTTCTCCATATTAAAACCACATTCACACCACCATGGACAAGGGCCACCTTACATTGGCCATCTTTGCTGATCTAGCCAAAGCATTTGACTCCATTGCCCTCAGATTTATAATCGATGACCTTTCATCAACTGGCCTCTCACCTCACCTCACCTCACCATCTATTGGTTCAAGGCCTTCCTCTCAGAAAGGTTTTGGTTCATGCACCTAGGGAAAAATTAAATCCACACCCCCTTCCCATTCTAGCTGGAGTCCCTCAGGGGTTGAGCCTCAGCCCGACCCTTTTCTCCATCTTCATAAATAGTCTACCTTTCAATTACTTGGATTCACCAAATACCAATACCAACTAATGTATGACCTATTATACATTCCATTCTACTATTATTACTCTCTACACATCTTCTTGTTGTGTGTCACTTCTTCTTTTCCTCTCAATTGTATTCCCTTTCCTTCTTGTTAACTTCCATACCTTTTTCTATAATGTCTTCCTTTCTACATATACTCTTCTGTATCACAGTCTAATTATATTTCATAAACATATTTATCTATATTGTACTTTTCATTTACTTCTCCCATGCTATTCTTTGATTGGACAATGTTAAAAACTCTCTAGTTTCATGGTTCATGACAGGTAGCTTAAACTTTACAGTATGTATGTTTTTCATCTCAATTATCATGTATTGTTTTGGCTACTGCACTGCTCTCCCTCATTTTGTCCTTCGTATTTATACTGTGTAGAGTCATGTATTGAAGGATGACTGTTATAATATGAATACCTTAATAAAATGTTTAACAACATAAATAGTCTACCATCTGGCTGCCCTGCGTCCCATGTTCAAACGTATGCTAATGATTCCATGATCTTCACTGCTTCTGGCCCCTTCTTAGCCCAAATTGAACCTGCCCTCCAGGCTAACTTTGAGAACATGTTGCATTGGCTGGATGCAAAAATCTCTTAATTGTAATACTGAAAAAACAGTTGCGATTGCTTTTGGCTCTGCCAAGAAGCTGGCCAAAATGTCCTCCCTACCCTCCTTCACCACCCTAAATGGGTCCAAATTCTCAGCAGTGGACAGCTACAAGTACCTGGGAGTAGAGCTAGACCCCAAACTGGACTTTCCCCCCTGCAACTTGACTCAATTCATAACAAACTCTGCCCCGAACTAGGCATGCTGCATAGAAACAAGAACTGTCTCTTTTGCCCCCATCAGGAAATAAATAATAACCAAGCTTATCCTCCCTTCCTTCAACTATACTGATGTGGTTCACAGCTCAGCCCCTCAATCCTCCCTAGCCAAAATGGACCCCCCTGCTCCTCACCTTTTGCCACTGCACTTCAAACCTTGCTTAGCGAATGTATCACTGCCTCCTATACCATATGGTTCCTCCACCAAGCCAGTCATTGGCTTTCACACTGTGTATCCCTCATAGTTAGGTTTTGGTTCAATACTCTCCCCTCCCATCTCTCCTCTCTATTATCCCCGGCCCCCTGCTTGGACTATGCCCTGCACTCCCATGACCCTTGCTCATTTTCTTTAGCAACTCCACATTCACTTGCAGGTAAACAAGCTATTGCCTAGCACTTCCCTGCTCTGTGGAGCTCACTACCCCTCATTGTTCACAGTTTGCCAATTGTGGGATCCATCAAAAAGTGATTCAGGCATTTTCCACTCTGCCCTGCCTCTGCCACTCTCCCCCCTAACCTTAAGTTCCCTGGCAGGTTCCCTTCCCATCCTCCTATCCCTCTTCCTTACCCTCCCCACTTTTTCTCCCCTGGATCTTGCACCAACACTAGTTCTTGCTCTCTGTTCAAGCATCTTAGTGTGCACTACCACTAATCCCAAAAATACTACCTGTACTGTTGCCTGCTGTGCTGCATCTGCTTTATTATTGCCTCCATGTCCTATGTACTAATGTATATTCCCATGCAGCACCATTTCTCTATTTTGCCATTGCGATCTGTACCTGTTTCACTTTTACCAATTGTAATTATTCTCACAGACTGGTACCAAATTTTTAATGTTTTAAACTACTCTTGTAACATTTGTGTATTGTACTCTTACCCTTGGCCTGGGTCGCACCTGGAATTGAGCCTTGGCTCACTGTGCCTTTCCTGGTTATCAGCTTTTAAATTAATATGACTACAATGTTTTTACTTTCATGGTTATGAGATGGAACCTCTGCTTTATAAACATCTCCAGGTGGTATATTTGGCTTGGAACATTGCTGTTCTTAAAAATGAACTATTGAATTTATAATATCTCCTTCCTCTGGGGGGATAGCATTGTCCTCCAAAACTTGTGTCCTAATGTCAGCAACATAGGTATTTTCTATTTCAGAACAAAAAGCATTACAAAAGTGTTTAATCTATTCTCTACTTGATATAAGGGTCCAAAATGTCTGGGGTATAATGTGATATCCCCTTGGTCCTGGGTTTCTGAAACTGTTTTTCTCATTTTACATTATCTTCAACATTACATAGAGAATAATGGATGGCGAAATGTTTGATATGAGAATTTATTGCACACCCAAGTTATGGGATGCTACATAAACCCTGAGGGTGAAGCCCGATGGGTTTATAAAAGCATCCCACAATGAGGTGCATTGAAATATCATATATTTCTATCCCCATCTTATATTTTTATATAACAGACCAGCAATTTTTCTCCAGCAGTTTTTGAGACTGTTTGGCCCTGCCCACATACAGAATGTTGGCCAGTGAGGCAGCAGCATAGTTTGACTGGCATGGCTCATGAATGTCATAACAACCAGCCGGTTGTTATGGAAAATATCAACCTGGTCAGTACATTGACAGAAATTGCTGACCAGTTATTATAAGTCTTTTTACAGACTCAGATGACTCCTCCTCTATCTCTCCCAAGTGTAGTATATGCCACTGTGAGGCAAATTTCAAGATCCATTTGTAGAACTAAAAGAAAAAGTGTGACTCTCACTGGGAAGTCTGTAATTTAATTAGAAGTCTGTAATTTAATTATTACAGGCAGATGATCACTATCTGCTGTATCTGTTATTGATAGATTATCAATTTGTTTGAAGTATAATGCAGTTTATCAATGCATAATCAGTTTTCAAGGTTCTGTCAGAAGACTGTAGATTTATCTCCTATCTGGATTGCTTGTTTATGTGCTGACTAGGTGGGCCAAGCAGTCCTTATCTGCTGTCAATTTCAAAGTTTCAGTTTCTATGCTTGTATTTTGACCAATGTATATACAGTACATTCACTCAAAGAATACCCTCTGTCATGGGTAGATGATCATTCTTTGCTCTATCCTTCATTGGTAAATCATTTTTAAACACAATGCAGTTCACCCATACATAGTCAGTTTGCAAGGTTGTATTTGGAGCCCAATGTATATGCATTCACCGTGAGTGCCACTCTGTCATAGGAAGTAGTATGCAACCAATCAAATGTAAAATTTCAGTCAATCAGTGCATGCAATATCAGCTTGGACAGGTGTACCAAGGCAACACCCTACCCCTTTCTGCCTCCAGATGTCCCACCTTCTGAACAGCATAGCAATGCCCCACCTCCTTTCAATCACAGGAAGTGACATGTTCACACATCCTCAAACCTGGAAATCCTCCCCTTTTCAACACCATACATCCCTCCCCCCCACATCTGTGCCATAGACTCGCACCTGAGTCTCTCTTCCTCCTCCTCCTCCCCTTGCATCTGAGTGCTAGCAACTCCTCGAACCCCTCCCATCTTTTAGCCCTACTGCTGTTTCCTATCTCACACCTGTGTCCCTCCCCTCTCACATTGCAACCCAACCACACCATCCTAGTTCACACCAGAGTCTCTCCTCCTTCCCCAATGCACCCCTGCTGCAACATCCTAGCTTGCACCTGAGTCCCAGCACCTCCTCCACCTATCTTCTTTACCATGCATCCCTGCTCCCTCCTCCCTCTCCAACCTACCCTTTGCACCCCTGTTCCCTCCTCCTCAAGCCCTCCCTTTGCACCCCTGCTGCTGTGTCCTAGCTCAAACCTCAAGTCCTCATCCTCCATCCCCCTCCCACTTACACCTGAGTCCCTCTTTCTCCACACCACCCTACTTCCTCCTCCAACCGTCTCCTCACAACCCTGCCACTGTGTCCTAGTTTGAACTGCAAGTAACCCTCCCATTGCACCTGTGACCTATCACCTCCATCCCCTGTTCATTTAATATTCATTCACTTCCCTCCCATTGTTCCAGAGGTATAAGGACTGGTTGTGTGTCAAAGCTATGTGACTTGGATTTTTTCTTGGAATTCTACAAGGTACGTATTTTTAAAAGGTTAGAAAAAAAGTATTAATGAATCCTATGAATGCCCTACCAAGACCTCCTTGTAAAATGTTTAATGGCATCTCAAACTGGCAAGGTAGAATTCATCATTAGTCTGCAAAACAGTGTGTGTGTGTGTGTGTGTGATTTGCCAACTCTCTACACTGCTTTGGACAGAAAAATAAATTAAAAAAAATCTTACCATGTTTGTAGTAAAAAACAATGTCCCAACTTTTGTCTAGGGCTGCAAAAAATATAATTCCCATCAAGGCTGATGATTCAGGGAAAAACAAGTTACTCTTTTAATACTGAATGAGAATACAGTAATCCACATCTTTGTTTTGTACCATAGAAAAAATATAGTTCCTATCAAGGCTGATGATTCAGGAAAACAAAATTGCCCTTTTAATACAGAATAAAACAAGCATTTGTCAATGCCAAATGTTGATTGCTTCTATGTGCTGTTCAGGTATTTGGAAGTAATTGGAGTGCAAATATTGAAAATTTGCGAACTTACCAGCGTGCGTAGGAACTGCGCAACGCATGCTTGTAAAACAGTCATTTGTAGGAATTTTTTCACCAAATTTTCAACATAGCCATTTTAAGACCTCTGCTCATGAACAGTGTCACTGTGATTTTGTTCATGTGTCCCATACATTGAGTTCGCACACCGACTGCGCCATTGTGCGCTGCATGGACAGAAACATGTTTTGGGCAGGATATGAAAAATGACAGCTGTGCTGCTCATAAGGAAGTGTGGTAAAATGGCAATGTTGAAAATCTGGAGTGGAAATATTGAAAATTTCGTAAACCCACGCGGCGGCGCGGTGGAATCCTCGTGCAATGCACGCCAGAAACAGCTGGCTTTTAGGAATTTTTCACCAAATTTTCAACATAGCCATTTTAAGACCTCTGCTAATGAACAGTGTCATGGTGATTTTCTTAATTTGTCCCATACATTGATTTTGCACACTGACTGCGCCATTGAGTGTTACGTGGGCAGAAACACATTTTGCGCAGGATGTGAAAAATGACAGCTATACTGCTCATAAGGAGGTGTGGTAAAATGGCAATGTTGAAAATCTGGAGTGAAAATATCGAAAATTTGTGAACTTATGAGCCTGCGTAGGAACTGTGCAATGCACGCTCGTAAAACAGTCATTTTTAGGAATTTTTTCACCAAATTTTCAACATAGCCATTTTAAGACCTCTGCTCATGAACAGTGTCACTGTGATTTTCTTAACTTGTCCCGTACATTGATTTCACACACCGACTGCGCCATTCTGCACTACATGGGCAGAAACACATTTTGGGTGAGATGTGAAAAATGACAGCTGTACTACTCATAAGAAGGTGTGGTAAAATGGCAATGTTGAAAATCTGGAGTGAAACTATTGAAATTTCATGAACTTACGAGCCCGCGTGGGCACTGCGCAATGCACGCTCGTAAAACAGTCATTTTTTGGAATGTTGGCACCAAATTTTCAACATGGAGTTTTTGGAACCCCTCTTCATGAAGGATGTCACTGTCATGGTGGTATTTGGGCCCAAGGGTGATTTCATGCAGTCACTGTGCAGTCACTGCACGAAATCACCCTTCGGGCATGAATAATGCCATGACAGTGACATCACTCATGAGAAGGGGTCCCAAAAACTTCATGTTGAAAATTTGGTGCAAAAATTCCCCAAAATGCCTGCGATATGCAACAAAGTTGAAACCCCCCTATCTAGCCCATTATACAGCTTACCGGCATTTCCTCAGTTCGCGGTCAGCTTTGAAGAGTGCAGAGCGTGCTCGGTCCACTGAAGATTGTTGCGCCAGAGACCAGAGGTAAGTATGGGGTGAGGGGGTGTGGGGAGGCTGAGGCTTGCGCAGTGGTGAGAGTGCGGGTTGTGGGGGTTGGGAGATCGCCGCAGGACCATTTTAAGCTTACAGGTTTACAAAAAAAAAAAAAAGATGTCGTGGGATGTTTGCCATGCTGGGTGGGCTCCCAGCATAGCCACGAGGATGAGGTGCTCAACCAATGAAGTTGGGCACCCCAGCGACATGTGTTGTTGCCACACTGGGGTGGGCTCCCAGCTTGGCACGAGGACAGGGGCGTTCAGCCGACCGGGGATTACGAGCACACGTCGGCAAGGACTGCTTGCCACACTGGGGTGGGCTCCCAGCATGGCACCTTCTACTGGGGGAGGGATGCAGCTCAGCTGACAGGGACTGGGCACCCTGTCAGCTATACAGTCATCGGGGCCGTGCGCCTGCTGGTGGGGGGCTACGTGAGCAGCCGATATCTTATCGGTGCTCACTGAAGTTAGCTCTCTTCAATCAGAGCTACCGCATTTGGAGCATGTCATATACAGCTTCAAAATGCATTGGTTTACAGGGCCGTGCCTGCCTGCACACTGAGTGAATTGGAGGAGGAGGAGGTGACACACCTCTGAAATCTCTGATGATGGCACTATGTTTCTTGCACATGCGTGCAAGCAACATAAAAAGATATCAAGTCCACAAAATTGGATTCAGACAATGTCTAATAGTGTTAAACCCATATTTAGTCATTGCTTTACTAGAAGTAAAGTGATTACAGGCTGCTTCAAGCACCCCTTTATACTTTATGAGGAAGGATATCACTAGTTGAAGGTTCAACGGTGGACAGTGTGCAATAGCTGCTAAGTAAATGTGTACAGTCTATGTTACAGGGTTTACCCATAGCACTTCAACAGCGCTATCGCTGACATCCCCTACAGCGACAGCTACCATGCCAACTGTCAGCACTGTAGCCACAGGGATGCTGGAGCTCACAATTGGGGGGCTGCATCCTCCAAGCCCCCCTTATGGGGGCTCTGTCCTCCACACACCTAGGTCTCTAGGATTCTAACTCCAAGTTGGAGTTGGACCGGGGGGGCAAACACCCAGTGAGGCAGTCCCAATCACTGCACACTCCATCACAGTGACTGATGGGTTTTGTCTGATTCCTGTCACTGTGATGGTCTTCGCGGTGCTAGAGTCACTGCAGTAACAGTGTACCATGTTACAGAATGAAAGCTGAAGTCTTTACCACTGTAAATATATTTTTGCAAGTCTACTAAAATATAATTTAGGCAGGGACTCCTATGTAACAGTCACAGAAGGTTGTTTCAAATACTGATCAGTTAGCAAGCAAAGGATGAGCTCATCTTTCTAAAGAATGTCACACATTTACATTTGAAAGGACTTGCAGCTAGTGCGTAAAAGAGGTTTACATTTAAATCTAAAAGGAATCACACTAAAGTTTATCTTACAGTCATACATAGTTACCAGCTAAAAAAATAGCTATTTTTATTTGAGAAATACAGAAAGCCTATAAATGTCTATTAAACTATTAAATATCTGGCAATTTCCACATATACCAAAGGAATACACACTGTGGATACCTATACTATTTAAAATTATACTAAACAGTAGAACTCTGTGAGAATGAATATTAAGCAGCTTTCTCAAAGATGCCTGTGAATTTAAATAGCAGACCTTCTCTGACTTCTGTAATGAAATTCTATGTGGCTCTGATGGTGAGCTCAGCAGATTTTTGTCAGGATCTTGAAGAGATGTATCATAATTGCATGTTATTTACTATGTATCTGTTCTTTATGTATCTGAGAGAAAAAATACTTTTTATAATGTTTAGTAGTGCATTTCAGTGTAAATAATCCAAAAATGATATATCATATAAATGGACTACCACTTCACTCATCAAATTGTGAAAAAGATTTAGGGATATACGTTAATAATAAACTTACATCAAATGATCACCGTGTTAGAACTGCTTGCATGACCAACAGACTTTTGAGGCAAATAAAATGCACTTTTATTACCTCGCATTGAACAATGCCTTATTCCATTGTATAGGGTATACATTAGACAGTATCTAGACTGTGGCTCCCTTTCTGGAATCCAAACCAAAAAGACTATAGCAATTCTTGAACAGGTTCAAGGAGAGTAACTAGAATGATTCCAAGATTAACAAACTTGGATTATCAGAACAGATTAAAAGCTACTGGTCTCTTCTCTCTTCAAACTAGAAGATTAGAAGTGATATGCTTATGATTTTAATTTAATAAATTCACCAGATCTAATGGAAAAATGTGGTCTAACACTCTCCAAAAGGATACATGTTCCAAGACTGCATAATAAACAGCTTGAAGTAAGAACTTATAAAACCAGCAAAAGGGGAAACTTTTTTCCAATAAGAGCATCCATTATATGGAACACCTTGTCACAAGAATTGGTAGAGCCAACTAGTGCCACTGTCTTTTAAAACAAATTAGATGTTTGGTTGAGGGATAATAGATAAATAATGTCCCACATAGTGTGGGGAACAGTCTCAATGGGCTCTGGCCTTCTTCTGTTCTTTCATACCAAGTAATACCAAGTAAGTAACAAACTGGACCTATCTGGAATATGTTAGACTATAAGGGTCAGATATTCAAAAGGGTTGCGCCATGCGCAATAGGGTTGCCCCTGCACAAGTCCAAACTTGCTCCATTCTGCGATATTCAGCAGGAGGCAGTTGCACCACAGAAAACATGCTGAGCAACAGCACAATGCAAATGAATGCATGCTGAACTGGAGGGGGAGGAACCATGCATAAGCTGCACAGCCCGATCATTGCGGGCTGTGCAGTGTCAGGCGTAACCCCAACCTGCAACCTGCAGGACTTTGAGCCAAAGAGAAACTGAAGTCAGGGCCACCCGACAGGTGGCTGCTGTATTACCCGGGCGCAACACGGCAAGCTGCCACCTGGCTGGCACCCAACCAATCCCTGTGTGCCCCATGGCTAATCGGGCATAGTGTACTCCCCCACCAGCCCAATCGTGGGCATCAATGTGCTCCCACCCTCCCCTGTTCATATCCTGTGGTCAGTGGACCGAAATGCCCGATCTGGGTGGTATGTATAATAATTCCACCCCCCTTCCGTTCCACATCCCTGGTGGTCCAGTGGACGAAATGCCCGATCGCCAGGCAGTATGTACTCATCATTCCCCTCCCGTTAACATCCCTGGTGGCCAGTGGACGAAATGCCCGATCCAGGCGGTGTGTGATAAACCCCAAACATAGCCCTGGTGGCTGGTGCCCCACCATACCCACCACGAAGCCCACCACCCGCTCCCCGGCACCAGCGGGCAGCAGCATCCCACCCGCCTGCTGCCCGCCCTCCGCCGCCCGCTGCCCACCGACTGACTGCCGGTAGAACTGCACGCCAGTGGTGCAGAGCAAGAACCAATGGGTGCAGCCATACCGTACGCGGCAGATCCAGATTTGTAATAACCAAAATCTGGACTGCTCATGTCGTATTAGCTACGCCTGGCTCTTGCTCTGCACCAATGGGCATGCAGTCCTACGGGCAGTCGGTAGACGAAGCGGGCGGTAGACGGGTGGGATGCTGCCACTGCCAGTGCTGGGGGCGGGTGGTGGGGCTTACGTGGGTGGGTGGTGGGGGACACTAGCCACCAGGCTATGTTCTGGAGGGTGGTTTTATTACATACCACCATCACGGGACTTTGCGGTCCACTGGACCCTGGGGATGTGCTGGGAGGGTGGAAATTATTATACATACCGCCCAGCGATCGGGCGGCATTTCCGGTCTACTGGACCACCAGGGATGTGCGGGAGGGTGGAAATTATTATACATACCTCCTCAATGTCGGGCATTTTAGGTCCACTGGACCACCAGGGATATGAATGCGGGGGTGAATTATGTACATACACACATGCCCTGATCCGGGCATTTCAGTCCACTGGACCACCAGGGATGTGTGCAGGAGGGGTAGAGTGTATACATACCTCCGCAATCGGGCATTTCAGTCCACTGGACCACCAGGGATGTATACGGGAGGGTGGAGATATTATACATACCGCCGCGATGGGCATTTGGGTCCACTGGACCACCAGGGATAAATATGTATGGGAGGAGGGTGAGGCCATTGATCACTGCCATCGGGTGGGGGGTACACTATGCCATAATCAGGCTGCAGGGGCATCCGGTCCTGACGGCTGCTGCCTGGCAGGGTGCCAGGCGCAAGTCCTCAAGGGATCAGGCGCTTTCCCATGCTAATAGCATGCAAATGGGACATAATCACATGCAAATGGCACCCCCTCGCTTGCATGAATTATAGCCATTGCATGTCTGCTGAATATTGATTTTGCGCATGGCGCAATGGTACTTACACCACTGCAAGTTGAATGCTCCACTCTGTCCAACTTGCGGTGCAGATGTTCCACTAGCGCACATGTGGCTGTGGCTGGGGTGATATTCAAGGAGTTGCTCATTGCCAACCCTTTGAATATCGCCCAGACAATTCCCAGCACAACTATTTTGTGCAGCTCAAGGGCTTGCGCCTATGAATGGCGCAGTTTGAATATCCAGCCCTGGGTGTCTATGCTAGCATAGAGAAATTAGAACAGTCTTACATGCTTACAGTATGTTCAGTCATATGCAGGGTCTTTCACTAGCAAGCTGGGAACACAGATGTACATTGGGCACACATGAGAGAACGGCTCTGTTGAGAGTATTTGAGATTAAGGCAGATGTGATGAATTAGTATGATGTCATCGGTTACGCAATAGAAAGATACACACATTTACATAGTAGGAATCTGGGAAACATTTGGAAAGATCTGGGAAATGGTCCAAAAGAAAACATTGTATTGTTTTCTTTTTCATGCAAAGAAATGGGGGAGTTAGTATTTATTGTTAGCTACAGTATATAAGAGCTAGACATTATCCATTGTGGCTCAGTCTCAGCTGAAAACCAAAGAGACACTGTTTCAGTTTTGAGAATTGCAAACATGGCATATTACTCATATGGTGTTGTTGAGGATATGAGTGAGGAGGAAAGACCTGCTACTGATGATGAACAGATGGAGACTACTAAAAACAACCCACAAGGTATTTGTACATATTTTTGCTAGCTTAGAATTGTATCATTAGTGGGTATAAGATGCTTTAAGTAAAAGTAGGATATGTGCTACTGTGTATATATTTTTGCTACCTTAGAATTGTATCATTAGCGGATGTAAGATGCTTTAAGTAAAAATAGGATATGTTTTACTGTGTATATATTTTTGCTAGCTTAGATTTGTACACCTGTAATGCTTGTAATATGATTGTTATAATTTAAACTTTTATTGTAAGTTTAAACATGAGTGAACAGCAATAGACACATTAAAAATATTTGGTGCAAAATCAGACATACAAACTTTATGGAGATCTAAGAAAGTGAATTAATTAAATGTATCTATGATTTTTACAAACAAGGCACATCATCTCAGAAAAACAAGAAAGAAGGAATCAGTACAGAACACACAAGAGATGGTTGAAGGGTCACAGAAATATGCTGGCATTATGAATAATGTTGATAATGGAGACACCAGGGGGTGATGCTTTAGGATCTATAAATAATAGGTGCACAATTTTGCTTCAAGGGTCACAAACCTCCCACATTTCCAAGAATCCTGACATAACTCCCCAGACACCCACACATTTGGTGATTAAAGCTGATGGTAATTCTATAAGGCACTTAATTTTATATCATGAGCCACAGCTATCTGCCAGTTTGGAGTATAAAGACAATGAGTACCCCATCTCACTTCCCCAGGCATCCACCAGTTTGAGGTATACAGACACCAGGAATCCTGTTTCACATCCCCAGGCCTCCACTAGTTTGAGGATTAGGCACCGGGAACCCTGTCACACCTCCCCAGTTTGGGAAAAGAGATTAGGAGACAATAAAGTTTTTGCTGCAGATTATTGAACAGTTGTTTAAATTACTTGTCAACATTGAAAGATTAAGCAGTAAGGAGAGGGAAACTGTACATGCTTTAAAAAACAAACAAAACACTAAAGCGTCCTGCTGTGAATAATGCATTTAGGGTGTTATGTTCGGGTAGAAAGGGGTCTGAGCTAGATCTGAGGCATGATATAGATATAATAGATCAGCTTAATTGTGTATCAGAAATGATTGCATCTATAAAACAGTGACCAAACAGAATTAATAAAAAGGAGAGCAATGCTAAAAATAAGACCAAAAGCAATAGACTGGTGAAAAGAAAGATATGGGAAAAACAATAAAAGAATCAGAGAAAATTTGAAAAGGAAAGTAAAGTGAGCCAGGAAACTATTACAACATAGGGCATCACGGCATCTTGTGGAGAATCATGATCCTCCACAAGATGCTGAGTTAGAAAACCACCAGTCCCCTTCTGCAGTTTTTTTTAAGAATAATTCAAAGTTACACAAGGGAGAAAAATTGATTCAGAGCTGTCGAGCATTATGAATGGTTCTACTTTGTCAATATTGACAGGTTTCAATCATTTACAGGCACCATTAGGGCAATACACCAAGCTATTCAAGAGCTGTTAGATAGGGTGATACCTGAACTGGGTCCCAATGATTTTCTACAATTGTGTTTTGATGCTGACTCTTTAAACCACCCACTGTTCTCAAAGAAGGGGCCCCTGGAGAGCTTAACACTGGGGTGTTTTTAGACCAGATAGCAGATATGCTTCAGAGCAATTCTGAGGTGATCATCAATGGGTCTTTGCAACTCATGTTAACCACTATTAGAAATAGGGAGGGGAGGGGGGGTTGTGGAGTAAACATACGCTAAGTTTGGTTTTATACAGCAGAATCATTGATAAAAAAATGCTATCTGATTGATTTAAACAAGAGGAATAATGAGCTATATTTTGCAGCTAGTGTAGTGGCATTCCAAAATCCCCACAGATATACAAATGCACAGATCATTAATAAGGGTAAAATTCTACACACTGAACTGGGTTTGTCAGAGCAGACCGCTGTCACTTTTAGTGGTGTCATGATTTGAGCAATTTTTAGGCGTCAGAATTAAGATTTTGTACCCCAGTTAGGGAGCCTGGCAAACATTTTCGACAGGACCAGAAAGACTTCACAAAACACTGTTTGTATTATTGCATGATGGACATTTCTACGGTGTCACAGATGTAAAGAAATTTATAGGTGCCAGATACCTCTGTGAATATTGTCATCCACCTTTCAGTCACAAAAACAACCATTCAGGTGCATTGTTTAATAATGCATGTTCTAAGCCAAACTGTGCAGAATAGAAAACTGATGCTGCCCAGAAGAAGATAGGAGGAAGCTCCTATTGCTTAAAGACAGATATTTAGAGTTGCTCCAGGAAAAGGCAGAGTTAGCTATCATATGTACCAGAGCTAGTTACACTGATCAGGGAGAGAAGGCAGAGTGCTTATTGGCACTCTGTATCAAGCAACAAGAATCTGCGAGATTCCTCCCCCCCCAAATCAGGGCGTCAGCTGATGGATCTCTGAAAACATCTCCTACCGAGATAGCACAAGAATTTGCTTTATATTACAAAACACTGTACAGGGACATGGAACACCCTCCCAGTCCTGTTAGTGTGGAGAAGTATGTGATAGACTCCCACTTGCCCTCACTCCCAGTACGTCACAAAAAATCTCTAGTCTCTCTTATTTCACAGGAGGAAATTGCTGAGGTTATCAATAGTTTACCTTCAGATAAAGCTCCTGATCCTGATGGATTCTCTTCCCTCTTCTATAAGACATTTTGGGATCCCTTACTTCCAATACTTAATAGATTATTTCAACACATTCTCTCTGGGGTGGAGGTTGATTCTCACCTCTTTGAAGCCTTGATAGTACTTCTCCCCAAACCAGGCAAAGATCCGGAACTTGTCCAAAGTTATAGACCTATATCTCTCCTAAATCAAGATATCAAAATCCTCTCAAAGATCTTAGCTAATAGGTTATCTGTGGTACTCACTAAGTTAATAGGCATGAATCAGGTTGGTTTCATGAAAAGACGCTCCTCGGCCGACCACTTGCATACGTTATCTCATGTCTTCTCGGCTACCAGAGATGTCGAGTTCCCTGCAGGCCTGGTCTCTCTGGATGCTGAGAAGGTGTTCAATCAGGTAAACTGGAGCTTTATGTTCAAGGTATTGAGCTCTTTCAAATTCCCTCCAGCATTTATATCTTGGGTTGCTGCACTATATAAATCCCCTACAGCAAGAATCTCAGCAAATGGGGCTTTCTCTAACTCCTTTCAACTCCATTCAGGGACTAGGCAGGGCTACCCCCATCACCTCTGTTATTTAATCTATACTTGGAACCCCTCATTCAAAACATTCTCAATAATATCTCTATACAAGGTATTTGGGTTGGGCACCATGAAATTAAGGCCACCGTGTATTCAGATGACTTGTTGATACATCTATCCCATCTGGTATCATCTATACCACCACTACTGAATGAAACAGCCAGATTTAGTGAGCTATCGAATTACAAGCTGAATGCCAGTAAATCTTTATTTTTTCTATTAAACCACAAGGTATTCAAGAACGATATCAGTCCCTTAGGTCTATGTTGGACTCCCAGACCATTAAGGTACTTGGGCATTACGTTATCCCGTAATCCTTTAACATGGTTTAAGGACAACCTGGACTCTCTCTTGCAGGTTATTATTTCTGACCTTGACAGATGATCTAAACTTCCTATTTCATTATGGGGCAGGATTAATATAATCAAGATGAATGTTTTTCCTAGAATTTTTTACCCCCATCTCTTCTTAATATTTTTATTCCAATATGTTGGTTAAAAAATTGCATGGTATATTTACTAGATTTATTTGGAATGACAAATACCCCCATTTGGCCTATTACAAGTTAGCTGCCCCAACATTTGAGGGGGGCTGCTGATTCCCCATATGGCATTATACTACTGGGCCAGTCATTTAGTTAAATGTGTGAGACGGGTATCCCCTTGCCATGAAGAGGAACAACTGGTATGGCTTAGGATTGAACTAGATGCAATTAAAGCTAAAATACTGGACCCCCAACTCTATTTTACCTTAAAAAATCACATGTAAAGTTAGTTGACTGCCCCACAGTAGGTATCTCTTTAAGAGTTTTTGCACAGTTATGTTCATTTCTTCACTATTCCCCCAGTCCAACTTAGTCAGTCCATTTGGAACTCCCCATCTTTTACTATTAACAAGAAACAGATTTCCTAGTAAGTGGTTGTCCCAACTGGGGAGTGAAAATTGCATTCCTTGCTGGATGGGGAGGGACACTGGTTGTCCCCAGGTGGAATTACTGAAAAATTTCTCATTCCAGTTTCATCTCACTTTAAGGTTATGCAGCTAAGGCACCTACTCACAATAGTCTTGGGGAAAAGTCCCCCTTCCCAGACAGTGTTAGCCTTGATACCCGAGATCTCCCTACTTACTGGATCTTCTGGCACAGTATCTAAATTATACTGAATGTTACATAGAAACATAGAAACATAGAAGTTGACGGCAAATAAGGACCGCAAGGCCCATCCAGTCTGCCCATTTCTTTTTCTACCTTATAAATGTGCCATCAGCCTTTGCTCTGTCAGTGACCTATCTATTCATAGTCATTTGTATTGCTCCCTTATGCCTATCCCATGCCTGTTTGAAGCCCTGCACTGTATTCATAGCCACCACTTCTTGTGGTAAGCTATTCATGCATCTCACCCTTTCTGTGAAAAAGAATTTCCTCATATTCCCCTTAATCGGCCTCCTCTAATCTCATGCTGTGTCCTCTTGTCCTACTTTTTCTTATATTTAAACATGTTAGACTCTTTCACCATGTTTATCACTAAGGTGTTTAAATGTCTCGATCATACCTCTCTCCCTCCTTTGCTCAAGGGTATACATATTGAGCTCATTAATCTGTCCTCATATGTCTTCTGATGCAGTCCCTGCACCATTTTGGTTGCCCTCTCTGGACTGCCTCAATTTGGTTAATGTCCTTGTGAAGGTGTGGCCTCCAATACTGCGCAGTACTCAGATGAGGCCTAACCAATGTCTTGTACAGAGGGATTATTACCTCCTCTTACGACTTGACAATACCACTAATCACCCTAACACCCCCTAGCCTTACCTACTGCTTTAGAGGTCTGCTTGGATGATTTTAGGTCATCAGTATGATGATGCCCAAGTCTCTTTCTTCCTTTGTGACTGCTAACTCTCCTCCCAGCCTATAAGTGGCTTCGGGTTTCTCTTCCCTATGTGCATGATTTTGCACTTCTTTGCATTAAATCAGTTGCCACTCTTTTGACCATTTTGCTAGTTTATCCAGATCTCTTCTCATTCTGCCCACCCCATCTGGATCATCTACTCTGTTGCAGATCTTGGTGTCATCTGCAAACAGACAAGCCTTACCCTCTAGTCCATCTGCGAGGTCACTAATGAAGATGTTGAATAGGACTGGCCCCAGGACTGATCCTAAGTACCCCTGTGACTTGCATCTCTTCTGAGCTGTATACCATTTTACCACTCTCTGTTTTCTGCCAGTCAACCAGTTTGCCCACCAGTTGGTAACTTCTGACCCACCCCGAGCCTTCTAGCTTTGTTATCAATCTTCTACTGTGGAACAGTGTCAAAAGCTTGCTGAAGTCAAGGTGGCGACATCAACTGCCTCTCCCCTTGGTCCACCACTCTAGTTTACCCAGTCAAGAAATCTATGAGATTAGTTTGACAGGACCTTCCTTTGTAAACCCATGCTGTCTTGGATCCTGTGCCCTATGGATTCCAGGTGTTGCACTATCCTTTCCTTAGGTGCCTCCATAATCTTGCCACTACTGAGTTAAGACTGACTGGTCTATAGTTCCCCGCCTCCTCCCTGCTACCACTCTTGTGGAGGCGGGATCACATGACCCTTCTCCAGTCTTCTGGGACCTCTCCTGTGCTCAGAGACTCACTAAACAATTCTGCTAATGGCTCTGCTAGTTCCTCCTTTAGCTCCTTAAGGTACCCTGGGATGTATGCCATCAGGTCCCATTGCCTTATCCACCCTGAGCTTAGCAAGCTCTTGTAGGACCCTTTCTTTTGTGAAGAGTAGTGCTCACCTCCCTCCCCTGTGTCCATGATGCTGAGCTGGAGGCCCTGCCCTACCTTCTCTTCCAGTAAATACTGAGCAAAAGTATCTATTTAGGAATAGATGCCTTTACAGGTCCTCCTCCTCACATGCTCCCTTTTCTCCATTAAGCTTAGCAATACCCTCTGGACTTTCTCCCTTTCACTAATGTATCTATAGAAAGTCTTGTCACCTTCTTTTACTGTTCGTGCTAGTGTTTCCTCAGTTTGGGACTTTGCCTGCCTGCCTTACCTGCTTCCCTTAGGGCAGTTTGGTATGCCTCCCTATCTTCATCCCGCTGTGTTTCCTTATATTTCCTGAAGGCCAGCCTTTTGGCTCTGACCTTTTCTGCTACTGTATTTGAGAACCAAAGTGGTTTCCTTCTTCTTTTGCACTTCCTTTCTGTCTAACACAATGGGATGTTGCTTCAAGTATTGTATCATTAATGCTTGCCCACTTTGCCTGTACCTCCCCACCTGTGTTTCTTTTGCCAGGGCTAAGCTTAACTCTGTTGGCCATCTTATCAAAGTCAGCTCCTCTAAGTCCCATATTTTGCCCTTGGAATGGGATGATTTAGATGTAGTAGCCAAATTGAACCATACCATGTGATGGTCACTGGCCCCAGGTGACCTTCTACCTGGAGATCTGTGATCCCCTTCTTTGTTAGTCAGTACTAGATCTAGGATAGCCCTGTCTCTTGTGGGTTGCTGTACCAGTTGTTTGAGGCCCTCCTGTAGGGAATCCACTATGAGTCTAGTTCTGGCAGATGTTCCTGCTGGTATTGACCAATCTATATCTGGCTTGTTGAAGTCTCCCATTATCAGAACCTCCCCTTTAGCTGTCATGTTTTGTATATCTTCTAACAGTAATGTGTCTATGTCCTCCCTCTGGTCTGGGGGCCTGTAGACAACCCCAGTTCTTATGGCTGTCCCATTTCCTGTTTCCTGTTTCCTGTTGTATCATAAAAATATGGGGACTCTTTTGGACCTACTAGATTTTGGAACTCACTCCTTCCTCAATATCAGTTGGATTGGCAGTCTTTATGGAGATCTTGTCATAAATATATTTCCCAGGACAGACTGTGTCTCATGCAATACCATATATTACATAAAATGTATTGTACCCCTGTTAAATTAAAGAAATGGGGGTTTTCGAATTCTAGTACCTGTATTTAGTGTATGCAAGAGAACACTCCTTCACATGTTTTGGTTCTGCCCCAAATTCGCCTTTTTATGGAATTCAATCAGGTTGTCTCTGGATCTCATTCTGGGCCTTCAGGAGTATTTTATTCCTGAGATATGTCTCCTAGGGGACACGTCCTCTGTCAGGGTTAAAATCAGGAAATTTCATATTTCATTGACTGTGCTATCTGTCAAGAAACTCATTTTACACCTTTGGAAAGACAAATCCACCCCATCTAACCAAGAGTGATTGCATGAAGTCCTTGCTAATATTTGTACAGAAAAAGCAATTGCAAGCCTTCACAATAGACTTGCAGTTCACAGTAAAATATGGGATCCCCTCCACTCCTTACTCTCATTGTCTCATTTATAGATATGTCATACCTCAGTCCTTTTTCAGGCCCTATGGAAACAATCATAGCTCTTAGGGGTTATATGATACTGTTGCTGCTGTGAGGGGGATGGATGGGTGAAGGTGGGTGGGGCAGTTTCTTCTGTATATGTGGTATGTCACATTTTGTTCTTCTGTATCTGCCCTTTATATGGGGAAATTAATTAATAAAGTTTAAATTAAAAAAAAGAAAACTGATACAGCATCATGCCCAAAATGTAAAAAGATTTGTAGGTCCTCAGCTTGCCTAGAAACATGCTTGGACAGGGCAGCATTGGGCAGGGTCTCTTGTGAATCAATGAAACTGTGTGCAGATTGTTTTGTTTTTTACAACAGGATTTATGCATGCAAATTGATTCAATGTGCTAGATGAGGCTCTCTCATGGCCGCAGACAACCATATCTGTTACATGACCCCATTCATAGAAGTAAAAAATCTCTGAAAGATGTACAGTGTTTGATTTTGAGGCCAGACAAGAAACCAGGATACACACCCCAAATTTTACATTTGCTAAGTAGTTGGATGGGAAGAGGTCCTGGAAATTTGAAGGGGACAATTGTGTAAAATAGTTTGTCAGACATTTTAGAGATACATTGTTCAAAAACTACACATTTATAGCCTACAATGCCAAGGACAATGACAGTTATTTTATGGTTAGCCAGCTGGTCAAGGAAAAAAAGATGATATCAAGTTGCTCACCGGGCGGAGAATTGCTGTGTGTGACCGTATCTGCCATACACATTAAATGTATTGATTCATTATGATTTATGCCCATGAAATTAAGTAAAAGACCAGGGGCATTCAGGTTTGAGAATGAGATGGCTAAAGGGTACTTTCCACATTTTTTTAACACCAAAGATCAATGAAAATTATGTAGGTCCCCTGCCCAATGCAGAATTTTATGGGGTGGACTATATGATGCCTAGTGAAAAATCAGAGTTCATGTGGTGATACACAGTGAGCCAACATACATAATTTGACCTGAAAAAAGTGCTTTGCTACTACTGTCAGTTAGATGTTGAAATTCTTCAAAAAGCCTGACAGATTTAGGCAGGAAGTGATGAACATGACAGCTAAAAGTGTTTTAAAACAGTCAAATGGTGACACAGCAGAGTACAAAATAATCTGTTTAGATCCCTTCCAATACAAGACCATAGACTTCATTTGTATGGCCACCTACAGAAACTTGTTTTTGAGTGAGAACACACTCACTGTTCTCCCCCCAAATAACTATCACGGTCAGCAAAAGAGGTACTCAACACCTGCCATTTGGTGGCTAATGAACATAGCTGAGAAAGAAAAAATTATATTCAGCACGCTGTAAGGGGTGGAGAATTTAAAGTAGGTCCCTATTTTTTGGATGGGTATTTGATAATTGATGGGGTACTCACAACCTTTGAATTCAGTGGATGTTTTTTCATGGTTGCAACATCTGGTACTGTGAGAAAGACAAAACCCACATAACAGGCACTAGTTTTGGACAGTTATTCAATCAAACCATGCACAAATTCCATTTTCTAAAAAACAAGAGGTTTGCTGTTAGAGTACCATGGGAACACAAATGGAAAGAAATATTAGCTGCAGATCAGGAATTGAATAATTTCTTGAAGGGCAGGCAGCCACTGAAACCACTCAACCTTAGGGAGTTGCTATTTGGGAGGAGGACAAATGCCATCTGTCTGTACTACAAAGCGCAGTCGGATGAAAAGATTTTCTGTTATGATTTTACTAGCCTGTACTCTTTTGTCAACAAAACAAAATGGTACCCTGTGAGGCACCCTACTACCATCTACATAAAATTTGCGGAGCTCAGCCAATATTTTGGTTTGGTAGAAGTAAAGGTTCCTCCCAGAGGACTTTTTTTTCCATTGATGTTGTCCAGGGTTGGAAAAAAAACTTATGTTTTCATTATGTCATGCATACGCTGAAGAGAAACTTCAGACAACGTCATACGTGCACTGCAATGAGGAGAGGACCTTGACTGGTACCTACTGTACCATGGAGCTAAACCTGGCAGTAGAAAAGTGGTATCAAATCATTAATGTTTATGAAGTGTGGGATTTTAGGGAATCATCAATAGAGCTGTTTGCTGACTACATCAAACTGCACCTGAACGGGAAGCAAAAGGCATCTGTTTTTCCTTCATGGGTAAAAAATGAAGTAGATAAAGCCAGGTACATGCAGCAGTATTTTGAAAGAGAAAATGCACATTTGAACCCCCTAACATCATCATTAATCCCGCGAGGAGACATATATCTAAACTGTTTTTAAATTCTCTTTGGGGTAAATTTGGACAAAGACCTAATTTACTGACCACAAGCATACTAACAGACCCTGATGAACTCTGTCAGTTCATAGTTTCCCCCATTACAACATGGCCTCATGCTGTTTCATCAATAATGAGACAGCATGTTCAAGTTGTAAGTACACCAAAGACCACTACCCAAATTCTAACAACATCAACATATTCATAGCGAGTTTCACCACCACTTACGCCAGAGTAGAACTATACAAACTCTAGATAAGTTACAGAACAGGTGCTTGTATCATGACAGAGACACTGTCATTTTTGGTTCTAGACCGGGTGACTGGCACCCTCCTCTAGGTGACTATATAGGGGAGCTGACCAGCAAGCTTCTGGCATACGGACACATTATTGAGTTTGTGTCTGCAGGTCCCAAAACCTATGGCTACCAGCTGTCCAGAGGAAGGACAGCCCTTAAAGTGAAAGGATTTACCCTTAATTTAGTGAACAATGAACATATTAATTTTGAAAGCTTGAAAGATCTGGTGCTTGATTACACAGGGTCACAGTAGTTTAATGAAATCACAATGAGGCTACCCAGCATAGTGAAAAATAAAAAGAGGGTGGTCCCTTGAAACAAGAACACTGTCCAAAACCCAGAGAGTAGTGTACGACAAGTGAGTTTTACAAAATGATTTTAAAACCCTTCCTTTTGGGTACTGATTAAAAAAATGGATATTAGATTGCAATTTCACTTTTCATTTCTGATAGCCGGACCGTCCAATTCTGTTAAAAGCTTCTCATAAAAAATATATTGGAACATTCTGACAACACTTTATCACACAAACCTAAAAATATTGTCTGGTTTTACAGCTGCTGGCAACCTTTGTATAATGAACTTATGTTAAATTTTGCACAGATTAAGTTTGTTGAGGGGCTGCCTACATCATTAGCCAATGATGATCTGTTGCTTCCTGACAAGATTAATCTGATTGTCATTGATGGTTTGATGGAATCCGCCTGTCAAAATAACAAGACTGAATGTGTGTTTACCAAGTACAGTCACCATCGTATGACTGTCAGCCTTTTATCTTGTACAGAATGTGTTTTGTCAAGACAAGAAAAGTTGGACCATCACAGTAAATGCTAAATACATGGCCCTGTTTAGAAACCCATGGGACAAACTGCAGATCATGACTCTGGCTAGGCAGATGTATGTCGGCCAGGCAAAATTCTTTTTAAAAGCTTTTGAAGATGCCACTAGATGATCTTACTGTCATTTAATGGTTGATTTAAGAGAGCCGGCAAGCCAGATGAATACAGGCTGTGCAGTGGGCTGCTTCCCCATTACTGGCCAGTGGAAAATGTCCTGAATAAATCACATTCTGGTCCTAGAAATACATGATGCTGTATTGCCAGCATGTCTAAAAGACTGCAGAGAAATGTGCCTGTTCTAAAGCTACTGGTGTGAGGACCTCCCCATTTAAGAAAAGCTATTTTGCGTTCAGACTCTGTTGGCTTGATATCTGCCATAGCAGAGTTTGCTTTAAACACCCCAAAGGAAAACATTCAATTGTCAGCTAAACAACTATCTTTTCTAAAAAAAGGAGTAGGGTCATAAAAAGAATTAAGCAACAGAAAGGTGTCTTTAAATTGAAAAGAAAAATAGATTGTGAACCAGACAGGCAAATTCATAGGAACATTGTTGGGGATCACTATTCCGTTGATTATTGGACTGGTGGCTAACAGATAATGGATTTTACTCAGAAAATGTATCTGGTACCTCAACAGCAATTGGACCGTATGAGAACAAACTATCCCGATGAGGACATGGGAAAAGTAGCAACTTACAGCTTGGATACTGAAACAAAATCTATACACTCCTGGACTGATTTGTCAGATCATGACAAAGCCAAGCTGTACTCTGCTGACTTGCAACATTACCTCACTCTGGTACATCAAGGAGAGCTGGCTAAAACCAGTTTGACTTTATCAATGCCTAACTCTGAGGCTGTTTCTGAGCAGCTCCCCACTGAGACACTTTCTGTCATGAGTTCAATGGAAAAGACATCTTAAACAGTATTTCTCAGAAGTCTAAAAAAATGTTGAACTTTTATTAAATCAGATGGCAAAGAACAAGGTTATTCTTCTTTGGAATGATATGGGAGACTTGTATAACAGTAATGTTATTTCCAGGTCTCACATGGTCGATTTGGTAAGGGCAGCTAGGGCCACATATACTATCCCTGACTGCAAAAAAACAAAGGGTTGGGATGTTTTCTTAAGAGCCACGGCTGAGGGCTAACATACCTACATCCATCTTTGGCCATTCAGTAAATAGGAGATACAGTATGTTGAAAGTCAAAAGACATCCAGTGCAAAAAAACCTGAGCCCCCTCCAGTCAGCAAATGGTCAGTGACACCTAAAAGATGAAAGACATTAAAAAAATGCCTAACTGTCTGTATAAATGTAAATATTATATACCTCAGTGACTGATTTGTACAACCTATACAAGAAGGTGTTTGATGTATATTAGCCTACCTCATTTTGAATGTGCTAGTATTTTTGTACAAAAGTTACTTATATTTCTGTATGTTAGCCTACTTCTGAAGTATGACTCATTTCTGTGCATTTTTAACAAGTAATGTCTTTATTGGTTTTTTTTTTGTATTTTACTAATAATCCCACCATTGATATGTATCACATTTTCTTGACTTTTTTTTACAATAAATACTTTTATATTTTATACATTGTGTCATGAATGAAGAAAAAATTAATTAAAAAAATGGGTTCATATATGCTTTTATAAATGATGTTTTTGAGTTACAAGGAATTGCATATTTTAAACTCATTACAAGTCAAACAAGCCTGAACATGTTGAAAGACAGTTGGGGCATGGCCTGACATGCTTAAATGTCTGAAAGGGTGACATACAAAACTAGTCGCCATGGCATCATTTTTAAGTAAATTGAGTACATTTTCAGAACTTGATTGTAACAAAATCCTTTATATCTGCAGTGTAAGAAAAAGATGCTGTGAAATTCACAGGCTGTAGGGAGGGTATCTTGTAACTGTGTGTTTTGGTATAGGAAACTCTTTGCATTTCTGTTTAAAAAGTCACCAATCATTCGTGTGTAATTATCAGGGTGAAAACTGTTGCTGTCGAAGAACTCCCCAGACCCATTTTCTGATATGTATGCTGCTAACCAGTGCTGTTCAGGGAGGTCATGGAGGTCAGTACTGATGATTAGTGACATGGGGAGATTTCTCAGTCTCTCCTAGGGTAGCAGATCACTGGAAAACACATGCAGAAAACAGTCATGGATGTGGGTTCATTGGTTAAAATTGTTTACAGCTGCTTGGTTTTCATTTTTATGGTTTATCACATATCATCAACAATGACATTTCTCCTCTGCTTTATATCAATGACATTGTTAAAACAGCAAAGACAATGAGATTAACTATATGAGGAAGGACTTTGCAAATCTGATTTCTGCTCTGAGGTTCCCAGTTATAATCAGGAAGTAATGGTCCACACATTCTTGGTCTGGAGTCAGACCAAAGGCAAACAGCGTGAACCCTTGGGTGAATTCCTGGTGCTTGATGATGAGGGGGAGGTCATTCATGTGCTTTCCGGCCACCTGCACTAGATTAAAACATTCTCTCATAGTATTTCCATTTCTAAAATGGGGCTAGAGAGGTTTAGCGGGCATTTGTTCACTGTCCAGCTGCAGAGCCACAAAATTAATGTTGCAATGTTTAAAGCTGAAGGGGTTTTTAGTGTAGGAAGCACTAAAAGCATCATTGTCACTAAACCCCTGAACATCATTTTTGGTAACTGTCCCAAAAACAAATTATCCTGGTTGCAGACCCTGTTCCCTGCACGGATACTGAACAGTTTCATCCCCACTCTGCCTATGTGATTTTGTGTTTCCCCGGGGTGTCTTTGTAAAATAACCCTGCAGAGAATTGGGTAGAAAGGATTTCTTCACTGAAGTTCAGCATGGATTCTATGACTGCGCTCTAGGGGTAATAGTTATTGCTCTGATTGATGAGTTGATCCCCGACTAGAGATGCAGCAAATTTAAATTTCACTTGTGAAGTGCCCGTAACCCAACAACTTTTTTCAAAGCTATATTTTTTGATTTTTGTACTCTTTTTGTACTTAATTTGTTCTTTCTGTGATTGTAATTTCTTCAATTTTTACTTTTATATGTTGTTTGTGTGTGTGTGTGCGTCTGACTCTGTGTGTGCCTGTGCTGTGTGTGTGTGAGTGTGTGTGTGTGTGTGTGTGTGTGTGTGTGTGAGTGTTTCATGTTGTCGACTTGTTGCTTGGACAGAGGGAAGGAGGGAGGGCAGTTGAATTCACTAAAGTTGAGTCACTGACAGCAGAAATGGAGCAGAGACAGGATCAGGGAATGTCTGGGATGGAGTTAGGGCTGTTGTGGGACCACATAGCAGCATGGTTAGAAGAGGAGAAATGTGCACACGTGGAAGACATGGCCTGGTGATGTTGGACCGGTCCAAAATCTTGGGTCCACCCCACCCCTGCTTCCACTTGCATACTGTGTGACCCTGAGCAAGTCACTTAACTTCCTTGTGCTCCCAGGTCACACCTGGAAACAGGCTCTGGCTTAGTGTGCCTTTCCTGGTTAAACAATGTCCCCTCCCCCCCAGAAGCAGGACTAGCACCTTGTGCAGTTGCAGCACCACCACCACCTTCAGCAGCAGCTCCTGCAGCATCAGTTGTAACTGCAGGTCCTCTACAGCAGGATGTGCCTATGCCCTGGGCTGAAGTGTGGACTCAGAGCTTGAGCATCATGACCATGCTACTGCCAGTGCATCTGGTCCTCCCATGCTTGGTCCCCCCCCCACTGCTCCCCAGTGTGTGAATTCTTTGACTTTGTTGGGGGGGGACAGCAGCCTGGTATGGTGTTGTATTCATGGTGTTCAGGTGTGCCATGGCCCCAGGGGACTTACCTAGGGACTGGGGGCCAGTGCACCCCCATGCTGAATCACCACAAGGTGGAGTGGCAGGCTACCACAGAATGGGCCTGGTCTGCACCTGCTGGCCCTTCTGTGGCACTGGAAGAGAGTGCAGCTGTGCATCACCATAGGAAGAGGAGGCTCACAGCGTCACCTGCTGCTCCACCATTACCACCACCACCACCACCACTGCCACCACTGGCTGTACCACCAGTGGACCCCATAGAACTGCCTGCAACTCAGGCTGACATTGCAGTTCTGTGGGGTGCCATCGAGGAGAACAATGAAAGGGTGAGTACTGTCCAGCAGCAGTTGGAGCAGATAGAGAGACATCAATTGCAGATTGTGCCCATGCTCCAAGTGCTGCTGGACCAACAGGGGATCCCACATTAGCTTTTTTTATCACACCTCCACCCCCCACTGTGTCATAAAATGTATTCTTCCACCATCCCCTTTATGTAAATGCAATTATGCCCTTGCTCATAAAAGTACCACAATGGTTGCATGCTAATTTAGTAAAACTTCCTAATAGCTGACAGAGGGAAGAACACAGTAGGACTTTACATACATACATTCATACATTCATACATACATGCTCCTTACTGCAATGTTATTATAACACAAGTTAAGAATGTGTATCCCGATGTATTTCCTGTGCCTCAGTAATGTTTACTTTATGTTGTGGACTGGTTGTGGAAGAGGACTGAGCAGTGCAAGTATAATGTGCTAAATTGCATGTCTGCAGTCAGTGTTTTTTCCTGTGTGTTGACTGCAGACATTGTCCAGCTTCTTGCAAACATACATATGGTGACTTGTTGTAGTGCTTATAGCATAAAGAATGAAGATAAGAATGTATAACATATATTTTATTGGTACCATCATCATCAGCAGACTAAGTGATATGATATTTTTTCAGAGGTCTCTGGCCAGAGGGCACCTTAGTCTCACAGTGCACACATGGCTTTTAGGAGATCATATAGCAACAACAAATCCTGCTTTTCAACAAACTGTACCCAAGAGATATGAAGTATTGGTGATGGTGAGGCACCCAAAATATTTGACGGATGGTATACAGACACTAAAAAGTCAGAAAATATATAAGGTTCAGTTCACTGCCAAATGCCAACACACTGTGCTATCACAGTTCTTATTTTCATTTTTTGTTCTGGAATAAGTGATGAATTTCTAGTTTAGACTGGCAGTGTCAGTTTTTTAGTAAGTTGATGTACACCATAAAATGACATGGCACCAGTGGTTGCACAATGTGGTGGCAGTGGACTGCAGGACCTGTTATATATTACAACTTTAAAATGTCCGAACACCATAACATATTTTTGGTGCCTCTGCAAAATTTAATGTTTGTTGTGTATGAGTTGTTGAAAAGCATGAGTTTTTAGTGCTATTATCTCTGTAAAGTCATGTGTACACTGTGGGTAACTGATGCACACGCTGACCGGAGACCTCTGAAAAAATATCATATCACTTACTCCGCTGCTGCTGATGATAAAAATAAAATATATTTTATATATTCTTATCTTTATTCTTTACATACTGCAACAAGTAACACCATATGTATGTTTGCATGAAGCTGGACAGTGTCTGTAAACACAAGTGAGAACACTGACCGCACACATGCAGTTTAGCACAGTACACAGTCCTGCATTTTGACAAACACTTCATGACAGAACGTAAACATTACTGAGGATCCAAAAATATTTATTTTTGGAAATAGACATTATGACATTATATATGTTCACACACAGTCACCAGAAATAATGTGCATCCCCAAAAGGCTACTATCTTGTGTCCAGAAAATTCCACAGTGCTGACAAAGTGAAATGGGAGCATTACATGAAATACAAAGTGTCCTAGAATTAATGGTGCACTCAGTCATGCATACAGTGCTCACACACTGCTACCAGCATATTTGTGCATCCCCAAGATGCAACTGTCTTGCATCCAAAAAATTCACCAGTGCTGACAAAGTGAAATGGGAGCATTACACCAAATGCAAAGTGTCCCAGAATTAATGGCGCACTAAGTCATGTGTGCAATGGTCACACACAATCACCAAAATTTTTGTGCATCCCCAAAATGCAACTGTCTTGTGTTCAGAAAATTCCCCAGTGCTGACAAAGTGAAATGGGAACTTTACACCAAATGCAAAGTGTCAAAGAATTAGTGGTGCACTCAGTCATATATGCAGTGCTTACACACTGTCACCAGAAGTTGTGCACATCCCCAAAATGCAACTGTCTTGTGTCCAGAAGATTCCCCAGGGCTATTACAAGAAATACTGCTACTGTTGCAATTACATGTAATGCTGCTTTGTATTAACCGTACTATGAAGATGATGTGATGACGCACAGTGTCTTGCTAAACCGTATGAAGGAGGGATAACATGAATGACCATTCAGTGTACCATCACAAATGATGGCACTGAAAGAAATGTTGGTTACCCAAAGTGTGTTGTGATCACCTCAACAGAAAGGGTGCCCTTTGTGTGTAGACCAATAGTAGCCTCGGTGAGTTGATATATACATATATGTATTTTCTTGGAGGGGGGCATATATATATATATACATGTACTCATTGTATTGATTTCTGTCATACGTCACATACTGTTACTGTGCACATTCCTGTGCTTGAGAAATTGTGGCACTGGAAATGGAAATGGAATTCTCTCAAGCTGACTAAGGTAAGTATTTTTTTGAGGGGTGGAGGGGGATTATCATATTTGCAAGTAGGTCTCATTAATGATTTATTGTTTGGTTACTTCTTCACATATTTTATCTGCATCCTTCTCCAGCCAAGCAATGATGGTCATGTCATCATCAACTCATATGACTTCTACTTGTTGCATGTCTGCCAGCCTGGGGAGGGTATGATGTTGAAGTTCTTTTAGATAAGGCAACTGTGACATAACAAAGCATCTGGAAGTTTCCTAAAGAAAGAGATAAAGGACTTATGCCAACTTGATTGCAGCAGTAAAACATTATGTTTAAGCCGTGGCTGTTCCACCACAGGTATATGGATTAATACAGATAGCAAGCTGTGGAGCCACAAGAACACCAAATCATCAGATCACAATTAAATTTAGTATGAGGCTATAAGAAATACACTGCATCAGTGTCCCTGCATGTTAACTCAGGTTACATTTTAAAACTACATCTTGTCAAGTCACGTGACCTTGGTCAAACTTTTTTCAACACTGGCATGGCTGCAGCTGCAAATTTGGAATACAGTGCATGATTTGTTGGACAAATATTTTGTGATGTCTGTGATGCTTGGCCATCTGGTTATGATTATTGTGTGATATTGGTATAATAAATACATGGTCCATGTAAGACCTTTCAATGTATAAGGAATTTGGCTTGTAACTACAAGGTGCCATTGGCTGAAAACCATAGAATAATGTAAACCAAACCAGAAGGACCATTTAATTGATTTCCTTGCAAAACAGCATTTTATTATCTCTTTATGTCCTGCCCAGGCTTTTTGAAGTAGAAACCAAATGTGACTTTATGACATCAGAAACAGGATGTCATTAGATTGATTCCTGTTGGATTTTTAACACCTTGGAGCCAGTATTGGAATGTCTAGATCAAAGAAAATGTTAGTTAAAAGATGCCATATTTAGGAAATGCTTTTTTCTTCTTCTTCTGATGTTACCATTAATTTTAAAATACCTCCTGATAGGAAATTACTTTTCGAATAATTCATTCTGAAAGGAGGAGCTAGATGATTCACCAAGTGGGTGTAGAGATAAGAGTTGAAAAATGTATCAGTGTATCTGAAATGAGAGATATCATTTTGGGCTCTGAAAGCAGAAACATCTAACATTAAATGCACTTACAGAGATAATTTATTAGATAGAAAAGATCTAAGAGTATTGTGGTAGGAGTTTTGTTCTGTAACTTTCCCATTTTATATAGAGATTGTAAGCTCTTGATATTTGTTCTGTATTTTATGATACTCATTTTACAATTTTTAGTAAACCACCTTTTCTTAAGATACTGTCTGTGTCTTCCCAATTTTCTTTGTGCATGTGGACTGCCTGTAATTTTAAGTCTGACGATGATTTAAAAGGCTTGATGGTGTTACTGAGCTTGGAAAAAGATAAGAATATACCCAAGGTTTCTTACAGAGTTTTAAGGGTTCATTTTGGAAACCTGGCTTGGTGCCCCTGGTGAAAGATTGTACTGTAGTCCCAAAGAGAGTACTTATCCGAGCCTGTAATTGGGCATGTTAGCATAAGGTTCAAAGTTTGAATCCCTCCAGAACTTGAAGCTAACAGGTGATTTGGACCCAAAGCAGACAGGAGGGTATCCTGTCTGTTACCTGTTCACACTACTGTGCTCTGAGGTTGGCATTGTAGGAGCAGAGGGCCTGACCTGCTGAGTACATTTTGTGACAGATTTGGTTGCCAGTGGTGTGACAATATATTGGTAATACAAGCCGTAACAGTTCAATGTGTCAGCTTAATACTGTACAGCTCACTTGCAAAAGAAGGGAGTGATTTTTTTAAAGGAACAGAACTATATAACTTTGCTTATAGTCAAAGTTCCTGCCTATTTTATTTTTTTCCAAGTGCAATTTAGAGCACCCATAGTTAGGAAGAAGATGGCTTCCAACTACAGTGAGCACACTGCAGACTACCTGAAGCAGTTTTGTAAGGAGAGAGGAGTCCTGCACGGGGAGAGCCAACATGCAGAACCTCATGGATGCTCTGATGGCAGCTGATGCCCAGAGTGTTGAGTAATAGTCCATGACTGTAAAGGACCAAACTTGGACATGGAGGGGCCAGTGGCCAGTGCAGTGTTCAGGTCCACTGAGAAGGACGGCAGAGCCAGTGCAAGCCAAGAGACACTGCAGCAGGGGAATGTCACCAGCATTCTGGAGCCAGAAGCAATCAGGCTGCAGATTGAGTTGCATAGAATGGAGCTGGAGTTCCAGATAGTAGAGAGGTGAGAGCAGCAAGCCACAGAGGAGAAGAGGGAGTAAGAACAGTGAGCAGCTGACCATGAAGAACGTGATCATCAGAGGCAACATAAACTGGAGAAGCTATGACTCAACCACCAGCATCAGAGCAGGTAAGTAGCATGGGTTTAACTGTAACTACAGGACTGGGTTACAAAATTAAATTCAAATTGATAACAGTATTTAAAGAGGGGGAGGATATGGATGTCTTTTTAAATTCCTTTGAAAAAAGTTTATAGTCAGGCACATATTTCTAGAGGGTCCTGGAAATTCCGTCTATCCCCGCTACTTACCAGGAAAGCTCTAGATGTATTGGGTCAAATGGACAATGAGAACAGTAATGATTACAGCAAACTTAAAGCTGCACTTTTAAAAATGTTTGATTTAGCTGCAGAAGCATACAGAGCTAAATTCTGTAAGCTCAGGAGAAGCCCTGACATGAGCCACAAGGAGCTAGCCATGAAACAATGTCAATGTTTAAAATGTTGATGGGAAGGAATTGAAGTAAACTCTGTAGATAAAACTGAAAATGCTTCATTGTTAGAGCAGTTTTGTGGGGCATGCCCAGCAGAGCTAAAAACTTAGCTGGAGGACTGAGACCCCAAAACAGTGCAAGAGGCTGCTGAACTCTCAGACCGCCAAGCCAAGAGAAGACCTGCTCTGGGAGTGAATGGGGTGGGCATGGCAGTGCAGAAAGGCAAAAGTACACCTTCAGGGCAGCTAAAACCCTCGCTGCCTCTACTGAAACCAGTTAACCCCAGGTTTCAAAGAAAAATATTTTTTTGAGAAAAGAAACAAATGTTGGGTTTGCAAAGAAATTTGGCATATTGCCAGACAGTGTCCAAAAAGGATGAGCAATATGCGAGGTGGTGCAAGGAAAGAAGCGGGTTGTTTGTGTATCCCTGGAAGCATGCCTGTGAACATGAGGGAACACATGCACCCAGTCACTGTGAATGGTGTACAGACACAAGGGTTAAGAGACACAGGGACATTTCTGACACTGGTAAAAGAGGATCTGGTAGTGGCTGGTCAGTTTATATCCAATAAATTTGTAATCATACAAGGGTTCACTGGGGATAAGAAATCATTGCCACTCACTTGTGTTGTCCTAGACTGGGGTGAAACAGTGGGAACTGTGCAACAGGTGACTGCAGTCAAAACGTTAGCAGTTGACAACATCCTTGGCAACAATTTCAAACAGGAGAAGGTATATGCAGTTACCCATAGCCAAGCAGCAAGGGAAAACTGTAGTTCTCTGGACCCCATAGAAGCCACTGTGAAAACCACTGGGAGGCTGGTTCCCATGTCTGTGTCTCCAGATATGGAGACTAATGAAAGGGGGGTAGAATTTTTCCCAGTAGCAGTTAACCAAACAGCTATGGAGGGTTATTCCAAAGAAGGAGGTGTGACTCATTGTCAGAGGGTTAGGGATGGCAGTGATCCTGAATGCCCTGATGCTAGAGCTAGGGACCCTAGTTTAGAGACTGAAGGGGACCTGTCCCATGCATTGGGAATGTCTAAGGAGTTTGAAGCTGCTCAGAAACGTGACCCTAGTCTAGAGAGGCTGAGGGCTTGGGCAGACTCTGACAGAGCACAGGGAGGTGATGGGAAACATAATGTTTATTGGGAAAATGGACTGATATACAGTATATATATATATATATATATATATATATATATATATATATATAATATATATACATAGGATTGTAAGACAGAGGGACAGGAGGGGGTGATAGGTGAAGCCTTGTTGTTCCCCTAGGGTACCATGAGCAGTTGCTCAAGATTGCACTAATGTCCCTTATCTAGTCATCTATGAATCTGTGCACTATACAGTGATTGGCCCAGAGTTTCTGAGGGCCCAACTTCACCCAGCAGGTGAAGGAGTATTGCAGATCTTGTCACCGGTGACAAAAAATAGGAAAGGCAGGTAAGAAAACCCAAGCCACCCTAATTCCATTTCCCATAGCTAAGGAGCTATTCCAGAGGGTGGGAATAGATATTGTAGGGCCTTTAAATACCCCTAGCTCCTCCAGGAAGAGGTTCATTCTGACTGTGGTGGACTATGGCAACCTGTATCCAAAGGCAGTCACCCTATCCTCATGGAGGACACATAAAGTGGCAGATTCCTTACTCGGGACTTTCTCCCATTTTAGATTTCCACAGGAGGCTATCACCAGTCCAGGGTGTTCCTTCATGTCAGACCTGATGAAATGTTTGTGGTATTAGTGTGGGGTGGTGCAGCAATGCATGACACCTTATCACCCACAACCCAATGGGCTTATAGAAAGATGTAACGGTACCCTGAAGTCAATGCTCCAAGCATTTGCTAAACAGCATAGGAGGGACTGGGAGAGATACCTTCCCCACCTGTTGTTTGCATAAAGAAAAGTGACCCAAGAGCTGACAGGGTTTTCCCCTTCAAGCTTTTATATGGACGCTGGGTATGTGGGCTCTTAAGCTTGAGCTGGCAGGAATGGGAAGGCAAGCACTCCATCCAGGGAACTCCCATAGAGGATTATGTCCTAAAGTTTAGGGAAGGACTGAAGGAACTTATGGGTACAGCTCAGAGCAACCTGGCAGCTGCCCAACAGAAACAAAAAGTGTGGTACAACCACAGAGCAAGAGCTCACTCATACACAAAGGTCAGCAAGTCATGGTCCTCATCCTAGTTTGGAAGGACAAGCTGCAGGCTGACTGGGCAGGACCATATAAACTAGTCAGAAAGGTAAATGACGTGATCTATATCATAGAGTTACCTGATAGAAGACATACAGAAAGAATGTACAATGTCAACATGATGAAGCCATATGCTAATAAGGTTGACATGGTGTTTGCAGTGTGTAGTCTTGGGGAGGGGACCAATGAAGGAGATGCCCTTCTGGACTTGCTAGAAGAAAACAAGTGGGACTCCTCTATGGATGAAGTTAAATTGTCACCTCAGCTGGTCCCGGACAAGATCCAGGAAGTAAGGGAAGTTTTAGCAGACTTTGCCCCACTGTTTAGCACCAAGCCTAGACTAACCCCTTTAGCAATGCATGATGTGGAGACACGGACACAGACACTCATACGGCAGACTGCATATCGGATGTCAGAGGCTGTCCAAAAGGACATTAGGAGGAAGGTGGAGGAAATGCTGGATTTAGTGGTAATCCAGAGATCCCACAGCCCCTGGGCCTCACCCATAGTCCTTGTGCCCAAGCCACATGGCTCTACTCATTTTTGTGAGGACTATCATGGACTGAATGCAGTCACAAAGCTAGATGCCCACCCGATGCCATGGATGAATAAACTCCTGGACAAGTTGGGAGGGTGACCTACCTTATGACTATTGACCTGACAAAGGGGTATTGGCAGGTAGAGTTAACTGCCAGAGCTAGGGAAAAGTCAGCCTTCATCACTCAGATAGGATTATTTGAATTTAAAGTAATGCCTTTTGTAATGAAGAATGTCCTGGCCACTTTCCAAAGGTTGGTGAACCAGGTGTTAAATGATGCTGATGAGTATGTTGTGCCATACCTGGATGACATTGCCATCTTTAGTGCCAGCTGGGAGGAACACCTGTCGCACCTTAGGGAAGTGCTGGGCAGGATACAGAGGGCTAAGCTCACTGTCAAAGCTGAGAAGTGCCAGGCGGACATGGCTGAAGCGGCAAACCTTGGGCTTGTTGTAGGCCGAGGATAGCTCCATCCTAACCAAGTGAAAACAGAGGCAATCAAGGCATGGCCCAGACCAGAAATGCAGAAGCAGGTCAGGAGTTTTCTAGGGAAGCAGGGTATTACAGGAAATTTATATCCACTTAAAGTGCCCTGTCTGCTCCCCTATCTGACTTGGTAAAGAAAAGAATGCCTAAGAAAATTACTTGGGAACCAGCCTGTGAAAAAGCCTTTACCAGACTCAAGGAGGCACTGTTTAGTGCTCCTGTGGTGACAAATCCTGACTATAGCAGACCCTTTACAGTCCAAACTGATGCCTCAGATGTGGATATTGGGGCAGTACTGAGCCAGACATCCAAACAAGGGAAGGATCACCCCATTTTGGACCTGAGTAAAAAGTTACTTCCCAGGGAGCAGGCATACTCTACTGTGGAAAAAGAGTGTCTTGCCATGATGTGGGTCCTAAAGAAGTTAGAGCCATACTTATACGGGCAGCATTTTGAGGTACAAACTGACCCCAACCCCCTGGTTTGGCTGACACAAATGGGAACAATGAATGGTAGACTTTTAAGATGGAGTCTTGCCCTGCAAGGGTATGACAAGATGATCTTACATAGAGCTGGAGCAACCAATCAGAATGCAGATGGCTAGTCACATCTATATGAGGAATGAACTGACTTGTGGAGCTCATCCCATGCAAGGGATAGAGCACCAAAATTTAGTCTAGGTGGGGAGGATTGTAACGCCTGGCCACCTGGTTATGGTTATTGTATATTGGTATTATAAATACATGGTATGTGTATGACTTTTCAGTGAGTGAGGAAATTGGCCTGTAACAACAGGGTATCAGTGGCTGAAAACCACAGGATATTGTAAAACAGACCAGAAGGACCATTTAATTGACTTCCTTGCAAAATGGCATTTTATTACCCTTATATGACCTGCCCAGGCTTTTTGAAGTTGAAACCAAATGTGACTTCATGACATTAGAAAAAGGACATCATTACACTGATTCCTGTTGGCTTTTTTAAGACTTTGGTGGCAGTGTGGGAATGTTTAGATTAAAGAAAATGTTAATTATAGGATGCCATATGTAGAAAATATTTTTTTTCTACTGATGTTATCATTAATTTTAAAATACCTTCTGGTAGAAATTATGTTTGAAGAATTCATTCTAAAAGGAGGAGCTAGATGACTCACCAAGTGGGTGTGGAGATAAGAGTTGAAAAATGTATCAGTGAATCTGAAATGAGAGATATCTTCTTGGGCACTGAAAGCAAAAACATCTAACTTTAAAAGCACTTACAGAGGTAATTTATTAGATAGAAATGATCTAAGAGTATTGTGGTAGGAGTTTTGTTCTGTAACTTTCCCATTTTATATAGAGATTGTAAGCTCTTGATATTTGTTATGTATTTTATCTTACTTACTTAACAATTTTTAGTAATTTGCCTTTTCTTAAGATTCTGCTTGTGTCTTCTCAGTTTTATTTTTGCATGTGGAGTGCCTCTATTTTTAAGTCTGACAATGGTTTAAAAAGCTTGATGGTGTTACTGAGCTTGGAAAAAGGTAAGCATATACCCAAGGTCTCTTACAGAGTTTTAAGGGTTCATTTTTGGAGACCAGGTTTGGTGCCCCTGGTGAAAGATTGTGCCGTAGTCCCTAAGGGAGTACATATCTGGGCCTGTAACTGGGGATGCTAGCATAAGGTTCACAGTTTGAATCCCTCCAGAATTTGAGGTTTGCAGGTGATTTGGACCCAAAGCAGACAGGAGGGTTACTCTGTCTTTTACCTGTTCACAGCATTGAGCTCTGAGGTTGGCACTGTGGGAGCAGAGGGCCTGACCTGCTTAGTGCATTTTGTGACACTGGGCTATAAAAAATACACTGTGTCAGTGTCCCTGCATCTTAACTAGTCACATTTAAAAACCACATCTTGTTAAGTCACACATCCTAGGTCAAACTTATTTCAACACTGGCATGGCTGCAGCTGCAAATTTGGAATACAGTGCATGATGTGTCAGGCAAATATTTTGTGGTGCACTGTACATGTTACCTACTTTACAAATCATCAGTCAGGTTTTTTGCACTCATGAAAAAAAGGAACAGGTTAAATAAAATTGATATGCTTACTAGAATGGAAATGGATATCCTGTAGCTTGCTGTACACAGTAATGCTGTACCATTAATACAGACCTTCAGCGAAGGAGAGTCGTTTGTTAACCAGTAAAAAAAACAAAATAAGTTGACCATATTTGTTTGACCATTGCAGCTCAGAAATGCAACAGGAAACAAAACACACACAGCTGAAGGAAGTTAAATAGCATGAAAAATGTTAGTACACATACTCACTTTATAGTATTCAGAGTAAAAAGCCTTGTGCCTGTGGCTGATGGATGTGGTCTCCTGTACAACTCCCTCTGCCTTGGCATGGTCAACACCTGTAATGGAAAACATTGTCAGAATAGTGGTGGTGGGTGGTAGTGGTCATAGCTTAGACTCATGATGACATTCCCTGTCATACCTTGCTGCACCTGGTGCTGGTTGCAGTGGCTAACAGCAGTCTTATGGTGGTGGTTCCGGGGGCACACAAAGTCATTCCACCTGGTGGCAGTGGCTAACAGTGATTTCATGGTGGTGGTCCAAGGGGGCACACAAAGTCTTTCCCTCTGGTGGCAGTGGCTAACAGCAGTTTCATGGTGGTGGTCCAGGGAGGCACACAAAGTCATTCCTCCTGGTGACAGTGGCTAACAGTGGTCTTATGGTAGTGGTCCATGCGGGAAGATGGTGACATTCCCTACAGTGGCTGTGGCTAACAGCAGTCTTATAGTGGTGGTACAGGGGCCAGGGTATGTTGTACTCTGTGTTGCAAATGTGACGTGACATATGGAATATGAGTCACTCTGAGTGGGACACTGATTTAACTTTATAAAAAAGAAAATATGTATCTTACAACAAATGTGACAGCCCTTTAACCACTTAAGTTAAAACCTGCCAGCATTAAGCTCATCATCATCCTCATAAAGAAAGCTGCTCTCACTGTCATCTATATCTGAATTTGGACCACTGGAAAATTCTTTCTCCACTATCTCATCATCTACATCAGCAGTAGCCCATTTCATGCTGCCACTGCCAGTGCCATCAGTATGGTCAATTTCTACATCAGTAAAACCATGACTAGGTTGGGGTATGAATACTGAAGTCACAGTTTGAGCAGGTATGTGCCTATCATTCATTTTTATGAATGTCAGCAAACCGACATTTTCAGGAGAGAGGTTTTTATGATGATCCTGAACTTTTGCACCTGCTGAGCTGAATACCCTCTTGACACTTACACTGGAGGGTAGGCATGTCAGGTACTTCAGTGCCGCTGCGGTCAGCTTTGGCCATTCACTGACCTTTCCACTCCAGTATAAAAGAGGATCATCAGTTACTGTCAGATGCCTGTTTTCAGACAAATATGACTCAACCATTCTCTGTGCTGCACTAAGTCCAGTAGCTGATGCATCATCCTATTCTCCGAAATCATTTATGCCACAAATTCCCACTTGGGACAAAATCTCCCAAACTGGGTTAACGCCAACCGGTTTTGATGACAGACCACCTGGAACTGCAGTCCCCTTCCCCTTAAAGGATATGCTTGATACTGCTACTCCAGGTTCACCTTCAGCCTGATTATGGTGACCTTTGCACATGACTTCTGTGCCCCATGAACCAAGCTCACCAGTTGCCCACTGACATGTTTTACCTGATCAGGCCCACTATCCAGTACTGAGGCAATTCTATGTTTGTATCATGGGTCCAGCATTGTTGCTATTGCAGGGTTGTCACTATGCTGAATGCTCAGGATGTGACGATTCCAGTCGAATGCTGTCAGCATGTGTTTCAGCAACACACTGTTAACACTGTCTCCAGCAACACCAAGGCTATGCTGTATAGTCACCGATGTCTGCCTCAGCACCCACTTCAGTGGAATCGGTTGGTTTATGGAGGCAGACTTGCCAGTCACTGCCTGTGTGGTGTGTTCAAAAGATCTCAAAATTATTACAGAGTATATGAGGCACCACTGTTCAGTTGTCATGGCCATGGAGGCTATGGAACTGTCATGGTTAGTGTACATGGTAAGATATTCTGAGATGGCTTTGTATTATTCATTCCACCTCTTTGCCATGTATAAAGTGGAGTTCCACCTGGTGACAATTTCCAGCTTCTTCAAGTGGTGGTGCAGGCAGTTTCATATCAGCAACTACTGAAATTGGTCAGGAGCCTTTGCAGAGCGTGAAAAGTGAGAACGGATATGGCATGCAACTGTCAGCATTTCCTTTATATCAGGGTGCTGCAGGAACTCCTGCACCACAAGATTTAAATAGTGGACCATGCATGGAACCTGAACAAAGCCACCATTCGTGATGCATTTAACCACATTTGACCCATTGTCATTTGCTATGAACCCAGCTCTCAGGGACGGGGGTTCAGCCACTTGACAATTTGAGTCAGTACCAAGTCCAGCATATTTTCACCATGAACAGGTCACATTACACGTAGGAATTGTTGCATGCTGTCAAATTCCTAAAAGATTGCTACCACGACACTCCACCTAACTACACTGATTAGTCACACTACCAACAGCACAAACAACACCTGGCACCTGCACCCAATGTGCAGTTACACACAAATATGAACTCACCGCTGTTTTGCCACTTGTCTACATATACATGGATGAATGGAGAGGAGGAATGTTGAAGGGTACACCTTATAGAATCAGACACACTATGGTACAACTCAGGAACAGTACGGGTGGAACAGTATGCCCTGGATGGGCTTACCATTTTGGACAGGCATGTGCTGCAAACCACCACAACCCAGAAATCTCCACAAGGAAGGCAAAAGATCAATTGCCAGCATTTCAGCTACAGCAGCATTAAGTTCATGTGACACTGAATGATTGGGTAGGTACTTCAGCTTATGCATAGAAACACTCTGTAATATGGGCTGACAAATGTTTTACATTGGGTGTGATGACAAATGGTTCTGCTCTGCAAATGGCAGGGGGTGGAGTGTGGATGTGTGATGAAGACGGTTGCACAGGTGATAAAAAATCCACAAATTAAGTTATTTTCCCAGATTAACAAACAGGGGTTGATGTACCACTTGCACTAGACATAATGCACTGATGACCACCACCACCAAAACTGCTACTCTCACCACCTCAGGACAAGATTTCAAAATCATTGTGCTTCTCCACCTCATCATGCCTATAGTATCACCTGCTGTTATTTCATCACTACTACACAAATTTAATTTCCTACATGATCTTACAGTCATGGAAGGGGATAACATGCTCATTATGATTGATGATGAGGGTGAACGCCCACTGTGGTATTTGCTGCCATCTTGTGCTACATCCACAGTGCCATGTGCTTGTTCTTAAGATGTGTATGCTGTCCCCCTTTTTACCTCGCCTCACACACACATGGCACACCTGGCAGATTTCAACTGACATCACTTGCATCTTGCAAAAAAATCCCAAACAAGGGATTGTGATCCCCTACTTTTAACATGTCCCTGATGCTGCTTATTGGACTCTGTTTTTTTAAGCTCTGCAGTGGGGGGGGTGTTGCATGATTTTTCAGGCAGGACACACTTGGACTGCAACTGACCACCATGACTACCTATCATTATTACTGGGTCATAATCATTCATCATTATCAACTGAAACTGGTGAATCACAACTTTTAATGGGGGGGGTAATGCAAACAGAGCCAGAGACAGCCACCTTGAATTTCTTTTTCTCTGGTTCCCAACAGGGGTCACTGACATCATCATCATATTCATCAACATCCACATCATCTGCTTGGATGCTAGCATGTGGACTGCATGCTGCAACATCAGCAACATCAGCATCATCAGATTCATCATCAACACCACCTTCACCATCACCATCACCCGATATTTTTTCACTACACTGTGAGTCATTGCATGGCAAATGCGTGACCTGAACCATGGTGGAAGAAATCTGACATTGTGTGTTATCATTGCCATGATGATCAGAATCCTCATGTTCAGTTACCAATGGGATGTTACTGAGGAATATCACATCATCTGCACTGTCACTCATTGCTTTACATGCAACTATATTTTTGGACAACTGATCAGAAGTGGAACTTGAGGCCACAGTACTCATACCACCATCAACCATCACTAACACCACCAGCTGGGACATTATCATCTCCTCCAACTATGAGTGAAGCTACCAATTGCACTGTAAAAAATATTGAGGGAGAAATACCCTTTTCTCACATCAGCAATGCACTTCTGTGACTGTGTACTACCACGCCCACAGACAATCTTACCACTGGTAGCAGTGCCATGGTGAGGAACAGCTTTGCTTGCATGGCTCTTTGAGGGCATTTTGGGGGCTCAACAAGAATATTCTAAACAATTTTAGATTTTGGAACATTTACTCTGGGCCACTGGATGTGAAGTCAAAAATAAAAACAACTATGGCTTCAACAAGAGATACAGTTGCAAAGTCACAACAAATTCAACAACACCTTAACAAACCAGTGATGCTCAAGTCGTAATCCAATCTGGAAAAGAATACCTTTTGCCATTTGAGGGAGAGCACTGTGACTGCAGATTACAATAACGGTGCAAAACCAAGATAACACAATAGCAGTACAAAAATCACGCAGGTGCAGGGGATAGCAGGTTCATACTGCTGCAATTACACTGTGGCACAATAAAAGGTGTATTATTTGATGTCATGCATCGCACTCACACTCACACTCACACACACACTTTGTTTAAGCAAATTTAAAACTTCAGTAATATATCACATATTTTAAACAACCTGAAATTATGCATTGCTGTAACAGGTCCACAACACAATCAACAAAAAAATGTCAACAATTACTGAAACTATTACTATGTGTACATTAACACAGTTATACAAGAAAAATATAACCAAAAAACAAAGAACTCCCTATTTCTCCAACTTTAATCTATCTACACCACAGATACGCCTCTCCCACAAAGCACAGCTCCATTATCTCTGTCAGTACACAAACTGAATGTTGTACATTAAGATTCAAAATCCACACACAAACAATAAACACTTGATGATATGAACACATGAGAGTTTCCTACAATCGATGCACTAAAGTTTGAGCAAAAAATATTACTCAAAAAGGCTTTTTTAACAGATTTTAGAGGGTTTGAATCACAGAGAGCTCTCAGAACTGTCTCCTACAGCTATCTACACACACTACCCTAGACTGAGGCTGTGCAGAACAATCAAGAGCCCAAGTGACCTACAATCAAATGAATCACTGCAAAATTCACCTTTGGAGCTCACCAACAAGGTGAAGTGATGTGAAGTACAGTACATTAATTTCAATGCACTTCACCTTAAAATTAGTGGAGTAGTGGTTTGGGGACGGCTGAATAACGTGAAGTCCGTATTTTCAATAGAGTTTGCATTCCTCATTATGACGTGAAGTACTCTGCTTCATGATGTGAACTACTTTGCAAATTCTGCATTATTCTGTGAATCACTTCATGGAGTGAATGGAACCTCTTCACCCACCACAGTCCCCAACAGTCACATCCAGCTGGCTGAAAATGGTGGCCACTGGGTAGTTGATGAGGCCCCCCCTTGGCCGCTGCCTGTATATCTGAACCATCCATTTCAGTAATTTTACAAACCAGGTAAAGATGAGTGTTATTTAGATCCAAATAGTCTTTGCCAGTCCGGGCGATATAAAATTCACTTGGTGAGATTTCTGAAAGGGGTGGCCAGAGGGATTATCTCTACATAAATGCTTTTTTCAATGCTCATCTGTGTGGGAGTGACAGTTCTGATTTTGTGCATTCTTAGACCCGCAGTGCATGAAGGCCATGATTTGTTTTTAGAACAGATCTCTAGGATTTTTTTACACCCCCTTGAACATCCTTTGGACTTTGATCTCTTTCTTTTATGTGCAGTTTTGCACTTTGAAGCATGCCTTTTAAAGTAGTGGAGTGATCCAATGAGAAGTGAAGGTCAACACTCATTATAGTGGTGGGTCAGAGCTTTTTACTGATTGCTTCGAGAGGGCACGGTTGGGCCCATATCCCCTTCCCTCCCCTCACCCCACCCACCCGGTACCATTTCCTTTGTACCCAGGGTTCTGACATAATTTCCTCAAGATGGCAAGGTGCATACCACTGTCATATCCTTTTCAGCATACTGCACTAACAATATAAGTGTACTCATTATATATAATATATATGTTTATACATACAAAACAATAACTGGGGAGACAAAAAACTTACACAGGATAAACAGGAAGGTAGACAGACATGTGGGGAGTAGTGCAATGTACTGGCTGTAGGGCAGCAGTCTTCCAGGAGCCTTTCTGGAGGCTGAGATGCTGCCCTATTTGTGGGCAACTGTCTGCCCTGAGGGTGAAGGTTGTCTGTCTTCAGGCCACACTGGACAGTAGTAAGGGAATCTCCCCCAGGGAGCACCAGGGCCACCACCACTACTTTGGAGACTGCCACGAAGTGCAGTAGTTGGACCACAGTGGGCTCCAGGGAGGGAGGGTTTGTGGAACAGAGGCACACACACAGCCAGTTGTACCACTCCACAATCCATACACCATTCTGATGGAGCATGGTTCCCCTATGGATACACCTGCAGAGGTGACTAAGGAGGTTGCAGACAACTGAAACAAGGGAGCCCCACAGGAAGGAGGCAGAGGACACCACAGGAAAAGGAAGCAGCTCCTGGTGGGGGACTCAATTATTAGGGGGATAGAACTGGGGGATCAGGGAAAACTGAAGTAAGGTGCCTGCCTGGCACCATGGCATGGAGGGACAGGAAGCACATCCTCAGGATCATGACAACAGCCTCACAGGAGACTGAGATGGACATCATTGTCCACCTAGGGATGAATGATTTGGCTCAACATGAGATTAGTGCAGTGCAGGAGGAGTTTGTGGAGTTGGGGAGGGGCCTAAGGCAAGTAGCACACACGGTATCCTTCTCAGAGGTGCTGCCTGTCCATGGCAAGGGTGAGGCAGGGGTTCTTCGCACCATGTGATTAAATGAATGGTTGAAAAAATGGTGCAGAGCACAGGGGTTTGGATTCCCCAGGGACTGGGGTTCCACCTGGAGGGATACCAGCCTATTCTGACAGGATGGTCTGCATCTGTCCAGGAATGGAATAAGCCTTTTGGGTGATTTGTTTAAGTGCTTCATTAGCAAGCTTTTAAACTCAAGGGGGGAAGCACTGATAAGCAGCAGGGTATTCCCAGCCTCCCCCTACAAAACAAGGTACTAAATGAGGAAAAGACCAAGGTAGAAAGGTCAGTAGGGAGCATGACAGGGGCAAATGGGGAAAGCACAGTCAATGAGCACCTGGATGATGCTACAAGTGGTAAAGCCATCAAAAAATGGAATGCAATGAGTACCAATGCCTGTAGTCTGTGTAACAAGCTTCCTGAACTAGTGGCCTTGATGGAGGAGGAACATCTGGATATCGTGGCAGTCATAAAAACATGGTACACACAGAACCATGACTGGGATGTAAACATATAAACATACCCGTATACATTATCTACAGGAGGGACAGGGAGGGTAAAAGAGGAGAAGGAGTAGCTCTCTACATAAGGGAAGACATCAGAGCAACAGAACAAAATTGTAAACAGGTAGGAGAGGAAGCACTGTGGGTCAGTTTGGAGACAGGCAATGACACCACAATCTGCACAGGAGTTGTATACAGACCCCCATCTCAGAGGGAGGAAATGGAAAAGGAAATGATAGAAAGTATCCTTAGAATGGCAGACAAAGGAGAAATATTGCTAATGGCAGATCTGAATATGCCAGATGTTAACTGGAGTGCATTTACAGCAGCCACTTCGAAGAGTGGGGTCATTTTAGATACCCTACAGGGGCATGTCTTAGACAACTAGTATCGTAACCCACTCAAGAGGGAGTAATCTTAGACTTGTTACTTTCAAATGGAGATCGTGAGAGGATCACAAATTTAGAAGTGGGTAGCCATCTGGGTAATATTGACCATCGAACGGTATGGTTCACAATAAACACAGCAGTAGAGTCAAGCCATACAAAGGCAAAGGTACAGGACTTCAGCAGATCTGACTTTGCCAAAATGGGTGAGTGCCTATGGAATGCACTAGCAAATGAGCAGGAAGGAGGGATGGAAGAACAATGGGGAATAATAAAAACTGCCATCACAGAGGCAACAAGCCTTTGTGTGAAGCAAATAAATAAAACAAAACAATGTAAGAAACCACCATGGTTCTCAAAGGAGGTGGCAGGGAAAGGTAGGGAGGAGAAGAAGAGAGCATTCATGAAGTACAAGGAATCAGAGAAGGAGCAGGACAGAGAATTGTATCAGTTAAAGCAAAAGGAAACTGGGAAGGCAGTCAGAACAGCAGAGGCCCAAACTGAGGAAAAGATAGCCAAATCAGTTAAGAAGTGGGATAAAACCTTTTATAGGTACATCAGGGAGTGAAGGAAGACCAAGGGAGGAATAGTGAGGCTTAATAAAGAGGAGGGGGTGGGCAAAGGGTAACTGTGAAAAGGCAGAGATACTAAACAAATACTTTTGCTCAGTATTCGCAAATGAAGAGGGGGAGGTACCGGAACTAAACAATAGAAACACGCTGGATATGGGGGTTGATACCAGCCTTTTCACAGAAGTATGCGTTCTGAAGGAGCTCTTAAAATTGAAGGTGAACAAAGCAATGGGGCCTGATTGGATTCATCCCAGAATTCTAAAAGAACAAAGGATAAAACTAGTGACACCACTGACTACCTTCTTTGATAAATCATGGGAGGATGGGGTGGTACCTGAAGACTGGAGGATGGCAGATGTTATTCCACTTCATAAAAGTGGGAGCATGACAGAAGCAGGAAACTACAGACATGTTAGTTTAACCTCCATGATTGGAAAAATGATGGAATCACTTCTGAAGGAAAGAATTGTTGAGTACCTTGAGGCCAGAGGAGTGCAGGACCCAAGGCAGCATGGATTCACAGTGGGAAGGTCATGTCAGATGAATCTAATAGATTTCTTTAACTGGGTGACTAAAGTAGTAGATCAGGGAGGGGCTGTGGACATGGTCTACCTAGACTTCAGCAAGGCATTTGACACAGTCCCACACAAAAGAGTAATATACAAGTTGGCCAGCCTGGGAGTGGGTCCCAAGATGGTATCCTGGGTAAGAATTGGCTGGAGAACAGGACACAGAGGGCAATAGTAAACTGACTCCACTCTGAAGAAAAAGGGATTATTAGTGGGGTACTGCAGGGTTCAGTACTAGGACAAGTCCTCTTTAATGTCTTTATAAGTGACATTGCAGAGGGACTGGAAGGAAAAGTATGTCTCTTTGCAGACAACACAAAGATCTGCAACAGAGCTGAAACACAAGGTGGGGTGGAAAGGATGAGAAGGGACTTGGCAAGGTTGGAGGAATGGTCAAATGTATAGCAGCTTAGATTCAATGCTAAGAAGGGCAAAGTAATGCACCTGGGAAACAAAAACCCAGGGGAAGAATACACAATGGGGGGTGAGATACTTACAACATCAAAAATGGAATAGGGACCTGGGGGTAGTCATATCAGATGACCTAAAGGTGAGCAAGCAATGTGAGAGGGCAGTAAGTAGGGCTGGTGGGATACTGGGATGTATAGGGAGAGGCATCACCAGTAGAAAACAGGAAGTTGTTATCCCTCTGTACAGACAGCTGGTGAGACCCCATCTGGAGTACTGCATGCAGTTCTAGAGACCCAGTCTCTACAAAGACATAGACAGGATGGATGCAGTCTAGAGGAGGTCAACTAAAATGCTGTACGGTCTACACCAGAAGACATATCAAGAGAGACTTAGGGTGATAATATGTATAGCCTCGAGGGGGGGCATGATAGAAACCTTTAAGTACCTCAAGGGAATCAACAAAGTCCAAGAGGGTGGCATCTTTCAGAAAAAGAGGTGTGTGGAAGAACAAGGGGGCCCAATTTGAAGCTAGAGGAGGGACAGCGCAGAGGTATTGTGAGGAAGTAGTTTTTCACGGAGAAGGTTGTGGATGCATGGAATAGCCTTCTGGAGGAGGTTGTGGAGTCAAAAACTGGTGGAATTCAAGAATGCATGGGACAGGCATAAGGCAATTCTAGAAGGTGGAGGTTGGAAGAAGTAGGCTCTTGGGTAGCTAAGATCTGCAGCTTATCAATTAGGTAGGGAAATGGTCAGACTGGGTGGGCTAAGTGATCCTTATCTGCTATCAAATTCTGTTTCTATGTTTCTACTCTGCTCTTTCTCTTTCTTCCTCTCTTGAACATCATCAGCCCTGAACCACCCTGAGTGGTCTCATCTCCTCCTGACATCCTTTGAGCGACATTGCTAGTCACATGCCCCACAACATCCTTTGAGATGTTTTTAGCAGCCGTTTATAGACGCAGTTTGGCAATTTTGAACCCCCTTCACAAAAATGGTACTGCTTTTCTACACAGACTATGGAATATCCTATACCAAATCCATACATAGTAGGAAGTCCATGAAAGCCCTGAAGACCATATCCTACCTGTGCCCTGTAATAACTTCTGTACAATTCAGGGTCCCCATAATGTTGAACAATCACCATCCTGGCTTAAGTTTTAAAGTACTCTCTGGAGGTGGAAGTGCAACTTCATGATCACCTTTCCAAACCAAAGTGGCACAGTTTCATTTTGATTGTTCTTTACTTCAGTAGTGATAGCGTCGATCTAATGTTTACTGACTGTTTGGTAGTGGGGTTTATCATAGGTTACAGTCACTATCTCATTGTCTTGGCCCCTTATGGGTACGCTTCTCAGCAAAGGCACTAGACTGTCACCCACTATTTCATGTGAAATAATGTCAGTGTAGATATATAATGTGTAAAGGTGCCTATTGATATCGGTAGGGTTCTTTGCTACATTATTTCCCACACCTACATCGAGTCTGCTAAACCCCAAAAAGGTGCTGCAATTGCCCATGCATGAACTGAATGCATTTGATGTCACTGTTTATACTTATTTATCTCCTGTTGGCTTGTTCCAAAACCACAGGCAGTTCATTTACTTCAAACATACTTTTATTGACTTGTCTGATAAAACTCATCATGTCAGGATAATAGCCCAATGGAATTTTAAACACGCTGACTCAGTATAGGATCGAATTGGTGACATTTTACTGTGGGCTACTAGAGATTGATAGAGCATAGTGAACCTGTTTTTGTGTAATAATAATAATAATAATAATGTTATTTGTATGGTGTCTTTCCATTGCCAAGGTGCCTATCAATATAAAAACAAATCACAACAACATCAAATGACAGATTAATACTGTTAAAACCAAATGCCAATACAACAGTCGCTCATTTCAGTTAACTATTAAAGCATATTGCCACAGGTAGGTTTTTAAGCCCTGCTTAAATTCCTCCACAGTTGCACACTCCCGCAACTGGCAAGGAAGAGAATTCCAGAGGGTGGGGACTGCATAAGCAAAAGTTCTAGAACCAGATAACTTCAAATTCACCCTCAAAATCTCTAACATCCCCTCGATGGCCATGCGGAGCGATCGACCAGGGCAGTAAGGGACCAGAAGCTCTTTCAGATAGTCTGGGCCCTGTCCATGTAGGGCTTTAAAGGTCAGTAAACTGACTTTAAAAGTGATCCGCCACTGTACTGGCAGCCAGTGCAGTTCATGCAGCACAGGAGTAATATGGCAGGATTGAGTAGATCCGGTCAAAAGCTGTGCTGCCGCGTTCTGCACCAGCTGCAAGTGACAGATTTCAATCCCAGAAAGCCCTAGATAAAGGGAGTTGTAATAATCCAAGCACAAGGACACAAAGGCATGGACCAAGGTAGGAAGGTCATTGAACAGAACCAGATGCTTAATCCTGGCAATATTCCTAAAATAATAAAAGAAAGTTTTGATGACCACTGACACCTGAGAATGTAGGGTCTATCCATCATCAAAAAATACCACAGGTTATGCACCTATTCAGAGGTCAGGAGTGTGACACCGCCAAGAAAAATTCCAGAGGGAGCACTAACACCCGACCCCCCATCTGATGACCTAGGTCCACAACCAGTCTTTTCCAAGTTCAACTTCAGCCAACTGGAATCCATCCACTCCTGGATTTCTTTCAGACAGTTGTTAAAGACCAAGAGAGCTCCATCCTGGTCTGGTACAAAAAAAAGGTAGAGCTGGGTATCATCTGTTTAACAGTGAAACCTCAGCCCATACCTTCTTACAATTTCTCTGAGTGGAAGCATATACACAGTGAATAGCATGGGTAACAGCACTGAACCCTGAGACACCCTACAAGACAAAGCTGTTGGGCCCGAAGAAAACACTCCAGACACAACTCTTTGTGTTCTACCCATGAGAAACAATGTAAACTATCTGAGGACTGTCCCTGACATTCCACAGATATGCCTCAGGTGTCCTATTAACACCATGTGGTCCAGTGTGTCAAAAGCTGAAGAGAGATCCAGAAGAACCAAGATGGAACAGTTCTTCTTATCTCTCACCATCACCCGAACCAGTGCTGTCTCAGTACTATGTCTTTTATGAAAACCGGACTAGAGAGGTTCATAGATGTCATGGATGGTCAAATGGTCCTCCAGTTGTGCTGCCACTACTTTCTCAATCACCTTCCCTACAAAGGGAAGGTTAGAGATAAGTCTATAGTTTGCATGGCAGTCAGGTCTAAGGTAGCTTTCTTTAGGAGTGGTGTCACCACCACCTCTTTCAGGGAGCTAGGAAACTCACCAGATTCCAAGGAGCACCAGACTATCTGCACAAGGACTGGACTGATGATGTCAATACAACCCAAAATTAGGGAGGTCAGTCCAGATTCCAAACTACAGCACATAGGGAGCACACTCTGGATGATCCTCATGACATCTATGAACTCCAATCGACTGAAGGTACTCCAGGAAAACTGAGGTTTGGTGACCCCGTACTGATCACAAACAGCCCCCATAGAGTGTGCTAGCTGAAGAGCCACCCTGATATCGGCCACCTTATTTGCAAAGAATTGAGCAAGCTCATCACACTCTAATTGTGAAAAAGCTATCCAAACATGCAGACAGGCTGGGTTGCACAATCTGTCCACAGTTCGGAATAGCTATGCTGGTCAATTCTGAGCAGTTGCAATCGCCCCGGACAGGAATTCTGCCTTCTTATGGGTGACTGCAGATTGATAGACTAAACAGTCATCCATCAGTCTAAGGTGGTTGGCATCAAGGGTGGACTTTGCCAGCAACACTCTAACCTTTGCCCTAGTCTCCTCATCACCCTCAAAGTCTCATCAAACCACGGGGACCTGGGGCAAAGGGAGAGAGGGCAAACACAGACTAGAGCAATTGAATCCAGAGCAGCCAAAATGGCTGAATTATAAGTCGACACGGTCTCTGGGTCATTGCTTGCCAATGAGAGGGATGAGAGGACGAGTGCTGCCACAAGGCCATGGGAACTTATGTCCCATAAAGAGCAGTACCTAACCTTCTCCACAGGGGTACAGGTACTTTGTCCCTGGTAGGGGGGTGCTGAATTTCTGCTAGACCCACTTCCCATTCACCAGGTAGTTCAAGCATTTGTGGTAACTTTACTGTAAAAGAGGATAAAGTATTATTGGGGAAAAAGTCATGTTGAGTATGCGCCTCTAATGTCCTGAACATGTGTTGCCTTGACCAAGCTATTGAATTATTGGGCCACCCCTCACTTTACCAGATAACACATTTTTCTTCCATGCTTTTTCTCTGTCAGGATTTTTTGTAACCTGTCCTCATCTGGTTCAATTTTCTGCAACTCCTCTGCATAGACACTACCTTTGATGTCTTCACCCTGATAGTCTTTTAGCTTATAGGTGGATCTCTATCTTGATAAGACCTCCATCACAATAAATATCTCATCTGTGTATGTCTGTTCATATCCCTTTTCAAATACCCTATTCAACTTAGATATTCTCATGTGATCACCTTTCTGAAAAGTACACTTTTGTTGTTCCCCAAGAAGAGTATTGCCATAGAGGTTCTTCCATACCCCCAGAGCATTGAAAGGGTTAACACTCACTGGCCTACATTTAATGCTTCTGTGATAAGCATGATTATAGCTGTGCACCAGGTCAGGCAACACATCGATATATTTCCACATGTTGAACTCCTATTGAAATGCTCTACAGTGCTAGCCTTAACTTCATTATTTGTCACAAAATGGTGTACTTTTTTTTTTGTTTTAATAATGTCTTTAAGGAGGCATTCCGAAATTCTTTATCCTGATCTGTCTGCAGCTCCTGAGGTGTGTGTCTGCTTTTAAAAATAGTTTTAAAGGCTTACGTCACTGCCTTGCCTGATTTGTCTTTTAAAGTCACTACCCAAGCATACTTGGACAACACGTCGATGCACATCAGTATGTATTTAAAGCCTTTATTGTTTTTTGCATATTGACTCATATCTACTAAATCAGCCTGCCATTGTCAATTTATGTCAGAAACAATGACAGGATTTCTTTTGGATCTGACTCTCACAGGTTTGTGTAAAGTATAAGGATCTTGCCTCGAAAGCCATTCTGCAACACCTTTTCTGATAACACCTTTATCGATTTTTTTTGCAGCCTTATACAGCGGAGTCGCACTGGTGAAACTGCCTACCTTTTTTGCATTAAAATATATACTCTGGAGCAGATGATCAGTCATCTTCTTTCATCAGCACCCCTAATACATCTGTTAGCTTGCCAACCTCTTATCACCAGTAAAATGTCTGTGCTCTTTTATTTCTTAAACATTTTATTACAGTCACAAACAGCAACATGTAACTATATTTTATTCATATCCTACAAAAGACATAACAGAATTTTATACGTACTGTGATACACACAGCAATCATGTTAATACAAAACCTAATACATGCAAATGATTACAACACTATCATATTCTATGCTAGCTGTCAATGCTGGACTATATTTTATTCATATCCTACAAAAGTCATAACAGTGTTTTATATGCATTGTGATACACACAGAAATCATGTTAATACAAAACATAATACATGCATATGATTACAACACTATCATGTATATATGCTAGCTGTGAATAGAAACATAGAAACATGAAAACATAGACTTTGACAGCAGATAACGACCGCTTGGCCCACCTAGTCTTCCCAGTTCCCTACCTACAGGATAATGTGCAGATCCTAGTTAACCAACAGCCTATTTCTTCCTACCTCCCCCCACAAAAATTGCCTTATGTCTGTCCCATGCATTCTTGACTTCTTCCGCAGTTTTAGACCCCACAACTTCTTCAAGAAGGCTGTTCCATGCATTCACCACCCTCTCTGTGAAAAAATACTTCCTCACATTGCCCCTGAACCACCCCCCATCTTCAAATTGTGTTCCCGTGTTCTTGCACATCTCTTTTTCTGAAAGATGCTTCTCTCTTGGACTTTGTTGAGTCCACTAAGGTACTTAAAAGTTTCTATCATGCCACCCCCTCCTTTCCTCAAGGGGACACATATTAAGCTCCTTTAGTCTCTCCTCATGTGGCTTCTCTTGCAGACACTGCACCATTTTAGTTACCCTCCCCTGGACTGCCTCTATCCTGACTATGTCCTTGCGGAGATTGGGTCTCCAGAACTGAACACAGTACTCCAGATGAGGTCACACCAACTGTTTGTACAGAGGGATAACAACTTCCTGTTTTCTGCTGGTGATGTCCCTCCTTATACTGTACATCCCAGTATTGTCCAAGCCCTCCCTGCTGTCTTCTGACATTGCTTGCTAACCATAAGGTCACCTGATTTGATTACCCCCAGGTCCTTTCCATTTTTGTTGTTGCTACTACCTCCTCCCCATTGTGTAATCTTCCCCTGTGTTTTTGTTTCCCAGGTGCATTATTTTGCACTTCTTTGCATTGAATCCAAGCTGCCATATTTCTGACCATTCCTCCAACCTTGCCAAGTCCCTTCTCATCCTTTCTGCACCTCCTTGTTTATCAACCCTGTGCAGATCTTTGTGTCATCTGCAAAGAGGCATACATTTCCTTCTAGTCCCTCTGCAATGTCACTTCTAAAGACATTAAAAAGGACTGGACCCAGTACTGAACCCTGCGGTATCCCACTAGTAACCCCTCTTTTTTCAGAGTGAACTCCATCTACAATTACCTTCTGTGTCCTGTTGTTCAGCCAATGTTTTACCCAGGCTACCACGCTGGGACCCACTCCCAGGCTGGTTAATTAAAGTATTAATCTTTTCTGTGGGACTGTGTCAAATGCCTTGCTAAAGTCTAGGTAGGTCATGTCCACAGCCCCTCCCTGGTCTACTACATTGGTCACCCAGTCAAAGAAATCAATTAGATTTGTCTGACATGAACTTCCCACTGTGAACCCATGCTGCCTTGGGTCCTGTGCCTCACTGACCTCTAGGTACTCAACAATTCTTCACTTCAGAAGTGATTCCATCACTTTCCCTACCACAGAGGTCAGACTGACAGGTCTGTAGTTTCCTGCCTCTGTCTTGGTCCCACTTTTGTGAAGGGCAATCACATCCACCTTCCTCCAGTCTTTTGGTACCACACCATCCTCCCATGATTTGTTAAAAAGGGTAGTCAGTGGTTTCACTAGTTCTTACTTTAATTCTTTTAGAATTCTGGGGTGAATTCCATCAGGCCCCATTTTTTATTTATTTTAACATCAGTTTAACAACCTTTGAGCCTGAGGCTCATTTACAAAGGTACCTCGTCAAGAAGGGAGACAAAGACACACATGTAAGAGACAAAAGCAATACAGTACAGCAAAAGACACAGGCAGGTTACATGTAAGGTGAAGCAATCAGCAACACAGTTCAGCAATAAGGTACATTCATGTTACAGGGGATACGAGCCATAACACAGTTGTCAGCAGAAAAGTAGGATATGTGATCCCTTTTTTTTTTTTGAAGTAGGAGGTAGGGCAGAAGAGTTGAAAGGATGCACAGCGGGGGGGAGAGCTGGGATAAGGAGAAGTGCAGCTCAGCAAGCTTTGTCAAGGGGGATGGAGGTGGGGGGGTCAGGGGCAGTGGCAGGAGTGTGAAGTGAGCAGGTGAGTTTTCAGGCTGTATTTGAAGCTAGCCAGTGAGGGGGACTTTCATGATGCTTTCTGGAAGGGAGTTGTACCAGGAGGGGGCTCTATAGGGGAAAGCCCTTTGGCCCTGGGTGGTCCATGCCCTTGGAATGACAAGGGCAGCTCTGCCGGAGGCACGAGTACACACTGAGGAGTTGGATCGGTGAATAGAGTTAGCAAGGGCTAGTATGGGATAGACCATGGAGAGCTTTATAGGCAATTTGACAGGTTTGGAACAGGAGGCGCTTATCAAGGTTGAGTATAGAGGACATAGAGTATAGATGGCAGGTATGGGTGAGTCTATGGGCACTGGTAATAAGTCGACAGGCTTTATTGAGCATAAAGGTGTATACCTTTGCGGGGCCATCTGGTCTGCTCGCCATACACAGGAAGGCGTGAGTCGATTAGGGATAGTATCGAGGAGGTAACAGCCAAGCAGAGGGCATTTGCGGGGAGGCATTTTTTGTGCTGGTAGAGGATACCCAACCGTGCATTGGAGGCAGAGGTCAGGGCAGTGATGTGGTTATGAAAGGAGAGAGCAGAGTCGAAGATTATGCCAAGGTATTTATAAGAGCGTACAAGTTCTATAGGGTGCTTAAGGGCAGAGTGGACAGAGAGAGGAAAGTTGCTGTACTTATTTTCAGGGTGTGTAAAAAAGCATAGATTTAGTTTTCTTAAGGTTGATGATGAGACGGTGGTCAGAGAACCAGGTTTCTGCTGAGGTGTAGGCATGCTGGAGGGAGTTCTGGAGAGAGACGGGGTTACTGTCGGAGGCAAAGAGTACTGCATCATCAGCGTAGAGTAGGACATTTCCTGCACAAGCGTTGGGCAGGGAGTTGAGGAAGAGAGAGAAAAGTAAAGGACCGAGTATGGAGCCCTGGGGAACTCCAGAGCGGATTGGACAGGTATGAGAAAGAGTGCCACCAATCCTAACACGTTGTGAGCGGTTGGACAGATAGTTGGTGCACCAGGAGACTGGACCAGAGGCAAAGCCCACACTGGCAAGTGTAGCTAACAGGAGAGAGTGTGAGACGGTATCAAAGGCTTTTGATAGGTCTATAAATACCGCACCAGTGAGGGAGCCTGCATCAAGTGAGTTATGGAGGAAGTTTGCAAACTCCAGGAGAGCAGTATTGGTGCTATGACCGACTCTGAATCCATGTTGTTCAGGACAGAGGACATCGTATTTCCTGAGGTAATCAGATATTTGGCTAGCAACAATTTTCTCTAAAGCTTTAGAGAGGGGAGAGAGGATAGAGATAGGATGGTAGTTGCCTGGAAGCATCCTATCACCACCCTTGTGAATAGGGGTAACAGTGGCGACCCTCCAGACAGAGGGGAATTTCCCTAGGCAGATGGACTTATTAAACAGGCAGGTGATGGGTGAGATGACTTGTTCCAGGACCTGGCGTAGGAGAGAGGGATCGAGGGAGTCATTGCCAATAGAGTTGCACTTTAGGGATTTTAGTAAGTAGGGCCTGACCTCATGGGTGGTGACAGAGTGAAGGTGGAAAGGGGGACGGGAGATGGGAGGGGCAGACATTGGGGGAGGAGGGTTGAAGAAGTTGCATGGGAGCACTGCACTAAGGTCAGTGAAGGAGTTATTGAGGTGTGTTGCAATGAGGGTGGGGTCAGTGGAGGTAGTCCCATTGATGTCAAGCAGCGATAGTGGGGGGGAGAGTGCTCCACCACTTAGTTGCTTGATATTGTCCCAGAAGGACCTGGGGTTACCCCAGGAGGAGGTAAGAGAGGCTTGGTAATAGTTGGCCTTCGCTTTGCGGACTGCCCATGTACACTTATTCCGGGCTGCTGCGTAGGCCTGTCTGTCAGCAGGGTGGTCTGTTTCAACAGCGATGTGCCATAGGTTATCCCGCTGCTTAAGGTGTGTGAGTAGGGCAGCGGTAATCCAGGGAGTGTGTCGTACTTTAGATCTACGTGGGGTTAGGGGTGCGTAGATGTCACAGGCAGAGTTAAAGGTGTGAACAAAGGAGGCAAGGGCCTTGTCAATATCAGGGTGTTTAATAGTGCGGACCAATCAGTGTTAGCCAGATGGAGTTTTAAGTCTTTTAGCCCACCAGGTCTAAGTCGACGACGACGGGTGATGTGAACAGTGGGCTTGGGCAGGGAGGTTGTCCATGAGAAGAGAACAGGGGAGTGGTCACTAAGGCAGTCAGGGAGAATTTGAATATTGTGGACATGGCTAGGCCTGTTGGTGAGAACCACGTCCAGAAGGGTGCAAGAGCCCCTACTAGGATTTAACCTGGTAGGCTGGGAGACTAACTGTGTTAGATCAATGGCAGAAAACGCGTCACGGGAGGCAGAAGCCTTAGGAGAAAGCCAATTGATGTTCAGATCACCTACCAGGACTTGGTCAGAGGAGTTAGGTAGGGAGGTGATATAGTCAATTAGGGGGGCCCAGTTCCAGGGCTTGGTTTTTGGGGGGTTAATAAGCTGTGGTCAGGAAGATAGGACCCCTGGAGGGATTGCTTTATCCACCTTCAGTTTTAGGAGTCCTTTCAGAACCCTTTCTTCTGTGAAAGGGCTGGGATCAACCTCCCTTTCCAGAGTGCTTTGGTTAATTGGATTAGGCACCACCTCCTCCACTTTTGTGAATACTAAGCAGAAATATCCATTCAGTATCCCTGCTTTTTTCACTGTCCCTCACTGCCCACCCACTGTCCATTCCATTCAGCCTCACTATCCCTCCCGTTGTCTTTCTATGCTCCCTGATGTACCTATAAAAGGTTTTATCCACTTCTTAACTGAGTTGGCTATCTTTTCCTCAATTTGGGCCTTTGCTAGTCTGACTTTCATCCCTGCTTCCTTCTGCCTTAACTGGTACAGTTGTCTGTTCTGCTCCTTCTGTGTTTTCTTATACTTCCTCTATGCTATCTTTTTCTCCCTGACCTTCTCTGCCACCTCTTTTAAGAACCATAGTGACTTTTTCTTTCATTTTGATTTGTTTATTTGCTTCACACAAAGGCTTGTTGCCTCTGTGATGGCAGTTTTGATGTTTCCCCATTGTTGCTCCACCTCCTTTTAGCCTGTTTCCTAGTGTTTTTCTAAAGCACTCTCCCATCTTACCAAAGTCAGCCCTCCTGAAGTCCAGTACCCTCACTTTTGTATGACTTGACTCTGTAGCAGAGTTTATTGTGAACCACACTGTTTGGTGGACACTAGTTTCCAAATGGCCACCCACTTCTAGATCTGAAATCCTCTCACTTTCCCCATTTGAGAGTATGAGGTCTAAGACTGATCCCTCATGAGTGGGTTCCAAAACTAGCAGTCTGAGGCTTGCCACATGTAGGGCATTGAGAATGGCCCTGCTCTTGGATGTGGCTACAGCAAATGTGCTCCAGATAACATCTGGCATATTCAGGTCTCCCATCAACAGTATCTCCCCTTTCTCTGCCATTCTAAGAATGTCTTCTATCATATCCTTGTCCATTCCCTCCCCCTAACATGGTGGTCTTTTTACAACTCCTGTGTGGATTGTGGTACCATTTCCATTCTCTAATGTGGCCCACAGTGCCTCCTCCCCTCCCTGCTTACTCTTTGTTCAGTTGCTTTTATCCCTTCCCTTACATAGAGAGCTACTTCTCCCACTCTTATCCCTTCCCTGTCTCTCCTGTAGGTTGTGTACTCTGGTATATTAATATCCCAGTCATGGTTCTCTGTGTACCATGTTTCTGTGACTGCTACAATATCCAGGCATCCCTCTTCCATCAAGACCACCAGTTCAGGGTGCTTGTTGCACAGACTACGGGCGTTGGTAGTCGTTACCCTCCATTTCTTGATGGCCTTATCCCTTTTTGCCTCATCCCTGTCCTTATTGCCTTTGTCACTTTCTCCATTTACCCCAGCCCTTCTCCCTATCGACATCTCTGTCTTGGTGTTTACCTCACTAGCTACCCTGATTTTTTTTTTACTTCACTATGTTGTATTTGTATTCTACAAAAGTTATATCAGTAGTATTTTATAGGCTCTGTAACATACACCAGCCATGTTAATACAGACTATAATACATAAAAAGGAGAACAACATTAGCAGTTTACAGTACATGCAACATGAGTCCTTATACATTTCACTTTAAAGATGCCCAGAGACAGCAGCAACTGGGCAGCGTGTTTCACGCATGGGCATGGGCTTTCTACACTTCCTGCTGGTGATAAAGTGAGTACAAAGCATATACACTTTGGTCATACACCACTCATATTGAGGTTCATGCTCTTTGAGGGCTTTTTTAGTAGCAGTAAAGATGCAGTTCACAGTAGTTATGGGATTGGATTTTTTGTGTCCATTATATTTATATATACATTCCAAGAATATGGTGACATACTTTTAATCAGAGATATTGCCCATTCTGCCAAGGCTGCAATGCGGCTCCAGAGGCTACGTCAAATGCAGTTTTCTTTACAACGTATAGGGTCCTTTAGTATGTCCTTTATCACATGGTACATGGTACACTCAAAGACTGACAGGAATATTGGTATCATTTCTTTATTACATATCATCTGAAAGTTCATCATAATACATGTTATACAAATTAGTGTGTCAATTTTTTAGATTCAGGAAAAGCAATTGCTAAATCACTTTAATTAAACACAAGATAAGCAACAGCTTCAACTTAGTGTATGATGACAGCCTCATTCTCCCCTTTCTACAAACTAAACACTAAAATAGCAACAGTGGTATAGAGAAAACCAAAAAAAAGTTTTCCAGATCATAAGGGCTATGCATAAACTCCATAATAATATCTTCCATTGCTTGCTGAAGAGAAGCACCCTCTTGCTTAAAATAGTCTGTGGTTATTTTCAAGGGTATTTCTGGGATGCCATCAAAAGATTATTGCCTATCTCTAAAAGTACACACAGTGCTTGTCCTCCAGGTAGGTTTAAAACAGATTGTTTTGATCTGTCATTTTCTAGTTCGTAAAAAAATGACTGTACGCACTGGCAGGGGAATTCCCAATTTTCTACGCTTTGAAAAAAAACATACAGTGTGATGTTTAGTGACCTTTCAGAGCAAGGAGCAGCATGACAAGCTGAGTAGCCACTTTCACGATTTCAGGGATATCACATTGTTTTTTTCCTGATTCAAATCAGACACACACATGGCTATGATGATAATTAAACAAAGGAGAAACATAACTGCAAACAAATCCAACATTTTCTAAAAGTGATAACTCAGTTTGTTTCATATATTCATCTATATCCTCACATATGCCTGTGGGGGCAAGCCACATCAGTTCAGAGGCAGCAAGTATGTCACAACTGCATGTTTCAAACTTGGGCAAATTCAACATTGAGGGTCACAGTAATGCCTTAGGATCAGATACATAAGTCTGTGGATGTGCTTTTTGCTTGCATTTTCCATGGCTCTCTATAAAATAAAATACTGTGCTTTTGTTACTAAAAGGTACACACACACACACACACACACACACACACACACACACACACACAACCTATTACAAAGCAGGGTAAATGATTTAAAAAAAATTAACATGGTCCCTGAACTTCTTTTTAGACATTTTTATGTTGCTTGCATGCATGTGCAAGAAACATAGTGCCATCATCTGAGTTTTTGGAGGTGTGGCAGCCCTCTTCCAATTCAGTCAGTGTATTTGCAGGCTCGGTCGCAGTTCTCCAATGGCTGCTGGAGCTGTCTATGACAGCAGTCGAAAATGCAATGGAGTACAGCTGAAAGGGGGAGCTACGCTTCAGTGAAACAGTGATAAGATATTGCCTGCTCATGCGCGCTCCCCCTACACACACACACACACACACACACACACACAGACACACACGCACACATAAAGTGTGCTCACCCCCCCACGCACACACTATGTAGCCGACCGGGGTGCCCAATCCCCCGTCAGCTGTGCTGCGCTCAAACCCAAACAGAGTTCCACATGCCACACTGGGTGCCCACCCCAGCATTGCTACACATCGTATAGCCAACGTGGGTGCCCAATCCCCCGTTGGCTCCACTATTCCCCCCCCAGAGAGTACAGGGTGCCACACTGGGAGCCCACACCAGCGTAGCAATGGATGCTATCGCCAATGGGGGTGCCCAATCCCCTGTCGGCTCCATGCCCCCCCAAACAGCTATCCTTGTGCCTTGCTGGGAGTCCACCTCAGTGTGGCAAACGTCCTGAGTCATTGTCCTTTTTTTAAAAAAAAAACAACCCTGAAACACAAAAACGGTCCCTCACTGTCTCTGCCCCCACCTGCACCCACCCACTGTGCACCCTTCCTCCCCACCCCACCCCCATACATACCTCCGGATTCCGCAAAGACGATCTTTGTGGACCGGAACACATCTGCACTCTTCAAATCCAACCGTGAACTAAGGAAATGCCGGTAAGCTGTATAATGTAATAAATACATTTTTTTCAACTTTGCTGCATATCTCAGGCAGTTTTTGGGATTTTTGCACCAAATTTTCAACTTGAGGTTTTTGGGACCCTTTTTCATGCATGCTTTCACTATCATGGCGTTGATCAGGCCCAAGTGGTGATTTCGTAGTCACTGCATGAAATCACCTTTTGGCACTGATTAATGAAATGATACTGCCAGTGTTCATAAGGTGAGCTCTCAAAAGCCTACGTTGAACATTTGGTGGAAAAATTCTATAAATGATTGTTTTACGAGCTTGCATTGCGCAGTTCCTACGCACGCTCATAAGTTTGCGAATTTTCAATATTTTCACTCCAGATTTTCAACATTGTCATTTTACCACACCTCCTTATGAGCAGTACAGCTGTCATTTTTCACATCTTGCCCAAAATGTGTTTCCGCCCATGTAGCGCACAATGGCGCAGTCGGTGTGCAAAATCACTGTATGGGACAAATTAAGAAAAGCACAGTGAAACTGTTCATGAGCAGAGGTCTTAAAATGACTATGTTGAAAATTTGGTGAAAAACATCCTAAAAATGATTGTTTTATGAGCCTGCATTGCGCAGTTCCTACGCACGTTTGTAAGTTTGCAAATTTTCAATATTTGCACTCCACTGACTTCCAAATACCTACACAGCACATACAAGCAAGCAACATTTGGCATTGACAAATGCTTGTTTAAAGGAGCATTTGCTGATCAGACGAGTGGTATCTTCTTTAATCTCTTCAGCTGTCTGCTGTAACATATGTATAACTAACCACATGGGGTCATCATATTTTCTCACATCATTTAAAATGTGACTTATAGTTTCCAGGTTACAACTGGTCATATTTAACCCCCTGCTGCTTCATAGCGGTTGCCAAGATTACTGGCATGAGCTGCTCTATATGTATGGCTTCAGAAACATTTCTGTATGCTTCTTTAGTCCTCAAGTCATCAAGGATACAGGAATGTTTTTTTCTGACTCAGATCATCTATTGCACACCAGGGACAGGAACTGACCAATTCACAGTGTACCACCCTCTGTATCATTGACGCAATTATGCCATGAATGGTATGGTACATAACCTATTTACAGTACATGTCATGGTCAGTTTTAGGGGGCTGAACACTGGTATCTGTTTATTTTCACTTGAGGGACCCTGTCTAATCTCAGTTGAACAAGATGGCTCTGGCTGTGTAGCGATTACAGTAGTTTCTGGTCTTCTTTTGATACATTCTATCACTCTCAGTATTTTTAACATACTGTCTCTCACACTGCTCATTAATAACTACATCTGTATCTCTAAAATAGCACACACAGTCACACAGTAGGTTTGTGGAGACTCAAGCATCCTTGGTGTTCAAATAAGACTGCTGCTCCATCACAAATTCATTGCTCTATTGAAGTAAAAAAAAAACAGCATTGGTTCCTGTTCAACCTGTTCAGTTACACTATGCACACATGTCTCTGTCCCCCCTACACATTTTCATCAATGTTCAAAAACCATACATGAATTTTCCTCTGCTGGGCAAGGCTTTTTTGTATTTTTTTCTTCTTCCTTAACCCTGAGCTTGCTGGTGATATGAATTTCACCATCATCTAACTCTTGTTCAGGTGTTGCTTCTGGCTGTGTATTAGTATCACTCTGCATATCTTCTTCCAGGTCATTCTGTCTTTCAGATCCCATTTTCACATTTTTCACTGTATCAGATTCACACTCTAGGTGCTCTTCAAGGTCTGGCAGTGGTGTCTCTTGGTCAGGAGCATCAGATTTAACTTTTTCAGACTCACCAAACTGTGTAGCCAGATTCTTTTTCATATCATGAATCTTTCTCTCAACAAGGTCTGAGTGGGGCATTCCTTTTCATACTGTGTATAATACACAAATGCAGGCTTGGGCACCCTGATAGACATCTTCTCTTCTCTCTTCTCATTTGGTGGGGTGACGGTCTGTTCTCTCACAGTAATATCAGTTTGAGATGTGTTGCTCTTGGCCATCTTCTTGAATGTTTTGGATAATCTGCACAATTCTATAAAAGAGATTCCTCGAGTCTCTGAAAACTGTGCTATCAAGCCCCAAACACTGGATTTATATAAGACTGTGAGATCCATTTTCAAATGTCAAGCCCCTCCTAGTACTATTGTGCTTTCACTTGTAAGATTCTGAAAGCCTTTTCTAGATGCCTACTATGTAAATGTATGTACCATTCTATTGTATAACTGATGATATCATACTAATGTATCCCCATCTGCCTTACTCTCCCACACTCTCAACAAAGGTATTCTCTCATGTGTGCACAATGTAACTGCATTCTCAGCTCTCTAACAAAACACCCCTGTGTATGATTTCACAAAAAGTATCCTTTCACATGTAAGACCATGTCACATTCTATTTTTGAAAGATGAGCTCATCAGAGTCTCCCAGCTCGCTAACAAATCATCCCTGTGTACGATTTAACAGAACTGCCTTTTCACATGTAAATGTATGTCCATTATCTCATCATTTTCCCAGAGCTAAATTATTAAGAATGCATGACAAGCTGATCTGGCCCGGTGGTGCTGAGGGTTGAAGCACTGGATGCCACACCTCACACCACACCAGCTACCTAGGTTTAGGAACAGACTCGGGCCTCCAGGGGTTGGCAGGGAAGAGGAAGGATTGAGCATCCCACGACTGCTCTCCTTCCTCTGGAGTGGGTTGGGGCACTGTAGCACACTGTAGCAACAGCTGGTGGAGGCCAGTGGCACAGCAATGGGCAGCAGAAATAAGGGGAGAGTGTGGCAGGCATTGGCATGTAGTGCCTTGATACCATTGCACGTCCGGCTCTCGAGGAATACAAAAAATCAGGCAGAAAATGGCAGAGGGTGATCTCTGCAGCTGATGGCTGTGCCCTGCATCCCCCTGGTACCCAAGAGGATCCTGCATACATGGTGCATGAGCAATTAAAGGCTGGCCCTGTGGGGTGCCAGACTAGGCACAGGGGGGTGCGGGTGTCAGCCGCCAGAGATCGCGAGGGATCAGCTCCGCAGGAAGGAGCATAAATAGAGCTGTGATAAAAAAAAAAAAGAATGCATGACAAGCTTATCAGTATTCAAAGTGGTTTACATGGACGCTAGCAAGATGATGAAAATGTGTTTGAAGTGATTCTTGAAGCAGCCTGTAAGTCATTTTACTTCTAGTAAAGCAATGATTACATAGAAACATAGAATTTGATGGCAGATAAGGACCGCTTGGCCCACCCAGTCTGCCCATTTCCCTACCTAATGGATAAGCTGCAGATCCTAGTTAACCAGCAGTCTACTTCTTCCTACCCCCACCCCCTAGAATTGCCTTATGACTGTCCCATGCATACTTGAATTCCACCACTGTTTTTGACTCCACAACCTCCTCTGGAAGGCCATTCCATGCATTCACAACCCTCTCTGTGAAAAAATACTTCCTTAAATTACCTCTGAGCCACCCAGATGGATTAAACATTGTTAGACATTTTCTGAATCCAAGTTTGTGGACTTGATATATTTTTTCATTCTGCATTAAAAGGGTAATTTTGTTTTTCTAAATCATCAGCCTTGATAGGAATTACATATTTTTTCTACAGTACAAAACACAGATGTGGATTATGTCTTCCCATTCAGTATTAAAAGAGTAATCTGCTTTTCCCTGAATCATCAGCCTTGATAGGAATTATATTTTTTGCAGCCCTTGACAAAAGTTGGGACATTGGTTTTTACTACAAGCATGGTAAGATTTTTAAATTTATTTTTCTGTCCAAAGCAGTGTAGAGATTTTTTTTCCTAAGAGTTGGCCAATGACAGACACATACTGTACATGTACATTTGCATGCATGCACGCATACACACACTGTTTTGGAGACTAATGATGAATTCTGCCTTGCCAGTCCAAGATGCCATTGAACATTTTACAAGGAGGTTTTGGTAGAACATTCATATTGTACAGTAATATTTTTTTCTAACCCTTTAAAAATATGTACCTTGTAGAATTCCAAGCAAAAATCCAAGTCACATAGCTTTGACACACAGCCAGTCCTTATACCTCCGGACCAACGGGGGGTGAAAATTAATATTAAATGAATGGGGGATGAAGGTGTTATGACATAGGTGCAATGGGGAGACTCAGAGTTTGAGCTATGATACAGTGGCAGGATTGTGAGGAGAGGGGTGGAGGAGGGAGGAGGGTGATGTGGAGGAAGAGAGACTTAGGTGCAAAGGGAGGGGGATGGAGGAGAGGGATTTGAGGTTTGAGCTAGAACACATCAGCAGGGGTGCAAAGGGAAGGGTTGGAGAAGGAGGAGGAGGAGAAAGCCGGGGTGCATGGTGAAGGGGAAGGGTGGAGGAGGAACTGGGAATCAGATGTGAGTTAGGATGTTGTGGCAGGGGTGTGATGAGGGAAGGAGGAGGGACTCTGGTGTGAACTGGGATGGTGCAGTTGGGTAGTGAAGTGAGGGAGGGAGGGACTCAGGTGCATGATAGGACACAGTGGCAGGGGTGCAAGAGTGGAGGGGTTTGAGGAGCTGCTACACTCTGATGCTTGGAGAGGAGGAGGAAGAGACTAGGGTGTGAGTCTGTGGCACAGATGCTAGAAGAGGGGAAGGAGGAGACTTATGGTGTAGAAAAGGGGAGGATTTCTGGGTTTGTGGATGTGTGAACATGTCACTTCCTCTGGTAGGAAGGGGCAGGGCATTACCATGCTGCATGGAAGGTGGGACATCTGGTGGTAGAAAGGGGTGGGACATTGCCATGGCAACCACCTGTCAAATGAGGTGGCATGAGTTGATTGGCTGAAATTTGATATTTGACAAGTTATATAGACTTATGCTACTATGAGAAGACCATCACTTTTTGCTCTATCATTCAGTGGTAAATTGGAGACACAACTGTGTGTGTCAAGATGGTGGCAATGCTGGGCTATGCTTGAATTTTGAGAGAACAACTGGGAGCAAGACTGCTGGAGATTTTTTGTATTTTATATATCTGAGTGATTTATTTGAGTGCCTGTGCATTTTATATACAGCACTATTTTAAACTCATTTTTCGTTGGACTAAATTGTGAATCTGACTGTATGAAAGTGTTACCAGAGTCACTGGAGCTTTTTTAGAACAAAACGGGAATAGTGGCTAAGCTTACTTTTGTGGGAGGCTTTCTGCTTGTCTGTACCCATTAAAGAGTGCTGGTTATAGATTTTTCTTTTTCTGGAGTTGGATCAAGGGCTGTTTAGTCAGGCTGAACTGCTACTGGTCCATGGCTACAGTGGTCTGTGAAGGGCTGGAGTGTCGGTCTGAGGACAGAAATAGGTGGTAACGTTTTGAGGAGGAGCACTTTGAAACAAGACTAGGAGGAAGGAAGGAAGGAAGGAAGGAAGGAAGGAAGGAAGGAAGGAAGGAAGGAAGGAAGGAAGGAAGGAAGGAAGGAAGGAAGGAAGGAAGGAAGGAAGGAAGGAAGAAATGGGACAGCCTGTGCTACTCGAGACTCTGGATGAATGAAGGATTGAGTGTCATGTAGCAAACAGGAGGCTGCAGCATTGAAGTTTTGGAGAGTTTTGAGATAATAGACCCATAGCTGAGATTTGGGGTGTCTGAAGGGGTTATCTGGAGGGTCGGACACTGGAGGGTGTTCGACCAAAGACAGTGAGAACCGGTGGGGCAGCCACTGAAGGGTGACTGCTACATGGGGGAGTCCCTGAAGTGCCCTGAGGTCTTGGTTGAGTCGGGAAGATTTGAAAAAACTGATGGTTGCAGCTGATAAGTAAAGAAGACTGTCTGGAGTTAGTGTTTTCCTCCTCTCCTGGTATGCAGAGAACTTAGTGAGTAGGAGTACAACTTTGAAGTTCTGGAATTATTTTTAATAGACAATGTTGGACTGTCAAAATTCTAGAGCCAAGAGGGTGACAGCCTCTTGGGTTTTCTAATTACTTGGACTGTGGAGGTGAGAGCTCCCCAGTATATACTACAATATTCTGGACATTGTTCTTTTGAGCTGTTTGGACTTAAAAAAAAATTCTGGACTCAAATTTAGTAATTCTTGCTTTTGTATGTAAAAGTTCTGGAGACACTGAAATTATTAAATATTTAATTGTGATTGGTTGGGCATCCATGGCACTCCAGACACTACCTCATGGGTTTTAGCCCACCTGATAGGCTAGTGTTGCACATGACCCTAGATCAAATTTCTAGTATATCCAGGTACCAGAAACCCCTGCTCTCCAGTTTCGAATCATGCATCTGATCAGGCAACAAGCACACCAGGAATCCCTGTCTGGTCCATACAAAGGTAGGCCTTGAACTTACAGGTATAAGAATATAACATTTAATCTGAGGCTTACTAGAGAAAAGAAATGCAAGCGATGTGGTTTGTTTTTTGTACTGCCCAATATTGGGCTATATAGAGAAAAATGTGAAGAGGGATTTGGTATAAGAACAGCTCTATCTAGTCTGCATGTCTCTGTTTGGTTGTTCTAAACTCTACAAGAATCAGAGGCAAAATTTAGCCTAGAATGCTTATTTGCAGCTTTTACCATTTGCTCAGTTCCCTAAGCTTTGTTTTGTCGTTGCAATGCTTATTTAGATGTCTAAGGATATTGCAAACGCCACTATAGCGCGTTGTTGTAAAGATTAGACAAAGAGTGTTTTCATCCCCAATTTAAAGGTTGTCTTCACCCACTAAGGTTTGTATCTCTGGTTGTTTTTTTGTTCACTTGGTTTAGTGAGGAGAATGTCCGTGGTTTGGCCTTCGGGCTCGAGAACAGAGAGAGCACCCGCGGAGAGTGTTTTTTTCCTAGGGGACCCTGTGTCTGCAGCCAGCGTTCCCCCCTCTTCCAGGGGGAGGCCCTATCAGTAGCCATTAGCCTCTCCCTAGGGGGAACTACTTCGTCAAGGGCTCAGTTCGGCTCTAAGGACCCCCTTAGCTAGGCAGCCCACGTGCCTCCCCCTATTCATGCAGCCTGGATTCGGGGGATGACCCAGGCCTCGCAGCCCCTCATCTACTCTCTCCCCTGCAACCAGGCATCTAGAACCCAGCCAAATGGAGAGTTGCAGCTGGGGCAGTATGCGTGACTGCACCTGAAGGGTCTCTCCCATAGTGACCCCCCAGTTTATGGCTCACCAAGGCACACAGATGCCTGTCTCTTCCTCCTCCTGGGTCCCTCCCACTGTGACCCGGGTGTTAGGAGATGGCACTCCCTGGACCACCTACTCTGCTACGCCATGGATCCCTCCCCATAGTGACCCATGTGCACTTGTTCCTGCAGAAGAACCCCCTGGTAGAGTCGACCATCCCATCCCACGTCTGCGGGGTCTCTCCCACAGCGCCACCCGCACTCTGGCTAGCCTCCCAAGGAATCTATACAGACACCAGGCAATAGCCTGCTGTTCCATGCTGAATCACAGGGGACAAAAAGGACCCCTGCAGGGCATCACACTGCACTAAACTAAGGTCTTTCTTCTCTCTCACCAGATGGTCAAAGCCAAGAAGTGTTCTGCTTGCCAATGCTACCTCCTACCCCCAAAACCTGTGGCCCCTCTGTAGCCTGTCTACTCGACGATGATGATTCACCCATGGAGCAAATGCCCCCCATGGGGCCCAGCAACCCAGGGCCCAGCAGCCCCACATGGATGGACCCTGACTCCCTCCTGATCCAGAATCAGCAGGCCATGGTCGCCATGATGGAAAGCCAGCAAAACATTCATGCTAAAAATAATGGAAAAGCTCGAATCCCTCACCCAACACAGAGTTATTTCAGTGATCCCAGAACCAGGCAAGGCAGGGGGGCAACCAGAGGAGCTTCCAGACCCATGGAGGACACCTTGCAGGAGAATCCCTACTTGGGATACTGATGAGGGCGAGGGACATTCAGAGGAAGAGGATGGGGTAGAATCCGGCGAAGAGGAAGCGGAACTCCTGACTATGCCGTCTCTCACTGCAAAGTTGTGTTCTTTTGACACAGTTCCAGGGCTCATGAAGATTATCAAAAGCACTATGGGGTTCGACATCGAGGAGAGTAAGCCTGAGTTGAAACTCGACCCCATGATACAACTGAAGGTGTTGAACCCGGAGACTTTTCCAGTATGCCCAGCTATTGAGGATGTCTTCAATAAAGAATAGCAATCCACGGAACCAGGCAGAATGCCAAACAAGAAAAACCTGGACAGAATGTATCCATTTCAAGAGGAAAGTCTGGTGCCTGCAAAGCCCCACCATTGACCCTCAGGTAGTGGACCCTGCAAGAGGACAGTGTTACCATGCAGAACAATAGCTCTCAAAGATCCTATGGACAAGAACGGAGGACATGCAAAGAAGGTATTCGAAATTGAGACACCGCAGCAAAAGCGGCCACTACTGCCATCTACACAGCCCGAGCACAGATCCGTTGGCTTGAACTTCAGGAGCAAGCCAACCTGAAATCCAGGGAGGCAGAACTCTTAGAATGCACCTTAGATGCTGCAAAGTACCTTGCTGACATGGCGGTAGATACCCTGCGCCTACACGCCAGGGCCACAGCTATCATCAATCGTGCCCAGAGAGCGTTATGGATAAAATTGTGGGACACTTACAATGAATCTAAGACTTTATTGCAGAATTTACCTCTGGGGAAGTATGTTTGAGGAGGGGCTAAGGATTACCTAAAACAAAAGGAGGAGGGTGAAGACCTCCTTAAGGTAGCTAGTACAACTACCTCCCCTCATCGAGGTGAGATTTCGGAGGAATAGGCTATACCAACCCCGCAGGGACTCGCACAGCAAATGGTTATTTTGAGGCAGAGGACATCCCACAGTCCTGTAACCCTTACCCACAGGCCTATCATCCGTCCTCCCTTCGAGCCCGCGGTGCAAAATCGGGGATAAGGTAGAAGTTACAGGAGAAGCAACAGCAACTCGCCCTCCTACCATTCACAGTCAGGGACCCTACCCACCAGTAGGGCAAAGGCTCTAGTTATTCTCACACCTTTGGTTCAACCCAACCTTGGACAGGTGGGTCCGGGAAGTGGTCTCACGGGGGTACTCCACAGAGCTGTCCCACTCTCAAATCCCCCACAGATTTGTATCCTCCCCAATAGCCAAAAGAAAGGTCACCCCTCACCAGGTCCAACGCATCTTGTTGGGACTAGTCCGGAACAGGGCCATCCAGCCCGTTCCCCAGCATGAACAAAAGCTGGGGTCTACTTCAATATTATTCCTCGCACCTGTGAAGTCAGGAGAACTCAGACCTATTCTAGACTTAAAACATCTCAACCAGCATGCGGTGTGCCACAGATTCAAAATGGAGCGATACGATCCAACTCTATGCAGTCTCTGGGCAGGCGACTACCTGACATCTATAGATCTAAAGGACGCTTATCTTGACATCCCTATCATTCAAAAACACAGGCAGTTCCTCTGTTACGCATCTTGGGCCACCATTTTCTGTACCAGGCCTTACCATTCGGCCTTACATCAGCCCCGAGAGTGTTCACCAAGGTCTCCATAGTCCTGGTGGCCAGACTCAGAGAGCAGGGACTGGATATCATACCATACTTGGATGATAGGCTCATTCGAGCATGTTCCAAGAAACAGGCCCTACAGGACACAGTGACCACCTTACAGGCGCTTGAGGAGGACGGTTGGGTGGTCAGTAGGGAAAAGAGCCATCTTATTCCCATGCAGCAGATCAAGCATCTGGGAGTGCTGATCAACTCGGCCCACGGATGGGCAAAACCGGCCCCCTCGAGGGTCGTCAACCTGATGACCCTGGCCCATCAAATGAAGGGCCACCACCAGGCAACCATTGGTTCGTATAGCTCAGTTGTTAGATGCATGACATCATGCATAGATCTCATACCCTGGACCAGGTGGCATATGCCAGCTCCAGACATATGTCCTCACTCAGGGAGCAATCTCTAATGAACACAATCTGCAGGTCACTGTCCCGCTACCACCGTCAGTGAGACCCTCGCAAGCATGGTGGACAGTGAGTTGAACCTCACCAGTGAGTTCCCCTGGAGGCCTCCTACATGGCCAGTAGTAGAGATAGATGCGAGCCTGTCCAGTTGGGGCATGCCTGGAGATTCAACAGCCCAGGGTCTATGGTTGCCAGTGGAATCCAAACTGTCCATCAACGTCCTGGAGATGAGGGCAATATACCATGCGCCAATATTTTCAAACCCCTGCATGACACGGCCAGTCGGTCTTATGATATGTTCTGACAATGGTCTGGCCAGTGGGCTACATACTGTAAAACAGGGCAGTACCAGGAGCAGAGCCATGCTAAGGGGAAAATATCAGTCCTCAATTGGGCTCAATCCAGCCTCAGCTATCTGGCGCAGTACACCTTGCAGGAAAACCTAACGTAGTGCTGGATTGGCTCAGCAGACAACAGGTGCACAGGAGAATGGTGGTTTGCACCCTGATCTGTTTCAGATGATCAAAGTACATGAGGACCCGTAACCATAGATCTCATTGCAACACAGGAGAACACACAGGTCAAGGATTAGTACTTGCATTTCAGGGAGAGTCACTCCCAGGGAACCGGCGCCCTATCCCAACCTTGCGGTCGGGATCATGCATATGTGCTCCCACCTCTCCCCCTAATTCCCCAGGTACTAGCCAAAATATGGGCATTGTGTCACACCATCATTCTAGTGACCCCATACTGGCCACGAAGGACATGTTTTTCCTCCGTTCACGAGATGTCCCTAGCCAGCCTCAGACTCCCTCACCGAGCAGACATGCTCTCCCAGGGCCCAGTGATCCACCCGGCCCCGCGGACACAGAAGCTCATGGCCTGGCTCCTGAGAGGAGGAGACTAATGGAGGCAGGCTACCATAACTCTGTTGTCAGTACCATATTACAGTCTATATGGACCTCCACCACCTCCACTTCGGTAGACAATGGTCTATATTCTCGGGGTGGTGTTAAGAAAGAGGTAAGGTACCCGAGCAGATGGACATGGCTACCATCCTGCTATTCCTACAGCAGGGAGTGGACAAGGGCCTAGCCCACTCTTCCCTCAGGGTACAACTGTCAGCTATAGTGGCGGCTACAGGGTCCATTGGGGGTACAGTCCGGGAGCACATCCGATGCCCTGCGCTTCCTGAAAGCGGTGGAGATACTCCAACCAAAGACGTGACCAACTATCTCACCTTGGGATCTCCCACTGGTACTCGACTCCGTCAGCTCAGCGCCCTATGAGCCACTTCAGGAGGCGGACCTATTCTGGGTTGGCCTCATGACATGTTTCCTGGTGCCCATCTGCTCGGCCAGACAGATAAGAGAGTTGGGGGCTCTGTAGTGCTCAGAAACCTACACTGTTTTCACCCCTCAAGGAGTCCGTCTACGAACGGTACCAGCTTTCCAGCCCAAGGTGTCCACTGCATTCCACAGGAAACAGCCAATTGAATTACCCACCTTCCCTGCGGACACACAGCAGGGCACTCAGTTGGTCCCACATCACCTGGATGTCAGATCCACCCTCTCCGTCTACATAGCCAGAACACGGCCCCTCCGTAAGACGGAAAGATTATTTGTCATCGCTAAGGGACAAAGGCAAGGCAGGGCAGCCTCCAAGTCCACGATCACCCAGTTGGCTAAGGAGAACCATTCCAGAGCGCTTGCCTAGCAAAGCAAATGATACCCCCACAGGGGTATCAAGGCCCATTCCACCAGGGCAGTAGCCACATCCTGGGTAGGAAAGGGCCAATGTGTCCTCTGAAGACATATGTAGGGCAGCTACTTGGAGTTCCCTGCACATGTTCACTAGACACTACAGACTCGGAACACCTGCATTCCATACAGTCCACTTTCGCCACACAGATCCTCCTAGCAGCAACTTCTTCCCCTCACTCATAGACCACTCTGCTCCCTCCCTCGGGTACTACACCACTTCTTATCTACCCATGAGGTAATGTCTGGAGTGCCATGGATGCCCAACCAATCACAATGGGTGTTTACTCACCTGGTAAAGGTGATTGTGTTGGTTGGCATCCATAGCACTCCAAGGCCCTCCTTCAGAGTGCTCAGAGTGACCGGGACTGAAAGTTCTTTAAATCTTACCAGGCTTGGGGGGCAGCTGCAGTGAAAAGTTCAGTCGTCCCTACCGGACTCCAGATTAGATTGTAACAATAGTATAATAAACTCGCCTACTGGCTCCTCTGAGATCACGCCGTAGCTAGCATCTTCTTCACGCCATCATTTTGGTCTTCCTTGCATTGTTGTTTTTCTCTTGCATTTTCACTAACCTTGATTTCAGCTATGGAAGATTCAAACTGGAGAAGCATGGGTTTCTGGGACCCGGATATACTAGAAATTTGATCTAGGGTCATGTGCATCACTAGCCTATCAGGTGGGCTAAAACCCATGAGGTAACGTCTGGAGTGCCATGGATGCCAACCAACACAATCACCTTTACCAGGTGAGTAAACACCCATTGTGTGTTGTGTGGAAGTGTTTTGGTGAAAGGTGTGTGAAAGAAGTATGATTGGGTAATATAGAAGGTGTATTTTTTGGGTGGTGAGGGTGTGGTATTAGAGGAGTGTGAATTAGTGAGTGGGTTGCGGTGGGTGGAGGAGGTGTGGTGAGTGGATTTTAGTGGGCGGTTGGTGTGTGGCACTTGAGAAGCTTGAATTATTGTGTGGGTTGTTTTGTTTTTAGAAATGTGTTGGGGTTTGGGGCCCATGGGCAGCTTCTCAGGTGATAATCTCCGGGGACTTCTTCATCCAGCTCCCAGTACTGTCATCAGAAGCCTACTTTAGACATAGGGCTTTAGGGATAGCTCAGAGGGGGGCCTGGTGGGGCATCCCTCGAGTGGATGCCGGAGTGTCTGGGATTTGGGTGGTGAAGTCAAGGAGATGCCCTGGGGTGAAATGGGGACTTGAACAGGGTGTGCCCTATCTGTTCCCCATACCCAAGGGCTCCACCATAAAGGGTGGACAGATGACTAGTCCAGTTGCTTCACCTCATCCAACTCAGGCTGTGATGTACAATGCCAGATTGATAGGGAACAAGATGACTATAATGGCGGACTTAACATTCTCTGTAGATTGCATCACAGAGACCTGGCGGGATGAAAATGCTGCCCCAGTTTTAGAGGTGGCAGTGCCAGCTGGATACTCTGTGATACACAGCTCGAGGAAGGATCGTAGGGGCGGGGGGTGGCTATTTGTTTTAAATCTAGCCTGAACCTGACAGTTCTGCCTATGGGTCCTATAAGGTCCTTTAAATGTGTGGCTGTCCAGGGAGGTATGGATGTGGGCTTCAGTGTCCTTCTGCTCTATCGTCCCCCAGGTAGTGATGGGGATTTTTTGTGAGAGGTCGAGGGCTCATTACAAGCCTGTTATTGGAATCCCTTAGGTGATTGATCCCGGGATTTCAATGCCTGGATCAATGGGGGCTATCAAAATTTAGGAGAGACCTTCTTGGGAGCATGGGGGCACTGGGCCTGACACAAAAGATAATTACAGTGGCCTTTTCAGGCCACACATTAGATTTGTTTTTTTTTTCTTCTGAAGCAGGATATTATGGACCTTAGTGTAGATCCGGTGGTTTGGTCAAATCATAGCACCGTGGGGTTCACTTTTAGGGCCCTCCCCAGATGGTCCTGCTCCTATGGAGATGCTCCAGTACTGGTCTTTAAGGGGAGTATCCCCAGAGGACCTTTATGTGGTATTGGACCTATCGGGTGTTGGGGCAGCTTGTGTGACTAGGTTGGAGGAGGCAGTAGCGGCCTATAGTGAGGCGGTTGGTGCGACCTTTGAATCAGCCACACCCTTGCATGTCCGAGTGTCCGACCCCTGTCTACTCATCGGAGATCTCTCTAGTATGATAAGAATCTCTGAGGTTTAAAAACTAGGGGTCGGAGGTTAGAGAGGCATTGGAGGAGATCTGGTCTGGTGGGGGACAAATTGGCCCTGAGGACACATTATGTGGACTACCGGGGGCAATTTCCCATAAAAAGACAGAATTTCTGTCTAGGGAAATTTGTGTAGTGAGAAACAGACTGGCTCAGCTCCTCTGCACAGTGGACAGGCTATTACACCCTGCCTGTCTGTGTGTCAGAGTATGAGCACAAGATGTGAGGAGCTGGCTCTGTTTTTCGATGACAAGGTGTCCACCATCAGGGCTGAGGTCTCATCGAATGCCTCTCGAAAAGGCTACTTGGTCTGGGCTGAGTAGAGTAGGAGAACTCCTCCTATGTGGAATGAGTTTGAGCTGATTGGGGTTGCGGAGGTGGTAGAGATAATCTTTAATCTGCAGCCAACCCACTGTGATTTAGATCCAGGTCCAACTAGCCTTTTGGTGGAATGTTTGGACCTGATTGGTCCTGTGATTGCTGGAGTAGTCTGGAGTTCGTTAAGGAATGGAATATTTCCTTTAGCCTTGAAAGAGGCCTTGGTTAGACTCCTTTTGAAAAAAAAAACATCTTTGGACCAGGACTGCCTCAACAATTACAGACCTGTTTTAAATCTCCCATTTTCAGAGAAGGTTGTAGAAAAGGTGGTGGCCATTCAGCTGGAGAGACATCTTGCTGCTTCCTCTGCTATGAGCCTTTCCAGTCTTGGTTCTGAGTGGGGCATAGTACAGAGACAGCCCTGGTGAGGGTGCTTAATGACCTCCTTATGGCAAGAAATAGAAGGGGCCACACCATCTTGGTCTTTCTAGACCTTTCTGCGGCATTTGACATCGTGGGCCATGAGGTGTTACTTGACTGACAGCGGTTTTGGTGTGGCTTGTCTGGAAATGTCATCAACTGGTTTAGGTCATACCTGACAGACAGAGTGCAGAGGGTGACCATGGGAATTTTCTCATCAAATCCAAAGCCTCTGTGCTGTGGTGTTCTGCAGGGGTCAGTCTTGTGGCCTCTGTTGTTCACAGTATATATGCTGCCATTGGGGGACATTATCTGGCGGTACAGCCTGGGTTTTCACTGCTATGCAGATGATACACAGCTGTACCTGTCCTGTGCTCCCAATAGCCAGGTGTCAGACTCTGTATTTATTTATTTATTTATTAGCATTTGGTAACCGGGTAAGTGCGCTAGGCAACAGACCTGCCCATTTTCAGGCACGACCCGGGAGACCACAGGACATTGGTTACAATATGCAGAAATGCACAGACATAATATAGGTGTACAGGAGCAAAACAAGATATACATTGGGTAGCACAGTAATAGTTACATAAGGGTATATTTTAGGCATAGATCATAATAAGGATGTAAAATAAAGCAATTAGGGTAACCATAAAGACAGCTGAGGACAGTAAAGACATCAGGTTCATAGCCACCTAGAACAATGTTATTGCATGGGAGAACATTCAGGTAGTACTTTCAGGGTCAGAATCCGACAGCCTGCAGTGGGACAAAGCAAATTAAGAGCATTTGCATTGGCCAGAGGCTAGGAGGAGTGTGTGAACAGCGAGTTTCTGAATTCTCAATGGGAGGCTGAAGTTTTCACCATAAGAGGGGTAAGGTTCCAGAATTTGGGAGCAAAATGGGCAAATGCCTGTTCACCCATTTTTTGTCATGGAAGGTCTAGTGGAGACATGGGGACAGAGGAGACCTGAGGGTGCGGGTGTGTGGTAGGAGTCAGGAGGTTGGCAAGATGGACAGAGGCCGAGGAGGTCTAGACAGGGGGAGTCGATAAAGCAGCCCAGTGAGTGAGCTCGGGAATATCCTTGGGTGACACAATTTAAGCCAGCATAAGGAGACAATGATGGGTAAGACATGCGGCAGTTAAGGCGAATCTACAGATGTTGTTGTAGACAGTGTCCCATTTGTGAGTGTATGAGATTTGCAGCAAGAGGAGGGGCAGAAACATATTGGAGCTGGGGTAAGAGAATACCTCTCTCAGCAGAAAGTCTAGCAGAAGGAGTGAGGGAGTGGGCGCATGCGATAAGCTCCGCCACTCTTAGCATTGACGCATTTGCACACCATATTGACATGTTGAGACAGGTCATGGTGGGGATCCAAAGTGACCCAAGGTACTTGGAAGGACTCCTTAGTGTTTGAGATGAGGGAGCCATCAAGGCATTGAACCCGAGCCTGTTCGCAGGGGCAGACAGTTTCTTAGAGATCCGAATAGCATAGCACAGGTTTTTCTAGGTTCAGGACTTGGTGTTTGCTAGAGAGCCAGGTCTGCAGGAATTGGAAGTCATTAGTGAGAGTGGAGTTGATGGCAGCATTGATTTTATTGAGAGTAGAGAACAAGACATCTGCATTATGTAAGAGTGCAACTCATGCCGGGACATGGTGGGAATATCTTTTAGGAAGAGGGAGAAGAGTAGAGGTCCAAGTGATCCTGGGAACTCCACAGAATGTTTGGGGAGGAAAGGGCCTTGTGAAATGCTACCACCTGAGTCCGATTGTCCAAGATAGCTATGGAACCAGGAGAGCGTTGGTCAGATGCTCCAATGGATTGGAGCTTCTTTAGCATGAAGAGAGGATGGTGTACCATGTCGAGGCTTTAGACAGGTCGATAAAAATGACCCATGGTAGGCCACGGTCCATATTGTTTCTGATGTCATTTGTAGTTGTGTAAGTGCAGAGGTGGTACTGTGATCGGGCTGGAAACCATGTTGGCCACAGGGTTTGAAAATTAAGCATGTCAAGGTGAGCAGCAAGCTGGCGGTGGACTATTTTTCAAGCAGCTTACTGAGAGGGCAGAAAGAGATATAGGGCGGTAGTTGGACATGAGTTTGACATCGCCGTTTTTGTATAGGGATGGTTCTGGCAGTTTTCAGGTGGATGGGACAGTGAACATATTACGAATCAAGAGGTTAAAAAGCCAGGTGATAGGTCTGGATTAAGGCCATGTGCATACTGCTTAAGTATGCAAGGATGGATGCCTCAGGCCCTTGACCTCAAGGTTGAAGGGAGTTAAGTAGTTTGTGAGCTTCAAGGTATCAGGGTTGGAGCCAGAATGAAAGGGAGGTAGGAGGGGTGAGGGAGGAGAAGAGGGACAGTCAGGTTGTGGGCTAGTTAGAGCAGCGACTGGTGGAGAAGAAAAGGGCATTAGGCGTTGGCAATGGTGTCATGGTTGGTGCAGTGAACACCTTGAATGTTCATGTCAGCTGGATTCTGTTGCTTGTCGTTGCCGAGAATGTCCTTAATTTTAGACCAATACCTGCAGGTTTGTAGAGGATGTTATTAGTAGGTTCCTATAGTAGGTGCTTTTGTGTACAGAATTTGTCTTTTTGCTACTTTTAATGCACAATAGTCTTCAAAGTCTCTGCAGTGGGAGATCTTCCACCTGGACCAAAGTTGTCCCTATAGATTTGAGAAGTTGAAGCAGTGATGTTAGCCCTTGGTTACTTCCCTGCCATCTCACGTGTGGTGACTGGGATGTGAAGTTTTGAAGATAGAGGAGGAGGACGGAGTTGAAATATTCTGTGGCTATGTTAATGTCCTCTGTTTGGTAGAGGGGAAACACAACCTAAGGTCAGTTAAGAAGTCCTCGCTGACTTAGATGGGAGAGATTAGGAAAGTTACAGTTTTAGCAGGGAGGGGAGGAATGACAGTGTTCCAGACACAGTAGATGGGATAGTGGTCACTAATTGTGTCAGGTAGCACACCAGCTGAGGCAACATATTCCGTCCTGTTAGTAGAGTATCCAGTCAAGGAGGGTGGCACAGTTGCCCCCACGTGAGACCCTTGTGGGTTCATGTATGAGCTGGGATAGATTTGCCTTGCTAGCTAAGGAGGATAGGTTAGCTGAGTTTTTCTCGGACCAGTCAAGGTTAAAATCACCAAGGCAGATAATGTCATTCTTGCCTGTAACTGAAGGCAGAAACCCTAGGAGTTCAGTGATGCCTTGTGTAGCATTTTTTGGGGGGATATAAGTACAAAAAATATGGAGTTTCTTTACACCCCAGAGCAGTAGGGAGTTAGGATTTCACAGTTTGGTAGGAGGGGTCCTGCAGAAGGTAATGTTTAGGTGAGTTTTGAAGTAGAGGCAAGGCCACCTCCCCTTTTTAGTGGCAGGATGGTGCATTTCTGAGCATGTTGTATCCAGGAAAGTGGCACTGATAGTCAAGCACTGTAGGCTTAAGGCAGGTTTCTGTGATGGCGGGCGTCCGGGGCGTTAAGTATAGATCCAAGCCTGGAGGTCATGGAGGTTGGCCATAAGGCTCTAGCATTCAGGTGGGCAAAAGTTAGTCCATCGGTTTTAGGGAGAGTGGTGGCCGGGGGCAAGGTTTAGCCAGGATGCAGAGATGGACCAGGGGTTGATCTCAATGTCACCGGATAGTATAAGAGATAGGGTAAGTAACCATAGCGGGGTGATGAGGTACACCCTGGTAGAGATGCAGGGTGGCGGCTTCAGATGAAGGTGAAGGTATCTGACTATTAGGCTAATACGCTTGCTGATGAGAGCAGAGGGGGGTAGAGGTAGTGGAGTGGCAGTAGCAAGCATGTTGGAGTAGTAGAAGTCAAACTGAGTATAAGTATTGGCAGAAGCTGTTGATGTGTTCAAGCAGTAAAGCTCAAAGAGGATAGGAAGACAAAGTATTTCCCATGAGGGCGCTAGGAGGGAGGAGGGATATTTTGACTAGAAGAAGGGTGAGGTGAGAGAGAGAAAGAGACAGCAGAGGCTCCTTTAATATAAATCACCAAGTGAAAACAGCTACTAGAGAGCAGTAAAATGTGACAAGTGAGGTATTGGAGAAAAATTGCTCGAAGACTTAATCAGGCTCCCTCTAGTGGCAAAACAATATAAGAGACTAATGGAGAGTTGGGTGTTGTTGTTGGGGAATTAAAAAAAAAAGATCAAGGTAGAATTACCTGGTGTGTCTCGGTGCAGTGACTCTAAGCTTTTAAATACAGTTTCAGGCAAATGCAAATAGTTTTAGCTGGTTCGTTTTAAAAGTTTCAAAATCAGGCACAAAGTAACAGTTCTGCTCCGTTTGAGCCTGGGCAGCAACTTCGGTGCTACTCTGAGCCAGGATTCATCGCGCTGAGCAGGGAGCTGTGGCCGTTTCAGAAAAGGCGCCAGATGGCCAACGGTGGTGGCAGCAGCCTGGATCAAGGTAGAAATTACCTGGTGTATCTCGGGTTCGGGGCTTCTGCGGGCAGGGAGGGCTTCAGGGCAGGCCCTCGTGACCTCCGGTCTCCTCGGGGGAGGGGGGTGGTCTCTGCCACCTTGAGGAAATCCAGATATGGATGACTCACAATTGGCCTAAACTTAACCCAGACAAGACTGAGGTACTGGTGGTGGAGCCGGGACGTCAGGGTGGGTGGGAGTGACACTATGCCCTGACCTTGTGCTGGAGGGTGTGCCTTTAGCCCCCTCTAGGCAGGTGAAGAATTTTGGAGTAATCCTGGATGGTGGGCTGACACTTGAGGCACAGGTGTCGGCAGTGGTGAGACCCAGGTTTTATCATTTCAGAAACATTGTCCGAATTCCAGCCCTGATCCCACTTGATGACCTGCCCACACTGGTGCATGCTTTTATCACTTCCAGGTTAGACTAGTGCAATGCTCTGTACCTAGGGATATCTGGAGACAACCTCTGCAGACTTCCGCTGATGCAGAATGCGGCAGCGAGATTATTGTTGGGGGTGAAAAAATGTGAACATATCACCCCGGCTCTCCACGAACTGCACTGGCTGCCAGTTCGGTGGAGGATTGTCTTCAAGATAGGGCTGCTGACCTATAAGTCCCTGCACAAGAGGGGCCCAGTCTATCTGCAACAGCTCCTTGTGCTGTACCGCCTGGCCTGGGCTCTCCATTCTGCCGAGGACAACCTACTTACAGTTCCCAGGGTTAGGCTGCAGCATTCGGGTGATCGAGCACTTGCAACTGCTGAGCCTACCCTGTGGAACTTCTTGCCTGGCTATCTTAGGGAGGCTCCCTCGGTGTAAGCCTTTAAGAAGGGTCTAAAATCATATTTATTTAATCAAGCTTTTAATTGAAGGGGTTTTATAATAATAGTATGTTTTATGATGCTTAGTTAAGCTGCTGCTCCCAGCTGTATTCTGTATATTGTGTTTGGATTAAATGTGTATTGTTGAATTTCTAAGTGCATGTTATGTGTGTTATACTGTGCAGCACCCAGAGCCTTTGGAGATGGGTGCTATATAAATAAAATATCTATCTATCTAGCTATCTATATATATTTTTAAACATAAGGGTTAGATATTCAAAGGTCCCCAGGAACACAGTGCAAGTGGCTGTGCATCACAACCAAGATGTGCTGCCCCAAACCACCACCATATTCAGCTGATGTGCCACAGGTTGCGTCAGCACAAACACTAATGAATATACCATGGATGTGCCATAGCACAACTGCAAAAGTGCAGCGCAGAATGCCAGGATAGAATATACCAAGTGCAGCAGGCCTACCTGGATCTGGAGCAGCGTGTCAGTACTCATGGTGGGCCATGAACACAGACCAAGTGCAAAGTCAGAGTGGTCCCAGCAACCGTGGCCATGGTGTACAGAGTGGCACTGCAGAGGAGCAGGATGGGCACCATGCAGCACAGCAGGGGCACAGAAAGTGGAAACACATACAGCAGCATGTGCTGTACCTAGCATAGAAACATAGAAACATAGACTCTGATGGCAGATAAGGATGGCTTGGCCCACCTAGTCTGCCTATTTCCCTACCTACAGGATAGAAACATAGAAACATAGAAACATAGAAACATAGAAGTTGACGGCAGATAAGGACATCAAGGCCCATCCAGTCTGCCCATTTCTTTTCTACCTTATAAATGTGCCATCGAGCCTTTGCTCTGTCAGTGACCTATCTATTCATAGTCATTTGTATTGCTCCTTATGCCTATCTATGCCTGTTTGAAGCCCTGCACTGTATTCATAGCCACCACTTCTTGTGGTAAGCTATTCATGCATCTATCACCCTTTCTGTGAAAAAAGAATTTCCTCACATTCCCCATAATCGGCCTCCCTCTAATCTCATGCTGTGTCCTCTTGTCCTGCTATTTTTCTTATATTTAAACATGTTAGACTCTTTCACCTTGTTTATGCCCTTAAGGTGTTTAAATGTCTCGATCATATCACCTCTCTCCCTCCTTTGCTCAAGGGTATACATACTGAGCTCCGTTAATCTGTCCTCATATGTCTTCTGATGCAGTCCCTGCACCATTTTGGTTGCCCTTCTCTGGACTGCCTCAATTTGGTTAATGTCCTTGTGAAGGTGTGGCCTCCAATACTGCGCAGTACTCAGATGGGGCCTAACCAATGTCTTGTACAGAGGATTATTACCTCCCTCTTACGACTTGTAATACCCTACTAATACACCCTAACCCCCCTAGCCTTACCTACTGCTTTGAGGTCTGCTTGGATGATTTTAGGTCATCAGTGATGATGATGCCCAAGTCTCTTTCTTCCTTTGTGACTGCTAGCAACTCCTCCCAGCCTATAAGTGGCTTCAGGGTTTCTCTTCCCTATGTGCATGATTTTGCACTTCTTTGCATTAAATCCAGTTGCCACTCTTCTGACCATTTTGCTAGTTTATCCAGATCTCTTCTCATTCTGCCCACCCCATCTGGATCATCTACTCTGTTGCAGATCTTGGTGTCATCTGCAAACAGACAAACCTACCCTCTAGTCCATCTCAGGGTCACTAATGAAGATATTGAATAGGACTAGCCCCAGGACTGATCCCTGAGGTACCCCCTTGTGACTTGCATCTCTTCTGACTGTATACCATTACCACCACTCTCTGTTTCTCCCAGTCAACAGTTTGCCACCCAGTTGACCAACTTCTGCCCACCCAGGCCTACCTAGCTTGTTTATCAATCTTCTATGTGGAACAGTGTCAAAAGCTTTGCGTGAAGTCAAGGTAGGCGACATCAACTGCTCCCCTTGGTCCACCACTCTGGTTGCAGTCAAAGAAATCTATGAGATTAGTTTGACAGGACCTTCCTTTGTAAACCCATGCTGTCTTGGATCCTGTGCCTATGGATTCCAGGTGTTGCACTATCCTTTCCTTAAGGGTGCCTCCATAATCTTGCCCACTACTGAGGTAAGACTGGCCGGTCTGTAGTTCCCCACCTCCTCCCTGCTACCACTCTTGTGGGCGGGATCACATAAACCCTTCTCCAGTCTTCTGGGACCTCTCCTGTGCTCAGAGACTCACTAAACAATTCTGCTAATGGCTCTGCTAGTTCCTCCTTTAGCTCCTTAAGTATCCTGGGATGTATGCCATCCCGGGTCCCATTGCCTTATCCACCCTGAGCTTAGCAAGCTCTTGTAGGACCCTTTCTTTTGTGAAGGAGTAGTGCTCACCTCCCTCCCCCTGTGTCCATGATGCTGAGCTGTGGGCCCTGCCCTACCTTCTCTTCAGTAAATACTGAGCAAAAGTATCTATTTAGGATAGATGCCTTTACAGGGTCCTCCTCCTCACATGCTCCCTTTTCTCCATTAAGCTTAGCAATACCCCCTCTGGACTTTCTCCTTTCCTTTCACTAATGTATCTATAGAAAGTCTTGTCACCTTCTTTTACTGTTCATGCTAGTGTTTCCTCAGTTTGGGACTTTGCCTGCCTTACTACCTTACCTGCTTCCCTTAGGGCAGTTTGGTATGCCTCCCTATCTTCATCCTGCTGTGTTCCCATATATTTCTGAAGAGCCAGCCTTTGGTCTGACCTTTTCTGCTACTGTATTTGAGAACCAAAGTGGTTTCCTTCTTCTTTTGCACTTCCTTTTCTGTCTAACACAATGGGATGTTGCTTGAGTATTGTATCCTTAATGCTTGCCCACTTTGCCTGTACCTCCTCACCTGTGTTTCTTTTTTGCCAGGCTAGCTTAACTCTGTTGGCCATCTTATCAAAGTCAGCTCCTCCTGAAGTCCCATATTTTTGCCTTGGGAATGGGATGATTTAGATGTAGTAGCCAAATTGAACCATACCATGTGATGGTCACTGGCCCCAGGTGACCTTCTACCTGGAGATCTGTGAGCCCTTCTTTGTTAGTCAGTACTAGATCTAGGGATAGCCCTGTCTCTTGTGGGTTGCTGAACCAGTTGTTTGAGGCCCTCCCCCTGCAGGGAATCTACTATGAGTCTAGTTCTGGCAGATGTTCCTGCTGGTATTGACCAATCTGTATCTGGCATGTTGAAGTCTCCCATTATCAGAACCTCCCCTTTAGCTGTCATGTTTTGTATCTTCTAACAGTAATGTGTCTATGTCCTCCCTCTGGTCTGGGGGCCTGTAGACAACCCCAGTTCTTATGGCTGTCCCATTTCCTGTTTCCAGGGTGACCCACAGTTCTTCTGGCTCCTTATGTGTATTCTGAATTTCTGTAGCTTTGATATTTTCATTAACATACAGGGGCCTCTCCCCCACTACACCTCAGTCTCTTCAGAACAATACATAGCCAGGTACTGGGGAGTCTCCCAAGTGTGGTTACTGGTGACACATCTCACTAATGCTACTATGTCCAGTTTAGCCTCTGACATTGTTGCCTGCAGGTCTGGGATCTTATTTCAGGCTGTGAGCATTGTGTACATGATTTTCCATTGGCCAGATTTTGGTGTGTTAGTTGTTGGGTGAAGTTTGGCATTACCCTGTGCATCTGTGTGGGAGACAAACCTTTTTCTTACCTGGTGATGCAAATGAGCGAGCAAACACGCTGAATTCCTGTTTGACCACTAGCTGAGGGGAGGTGTGTTCTTCCAATCGACGTGTGGGGTGCTGCACCCCTCCCCCATTTGCTAGTTTAAATAATCTGCAAAGGCGTCAAACTTCTGCCCCAATGCACTGACTCCCTCTTTAGTCAGATGCAGTCCATCAAATTTAAAGAACTTTCGCTCCCAGAACTGTTGCCAGTTCCCTACAAATCTGTGTCCTTTTTCCTGGCACCAGTCCTTGAGCCACATGTTTAGCTCCCCTATCTCCCCTTCTCTGACCTTCCGTCCATCTGCTCCTTTCTCCCAGACTGGCAGGATCTCAGAGAAGGAGATGCCGGACGAAATAGATGATAGTTTGTCACCCAGCTTAGTCAGCTGCAGCTGCAGCTGGATAAGCTGCAGATCCTAGTTAACCAACAGCCTATTTCTTCCTACCCCCCATAAAAATTGCTTTATGTCTGTCCCATGCATTCTTGAATTCTCTCACAGTTTTAGACCCTACAACCTCCTCAGGAAGGCTGTTCCATTTGTCCACCACCCTCTCTGTGAAAAAATACTTCCTCACATTGCCTCCGAACCACTCCCCCATCTCCTAATTGTGTCCCCTTCTTCTTGAACATCTCTTTTTCTGAAAGATGCTATCCTCTTGGACTTTGTTGATTCCACTGAGGTACTTAATAGTTTCTATCATGTCCCCCTTCTCCCTCCTTTCTTCAAGGGTATACATATTAAGCTCCTTTAGTCTCTCCTCATATGGCTTCTCTTGCAGACCCTGTACCATTTTAGTTGCCCTCCTCTGGAATGCCTCTATCCTGTCTATGTTCTTGCAGAAATGGGGTCTCCAAAACAGGACACAGTACTCCAGATGGGGTCTCACCAATTGTCTGTACAAAGGGATAACAACTTCTTGTTTTCTGCTTCTGATGCCTCTCCCTATACATCCCAGTATCCCTCCAGCCCTCCCTTCTGCCTTCTCACATTGCTTGCTAACCTTATGGTCATCTGATATGATTACCCCCAGGTCCCTTTCCATTTTTGTTGTTGTTACTACCCCCCCCCAATGTGTAATCTTCCCCTGTGTGTTTGTTTCCCAGGTGCATTATTTTGCACTTCCTTTGCATTAAATCCAAGCTGCCATACTTCAGACTATTTCTCCAACCTTGCCAAGTCCCTTCTCATCCTTTCTACACCTCCTTGTGTATCAACCCTGTTGCAGATCTTTGTGTCATCTGCAAAGAGGCATACCAGTCCCTCTGCAATGTCATTTATAAAGACATTAAAAAGGACTGGACCCAGTACTAAACCCTGCGGTACCCCACTAGTAACCCCTCTTTCTTCACAATGGACTCCATTTACAATTACCTTCTGTGTCCTGTTGTCCAGTCAATGTTTTACCCAGGCTACCACCCTGGGACCCACTCCCAGGCTGATTAATTTGACTACTAATCTTTTGTATGGGACTGTATCAAATGCCTGCTAAAGTCTAGGTAGGCCATGTCCACAGCCCCGCCCTGGCCTACTACTTTGGTCACACAGTCAAAGAAATCAATTAGATTTGTCTGACATGACCTTCCCGCTGTGAACCCATGCTGCCTTGGGACCTGTGCCCCACTGGAATATAGGAACTCAACAATTCTTTCTTTCAGAAGTGATTCCATCACTTTCCCTACCACAGAGGTCAAACTCACAGGTCTCTAGTTTCCTGCCTCTGTTTTGGTCCCACTTTAGGGAAGGGGAATCACATCTGCCTTCCTCCAGTCCTCAGATATCACACCATCCTCCCATGATTTGTTTAAAAAGGTAGTCAGTGGTTTCACTAGTTCTCCCCTTAATTCTTTTAGAATTCTGGGCTGAATTCCATCAGGCCTCATTGCTTTGTCCACCTTCAGTTTTAGGAGTTCATTCAGAACACTTTCTTCTGCGAAAAGACTGGGATTGACCCCCCTATCCAGAGTGCTTGTGTTAATTGGAATTGGTACCTCCCCTCCTCCACTTTTGTGAATACTGAGCAGAAATATTCATTCGGTATCCCTGCTTTTTCACTGTCCCTGTCTGCCCACACACCGCCCATTCTATTCAACGTCATGTAAAAGGAAGTGAGGTGGGATACAGAAGGACTCCGACACAGACTGTATTCTTCAGCTGGATTCAGGAATTTATTTTGAAGAGCTCCAGATACAATATATCAAATAAAAATAAGGCGGACTTATTCCGACAAAATTAAATAACAAAGCAAGGCAAACATAAAGGCACAAACCAAGAATAGCAGTCTCCACTCTTTAACTAGGGCACTAGTTCCAGATGCATACAACTCACCATCCTGACTGCTACTGAAGTTTTACTTGTGGATGCTGGCAATATATATCTTATACTGATCTCTCATTGGATGACATATCCATCAATCAAGTATACTAGAGGTTTTCTTGTATAAAACAATAATTTATACATTTTTAAATATAAAGGAATTCACTATAACACACTCTAAACAGATATATGAGTTGTGGAAGTATTAATATTTTGTTTAGACTTCCATATGTTATGTTTGTATAGTAAGTCCCTCCCCCTTTAGTGTAAGAGTACCAACACTATGGCTGGCTGGCTCCTAGAGAGAAGGCAAACAAAAAAGCCTCTTACAAGCTTCTGCATTATATGCTAGGTAGTACAACATTTCCTTGGTTCTCTACAGTCACTTATATATTGTTGCTTATTTTAAAAAACTATTGTAGTTTAAGCTTTAGAGACTACAAACTACAGACTAACACAGGAATCCTTTACAAAGGGATTATAAACAACACTCCATGTTGTATGTATTAGCCTTCAGTTGTTTGTACTGGTAAGGGAATTCAAAATTTTACTTACTTCACTTAACCAGTGAAGCAGCGCTTTAATGCCACAAGAAACAGTGCTGCAGCTTCTCTGGTGTATTTCAGAAGCTAAAACGTCTTTCTGTAGCATTTTCAGCATTTGCAAGCTGCACGATAGTGCGCACATTCATGGAGCTCGCAACAAACCGTCATGAAGGAGTGTTTCAAACAAGTGCAAGTTCCTGACATGCAAAACTTATGGAAAAAGCTGTTTGGAAAGGGCAAAAGTGTTAAAAAGACTTGTTTAAGCAAAAAGAAGGATTTTAATATGGTTTGCATCATTCTGGCCATTTAAAGGTGCCATACATATTTGGAATACGATCCTGTAATTCCTACTTTGTAGCCTAACAGATAGTAGATTAACCAGCAAGAAATACAAATCAGACAAAGACAGCAAATAAAGTGTAACTGCATAGGTGGCCAGTCTATGCATAAACAATAAAATAAAAATCATAAAGACAAAGATAAGACACACAAAGGGAGGGGGGTTCTGGCTAACACCATTAGTATCTGTCAGGTACAAAAATATAAATCTGATAACACTGGAGTAAACTTTGACAGTCTCTACCCACCTTAAAATAACAAAAGATACTGATTATCAGTGTCTTTTGATTATCACTAGATCAGATCTCTTACTATAAGAGATGGAGCCAAAGCCACCCACTCCTCAGGCTCCACCTCGGGGTCCTTTTTTTTTTTTCCTTATATAGTAACAAACTTTCTTTGCTGCTATATAAAAAGAAACACAAATGCATATTAACATTATTTTGTATCTACTTCACCCTGAGGTCTGTTGTAGTATGGTAATAGCTATACCTTGACAAAAAATCTGCGTTTTTATGTTTGTTGCCTTTCTGATGTTTTATTTTGAAGCAGTATGGCTGTAATGCTAGGTACAATCTCATTATACAGGGATTACGGTCCTTCATAACATTAAACCAGCATAGAGGATTATGATCTGTCCACAGTTCAAACTCAGCTCCCCATAAATAGAATCTTAATGTCTCTATGGCCCAGCGTACTGCCAAACATTCTTTCTCAATGGTGGAATATTTGGTTTCTCTCACAAGCAGTTTCCTACTAATATAAATTATAGAATGTTCTTCCCATCTATGATTTGCAATAATACAGCTCCTATGCCAGAATTGAAACATCTGTTTGTAATATGAAAGGCAATGTAAAGTCTGGTGTATGTAGAACTGGGAATGAGCATAATATCACTTTGATTGTTGCGAATGCTTCTTAACAATTTGGTGTCCACGTCACCTTTTGGGCTGACGTTTCTTTGTTAATTCGGTGAGAGGATTAGCGATCATAGAAAAATTTGGGATAAAACATCTATAATAACTGGCAAGTCCTAAGAAAGATCTCACATCTTTTTTAGTTACTGGCCTTGGGCTATTTGCAACAGCCTCAATTTTAGATTTTATAGGTTTTATCAGGCCCCCACCTATTTGAAAGCCTAAATGCTCAGTTTCTTTCATGGCCAGAGAACATTTGCTTGGATTGATAGTTAGGCCAGCAGAGGTAATGACTTTCAGTACTGTCGCTGGGTGGGATAGACGGTCTGCCCATGTGATGCTAAAAATCACCACATCATCCATATAAGCTCCCAGGTCGCTCCTGTAAAAAAGCTTTCAGCTTAGTGTGCTATACCTGGTTAAACAATAAAATAAAAAAAAATATATAAAATAAAAGCTGCGCTATATGCAGAATGTGGTTAAAGGAGTTTGTCCATGAGCTGTTGAAAGGTTGCTGGGGCCCCATGGAGTGCAAATGGCATGACAGTGAATTGGTATAAGCCAAGTGGGGTGTTAAAGGCTGTTTTCTCCTTGTCATTAGGACTAAAAGGGATTTGCCAGTATACCTTGGCAAGGTCAAGGGTTGAAATGTACTGTGCTCTTCCCAGATGGTCAAGAATGTCATCAATGCATGGCATTGGATAACTATTAAACTTAGATATATCGTTCAGTTTTCTAAAATCTAGACAGATCCGAACCCCACCCTCCTTTTTTCTTACAATGACCATAGGGAAATTCCATTCACTGTGGGTGGGTTCGATGTTACCCAACTGCTGCATTTTTATTAGTTCCTTTTCCACTTCAGACCTTAGCCTCTCAGGAATTCTATAAGGTCTTAATCTTATAGGTTCCCTCTGGGTTGCTTTTATTTTGTGATCTGCATTTACTACACTACCAGGTATTCCCATAAAATGACTAGCAAAGGGTTGTGACATAGTATATAGTTCTGCCTTTTGCTGATTAGACAATTCAGGGTTTATGTTAAGGTCACTGATGCCACCCTTCGTTTCTAAGCAATGGTAAACTATGTCCAGTTAATTAGTAGGGGTTTCAGGACATATAAAGTATACAGGGAGACCTTTCCTTTCTACCCATCTTTTTATTAGGTTTACATGAAACACATTAAATCTCTTTTTCTTATCTGATAATTCAGTTTGGTAGGTAACAGGGCCTGTTCATCTAATCACTATATACGGGCCTTGCCATTTCATGTATAACTTGTTATCTGATGATGGGAGCAATAATAATACTTTTTCACCTTCTTGGAATTCTTTAATTTTTGTACCTTTGTCATAATATAGTTTTTGTATTCCTTGTTATTGACTGTTAACCTGATGAGCAAGTTCTATGTATCAAGCAAGTTTCTTTCTAAGGTGACAGATGTAATCACTAGGATCCTGGCCTTGAGATGTTTGCCCATCTTCCCACTTTTCTTTTATTAAGTCTAGTGGACCTCGAGGGTTACGGCCATAAAGTAACTCGAATGGAGAAAACCCTGTGGAAGCTTGTGGTACTTCTCTATATGCGAACATTTAGTAGGGTAGTAATACATCCCATTTACGGCATTCCTCCTGACAAAATCTTTGTAGCATTTTCTTAAGTGTCTGGTTGAAGTGTTCCACCAGACCATCTGTTTTGAGGTGATATGGGGTGGTGTGAATAGCAGTGATACCTAAGATATTATATAATCTTTTTAGTAAGAGCAAGCAAAAGTTACTGCCCTTGTCAGTTAGAATCTCTTTTTTTGGTATGCCTGTCCTGCTAAAAAGTTTGCCTAGTTCCTCTGCTATTTTTGGGGCAGTAACATTGCATAAGGGAATAGCCGCTGGGTATTTAGTAGTGTAGTCACATACTACTAATATGTATTGATTACCCTTTGAACTTTTGGAAGCAGACCAACTATATCCATGGCTAATTCGTTCAAAAGGGGTAGTTATTAGTGGTAGTAGTAGTAGTAATAGGGGTACCTTATCACTTTTGTCTAACCTGGCCACCTTTTGACATTCTGTGCAACTTTACAGAAATCCGGTACCTGCTCATGAATACGGGCCAAAAAATTATATAATAAATGAACTCAATGTTCGGTCCCTAACTAAATGTCCAGAAGGTATATCATGGGCCAACTCAAATAGTTGTTGTCTATATTTGTGGGTAGCATTAACTGGTCTACTATTTCCCAATATTTTGGATTCACACATCTGCGATATAATAAACCATTATGCATTTTATATTTATCTTCTTTACCATCACACATTTGTGTAAAATAGTCCTTTAAACTAGGATCCTGTTGTTGTGCAGTCCTAAAGTCACTAGTTGATATCATGTAATCAATATTCATAATAAGTTCCTTATTGTATTCTTGATTCTATTGCTTCTTGTCTCTCCTTTTTGTGCCTTTGACTTCTTGGTCTTCTCAGTTTCCCCAAAATGTCAGTGGAAAAGGAAAAATTTGTTCACACCTTCTCTAGTCTGAGATCTGGTTACCATGGCAACTACATTGTTAGATATTAGAGTCTGGAAGTCAGGATAACGTGCCCAATCAACACAGGGCTGGCAAGTTGGGAACAGCACCCACCTGGATATTATGTGTATGTCCTTGTATCGTAATATCTAGGTTATAAAGAGGGTAATAATGAGTGTCCCCATGTATACAAGTCACTCTATTTGTTTGAGGCTCATCTCTTGAAGTTGATTTTTGTAAGGTGCTTTGTATAAGGGTCTGTCTGCTCCCTGAGTCAAGGAGGCCATATACGGTACTTTGCCCGATTTGAACTGGCAACATATAGTGTCCCAAGTTGGCTAAAGCTAAATGTGTGGGCTCAGATTTTCTTTTGGGACAAAACTGTGCCACATGTCCCTTAACGCCACACTCATAACAGATGATGTCTGGATTATACCCTCTTTGCACCCTTGCATATGTCTTAGTCACTATCGGCTGTTTCATTGGAGAAGAGGAGGGTACAGACTGTCTGGTAACAGTAGTTGGATGGCTATGCAGTAAAGTCCCCTTTGGTCGTGTAGATCTGGCATCAATAAAGTCTTCTGCAAGACAGATTGCGGTATCAGAGGTCTCCAGTCAGTGTTCTTTCACCCACAGTTGAATGTCTTGTGGGAGGATCTTAATAAACTGTTCCAACACAATGGTCTCCAAGATCTGGTCAAGTGTCCGGGTGGTTAGCTGGAGCCACTTGAGGCGTAAGTCCTTTAAACGTATATAGGTGTCCTGAGGGTTGTCTGCACTCTGATATTTATAAGTTTGAAACCGCTGGCGGTAAGTCTCAGTGTTTATATCATAACGTTTCAGAATTGTAACTTTCACTTGATCATAATTATTAGTGTGTGCTACCTCCACATGACTATATGCAAGTTGAGCTTTTCCAGTTAAATAAGGGGCCAGACAAATCACCCACTGATCTATGGGCCATGCATATGCTGTAGCAACTCTTTCAAAAGTCATGATGTAAGCTTCAATATCATCAGAGTCTGTTAGTTTTACTAGTTTAATATCTTTATATCCACCAGTTCTTTGGTCTGGTGGTCTATTGACACCCAGAACTTGTATTGCTCTCAGGGTATCAGTCCATCTGGCCTCATACTCTTTCTTGTCTCTTTCCCTCTGCTTTTCAATTTCTGTCTGGTGCATACATAACCACCTTACCAGTTTGTGTGTTTCTAGAGGGGGGGATCTCCTCTTCTGTACCTCCTCCACTTGCTTGTGCTTCAGGTTCTTCTTCCACCTGAGAAATAGGTTTCCCTTCCTTCTTTCTCACAACAGGCTCCATTCCAGACAACAAAGGTAGTTGAAAGGCTGCAGAAACTGAGCGAGTGACAACTCCAGGGAAAGTACCAGGGTCCACCTGTTCTTCCTGCATACAGAGTCCACAAGAGTCTCAGACAGACTCATCAGTTATATTTAACCAGTATCCCATTTCTCACACCAGTGTAAAAGGAAGCAAAGTGGGATACAGAAGGACTCCGACACAGACTGTATTCTTCTGCTGGATTCAGGAATTTATTTTGAAGAGCTCCAGACAACATATATCAAATAAAAATAAGGCGGACTTATTCCGACAAAATTAAATAACAAAGCAAGGCAAGCACAAAGGCACAAACCAAGAACAGCAGTCTCCACTCTTTAATTAGAGCACTAGTTCCAGATGCATACACCTCACCATTCTGACTGCTACTGAAGTTTTACTTGTGGATGCTGGCAATATATATCTTAGACGGATCTCTCATTGGATGAAATATCCATCAATCAAGTATACTAGAGGTTTTCTTGTATAAAACAATTATTTATACATTTTTAAATATGAAGGAATTCACTATAACACATTCTAAACAGATATGTGAGTTATGGAAGTGTTAATATTTTGTTTAGACTTCCCTTTGTTATGTTTGTATAGTAAGTCCCTCCCCTTTTAGTATAAGAGTACCAACACTATGGCCTGCCAGCTCCTATAGAGAAGGCATACAACAAAGGCTCTTACAAGCTTCTGCATTATATACCAGGTAGTACAACATTTCCTTGGTTCTTTACAGTCACTTATATATTTCTGCTTATTTTAAAAAACTATTGTAGTTTAAGCTTTAGAGACTACAAACTACAGACTAACACAGGAATTCTTTACAAAGGGATTATAAACAACACTCCATGTTGTATGTATTAGCCTTCAGTTGTTTGTACTGGTAAGGGAATTCAATATTTTACTTACTTCACTTAGCCAGTGAAGCAACACTTTAATGCCACAGAAACAGTGCTGCAGCTTCTCTGAAGTATTTCAGAAGCTAAAACGTCTTTCAGTAGCTTTCACGCGTTGTGAGCTGCACGATAGTGCGCACGTTCGATTCACTCGCAACAAACTACCGTCGTGCAAGGAGCATTTCAAACAAGTGCAAGTTCTGACATGCAAAACTTCAGGAAAAGCTGCTTGAAAAGGGCAAAAGTGTTAAAAGTCTCGTTTAAGCAAAAGAAGGATTTTAATATGGTTTGCATCATTCTGGCCATTTAAAGGGGCCATACATATTTGGAATACGATCCTGTAATTCCTACTTTGTAGCCTAACAGATATTAGAGTAACCAGCCAGAAATACAAATCAGACAAAGATAACAAATAAAGTGTAACTGTAAAGGTGGCCAGTCTATGCATAAACAATAAAATAAAAACCATAAAGACAAGGATAAGACATACGGGGGGTTCTGGCTAATACCATTAGAATCTGTCAGGTACAAAAATATAAATCTGATAACACCGGATTACCCTTTGACAGTCTTCTCCCACCTTAAAATAACAAAAGATACTGATTATCAGTGTCTTTTGTTTATATCACTAGATCAAATCTCTTACAATAAGAGATGGAGCCAAAGCCACCCACTCCTCAGGCTCCACCTCGGGGTCCTTTTTTTTTTTTTTTTACTTATATAGTAACAAACTTTCTTTGCTGCTATATAAAAATAAACACAAATGCATATTAACATTATTTTGTATCTACTTCACCCTGAGGTCTGTTGTAGTATGGTCATAGCTATACCTTGACAAAAAATCTGCGTTTTTATGTTTGTTGCCTTTCAGATATTTTATTTTGAAGCAGTACGGCTGTAATGCTAGGTACAATCTCATTACACAGGGATTACAGTCCTTCATAACATTAAACCAACATAGAGGATTATGATCTGTCCACAGTTCAAACTCAGCTCCCAATAAATAGAATCTTAATGTCTCTATGGCCCAACATACTGCCAAACATTCTTTCTCAATGGTGGAATATTTGGTTTTTCTCACATGTAGTTTCCTACTAATATAAATTATCGGATGTTCTTCCCCATCTATGATTTGCGATAATACAGCTCCTATGCCAGAATTTGAAGCATCTGTTTGTAATATGAAAGGCAATGTAAAGTCTGGTGTATGTAGAACTGGGAATGAGCATAATATCACTTTGATTGTTGCGAATGCTTCTTCACAATCTGGTGTCCACGTCACCGTTTCGGGCTGATGTTTCTTTGTTAATTCGGTGAGAGGATTAGCAATCATAGAAAAATTTGGGATAAAATATCTATAATAACTGGCAAGTCCTAAGAAAGATCTCACATCTCTTTTAGTTACTGGCCTTGGGCTATTTGCTACAGCCTCAAATTTTAGATTTTATAGGTTTTACCAGGCCCTACCTATTTGAAAGCCTAAATACTCAGTTTCTTTCATGGCCAGAGAACATTTGCTTGGATTGATAGTTAGGCCAGCAGTGGTAATGACTTTCAGTACTGTCGCTGGGTGGGATAGATGGTCTGCCCATGTGATGCTAAAAATCACCACATCATCCATATAAGCTGCGCTATATGCAGAATGTGGTTAAAGGAGTTTGTCCATGAGCCATTGAAAGGTTGCTGGAGCCCCATGGAGTGCAAATGGCATGACAGTGAATTGGTATAAGCTAAGTGGGGTGCTAAAGGCTGTTTTCTCCTTATCATTAGGACTAAAAGGGATTTGCCAGTATCCCATGGTGAGGTCAAGGGTTGAAATGTACTGTGCTCTTCCCAGATGGTCAAGAATGCCATTAATGCATGGCATTGAATATCTATCAAACTTAGATATATCGTTCAGTTTTCTAAAATCGAGACAGATCCGAACAACACCCTCCTTTTTTCTTATAATGACCATAGGGAAATACTATTCACTATGGGTGGCTTCGATGATACCCAACTGCTGCATTTTTGTTAGTTAATTTTCCACTTCAGACCTTAGCCTCTCAGGAATTCTATAAGGTCTTAATCTTATAGTTTCCCTCTGGGTCATTTTATTTTGTGATCTACATTTACTACCCGACCAGGTATTCCCATAAAATGACTAGCAAAGGGTTGTAACATAGTATATAGTTCTGCCTTTTGCTGATTAGACAATTCAGGGATTATGTTAAGGTCACTGATGCCACCCTTCATTTCTAAGCATTGGTAAACTATGTCCAGTTCACTAGTAGGGGTTTCAGGACGTATAAAGTATACAGGGAGACCTTTCCTTTCTACCCATCTTTTTATTAGGTTTACATGAAACACATTAAATCTCTTTTTCTTTTCTGATAATTCAATTTGGTAGGTAAAAGGGCCTGTTCATCTAATCACTGTATACGGGCCTTGCCATTTCATGTATAACTTGTTATCTGATGATGGGAGCAATAATAATACTTTTTCACCTTCTTGGAATTGATTAATTTTTGTAATTTTGTCACAATATAGTTTTTGTAGTCCTTGTTGTTTACTGTTAACCTGATGAGCAAGTTCTATGTATCGAGCTAGTTTCTTTCTAAGGTGACAGATGTAATCACTAGGATCCTGGCCTTGAGATGTTTACCCATCTTCCCACTTTTCTTTTATTAAGTCTAGTGGACCTCGAGGATTAAGACCACAAAGTAACTCGAATGGAGAAAACCCTGTAGAAGCTTGTGGTACTTCTCTATATGCAACATTAAGTAGGGTACTAATACATCCCATTTACGGCCATCCTCCTGGCAAAATCTTTGTAGCATTTTCTTAAGTGTCTGGTTGAAGTGTTCCACCAGACCATCTGTTTGTGGGTGATATGGGGTGGTGTGAATAGCAGTGATACCTAAGATATTATATAATCTTTTTAGTAAGAGCAAGCAAAAGTTACTGCCCTTGTCAGTTAGAATCTCTTTTTTTGGTATGCCTGTCCTGCTAAAAAGTTTGCCTAGTTCCTCTGCTATTTTTGGGGCAGTAACATGCATAGGGAATAGCCGCTGGGTATTTAGTAGTGTAGTCACATACTACTAATATGTATTGATTACCCTTTGAACTTTTTGGAAGCAGACCAACTATATCCATGGCTATTCGTTCAAAAGGGGTAGTTATTAGTGGTAGTAGTAGTAGTAATAGGGGTACCTTATCACTTTTGTCTAACCTGGCCACCTTTTGACATTCTGTGCAACTTTTACAGAAATCCGGTACCTGCTCATGAATACCGGGCCAAAAAAAATTATATAATAAATGACTCAATGTTCGGTCCCTACCTAAATGTCCAGCTAGGGGTATATCATGGGCCAACTCAAATAGTTGTTGTCTATATTTGTGGGGTACCATTAACTGGTCTACTATTTCCCAATATTTTGGATTCACACATCTGTGATATAACAAACCATTATGCATTTTATATTTATCTTCTTTACTATCACACATTTGTGTAAAATAGTCCTTTAAACTAGGATCTTGTTGTTGTGCAGTCCTAAAGTCACTAGTTGATATCATGGAATCAACATTCATATTAAGTTCCTTATTGTGTTCTTGATTCCATTGCTTCTTGTCTCTCCTTTTTTGTGCCTTTGACTTCTTGGTCTTCTCAGTTTCCCCAAAAATGTCAATGGAAAAAGGAAAAATTTGTTCCAGACCTTCTCTAGTCTGAGATCTGGTTACCATGGCAACTACATTGTTAGACATTAGAGTCTGGAAGTCAGGATAATCGTGCCCAATCAACACAGGGGCTGGCAACTTGGGAACAGCACCCACCTGGATATTATGTGTATGTCCTTGTATCGTAATATCTAGGTTATAAAGAGGGTAATAATGAGTGTCCCCATGTATACAAGTCACTCTACTTGTTTGAGGCTCATCTCTTGAAGTTGATTTTTGTAAGGTGCTTTATAGAAGGGTCTGTCTGCTCCCTGAGTCAAGGAGGCCATATACAGTACTTTGCCAATTTGAACTGGCAACATATAGTGTCCCCAGTTGGCTAAAGCTAAATGTGTGGGCTCAGATTTTCTTTTGGGACAAAACCGTGCCACATGTCCCATACCACCACACTCATGACAGATGATGTCTGGATTTTACACCCTTGGATATGCCTTAGTCACTATCGGCTGGTTCATTGGAGAAGATGAGGGTACAGCCTATCTGGTAACAGTAGGTGGATGGCTATGCAGTAAAGTTCCCTTTGGTCGTGTAGATCTGACAGCAATAAAGTCTTCTGCAAGACGGATTGCGGTATCAGAGGTCTCCGGTCAGTGTTCTTTCACCCACAGTTGAACATCTTGTGGGAGGATTTTAATAAACTGTTCCAACACAATGGTCTCCAAGATCTGGTTAAGTGTCTCGGTGGTTATCTGGAAGAACTTGAGGCATAAGTCCTTTAAACGTATATAGGTGTCCTGAGGGTTGTCTGCACTCTGATATTTGTAAGTTTGAAACCACTGGCAGTAAGTCACAGTGTTTATATCATAATGTTTCAGAATTGCAGCTTTCACTTGATCATAATTATTAGCGTGTGCTACCTCCACATGACTATATGCAAGTTGAGCTTTTCCAGTTAAATAAGGGGCCAGACGAATCACCCACTGATCTCTGGGCCATGAGCGTGCTGTAGCAACTCTTTCAAAAGTCATGATGTAAGCTTCAATATCATCAGAGTCTGTTAGTTTTACTAGTTTAATATCTTTATATCCACCAGCTCTTTGGTCTGGTGGTCTATTGACACTCAGAGCTTGTATTGCTCTCAGGGTATCAGTCCATCTGGCCTCATACTCTTTCTTGTCCCTTTCCCTCTGCTTTTCCATTTCCATCTGGTGCATACATAACCGTCTTACCAGTTTGTGTGTTTCTAGAGGGGGGATCTCCTCTTCTGTACCTCCTCCACTTGCTTGTGCTTCAGGTTCTTCTTCCACCTGAGAAATAGGTTTCCCTTCCTTCATTCTCACAACAGGCTCCATTCCAGGAAACAAAGGTAATTGAAAGACTGCAGAAACTGAGCGAGTGACAACTCCAGGGAAAGTACTAGGGTCCACCTGTTCTTCCTGCATACAGAGTTCACAGGAGTCTCGGACAGACTCACCAGTTATATTTAACCAGTATCCCACTTCTGACACCAGTGTAAAAGGAAGCAAAGTGGGATACAGAAGGACTCCGACACAGACTGTATTCTTCAGCCGGATTCAGGAATTTATTTTGAAGAGCTCCAGACAAAATATATCAAATAAAAGTAAGGCGGACTTATTCCGACAAAATTAAATAACAAAGCAAGGCAAACACAAAGGCACAAACCAAGAATAGCAGTCTCCACTCTTTAATTAGGGCACTAGTTCCAGATGCATACACCTCACCATCCTGACTGCTACTGAAGTTTTACTTGTGGATGCTGGCAATATATATCTTAGACGGATCTCTCTTTGGATGAAATATCCATCAATCAAGTATACTAGAGGTGTTCTTTTATAAAACAATTATTTATACATTTTAAATATGAAGGAATTCACTATAACACACTCTAAACAGATATGTGAGTTATGGAAGTATTAATATTTTGTTTAGACTTCCTATGTTATGTTTGTATAGTAAGTCCCTCCTTTTAGTATAAGAGTACCAACACTATGGCCGGCTAGCTCCTAGAGAGAAGTCATACAACAAAGCCTCTTACAAGCTTCTGCATTATATACCAGGTAGTAAAACACTTCCCTGGTTCCCTACAGTCACTTATATATTTCTGCTTATTTTAAAAAATTATTGTAGTTTAAGCTTTAGAGACTACAAACTACAGACTAACACAGCAATCCTTTACAAAGGGATTATAAACAACACTCCATGTTGTATGTATTAGCCTTCAGTTGTTTGTACTGGTAAGGGAATTCAATATTTTACTTACTTCCTTAGCCAGTGAAGCAACACTTTAATGCCACAGAAAACAGTGCTGCAGCTTCTCTGAAGTATTTCAGAAGCTAGAAGCGTCTTTCAGTAGCTTTCAGCATTTGTAAGCTGCACGATAGTGCGCGACATTCATGCAGCCTCGCAACAAACCGTCATGAAGGAGCGTTTCAAACAAGCGCAAGTTCCTGACATGCAGAACTTACCGAAAAAGCTGCTTGAAAAGGGCAAAAGTGTTAAAAAGTCTCGTTTAAGCAAAAAGAAGGATTTTAATATGGTTTGCATCATTCTGGCCATTTAAAGGGGCCATACATATTTGGAATACGATCCTGCAATTCCTACTTTGTAGCCTAACAGATATTAGAGTAACCAGCCAGAAATACAAATCAGACAAAGATAACAAATAAAGTGTAACTGTAAAGGTGGCCAGTCTATGCATAAACAATAAAATAAAAACCATAAAGACAAGGATAAGACATACAAGGGGGTTCTGGCTAATACCATTAGAATCTGTCAGGTACAAAAATATAAATCTGATAACACGGATTACCCTTTGACAGTCTTCTCCACCTTAAAATAACAAAAGATACTGATTATCAGTGTCTTTTGTTTATATCACTAGATCAAATCTCTTACAATAAGAGATGGAGCCAAAGCCACCCACTCCTCAGGCTCCACCTCGGTCCTTTTTTTTTTTTTTTAATTATATAGTAACAAACTTTCTTTGCTGCTATATAAAAATAAACACAAATGCATATTAACATTATTTTGTATCTACTTCACCCCGAGGTCAGTTGTAGTATGGTCATAGCCATACCTTGACAAAAAATCTGCATTTTTATGTTTGTTGCCTTTCCAATGTTTTATTTTGAAGCAGTATGGCTGTAATGCTAGGTACTATCTCATTATACGAGGATTACGGTCCTTCATAACATAAACCAGCATAGAGGATTATGATCTGTCCACAGCTCAAACTCATCTCCCCATAAATAGAATCTTAATGTCTCTATGGCCCAGCATACTGCCAAACATTCTTTCTCAATGGTGGAATATTTGGTTTCTCTCTCATGCAGTTTCCAACTGATATAAATTATAGGATGTACTTCCTCATCTATGATTTGTGATAATACTGCTCCTATGCCAGAATTCGAAGCATCTGTTTGTAATATGAAAGGCAATGTAAAGTCTGGTGTACGTAGAACTGGGAATGAACACAATATCACTTTGATTGTTGCGAATGCTTCTTCACAATCTGGTGTCCACGCCACCGCTTCGGCTGATGTTTCTTTGTTAATTCGTGAGAGGATTAGCAATCATAGAAAAATTTGGGATAAACATCTATAATAACTGGCAAGTCCTAAGAAAGATCTCACATCTTTTTTAGTTACTGGCCTTGGGCTATTTGCTACAGCCTCAATTTTAGATTTTATAAGTTTTACCAGGCCCACACCTATTTCAAAGCCTAAATACTCAGTTTCTTTCATGGCCAGACAACATTTGCTTGGATTGATAGTTAGGCCAGCAGAGGTAATGAATTTCAGTACTGTCGCTAGGTGGGATAGATGGTCTGCCCATGTGTTGCTAAAACTCACCACATCATCCATATAAGCTGCACTATATGCAGAATGTGGTAAAAGGAGTTTGTCCATGAGCCGTTGAAAGGTTGCTGGGGCCCCATGGAGTGCAAATGGCATGACAGTGAATTGGTATAAGCCAAGTGGGGTGCTAAAGGCTGTTTTCTTCTAGTCATTAGGACTAAAAGGGATTTTTCAGTATCCCTTGGTGAGGTCAAGGGTTGAAATGTACTGTGCTCTTCCCAGATGGTCAAGAATGTCATCAATGCATGGCATCGGATAACTATCAAACTTAGATATATCATTCAGTTTTCTAAAATCTAGACAGATCCAAACACCACCCTCCTTTTTTCTTACAATGACCATAGGGAAATTCCATTCACTATGGGTGGGTTTGATGATACCAAACTGCTGCATTTTTGTTAGTTCCTTTTCCACTTCAGACCTTAGCCTCTCAGGAATTCTATAAGGTCTTAATCTTATAGGTTCCCTCTCGGTTGTTTTTATTTTGTGATCTACATTTACTACCCTACCAGGTATTCCCATAAAATAACTAGCAAATGGTTGTAACATAGTATATAGTTCTGCCTTTTGCTGATTAGACAATTCAGGGTTTATGTTAAGGTCACTGATGCCACCCTTCATTTCTAAGCATTGGTAAACTATGTCCAGTTCACTGGTAGGGGTTTCAGGACCTATAAAGTGTACAGGGAGCTCTTTCCTTTCTACCCATCTTTTTAACAGGTTTACATGAAACACATTAAATCTCTTTTTCGTATCTGATAATTCAGTTTTGTAGGTAACAGGTTCCTGTTCGTCTAACCACTGTATATCGGCCTTGCCATTTCATGTATAACTTGTTATCTGATGATGGGAGTAATAATAATAATACCTTTTCACCTTCATGGAATTCTTTAATTTTTGTACCTTTGTCATAATATTGTTTTTGTATTCCTTGTTGTTTACTGACAACCTGATGAGCAAGTTCTATGTATCTAGCTAGTTTCTTTCTAAGGTGACAGATGTAATCACTAGGATCCTGGCCATGAGATGTTTACCCATCTTCCCACTTTTCTTTTATTAAGTATAGTGGACCTCGAGGGTTACGGCCATAAAGTAACTCGAAGTGAGAAAACCCTGTGGAAGCTTGTGGTACTTCTCTATATGCAAACATGAAGTAGGGTAATAATATATCCCATTTAAGGCATTCCTCCTGACAAAATTTTTGTAGCATTTTCTTAAGTGTCTGGTTGAAGCGTTCCACCAGACCATCTGTTTATGGTGATATTGGGTGATGTGAATAGCAATGATACCTAAGATATTATATAATCTTTTTAGTAAGAGCGAGCAAAGTTACTGCCCTGTCAGTTAGAATATCTTTTTATGCCTGTCCTGCTAAAAAGTTTGCCTAGTTCCTCTACTATTTTTGGGGCTGTAACATTGCATAGGGGAATAGCCTCTGGATATTTGGTAGTGTAGTCACACACTACTAATATGTATTGATTACCCTTTGAACTTTTTGGAAGCGGACCAACTATATCCATGGCTATTCATTCAAAAGGGGTAGTTATTACTGGTAGTGGTAATAGGGGACCCTTATCACTTTTGTCTAACCTGGCCACCTTTTGACATTTTGTGCAACTTTTACAGATATCCGCCACCTGCTCATGAATACCGGGCCAAAAAAATGATATAAATGACTCAAAGTGCAGTCCCTAACTAAATGTCCAGCTAGGGGTATGTCATAGGCCAACTCTAATAGTTGTTGTCTATATTTGTGGGGTACCATAAACTGGTATACTATTTCCCACTTTTTTGGATTCACACATCTGCGATATAACAAATCATTGTGCAGTTTATATTTATCTTCTTTACCATCACACATTTGTGTAAAATAGTCCTTTAAACTGGGATCTTGTTGTTGTTGTGCAGTCCTAAAGTCACTAGTTGACATCATGGAATCAATATTCATATTAAGCTCCTTATTGTGTTCTTGATTCCATTGCTTCTTGTCTCTCCTTTTTTGTGCCTTTGACTTCTTGGTCTTCTTAGTTCCCCAAAAATGTCAGTGGAAAAAGGAAAAATTTGTTCCAGACCTTCTCTTGTCTGAGATCTGGTTACCATGGCAACTACATTGTTAGATATTAGAGTCTGGAAGTCAGGATAATCGTGCCCAATCAACACAGGTGCTGGCAAGTTGGGAACAGCACCCACCTGGATGTTATGTGTATGTCCTTGTATCGTAATATCTAGGTTATAAAGAGGGTAATAATGAGTATCCCCATGTATACAAGTCACTCTTGTTGTCTGAGGCTTATCTCTTGAAGTTGATTTTAGTGAGGTGCTTTGTATAAGGGTCTGTCTGCTCCCTGAGTCAAGGAGGCCATATAGAGTACTTTGCCTAATTTGAACTGGCAACATATAGTGTCCCCAATTGGCTAAAGCTAAATGTGTAGGCTCAGATTTTCTTCTGGGACAAAACCATGCCACATGTCCCTTACTGCCACACTCATGACAGATGATGTCTGAATTATACCCTCTTTGCACCCTTGGGTATGGCTTAGTCACTATCGGCTAGTTTATTAGAGAAGAGGAGGGAACAGCCTATCTGGGAACAGTAGGTGGAAGGCTATGCGGTAAAGTCCCCTTTGGTCATGTAGATCTGACAGCAATTAATTCTTCTGCAAGACGGATTGTGGTATCAGAGGTCTCCGGTCGGTGTTCTTTCACCCACAGTTGAACGTCTTGTGGGAGGACCTTAATAAACTGTTCCAACACAATGGTCTCCAAGATCTGGTCAAGTGTCTGGGTTGTTGGCTGGACCCACTTGAAGCATAAGTCCTTTAAATGTATATAGGCATCCTGAGGATTGTCTGCACTCTGATATTTATAAGTTTGAAACTGCTGGCGGTAAGTCTCAGTGTTTATTTCATAATGTTTCAGATTGCAACTTTCACTTGATCATAATTATTAGCATGTGCTACCTCCACATGACTATATGCAAGTTGAACTTTTCCAGTTAAATAAGGGGCCAGACGAATCACCCACTGATATCTGGGCCTTGCACATGCTGTTGCAACTCTTTCGAAAGTCACGATTTAAGCTTCAATATCATCAGAGTCCGTTAGTTTTACTAGTTTAGTATCTTTATATCTACCAGCTCTTTGATCTGGTGGTCTATTGACACCCAGAGCTTGTATTGCTCTCAGGTTATCAGTCCATTTAGCCTCATACTCTTTGTTGTCCCTTTCCCTCTGTTTTTCCATTTCCATTTGGTGCATACATAACCACCTTACCAGTTTGTGTGTTTCAAGAGGGGGGTTCTCCTCTCCTGTACCTCCTCCACTCGCTTGTGCTTCAGGTTCTTCTTCCACCTGAGAAATAGGTTTCCCTTCCTTCTTTCTCACAACAGGCTCCATTCCTGGCAACAACGGTAGTTGAAAGGCTGCAGATACTGAACGAGTGACAACTCCAGGGAAAGTACCAGGGTCCCCCTGTTCTTCCTGCATACAGAGTCCACAAGAGTCTTAGACAGACTCACCAGTTATATTTAACTAGTATCCCACCGCTGACACCAATGTAAAAGGAAGCAAGGTGGAATACAGAAGGACTCCAACACAGACTGTATTCTTCGGCTGGATTCAGGAATTTATTTTGAAGAGCTCCAGACAAAATATATCAAATAAAAATAAGGCTGACTTATTCTGACAAAATGAAATAACAAAGCAAGGCAAACATAAAGGCACACACCAAGAATAGCAGCCTCCACTCTTTAACTAGGGCACTAGTTCCAGATGCATATACCTCACCATCCTGACTTCTACTGAAGTTTTACTTGTGAATGCTGGCAATATATATCTTAGACTGATCTCTCATTGGATGAAATATCCATCAATCAAGTATACTAGAGGTTTTCTTGTATAAAACAATTATTTATACATTTTTAAATATGAAGGAATTCACTATAGCACACTCTAAACAGATATATGAGTTATGGAAGTATTAATATTTTGTTTAGACTTCCCTATGCTATGTTTGTATAGTAAGTCCCTCCCCTTTTAGTATAAGAATTCCAACACTATGGCCGGCCAGCTCCTAGAGAGAAGGCATGCAGCAAAGCCTCATACAAGCTTCTGCATTATATACCAGGTAGTACAACATTTCCTTGGTTCTCTACAGTCACTTATATATTGTTGCTTATTTCAAAAAACTATTGTAGTTTAAGCTTTAGAGACTACAAACTACAGACTAACACAGCAATCCTTTACAAAGGGATTATAAACAACACTCCATGTTGTATGTATTAGCCTTCAGTTGTTTGTACTGGTAAGGGAATTCAATATTTTACTTACTTCCTTAGCCAGTGAAGCAACACTTTAATGCCACAGAAAACAGTGCTGCAGCTTCTCTGAAGTATTTAGAAGCTAGAAGCGTCTTTCTGTAGCTTTCAGCGTTGTAGAGCTGCATGATAGAGTACGTTCATGCAGCTCGCAACAAACCTGTCGCAAGGAGCATTTCAAACAAGCGCAAGTTCCTAGCATGCAAAACTTATGGAAAAAGCTGCTTTTAAAGGGCAAAAGTGTTAAAAAGACTTGTTTAAGCAAAAAGAAGGATTTTAAAATGGTTTGCATCATTCTGGCCATTTAAAGGGGCCATACATATTTGGAATATGATCCTGTAATTCCTACTTTTTAGCCTAACAGATATTAGAGTAACCAGCCAGAAATACATATCAGACAAAGTCAACAAATAAAGTATAACTGCATAGGTGGCCAGTCTATGCATAAACAATAAAATAAAAACCATAAAGATAAGGAAAAGACACACAAGGGGGGAGGGGGTTCTAGCTAACACCATTAATATCTGTCAGGTACAAAAATATAAATTCGGTAACACCAGATTACCCTTTGACACCTCACCATCCCTCCCTTTGTCTTTCTACACTCCCTGCTGTACCTATAAAAGGTTTTACCCCACTTCTTCACCGAGTTGGCTATCTTTTACTCAGTTTGGGTGTTTGCTATTCTGACTTCCCTCCCTGCTTCCTTCTGTCTTAACTGGTACAGCTCTCTGTCCTGCTCCTTCTGTGTTTCCTTATACTTCTTGAATGCTATCATTTTCTCCCTGACCTTCCCCGCCACCTCTTTTGAGAACCATAGTGGCTTTTTCTTTTATTTTGATTTATTTATTTGCTACACACAAAGGCTTGTTGCCTCTGCGATGGTAGTTTTGATGTTTCCCCATTGTTGTTCCACCTCTCCTTCTAGCCTGTTTGCTAGTGCTTTTCTAAGGCACTCTCCCATCTTGCCAAAGTCAGCTGTCCTGAAGTCCTGTGCCCTCACTTTTGTATGGCTTGACTCTGTAGCTGTGTTTATTATGAACCACACTGTTTGGTGGTCACTTGTTCCCAGATGGCTACCCACTTCTAGATCTGAGATCCTCTCACTGTCCCCATTTGAGAGTATGATCTCTAAGATTATTCCCCCATGAGTGGGTTCCAAAACTAGCTGTCTGAGGCATGCCACCTGTAGGCCATTGAGAATGGCCCTACTCTTGGATGTTGCTGCAGCAAATGTGCTCCAGTTAACATCTGGCATATTCAGGTCTCCCATTAACAGTATCTTCCCTTTCTCTGCCATATCAAGAATGCCTTCTCTCATATCCTTGTCCATTCCCTTCCCCTGACATGGGGGTCTATATACAACTCCTGTGTGGATTGTGGTGCCATTTCTAGTCTCTAAGGTGACCCACAGTGCCACCTTTCCTACCCGTTTACTCTTTTGTTCAGTTGCTTTTATCCCTTACATAGAGAGCTACTCCTCCCCCTCTTCTTCCCTCCCAGTATCTCCTGTAGGTTGTGTACCTTGGTATGTTAACATCCCAGTTATGGTTCTCAGTGTACCATGTTTTGGTGACTGCTATGATATCCAGGCATCCCTCTTCCATCAAGGCCACCAGTTCAAGGAGCTTGTTGCCCAGACTATCAGCATTGGTACTCATTACCCTCCATTTCCTGATGGCCTTACCCCTTTTTGCCCCATCCCTGTCCTTATTGCTTTTGTCACTTTCTCCATTTACCCCTGCCCTTCTCCCTATCAACATCTCTAACTTGGTGTTTACCTCACTTAGTACCCTGACTTTTTTGGGGGGACTAAGATTCCCCTGCTCCTTTCCAGTGCCTCCCCCCTTGGCTAGTTTAAATGCTTGCCAATTAAGCATTTAAATCTATCACCTAGGTTCCTGGTTCCCCTTCTGGACAGATGCAGACCATCAAGCCAGTATAGGCCTGCATCACTCCAGGTGGACCCCCAGTCCCCGATGAAGCCAAATCCCTGAGCCCTGCACCAGTTTTTCAACCACTAATTGAATCCCATGGTGAGGAGCACCCTAGCCTCACCTAAGCCATACACAGGCAGCACCTCCAAGAAGGTTACCATGCATGCTACTTGTCTAAGGCCCCTTCCCAACTCCACAAACTCTTCCTTCATTGCTCTGATCCCTTTCTTAGCCAGGTCATTTGTCCCTAGGTGGATAATGACATCCAGCTCTCTCCCCTGTACAGCTGCTCTGATGATCCTGAGGATTTGCTCCCTGTCCCTCCAAGCCATGGCACCAGGCAGGCACCTTACCTCCCTCTCCCCTTCCTCCCCAGTTCTACCTTCCTAATAAAGAAGTCCCCCACCAGGAGTTGTTTAATTCCCCTGTGGGGTCCCATGCCACCCTTCTGTGGGTCTCCTTTATGGAGGTTCCCAGCATCTTCCTTGGTCTCCACTGTGGGTTCCTCCAGAGAGGAACCACATTTTTCCAGAATGGCATATGAACTGTGGAGAGGTACAACTGGAGGGATGTGCCTCTGTTCCACCACCCTCACCATCCCTGAGCCCACTGTGGTCCAACCACTCCTCTTTCTTGGCAACCTGTGAGGTAACGGCAGTAGCCCTGGTGGTTCCTGGATTGGAGAGGAGGTCCCACAAATCCTGGCCAACTCAGCCTGGAGATGAGCAACCTCCTCCCTCAGCCCAGAGAGGTGCCTAGACATGAGACAACACTGCATCCTCCAGAATGTCTCCCAGAAGACTGCTGCTCCATAGCCACTGCACTGTATCACTCCCATCACATCTTATTTCTGGCCCCTTCACTGTTGTGTGGAATCCTTTCTCTTTCCTCTGTTTATTTTTTCTCCCTACTTACTTACTGCCTCTGTGCCCTTTAAGATCCTGATCTTCTTGTTCTGAGACAAAAAGATCCTATATTTCTCAGTAGTCCCCTTACTTGCTCAGAGGCAGACCTCCGGCAGCTGGTGGGGATGGAGAGCTACTCTTGTCCTTCTAGGATGGTGAGTCTTTGGTGGCTCTGTGATCACTCACTTCCTGCTCCCAGACAGGAATTTCCTGTAGTCAGTCAAATACTGTGCCTATAAAAGTAGAACTGGCTTTGGGTGGGAGGCTGGATGGGAGGGAAGGAGGACAATATAGTCCTAGTAGAGAAGTCCAGTCACAACAGCAGCTCCTTGTCCTGGTGTTCTCTTCAAATTATCTGCATACGCTGATGGCATGGCACTGACAAGGACATAGATGATGGGACAGAACATGGGATGGCAATGGACAGCATGGCCAACACATGCACTGGCATAACAATGCCTGTTAACCAGATGTTTCAGATATGCATAGGTCACATAAGGTGCACACTTTCAGGGGCACATGATGTGGGAAGCTGAGCAGTATGGTGCATGGTGCAAACAATGCAGATGGCACAGCACTGGGGGCACACACAACAAACATGCTGCAGTTGGCAAAAGGGGGTGTCAGCACAGAGGCACCACAGAGAGATGTCTATGGTAAGCATGGTGGTGGCCTGTGTGTGCAGACAGGGATTTTGTGCACTACAGGATGCAAGCAGGCAAGCCATACAGGGCAAGGGACAGTGGACAGTGTAAGCAACAAAACAGCAACCTGCTAATATAGCACAGAATGACAACAGACAAAGGGAATGTCCAATAGAAAATGGTTTACTCAAAAACACAGGTACAATGGCAACAGCAATATGAAATAACAACAGCAACAAAAACCTCAAAACGTGGTGATGATGATACAGGAAATGCAAGTGGGGCAGAGAACATCAGGAAATGGCACAGGGGAGGCATGTATTGTAGGTGTGTACATAGGAAAATCTGGCCACCATCATCATAATGGCCACACACGGTATCACTGCACCAGGTTCCCATCAAGGGGGTGGTTGCCCAGGTTCAACCCATGAAGCACCACTATTTGCTCCTGTAACACTCAGAGAATGGTCTCCAAGTGCCTGAAGATCACCCCCTGCCTGCAGTGGATCATGGTCAATGTCCCTGTGGAGCTTCGGGCCTGGCCCCGTTGTCTGCCTCCACCCCAGTCTGTACCACGGGCATCATTTGCAGCAGTACGACCTGTGTGGTGAAACAAATGGCATGCAGTCAGTGCCACAGTATACACAGGCCTGCCCCACCCCCCAGGGAATGATTTGTACACAGGACATCGATGAGACACAGGCATGCACCCAATAATTCACCATGTACATGATATGCCAGTGATTAGCCATGCAACAGAGCCATACAGTGACCTGACTCTGGGACAGTGCAATGTAATGGCAGCAGGTGTATGTAATGGATGTTGTATTGGACATGATGCCATGACACACATACTGGATTTGGTCAATAGCTACTTGCACCATGGCTGGAGGCCTGTGGAGCATGCATTTACCATGCCAGGCACCCACTGTCCCAATGGGACACAGACAACATGTTGGTTACACATGGCCATGGTACACAGTGGGACCACCACATGGTGTCAGGACAATGACCACAGTGTGCCAACTGGCACAGACAAGGCATACACAGCTAGTGGCCATGTGGCTGCAGTGGACACAGAAAGCCCCACCACACACAGCCCCCACCACAAACATAATAGTAGAAAAACAGAAAAGCACATCTACCTTCCGCAGATTAAGATGGCACCCTATGCAGTCCAGCACCCTCTGCCCACAGTCCTCTGGACCTATGCAGGCATGGCCTCTTTCCACCACCTACTGACACTCTTCCTGGCCTGCAATGGGGACACAATGGACAGGGGGAGGAGGAACCAAGGCCACCGACATCGGCTGGAGTTGAGGTCAGTGCAGGCAGGGATGGCCTGTTCCTGGACCTAATGAGGTTTGTGGGTCTGACTGCCTTGCCCGACATTGAGCTGCCTGATGACCTCACAGTGCCAGCATCAGCCAGGGAATATGATGATGATGATGCCACACAACTTAAAGTGACCACATACAGTGGTGGCAATGCCACAGTGCAGGTGGCCACACAGATTGTGATGGACAGGGTGGGGTGCCCTGCACCAATGCAATGCCCAGATGATGATGGTCCACTGCCTATGGCACCTGTGGCATTTGGAGCAGGCAAGTCTGGGGTGTGGCAGTGGGAACAGGGGCCATCACCCTGGAGCAGCAGAACATTGTGCGACAGCAACGTACCACCCGTGCACATGATGTGAGCATTTAGCGACCCCACTGTGCCTGCCCATGCACAGTCCCAGCCTAAACAGTGGCCAGCCATGCTGCGTAAACAGCCTGTAGATGTTACACAGAAGGCCGGTACATTATCTGCACGTCATCGTTCCTCACGACAGGTCCCCTGCTGACAGGCTTGATAACCACACCCAGCTCCTGCAGGACTCCATGGGGCATCATGGTGCACTCAGAGATCTGTGTCAGGGCCTGCATTTGCAGGTGGGTATCATGAATGACCTTGCCTCTGCAGGTAGCTCCTGATTGGTGAGATACGCCAGCTTCGGTTGGATGTTGCTGGTGAGATTCAACAACTGTGGGAGGACATGACTGCAGGCTTCGAGAGGACAGCACATGCCATTGGGGTGCTCTGTGCTGCCCTTATGACCCACAGACACAGGAGTGCCTGCCGCACACTGCGTAGTGACACCAGCTCTCCTGCCTCATGGCATAGCATGGATCCATTGCTACTGACACCATCCCCTGCCTCAGGTATCCCCAATACCCCTGGGTCACATCTTGACTTTGGCAGTGTGATACCCATGAGCACACTGTCATGATCTCATAGGTCTATCACTACTAGCATGGTTGATTCCCTTGCCAATGTGGTTGCCACCCCAGAGGGGGGACATATGTCATGGGTGTGGCCACCCTTGTTTCCATGGCAGCTGTGGTAGGTCACAGTGATCCCACCAGTGAACAGTTGTCATGGCACAGTCACCATCCTGCCATTGTTTGCCCACACACCCTACTGTCTCTTCCCAGGTCTGCATTCAGTGCATATGCATGGGTCTGTTGCATGTGTGCATGTCCATGCTGTCTGTGTGTTACTCCAGGTATGTAGTGGGACACTGCTGCTGTGTTGTCTGTCATGGATGTGATGAGTACAGCCTTGTGTGTCCACTGTGCACATGTGCAGGAATTGTACACTGATCCATGCCATTCACTGCAGTGCCCCATGTAGGCCCAGACATGACTGTTTGGCTGTGGTCCTACGGGCATGTAGGTGTACCCCCAACACTGTGCACCTGTCAGCCATGCCACATCTGCTGACCATCAAATGTGATCTCCCATTACCACAGGAGATTGCCCAACCCCACAGTGTCCCACTCAGTTACCCATCTGTGATCTTCGAAGTGCTCCTCCATAATCCTGTCCAGTGCCACCTCACTTGGGCAACCAGCCGTGGGTCCCTATGGTTGTAGCCTTATTATTGCCCACTTCCTGGCTGTTGCCCTTTGTCCTCTGTGTTGACACCCAACTTATTCAGGACATGGATTCCACAGTCTAAAGCCATGCTGTGTAGCATGCAACAGGCCAGAAATATGCCACAAGCCTTCTCTGGGCTATACTGTAGGGCACTGCCAGACCTGTCCAGGCATCTGAATCTCATTATTTTGAGCATGCCAAACACATGCTCAATGATACTGCATGTTGTGTCATGTGCATAATGTTACCATTGCTCCAGCACAGATGAGGGCTTGCATATGGAGGTGATCATCCATGGCCATAGGGGCATGCACAGTTATCTGTGGAAGAGAGATACCATTGTGTGTGCTACTTGTGTGTTGCATGATGGGCACATGGCTGGTGTGCCATGACTTCCCATGGTCAAGCACTGCTGTACACATGCCCTGCCCCTGCTGGTGACAGACACAGTCCTGTTCAGGTGTACATCTCTGTAGCACCATGGCGCCTGTGTCTGGCCAGTGCCCTGTGACACTGCCTGCCTGAATGCATGTGGTTGCAGTGTTTGTCCCCAGACATGCCCCGTCTTTGCCCAGCACACACCTGCCACATGTGGTTCACAGTGCAGTGGCCACACATGGCCCACTGCGCTGCTTGTCTGTTTGGCATGGCTGGCCCTATCTGTTTCCCACACAGTGCTTACATACACTGTATTGTGTGACACTGTGTACTGTGAGGGCCCATTGTCATGCCCCACTCACCCACTAAGTGGCTGCTGGGTATTCCCCCATTCTTGAACATACAGCACAGGGCACATTGGTGCCAAATGTTGGCATCATGTGCACTGCAAGGGTGCATGGCACACACATTGGTAATGCATCCTGTGGCATTGCACACCGCCTGGCAGTTGACAGAGTGGTAGTCCTTCTATTCATTTCTATTTATGTATGCCACTCTTTCTGGGCCAGATGGTGCACATATTGCCACATGGGTGCAGTCTATGGAAGTTCTGCATGGTTTCTGTCTGCTCTGCCAGTGTGCTTGGGAATTTGATATACTCTGAAGCATGCAGCAGCAGAGCATTGAGAAACTGAGTGAGGAGATGGGACATGGCAGACTTTGTGATGCCAATGGTGTCACCCACCGGTGTCAGGAAGGTGCCCATGGTGAGCAGGCACATTGTTGCTGTCACCTTTGTCTCCACCATTGTGGTGTGGCTCCTGTGTGTTGGTGCCTGCAACTCATCAAGGAGCAGCTCACACAGCTGTATCAGCAGTGCCCTATTGAGTCTGTACTGGCCTACGATCTCCATGTCACTCAGGTGGTCGAATGTGATATGGGCACAGTACCTTCTCTGTTGGACGTACCGCCTACGGGCCCTTTCACGTCCACACTGTTGTTCTTCCCATCTCTTCACTGCCCTCATAACTGTTGCCATCAGGAATGCTGTCACATACGTGGCTGCTTTGCTGCTACCTGCTTGTTGGTGGACTGCACTTAGGCATGCTTTTTATCTTTGAGCAGTGCATCTGCTGGTTGTGCCATGGATGCATAGCTCATCCTCACTGAATATGTAGCTGTGCAGTACATTCATGTGAATGCCCCTTCACATGTACCGCATACATTATATTTGCACACTGGTGCATCTGACTGCACTGCACCTTCCTGTTCTTTCAATATTGCCCTACAGCACATCTTCTGGTTTCCACTGAAGTATCTCAGGCTGCACAGTGCATCTGTTTTGAATATCTAGGCCAATGCAGTTTACCCATAAAGAGTCAACTTGCAAGGTTCTAGTTGAGCCAATGTATGCACATTCAATCATAGAATCCTCCGTCGTCCATCATTGACCAAAAAGTAAGCACTTCCATTTATACTATTTAATAGTTTTTACCTATTTTTACTAACTTTGTAATCTTTTGATTGTAGTAAGAATTTATATTTTTCAATTCTATATCTAAGAATAAAACCTCGAAGAACTGAAACTTTTTCAGATTAAAATTTCCTATCCTTGTACCGATACTGTCTTTTGAGGGGTGTTACTCCAGAGGGTCTGTTGGCAGTGCTGGATCTATTGAGTTGGCCATTGGAATGCTTGGATCCAGGAGACCTATTAGTGCACTATAATAGTATGGTGCTGAGGGCCCTGAATTCCATAGCTCCTGTCCTCATTCGCCCCCTCCCTCTCTGCCTTCAGTCCCCTTGGTTTGATGGGACTTTGAGGGAGTTGAGGAAAGTGGAGCAAAGGTTGGAACATTGTTGGTGGAAATCTGGCCTGGAGGAGGACAGACTTAAGCTGATCATCCATTACTCAGACTGTCTATCAGAAATCTCCTGTAAGAAGGCAGAGTTCCTTTCCAGGAAGATTGCAGCAGCAAGGAATCAACCTACTCAGCTCTTTTGGACCATAGACAGGCTGTGCAATCCAGCCTGTCTTAAGGGCCAAAGAGCTTTTTTCACAATCTAAGTGTGATGAGTTCACTCAGTTCTTTGCAGATAAGGTGTCTTCCATTAGCTTGGAAATCTGCTTAACCCATTCAAATGAGTACGATGGTGGTCGATGTGAGGGCACAGGCACCCAGTCTGTCTGGACAAGTTTTGACCAGAAAGTGATGGTGGATTTCATGAAGATTGTTCGGGGCTTGCGACCGACTTAAAGGAGTTTGGATCCTGGTCCAACGCGTCTCCTTGTGGGGTGTATGGATGTCATTGGACTGATCCTTGCTGAGATAGTCTGGTACTCGCTGGATCAGGGGGTGTTTCTGGACCTCCCAGAAGGAGGCTGTGGTGACACCTCTTTTAAAGAAACTTTCCTGCGACCCAGACTGTCTTACATTCTACAGACTGGTCTCTCTAACCTGCCCTTTGTGGGCAAGGTTATTGAGAAGGTAGTCACGTTACAACTCGAGAACTTTCTTACCACCCATGTAGTTTATGATCCTCTCCAGTCGAGTTTCAGGAAGAGGCATAGTACTGAGATGGCATTAGTTCAAGTACTTAATGATCTCCTAATAGCGAGGGATTGGAGGAGTCATTTGATCTTGGTCTTTCTTGATCTCTCTGCATCATTTGACACTATGGATCATGGGGTGTTGCTGGAACACCTGTGGCTACTCTGTGGACTGTTGGGGACAGTCCTCAGGTGGTTCCATTCTTTCCTCACAGGTAGGACTCAAAGGGTGATGTCAGGAATGTTTTCCTTGGCCCCCTTCTCCCTGCCTTGTGGGGTGCCGCAGGGTTCCGTGCTGTCCGCATGTTGTTCACAGTGTATATGCTGCCGTTGGGAGACATTATAAAGTGGTATGGGCTGAGTTTGTACTGCTATACAGATGATAATCAGATTTGCATGTCCTTTGTACCCAAACAGAATAGTGCAATCTTGGACTTTAACAATGTCCTCACTGAGATTCAAGACTGGATGAGTGCTAACTGGTTGAGACAGAATCCAGACAAGACTGAGGTGTTGATGGTGGACCCAGGTCAGCAGGTTGAAAAGCTGACTCCTGGGCAACTGCCTGGCCTTGTGTTAGGGGGTAACCAGTTGAGACCTTCTGAACAGGTACAGAATCTGGGCGTTGTGCTTGATAATGAACTGATGATAAAAACACAGGTGTCAGCAGTTGTCAAGTCCTCACTTGAAAAGAAGAAATCCAACCCACTGCCATACACCTGCCCACCCCCTGATTGCTTCTTCAATGCAAGAAAGACTTGACATATTTGGAAAGTGCATGCCTCATTTATTTATGTAATCTGTATGAGACTATGCCCAACTAGTAGTCAGTGGGGTGCAGCCAGCATGCCAGTAAGCACACAGTGTCTCTATCTTCTCTTTCTTTGTTCCACAAAAGTCTGTCAGACAGCCAGAGAAAGGTGTGCATCTATAGTGGTATACTGGAGATCTGTCTAGGTTTTATCTGATTGGCTGCTGACTCTTCATTTCTGATTGGCTACCTCTATGAGCCCTCTGTAACTTGATTGGCTAAATGTCAAGTTTCTCCTATTCAAGGAGAGGCTCTGCAGCTATTGCCCATCAACCAGCATGAGGTATGTAGCACAACATGCCAGATACAGATTGGTCAATACCAGCAGGAACATCTTCCAGAACTAGACACATGGTGGATTCCCTGCAGGGGGAGGGCCTCAAAAAACTGGTATAACAACCCACAAGAGACAGGGCTATCCTAGATCTAGTCCTGACTAACAAGGAAAGGATCACAGATCTCCAGATAGAAGGTCACCTGGGGGCCAATGACCATCACATAGTATAGTTCAATTTGGCCACTAGAACTAAATCATCCCATTCCAAGGCAAAAATATGGGACTTCAGAGAAGCTGACTTTGATAAGATAGCAAACAGAGTTAAGCTAGCCCTGGCAAAAAGAAATACAGGTGAGGGGGTACAGGCAAAGTGGTCAGGCATTAAAGATGCACTACTTGAAGCAACATCCCATTGTGTTAGAGAGAAAAGAAAGTGCAAAAGAAGAAGGAGACCACTTTGGTTCTCAAAAACAGTAGCAGAAAAGATCAAATCCAAAAGGCTGGCCTTCAGGAAATATAAGGAAACAGTGAGATGAAGATAGGGAAGCATACCAAACTTCCCTAAGGGAAGCAGGGAAGGCAGTAAGGCAGGCAAAGGCCCAAACTGAGGAAACACTAGTACAAACAGTAAAAGAAGGTGACAAGACTTTATATAGATACATTAGTGAAAGGAAAAAGTGTGGAGGGGGTATTGCTAAGATCAAAGAAGATAAGGGTGTGAAGAGGAGGACAATGTAAAAGCATCTATCCTAAATAGACACTTCTGCTCAGTATTTACTGAAGAGAAGGTAGGGCAGGGCCCACAGCTCAGCACCATGGAAACAGGGGGAAGGGAGGTGTGCACTAGTCCCTTCACAAATGAAAGGGTCCTACAAGAACTTGATAAGCTCCGGGTGAACAAGGCAATGGGACCTGATGACATACATCCCAGGGTACTAAAGGAGCTAAGGGTGGAACCAGCTGAGCCATTATCAGTACTGTTTAGTGAGTCTCTGAGCACAGGAGAAATCCCAGAAGACTGAAGAAGGGGTCATGTGATCTCGCTTCACAAAAGTGGTAGCAGGGAGGAGGCAAGAAACTACAGACCAGTCAGTCTTACCTCAGTAGTGGGTAAGATTATGGAGGCATTCCTTAAGGAAAGGATAGTGCAACACCTAGAATCCATAGGAGCACAGGATCCAAGACAGCATGGGTTTACAAAAAGGAAGGTCCTGTCAAACTAATTTCATAGATTTCTTTGACTGGGTAACCATAGTGGTGGACCAAAGGGGAGCAGTTTATGTCATCTACCTTGACTTCAGCAAAGCATTCTATGCTGTTCCACATAGAAAATTGATTAATAAGCTAGGTAGGCTAGGGGTGGGTCAGAAGTTGGTCAACTGGGTGGCCAAATTCGTTGATGGGCAGAAAACAGAGTGGTGGTAAATGGTATACAGTCAGAAGAGATGCAAGTCACGAGTGGGGCACCTCAGGGATCAGTCCTGGGGCCAGTCCTCTTTAATACCTTCATCAGTGTCATTGCAGATAGACTGGAGGGTAAGGTTTGTCTGTTTGCAGATGACACCAAGATCTGCAACAGAGTAAATGATCCAGATGGGGTGTGCAGAATGAGAAGAGAGTTGGATAAACTAGCAAAATGGTCAGAAGAGTGGCAACTGGGGTTTAATGCAAAGACGTGCAAGATCACATAGGGAAAGGAAACCCTGAAGCCACCTATTGGCTGGGAGGGAAGTTGCTGGCAGTCACAAGGGAAGAAAGAGACTTGGACATCATCATCACCGATGACCTGAAATCATCCAAGCAGACCACTAAAGCAGTAGGTAAGGCTAGGGGAATATTGGGGTATATTAGTAGGTGTATCACAAGTCGTAAGAGGGAGGTAATAATCCCTCTTTCCAAGACACTGGTTAGGCCCCATCTGGAGTACTGTGTGCAGTACTGGAGACCACACCTTCACAAGGACATTAACCAAATTGAGTCAGTCCAGAGAAGAGCAACCAAACTGGTGCAGGGACTGCATCAGAAAACATATGAGGACAGATTAACAGAGCTCAATATGTATACCCTAGAGCAAAGGAAGGAGAGAGGTGATATGATTGAAACATTCAAACACCTTAAGGGCATTGACAAGGTGAAAGAGTCTAACATGTTTCAATATAAGAAAATTAGCAGGACAAGAGGACACAGCATGAGATTAGAGGGATGCTGATTGGGGTAATGTGAGGAAGTTCTTTTTCACAGAAAGGGTGGTGGATGCATGTAACGGCCTACCTCAGGAAGTGGGGGATATGAATACAGTGCAGAGCTTCAAACAGGCATTGGATAGGCATAAGGGAGCAATACAGATGAGTATGACTAGATAGGCCATTGACAGAGCAAAAGCCGATGGCACATTTATAAGGTAAGAAAAGAAATGGGCAGACTGGATGGGCCTGCGGTCCTTATCTGCTGTCAACTTCTATGTTTTTATGTTTCTATACTGCTTTAAATGATTATGGATGGAGTTTTGTTTTGACCCTGGCGAGGTGGCTACCCTTTTAGCAGATCAGTGATTGGCCTGGTGCAGTAGCAGGTGGTGCTTTCACAGTACAGAACCTAGAATCCAGTAAGCATGCGGTCATAAGACCATCTGATTCAGTTCCCAAAGAAAAAAACAGACTGTAGAACTACTCAGATGTTTTCAGTCACTTCATCCCTCCTGGTCAAAGTCTTGTGAAACTGGTGAGTGAAGTGAAAAACCAGTGAAGCAGGCTGACGTGACTAGTTGGGTAAACTTTGGAGCAAGTCCTGTGGAGCTGGGCAGAGGGCTATTCAGGGGAGTCAGATACAGTAAAGTACTTGGCCCAAGCTGCATGTGATGAGGCAGGCAAAAGCATTCCTGAACTTCCTTCATAATCAGGAAAATCTTTGATAAATGACCTATTGTATCATGGTCATGTTGACTCTGCTCCATGCTACTGTACATTGTTCCTGCTTTTACTATGCTCAGAAAATGTTAAGCTTAATCCAGGCCCTCTGGCACCCATGGAATCCCCAGCAGAGCTACAAAGCCTCAAGGGACTTACATTCTTGCATGTATGTAGCCTATTAAAAAAGTCACTTCTGTTCAGACCTGAGCATGTCATACTGCTCCAGATGTTCTGATGATTACAGAGTCCTGGCTCAGACTGGCGACCAGTAACAATGAAGTTAACATCCACTCCTACTCTTTGTTCAGAGCCGACAGGCAAACCAGAGGTCGTGGGGTAGCTATTTACATCAAGGATAAATTTCCTGCCTCCATAATTGACTCAACCTCTGTCCCAAAAGAATTTGAAAGCTTGTCATTAAAGATTGAAATTGCCACCGGTGTCTCATTATGTGTAATAGGATGCTGCAGACCCTCATCAGCTGGTCTACAGTTGTTAAAACATCTCGGAAACATCCTGGATTCGGCATCTTCAAAGTGTATCATACTAGGGGACTTCAACTTAGACTGGCTCTCCAGTGCATCCACCCCACTTAAAATATTCTGTGATTCCCTTGGGTTGTCACAGCTGATAAACGAATCTACTCATCCTAACAAACTCAACCCTAATAACAGTACTCTCTTGAATATCATTTTAGTTAACAAACCCCATTTATTCTCCCATGCTGGCATCTTTTTCTTTGATATTAGCGACCATTGCTTCATCGCGTGTGTAAGATCCACTCTTAAATCCACAACTGCACCAAAATTCTCCTTTAAAAAGGTGCATATGCAACTTTGATCTCCATGTGTATATATCAGACCTAAGAGACTCCATGCAATGGCAGGACTTCCATCTAACCAAGTCCTTCACTACAGCTTATGATATTTTCTCAGAAATTGTGCTAGGGGCTATCAACAAGTATGCTCCCATAGTAAAAGTTCGTACCAGAAACAAATCATGTTGGTGGTTTACAGAAGATCTGAAAGATGCTCTGCAGAGTAGGGATGTACTCTTGAGAACTGCTAGGAAAACTAATTTAATAAATGACTGGGAATTCTTTCTGGATGGTGAGGAACCTCTGCACCAAAATGGTCAGAGAAGTCAAAGCTAATTTCTACCACTCTCAGCTGGAGAGCTCCTGAAGAAATGCCTCCAAATTCTGGAGGACTATCAAAGACATTGAAGGTCACACCACTGTAAATTCCCTACCTACTAAATTATTGATCAACAATACTGTCATCTCCGACAGACCGTCTATCCTCGATGCTCTCAATAATCATTTTGCCACTGCAGGACTAGCCTTTGACTCCTCTCCTGTGAATATCCTCCACCAACAACTTAGATTGGCTACACAAGAAAAATCCATCCCCAGTCCATCCTTCTCTCTCTGCAGCCTACCTCCCTGAAAGAAGTCAAAGATCTTCTCCTTCAGCTGGACAATAGGAAAAGTGCTGGGGCTGACCTCATTGACCAGTACTTCTTAAAGGATGGCTACTGTGTCCTTGCAGTCCCAATTACTCATCTCTTCAATTTATCCTTGACCTACTGCCCATTTGGAAAAATGCCCTTTGTTTAAGTCAGGAGATCCTAGTGACCTCAATAACTACAGGCCAATCTCTCTACTTCCATTCCTGTCAAAGATGCTGGAGAAAATAGTGAACTCCCAGCTTCAGAAGTACCTGAAATAAGAAAAATTTCCCAACCCATTACAATCCGGTTTTAGAGCACAGGACAGTACAATCTCTGCTCTAGCCAAAGTGAAAAATGACTGGCAGCTTGAATTAGACAAAAAAAACTTTGCGCAGTTTTCTTGGACCTAGGCAAGGCGTTCGATACTGTTGATCACAGACTGCTTCTGTCGTCCCTCCGGAACACTGGTTTGGATTCCCTATCCCTGAAATGGTTGTCCAACTACCTCTTAGGATGACTTCAACAAGTAAAGGCAGAAGGGGAAGTTTCTTCATCAAAACCCCTATTGAGGGGTGTACCGCAAGGTTCCATTCTTGGTCCCTTGCTCTTCACCATTTATATTAACAATGTAGATGCCTCTATCAAAGAAGCACAAATACACCTATTCGTGGATGATACGGTACTCTATGCTAGTAGCCACACCTGAAGTGATCTCTAAAGCCCTACAAAATTAATTTAATCTGCTGCTTATAAACCAGAAACTGCTCTTAAATGCAAAACAAAACAAAGCAATGTTCCTCTCGCCCCTTCAAAATGCAATAAATCCTGCAATTGTTGGGACACTCCCACAGATCACTACCATTCTAGGTGAGCGGTTGGACTACTTACCAAAGTTCAAGTACCTGGGGGTCTGGTTAGACCATAGACTTACTTTCACTGATCACTTAGAAGAACTGGTAAAGAAACTTAGACAAAGACTTGGTCTGTTCTTTAGGATTAATAATCTCTTCACAAGAGATGCTAAACTGAAACTGGTTCAAATTACTTTCCCTATTGGATTACGCATACTTTCTATGTAGTCAGGGACCTGCAGGTACCCTAGCCAAACTCGATACGCTTTATTACAGAGCCATAAGATTTATCACAGGTCTTCCATACTCAACTCACCAGTGCATTGTACATGGCAGTGGGATGGTCATCCCTTGCTTACAGACGGCAAAAAAATATTGCGGTTTGGACCTACAAAACTATCTCAAATAAACTGCCCCAGTATATCCCTGTCTGTTTACCTTTGTGCACTCTGGGGAAGCATGTCCTGAGAAGCACCTCATATATCTACCTTTATGTTTACAAAGCAAAATCTCACATTGGCAGAGCAGCCATCAGCTTTGTGCTCCCTCAACTGTGGAACAAGCTGCAAAAAACTTTGAAATTAACTCACCCCATCAGCCTAGCAGTTTTTAAATCTCTATATCTACATCATAATAAGGAGTTCTGTGCCTGTCTACCCTAAATAGTGACTCCTATAAGTCCAAGCACACTCTAATTACTACTGTTAAAAGGCTGATCACATCTATAATCGATTCTTCCCTCTCTCCTTTATCTACCCCCATATCTGTCCCTTCCACATTCCTCTGACCATGATTCCAGCTCTGAATTCCCCATACCATATCACTATATATCTTTTTATATTAGGTTTTATTTGTGTTCGGTGCACCTGATATGTATATTTCTTTACTTTTATGAAAAATTGTGTCCTACCCAAAACTAGCTGTATCTTCTGTTCCAAACATATACTACTGTCAATGCTACCTGCTGATACTTTGTATATACTGTATTATTGTATCTGACTTTATTTGTATTATTACTATTTTCTTGTGTGTTGCATCCCATGTACATTGTCCCTTGTTCCTTGTTAACAAACCCAGGTCCACCATGAAAATGAGCTTGCTCAACAGTGATCGCCTGGTTAAATAAAGGCTTTGATTGATTGATTGATTGATTGATTGATTGACTGATTGGGTAACATTCTTGCCTGGCAGTGTGTGTGTGTGTGTGTGTGTGTGTGTGTATCCTGGCATAATGTAGATGGATGGCCCTCCTGCTCTGTTTCTAGCTGTTGCATTGAGATGGCATTTTTTTTTGTTTGTTTGTGTGTGTGTGTGTGTGTCTGAGACCCTTCTTCCTGTGAAATTCTGAATCTCACTGCTTGTGCATGCTGTCAGCACAAATCTGGACCGGAATTTGAAGCCCGGACCCCTGGACCCTCAGTGAGGTTTCCTATGCTGCTGCATTAGTGCGCTGAGCCACAGGAGCTACCAGTGAGCCAAAGTTCCAGAGCTGCAAACCCAGCTTGATGCTGAAGGTAGGCAGGCAGGTTCTTTGCTCTCTGGGTGACCCAATTTCCTGGCATGATGTAGGAAGACAGGCCTTCTGCCCTCTGCTGTGGGTGCAACCTTTCCAGCTGGAGCATTGTGAGGGGGACCCTTGTGTCTAGCATATTGTGGGGGAACCTTCATCATGGATGCAATGTAGGGGGTTGGCAACCCTTCTGTAGTCTGACACAGTGTGTGTGTGTGTGTGTGTGTGTGTGTGTGTGTGTGTGTGTGTTTGTCCCTTCAGCCTGTGAGATTGTCTCCCGCACTAAAAAATAAATCAGAATATGGCTAAACTAGCTCCTGGAGCAGGCAGCTCTTTAAAGTGTCTGTACTAACAGTGTTTAGGCATGACAGTTTCACTAGCTCTTGCAGCTTGTTTACGTGATTGTTAGATTACCATTTCTCTCTATTCCTCAGATGGGGGGGCAACAGCACATCATCAGTTATGCCTTCCTGCTTTGAGACCAGGTAAAGGAGCTGCTAGAGATGGTATACATTACATGACTGAGTGCTATTACTCATATTACAGGTACTGTGCTTTAAGGCTTTTTTAAACAATTCTTTGAGAAATGTAAATTGCTTCTTTAAGTGACTGTATCTAACTTTGTCTCCTTTTTCTAAAACAGCTGAAGATGTAGGATCAGGGGAGCCTCACTTTAAGTGAAAAGTGCAAAGACTGAGGGAGACAGTAGAGCTAAAGTTTAGTTTATATCTACTATGAAGGATGGGAGTGATTGGCTGTGTGAGCTGGGAGTTGGGCAGTGCAGTCTGGCTGGCATGACAGGCAACTGGGTAGGAGGTTAAATAAGTTTAAAGCCAGCAGCATTATGCTTATCATATTGTTGCCTAGCAGTCTCCTCACCGCTTTTTATAGCTGCATGGGTGGAGCCATACTGATGTATTGCTGCGAAACGAGAGAGGAGGGATTGTGGTTGCACATGATTGGATTCCTTGACTGTTTTCATCCACTAAGTACTTCAGCTGGAATTGCATCACACATCTCTGCCTCCTGCAATTGATTACAGTCGTATTCCTTTGCCTGTTGCTCCTATCTGTGCCTGTATTACACTGCACTCTTTCCCTCCTTTCTAGCAGTGACTCTTATATGATGACTGTGTTGAGTGAGTACTGTGTGCTGTGCGCATGCATGCAAGGAATTCCAGGGCTCAATCAGTAGTAGGGCAAGCAGTCTTTAATGTCAGAGTCACAGACAGTTAATCTCCATCATTTTCTTACGGACTTGCAGCTAACCTCTGCAAGTCTTGTCCGCCTTTACTGTATGTTAACACTTTCAGGACTGATCTATAGTGGCATTCTAACAGTTTGTTTCATGCAAAGGTCGCTGCTAAGACATTGCACTGAATCTAGCTTATATGGGATTTTTGTTGATTTGCTCCTCCTTTGTATTCAGATAGTCCCTTTGCAGCTTTTTAAAGCTGAGAACCTTTATTTAAGAATCTCTGGTGCTGCACATTCTGTTTGAGTTGTGTGATGCTGCTGTTCAGTGAAAGCATCTCTCCTCCCCTTCCCTCCCCACTGACACTCCTGTGGCAACTACTTTCAAGTTGATCATGGAAGTCAATGAGGCACAAATCAGGAGGGTCTACAATTAAACACCTAATAAAACAACTAGTTCAGTGATTTTTTTTTCACTTCCCTTACTTTGCCTTGCAAGTGAAGCCCAATGACTCCATGTCAAAATTGTGATGTAATTTCAGCAAATGTCAAAATGGCAAATCCAGAATGGCAATTGCAGATTTGGTGATGTCAAATAATGGCAACTGACAATTTAAGGAAGTTTCTACCACACTGTTGCAGCCCGCCCAGAAATGATCCAGATGGAGGCACTGTTTTTTTCCAAGGACTCTTTTCCAGGTACCATAGGAGATTATCACAGGGTGGTTTAGAGGCAGTTATTTTGCAGGAAGCAACTTAGGACAGGGACGATGATTGCTGTAGTGGTCTTTCTCGGGAGTTTTGGGATCCAGAGTTTCTGGCTGGAACAGGAAAAGGGAACATTGTTTAACCAGGAGTAGCACACTAAGCTGAAGCTTATTTCCAGATGCAGCCTGGGAGCACAAGGAAGTTAAGTTACTTGCTCTACCTACTGTGCTGTGCTGCCTCAACAGGAACAGGGGAGGATACCTAAGCCCAGACATCGTTATTCATGTGAGGAGCTCTGCCCCTACATCCCCCATGGGGGGGTTGCACCCCCCCAGATCCCCTGCTGTTTCTAATGATCCTACTCCAAGGTGCTTCTTGACACTGGGGTAAGTTGTAGCACCTTAGCTGTCATTTCCACCATGTCGCCATTTAATTGCAGTCACCGTTAGTGTTTTCGCTATTGTGCCATTGCCGTTATTGAGTCACCGTTATTGAGTCACCTTATTGCCTTTGTCTTATTGACGTGCCACCAAACCAGCTCATTTCTTGTTTATGTGGTCACTTTCTGGAGTGGGTGGGGGAGGGTGGGCAGAGAACCAGTAGTTTTCAGTTGATAATGTTAACCCATTGTTAACCTTATGAAACATAGCATATGCTAGGCTGCAAGTACTGTAATTTCCCCAAAATGAATACAGTAGTACAGTGTGTTATAAGTGTGTAGACAATTTATTTATTTAAAAGCATCAGAATTATAAAGCTTTGAGTCATAGACTCATTTACAAAGGCTCCATGTCATTTAACAATAGAACAGTAAACACATTACCAACAGTATAACAGTGGTAGAGGGTGGTGGTGGCGCATAATACACATACTAACATACTAGATGCCAGCAGAGTAGGCTTGTTGGTCTATCAAGTCTGTTCGTGCTTCAGCACCCTAATTGGGTACCGTTGCCCTCTATCTGTCTCCTTCCACTGTTACTCCAGCCCCCAGTCCTGCCCCCAACAAACCAGCCTCTGCTTCACCCCTTGGCTATACCTGTCCCACCCTCTCTTGAGTCCCTGTACCATAGCTGCCTGTACCAGCTTCCTGGGCAGTGCATTCCATGATTCCACCACTGTCTCAGTGAAGCACCTCCTCCTCCTCTTTCCCCCCTAATCTTACCACCTTCAATCTTCCAGCTGTGTCTCTCTTGATTCCACCCTTCTTCAGTCGAAAGATCCTATCTTGGCTTACCTTATTTACTCCTCTGAGGTACTTGAACACCTCAATCATGTCCCCCTGATCCCTTCTCTCCTCTCTTCTAGCGAGAACAGGTTGAGCTCCCCTAGTCGTTCCTCATATGTCATATCCCCCAGGCCTCAGATCATTCTGATTGTTTTCCTCTGAACCTTCTCCAGGAGATGGATGTCCCTCTTTAGGTGTGGCCTCCACAACTGCACACAGTACTCAAGGTGTGATCTAACCAGAATATTGTACAATGACAAAATCATCTCCCTGTTCCTTGAAGTAATCCACCTAGCGATGCAGCCCAGCATCCTATTTGCCCTGACTGCAGCCCTCCTGCACTGCTCTGAATTATTCATGTTAACATCCACCAAGACTCCTAGGTCTCTTTCCCCTTCTATGGCATACAACTCATCCCCCCCAGGGTGTACACATAGTTGGGGTTTTCCCACCCTAGGTGTAGCATCTTGCACTTGGAGGAGTTAAATTTTAATTTCTAGGTGCAGGACCACCTATCCAGAGTATCCAGGTCCCCTTGTAGGGCCAATCTCTTCTTATGCCCCTCCACCACTACTCCCAGCTTAGAGTCATCCGCAAAGAGACTTATTTCACACCCAATACATTCCCTGATATCTGAGATGTAGGCATTAAATAGGAGTGGCCCCAGGACTGATCTCTGTGGGACCCCACTTATGACCTCTCTAGGACACGAGACCTCCCCTCTGACCACTACCCACTACCTGCTGAGTGCAACCTGAAAGCCAATTTCCAATCCACTTAATCGTGAATGGGCCTACCCCCATCCCCCCAGCTTCTCCCTTACGCCAATGTGAGGGATTGAATCAAATGCCTTGCTGAAGTCCAGGAACAGTTCATCCACTGGTATCCCCCTGTTGAGTGCTGATGTCATTCACTCATAGAACTCTACAAGGTTTGTTTGACATGATCTACCTGTCACAAACCTATGCTGCTGGTCATCCAGGTAACCCATCTCCTCCAAGAAACCTCCCAGCCTTTCCTTAAGTATGCTCTCCATTACCTTCCCCACCACTGATGTCAAACTGATGGGTCTACAGTTTCCTGGCTCTTCTCTCGATCCCCCTTTATAGATGGGCACAACATGCACCTGCTTCTAGTCCCTTGGCACCCTCCCTGTCTGGAGCAACAAATTAAAGAGATCTGCCAATGGAGCAGCCTAAACACCCACCAACTCCCTCAGTACTCTGGGATGAATAGCATCAGACCCTGGAGAGTTATCCTTTTTAGGGACTGGAGGGCTTCCCACACCCAACAGATAGGAATATCAGCATCTGTTCCCCTGCCATTCAGCAGAACCAGACTGATATCTCACCCCTTGCCTACCTTCCCAAGTGGCTTGTTCTTCAGCAGGTACCTTAATAGTCAGGTCTGCTGCACCTTCTGTATCCTTCATCCCCTTTTATGGAAGTTTCCCAGCCTCCTCCCTAGTGAACACTGAGGCAAAGTAGTCATTCAGTACCTCCAACTGCTCTCCAGCCCCTTCCATCCACCCTTCTGCGCATCCTCAACCTACTGAGAGCTGGCCCCTGACCTTCTTCCACTCACCAATATACCTAAAGAACCCCCTTTCCCCAACCTGTGTCCCCTGCACCAGCCTCTGCTCTTTCTAGGCCTTTGTTCCCCTCACCACTCTGGTGACTTTCCTGGTTGCAAGGCGATAGTTCTCTCTATCCCTCTCTCCTTTCATTTTTTTGTACCTAGTGTAGGCAGCTTCTTCTCCCTTACTGCCTCCTGGGCCTCCTTGATCTACCAGCATGGTTTATGAGACCTACCACCTTTATTCTTCACTCTTGTACAGGTCCTGGTGGCCTCCAGTAGCCCCTGCTTTATGATCTCCCACTTACCTTCCATGTCCAAACCTGGTTTTATCTCCCATAAATGCCCCTTGAGAATTTCCCCCATGTTCTGAAAGTTCACCCCCCTAAAATCAATTATCATTGTCCTTGAATGATCCCCCCCCCAGTTTAAGCGAAACCAGACTGTGTTGAGTCGCTCCCCAGCCAGGGTTCTTCCAAACTAGATCTCTGTACAAGATCCCATCTGCTAAAACCAACATCCAGGATATGACCCTCCCTTGTTGGGTCCATCATCTGCTGATTGAAGAATGTGTCCAGGATTTGTGGGACCTCCTTTCCCACCCAGGGACCACCAGCGTCACTGCCGTTGCCTCAGAGGTTGCCAAGAAACTGGAGCGGTTGGACCACAGTGAGCTCAGGAAGGGTGAGGGTGGTGGAACAAAGGTGCATACCTCCAGTTGTACCTCTCTACAGTTTCCATGCCATTCTGGAAAAGTGTGGTTCCTCTATGGAGGCACCCACAGTGGAGACCAAGGAGGATGCTGGGAACCTCCACAAAGGAGACCCACAGGAGGGTGGCATTGGACCCCATGGGGAAGGAAACAACTCTTGGTGGGACTCCATTGTTAGGAAGGTAGAACTGGGAGGAGGAAGGGGAGAGGAGGTAAGGTGCCTGCCTGGCGCCATGGCTTGGAGGGACAGGGAGTCAATCATCAGGATCGCAGAAGCAGCTGCGCAGCGGAGGGAGCTGGATGTCATTGTCAATCTAGGGACAAATGACCTGGCTAAGAAAGGGATCAGAGCAGTGCAAGAAGTGTTTGTGGAGATGGAAAGGGGCCTTAGACAAATAGCATGCATGGTAACCTTCTCGGAGGTGCAGCCTGACTATGGCACAGATGAGGCTAGGGTGCTCCACACTATGGGATTCAATCAGTGAATGAAAAACTGGTGCAAATCCTAGCCACCCCCCCCAAAAAAAATCAGGGTACTAAGTGAGGTAGACACCAACGTAGAGATGTCACTAGGGAGAAGCACAGGGGTAAATGGAGAAAGTGACAAACGCAATAAGGACAGGGATGGAGCAAAAAGGGGTAAGGCCATCAAGAAATGGAGAGTAATGAGTACCAACACCTGTAGTCTGGGCAACAAGCTCCCTGAACTGGTGGCCTTGATGGAAGTGGGATGCCTGGATATTGTAGCAGTCACAGAAACATGGTACACAGACAACCATGACTGGGATGTTAACATACCAGGGTACACCAACCTACAGGAGAGACAGGGAGGGGAGAAGAGGGGGCAGATTGGCTCTCTATGTAAGGGAAGGAATAAAAGCAACTGAACAAAAGAGTAAACAGGGAGGAGAGGAGGCACTGTGGGTCATCTTAGAGACTGGAAATGGCACCACAATCCACACAGGGGTTGTATACAGACCCCCATGTCAGGGGGAGGGAATGGACAAGGATATGATAGAAGGCATACTTAGGATGGCAGAGAAAGGGGAGGTACTTGTTGTTGGGGGACCTTAATATGCTGGATGTCAACTGGAGCAACTTTGCTGCAGCCACATCCAAATGCAGGGCCATTCTTGATGCCCTTCAGGTGGCATGCATCAGACAGCTAGTTTTGGAAACTACTCATGAGGGAGCAATCTTAGACCTCATACTCTCAAATGGGGACAGTTAGAGGATCTCAGATCTAGAAGTGGGTAGCCATTTGGGAACAAGTAACCACCAAACAGTGTGGTTCATGATAAACTCAGCTACAGAGTCAAGCCAGACAAAAGTGAGGGTTCTGGACTTCAGAAGGGCTGACTTTGGCAAGAAGGGAGAGTGCCTTAGAAAAGCACTAGCAAACAGGCGAGAAGGAGGGGTGGAGTCACAATGGGGAAATATCAAAACTGCCATTACAGAGGCAACAAGTCTTTGTGTGAAGCAAATAAATCAAAATGAAAGAAAAAGCCACTATGGTTCTTAATAGAGGTGGTGGTGAAGGTTACGGAGAAAATGATAGCATTTAGGAAGTATAAGGAAACACAGAAGGAGCAGGACAGAGAACTGTACCAGTTAAGGCAGAAGGAAGCAGGGATGGTAGTCAGAATAACAAAGGCCCAAACTGAGGAAAAGATAGCCAACTCGGTTAAGAAGGGGGATAAAACCTTTCATAGGTATAACAGGGAGTGTAGAAAGACAAAGAGAGGGATAGTGAGGCTGAATAGAATGGACGGTGGGTGGGCAGAGGGACAGTGAAAAAGCAGGGATACTGAATAGAATACTTCTGTTCAGTATTCACAAAAGAGGAGGTGGGGAGGTGCCTAATCCAATTAACAGAAGCACTTTGGATGGGGGGGTCAATCCCAGTCCTTTCACAGAAGAAAAGGTTCTGAAAGAACTCCTAAAACTGAAGGTGGACAAAGCAGTGGGGCCAGATGGAATTCAGCCTAAAATTCTAAAAGATACCCTTTTTAACAAATTATGGGAGGATGGTGTGGTACCTAGGGACTGGAAGAAGACAGATGTGACTCCCCTTCACAAAAGTGGAACCAAGACAGAGGCAGGAAACTACAGACCTGTCAGTTTGACCTCTGTGGTAGGGAAAGTGATGGAAACACTACTGAAGGAAAGAATTGTTGAGTATCTAGAGGTCAGTGGGGCACAGGACCCAAGGCAGCATGGGTTCACAGTGGGAAGGTCACGTCAGACGAATCTAATTGATTTATTTGACTGGGTGACCAATGTAGTAGACCAGGGAAGGGCTGTGGACATGGTCTACCTAGACTTTAGCAAGGCATTTGACACAGTCCCACACAAAAGATTAATAGTCAAATTAACCATCCAGGGAGTGGGTCCCAGGGTGGTAGCCTGGGTAAAACATTGGCTGAACAACAGGACACAGAAGTAATTGTAAATGGAGTCCACTCTGAAGAAAGAGGGGTTACTAGTGGGGTACCGCAGGGTTCAGTACTGGGTCCAGTCCTTTTTAATGTCTTTATAAGTGACATTGCAGATGGACTGGAAGGAAAAGTATGCCTCTTTGCAGATGACACAATGATCTGCAACAGGGTTGATACACAAGGAGGTGTGTGGAAAGGATGAGAAGGGACTTGGCAATGTTGGAGGACTGGTCAGAAGTATGGCAGCTTGGATTCAATGCAAAGAAGTGCAAAATAATGCACCTGGGGAAAAAAAACACAGGGGAAGATTACACAATGGGAGGGAGGTAGTAACAACAACAAAAATGGAAAGGGACATGGGGGTAAACATATCAGATTACCTTAAGGTTGGCAAGCAATGTGAGAGGGGTGGTAGGGAGGGTTGGGGAGATACTGGAATTTATAGGGAGAGGCATCACCAGCAGAAAACAGGAAGTTGCTATCCCTCTGTACAGATATTTGATGAGACCCCATCTGGAGTACTGCGTCCAGTTCTGCAAACCCCATCTCCACAAGGACATAGAGAGGATGGAGGCAGTTCAGAGGGGGGCAACTAAAATGGTGCAGGGTCTGCAAGAGAAGCCATATGAGGAGAGGCTGAAGGAGCTTAATATGTATACCCTTGAGAAAAGGAGGGAGAGGGGGGACATGATAGAAACATTTAAGTACCTCAGTGGAATCAACAAAGTCCAAGAGGGTAGCATCTTTCAGAAAAAGAGATGTTTAAGAACAAGGGGACACAATTTGAAGATAGAGGGGATGGCTCAGGGGCAATGTGAGGAAGTATTTTTTCACAGAGGGTGGTGGATGCATGGAACAGCCTTCCTGAGGAGGTTGTGGGGTCTAAAACTGTGGGAGAATTCAAGAATGCATGGGACAGACATAAGGCAATTTTTGTAGGGGGGTAGGAAGAAATAGGCTGTTGGTTAAATAGGATCTGCAGCTTATCCTCTAGGTAGGGAAATGGGAAGACTAGGTGAGCCAAGCAGTCCTTATCTGCCATCAAAGTCTATGTTTCTATGTTCTATGTTTCTATGTAGGAAGCCATTCAGCAGCTTCTGCTCCCTGGTTACAGTGGAAGTCATAGTAACCCAATCAGTAGCTGGCATATTAAGATCCACCATCAGCACCACTCCTTCCTTTTCCAGTCCACACTGCTCCTTAATGTTAGCCAACAGGCAATCCTCCAGGTCCTCTGCTAGTTCTTAGGGCCTATATACCACCCCCAACTTGATCTTCTCTCCCACGGAGGTTTGCAAGGTGACCTACAGTGCCTCCAGGTTGCTCTCTCCTTCCTCCACTCTCACAATCTCGATGTTATCCCTAATGAACATTGCTACTCCTCCCCCTCTGCCTACCTTTCTGTTCTTTCTTAGCACAAGGTACCCACTCAGATTAAGGTCCCAGTCATGACTAGGGGTGGCCCAAGTTTCAGTGACCACTGCTACATTTACCCCACCCTCAAACAGTATGGCCTGGAACTCAGGCATTTTATTCCCCAGGCTCCTGGCATTTATTAAAGCAACCCTCCAACCCTTGTTCCTACTCCTTTTTACCATATCCTCCCCAAATCTTTCATACATCCATCCACACTTCTCCCCTAGAGTGCCATCTGTCCCCCCTCTATGGGATTGCAGGCCGGTGGTATGGATGGCTGAATCAGCCCAGCAGTGCCCCCCTTCACAAGTTTAAACCCCATCTAGCCTGAATGAAACCTGACATCCCCCATTGGAGAACTTCCCTACCTGATTTAGGTGAAGCCTATCCTGGGCATACAGTCCCTAACTCCCCCCAAGTCTCCCAATCCCCCATTCCCCTGTGCTTCACCCCCTGCCTGAGCCAGCCATTAATTTCCCTGATCTTCTGTTTGTTCTTCACGGTGGCCCTTGGCACTTGCAGGATTTCCAAGAAGGAGACTGTGCATCCATTGTCATGACAGACCCTGGCCAGTTCTAGGAACCTTGCCTGAATTTCCAGCACACTATTCCCCTCAATATCATTTGTTCCAAGATGCATTAGGAAGTCCGGTGATCCTCCACAGTCTCACGTCAGCTCATACAGCATGAACTTTGCCTTATGCACAGTCAGACCGGAAATACCCTGTACATTAACTGAACTAGATTTTCCCTCACCCTGCCCTGCCCAATGAATACCCCTTGTCATGGAGTCCCCCAGCAGAAGAACCTTAGTGTTCCCTTGATCTTTGTGCACCTCCTTTTAGGACTCCTCCACCAGCCCCTTCACCTCCCCTCCTCAAGACCACACTTCCTTGGCTTCTCTCTGTACCCTGTAGAGAGAACCCTCACCACCCTACCCCTCTTGTCACACCTTTTATAACTGAGTTCCTGGCTCCCCCAGTTTAGCCTCTACCACACTCCCTACCCCTGTCGAGCCTTTTTCTCTGACCTTCTTCTCCCTTCCAGCTCCCACCTCTCCAGTCCCCCCCAAAATGGCATTCCCATCACCATCACCCACACCTACCTCCTCCCCTTTCCTCTTGCCTGCTTTCATGCCCACTTGCAGGTCCCCCTTACCTTGGGGCCTTTCTCTGCTATGATCTCCCCCCCCCAAAGGATGACCCTTCCTTGTCTCAATCTCTCCTCCTTTCTCACTGAGTTGACTTGCAGCCTCCACACTTTCCCTCTGGTGGCCCCCTTCTTTGACACTTGGATTTGCCCCTCCCTGCTAGCATACTTATTGAATTACCAATGCCCTCCTCATCTGATTCACCGTGATCCATCTCTCCTCCACCCTCCTTTTCCTTCTCTACCCCCTCACCACATCCTCTCCAACCAACTTACTCAATGGCTCAAATTTATTATAGCACTCAAAGCCTGTCCTGATTTCCTGCTATCCATTTCTCCAGTATGCCCTCTGTCAGTCCAAACCTACCTGTTCCCCACTGCCTCCTATGATTTAGTCTGTTTCCTCTACCAGTTACCTCCCAGGTAGCTACCCCTTTGCTACTAGCCCACTCCCCATAGTTTCTCCACTCCTGACTGATGAAACAGATCCAGGTCGCACTCTATCACTGCCCTCCTGCTCCCCAAAGTCCCTCCCAGACATGTTTATCCCCCCCAACAACTCCAGTTTCTTCCATACCCAGTCAAGCTCCCCCCTGATCTACAATAACTGCCTACAGAAAGGGCAACCTCCATCCCTCCAGGCCCAGTTTAGGACCATGCCTGCCCCACAGCCAGTCCACCTTACAATCCTGCCAAAGATGCCTGCCCTGGTAGCTTGAGGCCACCACTGGAGGCCCTCTCCAAACATTTTTGGACATTCACCTTTGACCAGGTACCCACCCCTAGGTAGACTAACCTGCAACCCTCTTCAGCCAGCCATACAGGGTGATGTAGCCTGTGAAATTACAAACACAGCTCTTGGACCAAGCTACTAAGCAGAATAAAAGAGCATGAACAGAGTTACATCCCTTAACAGTTCCAAGAATAGTCAGAGTCACGACTGGAGAAAATCCCAGTATAGCTACCCAACCAATCAGTGACCTACCTCCACTTGGCCCCTCCTCCAAGTATTTAATAAAGGTCGGGACTGGGATGGGTGGGTGGCAAACTAGCATCCCAAGAGTGGCTGGGCTTGTCCCTTAAAAGGCCCAGCAACAAGTCCTGAAAATGGCACCCTGGCTTTTTATTGAGCACTCCAACTCAGATCACTGAACTCCTCCTAGCCACCAATGTGGCCATCCCTGGTTCCAAATTTGCTCCTGATACAGCTCCTGCAACAGTTCTTTCACCATTGATGTGGCCTGCACCATCCCTCAAGACCTCTGTACCCCCAAGAAGCAGCCCACCGATGCAGACTGTGTAGTCCCCCTGCTCCTCTGCGAGTAAGTCCCAAGTATCCCAAGAGCAGCTGGGCTCATCCCTTAAAAGGCCCAGCCATGAGTCCTGAAATGGCACTCTGGCTTTCTACTGGGCTTTCCGAGTCAGATCACTGAACTTCTTCTAGCCACCAATGTGGCTGCATCCAGCTCCAAATTTGCTCCTGATACAGCTCCTGCAACAGCTCTTTTGCTGCTGATGTGGCCTGCGCTGTCCCACAGGACCTCTGGACCCTGAGAAGCAGCCCACCAATGTGGCCTGCACAGTCTCCCTGCTACTCTGCGAGTAAGTCCCAAGTATCCCAAGAGTGACTAGGCTTATCCCTTAAAAGGCCTATTCATGAGTCCTAAAAATGGTGCCCTGGTTTCCTATTGGGCACTCCATTTCATATCACTGAACTCCTCCTAGCCACCGATGTGGCCTGTGTAGTCGTCCTGCTCCTCTGCCTCTTCTCTGCTTCTCTGTATGAATTATTTAAAAATAAATAAATAATTAAACAAATAACTATATAAAATCCCATAATGTAGATAACTCATTATTGGTATACAGCTAGGTACCATCATAATACTGTAATTTCATACACTACGTACTTATCATAGATTGCTGCTCACAGTTAGGGGGAGATACATAGATACATAGACAGTGTCAGCAGATAAGGGCCTGTGGCCCAACCAGTCTGCCCATTTGAGCTTGGAAGTTCAGTTTATGTTTTCCTAGAAGTCTGTTGCCCCTTACCCCTGACCTCCAGAATTTCTTTATGTCTATCCCATGCATTCTTAAATCCCGTGATTGTTTCAGCCCCACCACTTCCTCTGGCAGGGTGTTCCACTTGTCCACCACCCGTTCTGTGAAGAAATTCTTCCTCACGCTTCCTCTGAATCATCCTCCCTCCAACTTCATCCCATGCCCTCTAGTCCTGGAACATCTTTTCGCTTAAAATAGTGTATTCCTGCACCCTGTTCCTCCCTGTAAGATACTTGTATGTCTCTATCATATCCCTCTCCTCCTCTCCTCCAGGAGTACATATTCAGTTCCTTCAACCTGTCCTCATAGGACTTGTGATGCAATCCATGTACCATCTTTGTTGCCCTCCTCTGAACCTTCTCTACCCTGTCTATGTCCTTACATAGGTAAGGTCTCCAGAACTGTACACTGTACTCCAGGTGGGCCTCACTAGTGTCTTGTATAGTGGAATTATGACCTCCCTTTTCCTGCTGGTGATGCCCCTGCCTATGCATCCCAGCATCCTATTTGCTTTACCTGCTGCCTTGTCACACTGTTTCCCTACCTTGAGGTCATCAGAGATGATAACCTCAAGATCTCTTTCCTGCTTGGTGCATGCTATATCCTCACCCCCCAACTGATATATTGTGCCAGGGTTTTTGTGCCCCATATGCATTATCTTGCACTTCTTTGCATTGAATTTCAACTGCCAAACCCCTGACCATTCTTCAAGTTTCTGCAGGTCCTTCTCATTCTGTCTACACCCTCTGGTGTGTCTACTCTGTTACAGAGCTTTGTGTCATCAGTGAACAGTGAAATTCTGCCTTCTAGGTCCTGAATGTCACTGATGAAGATGTTGAATAGGACCGGTCCCAGCACTGATCCTGTGGTACCCCACTGGTCACTCTTCCCTCTGTGGGTGACAGCCATTTACCACCACCCTCTGTGTCCTGCCGCCCAGCCAGTTACCTACCCACCACACTACTGTCCTGCCCACACCCATATTCCCCAGTTTGTGTAATAGTCTTCTATGTGGCACAGTGTCAAAGGCCTTGCTGAAGTCCAGATATGGCCATGTCCACTGCCCTCCTCTGATCCACCTCCCTAGTCACCCAGTCAAAATTCAACGAGGTTGGTCTGACATGACCTCCCCTGGTGAAACCATGCTGCCTTGGGTCCTGTAGTCCATTGACAACCAGATGTTCCACCAATCTCTCCTTCAGTAGTGCTTCCATGATCTTCCCCACTACCGAGGTGAGGCTGACTGGTCTGTAGTTCCCCGCTTCCTCTTTGTTCCCACTTTTGTATAAGGGGACTACATCTGCTGTCCTCCAGTCTTTGGGTACCTCCCCTGTTTCCAGTGATTGGCTAAACAGGATAGCCAGAATTCAGCCACCACCTCTCTTAGTTCTTTAAGGACCCTGGGGTGCACCCCATCTGGCCCCATTGCTTTATCAACTCTTATTACTTCCAGTTCCTTCAGGACCCTTTCTCGTGTAAAGGGACTTGTGTCCATTTCTGCACCATTCTCACCCTTGTACTCCTTCAGACCCATTACCTCCTCTTCCTCAGTAAAGACTGAGAGAAATACTGTTCAATGTGTCAGCTTTACTGTTGTCATCCTCCACGTGGCCCCCATCCTCCCCTTCAGTCTCACTATCCCTCCTTTGCCTTTCTTTTTTCACTTATGTACCTGTGAAAGGTTTTGTCCCTCTACCCACTGATTTTGCAATGTGTTCTTCTGTCTGAGCTTTGGCTTCCCTTACTGACCCCCCTGCCTCCCTTTGCTTTTCCTGGTACTTCTCCCTATCCCGTTCTGCCTGTGTCTTTTTGTATTGCCTGAATGCAATCTTTTTGGCTTTCTCTTTCTTTTACTACCTCTTTGGAAAACCATAATGGTCTCCTCTTCCTTTTCCTCTTGCTAACCTGCTTAATGCATAATTATGTTGCTCTTTTAATCCACATTTTAAATACTGCCCACTGTTCCTCAACCCCTGATTCCTTAAATATTACTGATAGTAAGAAAACTGAATGCATTTCGGGAAAGGCAACAAGAACAAACAAGCATTTGGAAGATAAGATATATGAGGAACATTTGAAATCCTTAGACTGGATATTCTGCACAACAAGCGTATGGGGAGGATTTGTTGATGATGTACAAAATCATTAACAAGAAGGATCTTATAAAATTATTTAATTTAAATTTAAGAATGTAACAAAAAGTAAGGGGACATAAAATCAACTTTTAAAACAAGCAAGCATAACGTGCTACACACAAAGTATAGTTGGCACTTGAAATAATCTGCCTTCTGAAGTGGTAAATAAGAGTTTTCAGGGTGTAAGCACTCCAAAAAGACATAAAGGCCTTTGAATACAACTGATTGTTGTTTTAATTCCCATCAGTGTAAAAGCCCCTAGCGCCTCGATTACATGCCTTCGAAGCATATGTTAACCATACAGAGATCTTGTTGCACATTTAAACATCCAGAAAGCTGTGACATCATAATCATGTGACTGTAACATAAAACAATCATATTTTAATAATAAAAGTTAGACTTTATACATACTACAAAAAAGAAATTTATCTATTTTTGTCAGAATATATCAAGTTTCTAAGTTACTAATAACTTCAATGCTCAAAAACTAGAAGCAGCAGTTATGAGCACAGTAAAAGTAGATCCAAAACACTTACAAGATAAGTTATATTATAAAGACTTGTAAATGGGATCTCCAATAAGGGATACACCATAACTCATGTCTCTAATTTTAACTACCAGTCTTGTGTGTATTACATTTAAATGGCTCACTTGTATACTATAAAAGAAAGAAAAATAATACAATTAAAGGACCAGCAAACAAAAGGTGAGAAAAAACTGTTCAAATTTTCATTTAATGAAACAAATTCCAAGCCACTTGTACTGGACATAAGGGAAAAAGATAACTAGATAACTTATTCTGGAAGAGAGAAGAAAAGGCAAAAACGTTTTTTATATTGTTTACAATTTTTAGATGATATTCAGTAATACACAATATATTATGTAACGTATTACAGGGGTAAAAAATATAACAACACGGGTGGAGAAGGAAAAGAGAGGGGGTTTAAAGGGTTTCAGAGGTTAAGGGGGTTAGTAGGGTTGAGAAGAGGGGAAGGGGAAGGGATTGGGGTGTTGTGTGGGGGTGAGAGAATGAGAAAAGAAAAACGATTATAGCTAAACCTAATTCATAATTCCCAGAGCTAGTTGTTTCATTTTTTATATTTTAAGAAAGGTTTTGAGTCCCATCTTTCATTCAAGCCCTTAGGCCTGACAGTGTCTGCTTTAAAAATCTAGTAACTTTCTCTTTGCAACAAAAGGTTCTGCCTGTCACCACCTCTTGGTTGATTTTGGACCCATTTCAGGCCCATAAACTTAAAACAGCTAGAGACTGAATTATGCACTTGTACAAAATGTCTGCCCACTAGTTTGTCAACTTTTTGATTAATAAATGAGCGTATGGGCTCTTACATGCGCTCCTTCAAGGTCCTTTCTGTTTTGCCTATATAAAATTAATTACAGCTACACCATAACATTTAGACAAATGCTGTTGTTCAGGATATAAGCTCAACAGTCACTATTTTGACATCACTTGGTAATACAATCTCTTTACCAGTTTGCATATATTTGCAAACATTGCTCCTTTTACATTTGTGGACCCCTTTAGGTTTTGTGGGCAGCCACATCCTTTTAGTATCTTTTTTCAGAAAACTGACTATGAACCAGCTCATCTTATAAGTTCGCTGTCTTCCTAAATGTTATCCTAGAGTTATCAAACACCCCATCTCTTAAACTTTCATCTCCTTTTAAGATGTCCCAACTGCTCCATATTATGTTCCCCACTTGTCCTGAAACAGTATTGTTTTCCATAGAAAATGTGATTGTACTCTGTTTTTTAGCCACAGATTGTAGCTCCCCGAATGGCACACAGAAAGGTGGTTCCTATGGCCATCTCGCTGGCCACCGCCATTCCTGGACCCAACATCACTTTTTGGATCGGCTGCCTGGTCCTGACTTCTGGACCGCAAGCCATGAGATCGTAACACCCCAAGCAGTGCACAGCAAAGCCAGTTCCTACAACTTCTACCCGGCTGCTGCCACTCCCAGAGCCAACATCATTTTTGGACCAGCAGCCTGGTCCCACTCGACAGAATGTCGAGGTAATTGCTATTTGAATTTGAGCCAGGCTGCGGCGCTCTCTTATTGGCTGCTCGCATTTCCTAATGCTCCTGATTGGGCCAGCCGCGAGAGCATCGCTCCCAACTGGTTCGCCTTTTAGCCAGCTTCTCTGCATTGTAATGCTCATAGCTGGGCACTCGTAGCTCTCTTATGCCTGTTCTTTTAACTGTAATGCTGCCTAAATGTAATGAATAGAATCTGGAAAAACTCCTAATTTGTAAGCTAGCTGAATGTTAAACTCTGGTGCACTGACTAGACGTACCTAACTAAGTGCATGTATGTGAATTGAAGATACTGTGTGATTTTCTGTAGCTGCTGAAACCCTGTCTGCACTCTTATTCTCTCCCATATCTTTTTTCTCTCTTATGTGACTCTAAAGACTTTCCCTCCTAACCCCTCCACTCCTCTACCTCTCCCACGACCTATTTTCTCACTAAGTCATGCAAATTTCACTAGCCTCAGCTTGAACTTGAACCTGCCCTCAACTCCTGCAGTAACCCTACACCCCATCTCCTATCCTCCCCCTCTCTTTTTCCATTCTGACCCCACCCTCGCCAACACTTAACTATTCTGCTTTTATCTTCCCCTTGATCACCCCACACCCTGCTGACAGTCTGTCACCAGCCCCCACCCACAGTGACTCCTGTCCTTCCTGCACCATATTTCTCTTGCCTTCTCTTCCCGCTGCAGTTTGCAGTGCCCCGAGTGGCATACAGCAAGACGATTCATACAGTCGTCTCATTGGCCGCCGCCATTTTCAGACCCAACATCACTTTTTGGACCGGCCGCCTGGCTCCGACTCCTGGACAGCAAGCCCCAGGTACACAACTGTTTTAATTTGGAGCCAGGCTGCTCCAGCAGCTCTCTCATTGGTCGCTGCATTTCCCTAATGCTCCTGATTGGGCCAGCCATGAGGAGCATTGCTCCCAGTTGGTGCACCTTTTTTAGCCAGCTTCTCTGCATTGTAATACTCGTAGCTGGGCACTCATAGCTCTCTTGTGCCTGTTCTTCTGTCCCACCTCCTTCCTCTCCTAGGCCACCTTTTAAATACTCTTCCTGCCCCTCATTCCCCCAGAAAACCCCCTCCCTATTGGCTCTTTTCTCCCTTCTGACACCACTGGACCAGGGACTCCAAGATTAGGCTGGACAGTCGCTTCTAAACTATATAAACTCCCCTAGCCTACTAGGATTTGTCAAGTTAATTCACCTTTCTACACAAACTGTAATCCTAGCTTCTCTCTCTGCTGTTCCCACCAGACATTTAGCCCCTGCCTGAATCACAGAACACTACAACATACCACCTGCTTTCTGCTCTCGGCCTGTTTGCTCAGCTTGCCATAATGGGCAGTCTATATTGGTCAGTCTTCCTTGCTTGGCTTATTGCTTTAAGCTGGTCTATGAACTGGGTGATAGCTTGGGCCCTCCAACACCCTGCAGATGAAAGTTTGCCTCCCCCTCCAGTCCACATTGAACCTGAATCCCCGACAATACTTCTCTACATCCCCTGCCTGCCTAAACAAGATACAGCTCTGCTTGGGTACTGGCTGCATAAACGACTCCTTGCCCCCAAAGCTACCTCTGCCCATAGCATCTTCTCTTCTGGCACCTTGCCCTGGGTAACTGTCTTTACTTTCCTCCTGCTGCTCCAGGCTGGAGACATTGAAACCAATCCTGGAACTGCACTTCGCTCTCCTCCTATCCAATCTGCAGCATCTATACCTACTATGAAAGGTCTGAAAATAATACACATTAACATTTGCAGCCTACACCTAAAAATGGCAGAATTGGAAGCCTGGACCATATGAATATCTCCTGACATCCTATGCATATCTGAATCCTGGCTAAAACCTGCTATCAAACAGCATGAGGTGTCCCTTCAAGGCTATGGCATCTTTAGACATGATAGGATTGGCAAAAGGGGCAGAGGGGTAATAATCTACTATAGGACAGGCCTCAACATCACTGTCCTCCTCACCCCTGTTTCCTCACCTCCTCTTGCTGAGTCCCTTTACGTCACTCTTACACTTGGAAACTTTAAAAAACTCATCAAAGGGTGTATTTATATGCCCCCCAACCATGCCACCACTGGCCTGCTCCCTCTCCTTGAATCTTTAAGCAGTATCCCAAAGCATGACCTCATCTTATGTGGGGACTTCAACATTGACTGGCTGCACCCAAATACTGGTAATGTCCGTGCGTCACTTGCTGATGGCAACCTAACCCAGTTAATCCAAGATCATACATGAGTCAATCAAAAATCTGGCAATCACACCCTGCTAGACCGGATAGTCACCAGCTGCTCACTTAAAATCAGATCACCTGCCACACTCTCTGACTGCATAAGCGATCACTCTCCCACCTTTTGTGTATGGGGAAACAGCTATAACAACCCTCTTCCCAAGATTTCCCTGGTCCGGGATATGACTAAGTTTGATGCCAACAGGTTCCTGTCATCCATTAACTCTACAGACTGGGGTCCCATTAATACACTTTCTGACATAAACCTAGCCCTGGACTTCCTAATCTCCACTCTCACCAAAATAATTAACCAGCACGCCCCTCAGAAGAAATGCAGATCCAAGGATGTTAAAGCCCCATGGCTCTCTAGGGATATCAGATCTCTTATGGCACTCTGGGACAAAGCATGGCAAATATACAAACAAAGTGGACTCCCCTCAGACTGGCTTATCTACAAACAGCTCAGGAATACGTGTAAAAATGCTATACAGAAAGCTAAGAGATACCATCTCAAATCTCTTCAAACAGAGCATCTAAATAACCCAAAGTAATTCTGGAGACAAGTTAACGCTTTAGTAAAAGGAAAGGCAGTAGAAAACCCAAGCTCTATTTCTGTTAATTGCATCACCCTCGACGACCCACTCTCTATAGCCACTGGATTCAACAATTTCTTCAATGACCTCCAAAAATACTCCTCGATCTTCTACAATGCCCCCTCTCTTCCTACAACTCTCCTGCCCAACCTAGGGGTCGTCCTGAATTCTATCTGAAGCTAGCCACACTTAAAGAGGTGCAGCAACTTCTATCTTACCTATAACCAGAGGGCTCTCCCAGATACGACTCGCTGGAACCAAAATTTCTTAAGCTGGGTGCCTCTGCTCTAGCTCGCCCCATCTGCAACTTGTTCAACTGGTCCTTCCTCTCTAACATTGTGCCAGATAAGTGGAAGGTGGCAGTAGTGGTCCCAGTCCTAACAAAGGAGGACCAAACTCCATCTTAGAAAACTTTCACCCTATATCTCTACTTTCTCACCTGGCAAAAATCCAAGAGCGTGTCATTTATAATCATCTCCAAGACTACCCTGACTCCCACAAGTTGCTATCACCTTGCCAGCATGGCTTTTGAAAGAATCACAGTACTCTCACTGCACTAATAAAAGTAACTTCTGTCATCTTCCATGCAATGGATAAGGGCCAGTCCACTGGAGCCATACTCATGGATCTCACAAAAGCATTTGACCTCATGAATCATGGGCTACTGCTTCACCAGCTACATCTACTTGGCCTGGACTACAGTGCACTGCACTGGATGAAGAGCTATCTGTCTGATTGATCCCAGAAAGTTAAGTGGGATGACTCCCAGTCTGAACAACAAATAGTTTTCCATGGTGTCCTGCAAGGCTCAATTCTGGGCCCCATGTTATTTTCACTCTTTATCAATGACCTCCTCAACTTCTGTGGGGGTGCCACAGTTCACCTATGTGCAGACAATGCCATCAACTACAGCTTCTGTCCAGATATTGACCAAATCAATCAGAACCTTGCCTCAGACTTCGCCTCCTGGAAGCCTGGCTCCAATGTAATCATCTTGTTCTCAACTCAAAGAAAACAAAATGCATAGTCTTCACCCATCGGTCTGCAAAAAGCCTAACCTACCTACCCTTAGTAATTCTACTAAAAGGGTGACCCATTAGAGATAGTTCACTCCTTTAAATACCTGGGTGTTACCCTGGACCCTGCCCTATCGTTCAACTCCCATATCTCAAGCACTATCAAAAATCTCAATCAGAAACTCTGACTCCTATATCACGTGTGTCTGCGCTTCACACTTGCCTCTTGCCAAAAAATTGCTACTGCATCCCTCATTTCCCTACTATCTTATGCTGTACCCCCTCCTCCTCTTCACTAATTACTCCTCTATGTCCCTCCTCTCTCAGGCATACCATAGGGTTGGTCGGTTTGCCGTGGGGGTACCTTCCTGTTCTCACCTTTGTGATGTTCTCACCTCACTGAGGTGGCCCTTCTATGGGGCAAAACTGAAGTACTCCACCTTGAGCCTCATGTTCAAGCTTGTCCACAAATTCACCCCTCCCTGCTTCAGGGAACTTATATGCCTCAAACCAGAACCACACACACTTCGCTCTACCTCTCTCCCCCTTCTCATTGTCCTCAAAATACGTCTTGTTGTATCCAGATGCTCCTTTTCATATGCTGCTCTAACTGACTGGAACTCCCTCCCTCCATTCTCTCCTGCTCCTCCCTCTCACAATTTCAGTCCCATCTGTCTGCCTTTCTGTCTTCCTCTACTACCTGCTCCTGCTTTTGCTAAAGGGTGCCTACCCATGCACCTAGCATAATATGAGACTAATGTGTGTAGAATTCTCTGGTCCTAGCCACTCCCATGTATATTTCTAGTATGTTTACTATGAAGTTTTGTACTATAACTGCCCTGTATATAGCCCATCAGGCATTCAATTTCATGAATCGCTTGTCCTATCTGTTGTCAATTTTCGTGTACTTGCAACATTTTGTCTTGACATGTACTCTGCCTAATATGAGAATTGCATTGCTTGTTGCACTTATACCTTTGTGGCTGACTCTCGACTCTGTGTCAACCCTAAAAAAGAGACTGTAGTTATCTCAGTGGACTTAGCCAGTTACCAAAACTCAAATAAATAAATAAATAAATAAAACCTTTCTGTTCCTTACTTTCACACATTCTATAAGCTCTTTATGTGAGTTACTATTACCTTTTCTAAGTCCTCCTTCAATACTGAATCATTATACCCTCTTCCTTTAAACCTTGACAGGAGATCTTTCGCCTGAGTCATAAAATCGATGACACTTGTGCAGTTACATCAGAATTGTATCAACTGGCTATATAGGATAGAGTTTTTGAATTTTGTGGCATGTGAACTGTAATTTTTGAGAAGTGAATTAGTTGAAGTAGACTTTCTATAGTATTTTGTGCCTATAACACCTGTTCTACTGTCACCCATGAAGGTTATGTCCAAAAAAATCAGTCTGGGCCCTTAACCCGGCCCCCACACACACTCACAGCAGTTTTCTTCCCCATCTGTTTTGTTATATTTTTCACCCCTGTAATACCTTACATAACATACTTACTGTGCATTATTGAATATCATAAGAATTGACAGCCTATGCCTCATCTCCCCCCACAAAACGCAACTGACTGCACATACAGTAACAGACATGAAATGAGGCATTCTTTTAAAATAAATGAAATCAGGTGAACCTGCAGTAAAAGCTACCTTTAACAAGCATTTGTCAATGCCGAATGTTGATTGCGTTGGTCTGTTGAGCTTGCCCAGTGCCCTGTCACTGGCTCAGTCTGTTTGTCCCGGTGCTGCAGGCTGCTCTTTTGTACTGAGCTGCTACCTGCGTTGGCACCTTGTTTTGCTGAGGAAGATATCCACAGCTGTCTCAACAGGTCCATTGAGGTGGCTCACTCCCTCTTTCTCACTCGCTCATTCTGTTTCTCCTGGTGCTGCTGGCTGTCCTTTTGTACTGGGCTCCTGCCTGTGTTGATGGCTTTTTCTATCCACAAAGAAATCCACAGCTCTCCCGACAAAGCTCCATTGAGGTCGCTCTCTCCCCCTGTCTCACTCAGTCAGTCTGGTTCTCCCGGCATTGCAGGCTGCCCTTTTGTACTGGGCTCCTGCCTCTGTTGGCGCCTTTTTCTGCCCACAGAGAAATCTGCAGCAGTCCCGACAAAGCTGCGTTGAGCTCTCTTACTCCCCTTTTCTCACTTGCTCATTCAGGCTGCCCTTTTTTTCTGGGCTCCTGCCTGTGTTGCTGCCTTCTTATGCCCATAAAGAAATTTGTAGCAGTTACAATACAGCTCTGTTGAGCTCACTCACTCGCTCATTTTGGTTTTCCTGCCACTGCAGGCTGCCCTTTTGTACTGGGCCCCTACATGCATTGCTGCCTTTTTCTGCCAACAAACAAATCTGCAGCAGTCCCAACAGAGTCCCGTTGAGCTCACTGACTCCCCCTCCCTCACTTGCTCAGTTCTGTGTCTCCTGGCACTGCAGGCTGCCCTTTTGTACGGGGCTCCTGCCTGCATTGGTAGCTTTTTCTGGCCAGAAATAAATCTGAAGCAGTCCGACACAGCTCCACTGAGCTCGCTCACTCCCCTTCTGTCACTCTCACATTCCATTTCTGCCAGTGCTGCAAGCTGGCCTTTTGTACTGGGCCTCTGCCTGCATTGCTGCATTTTCTGACCACAAAGAAATCTGCAGCAGTCACACTAGAGCTCTGTTGAGCTTGCTCAGTATGACTCTATCACTTGCTCATTCTGTTTCTCTTGGCGCCGCAGACTGCGCTTTTGTATGGGGCTCCTGGCTGCATTGGCACCTTTGTCTGTCCACAAAGAAATCTGCAGCTGTCCCGACAGAGCTTCTTTGAGGTTGCTCAGTCTCCCTCTCTCATCACTCATTCTGTTTGTCCAGGAGCTGCAAGCTGGCCTTTTTTTACGGGGCTCCTGCCTGCATTGGCGCCTTTTTCTGCCCATAAAGAAATCCCAACAGTCCTGATAGAGCTCTGTTGAGCTCACTAAGTCCCCTTGTCTCACTCACTCACTCGTACTGTTTCTCCCACCACTGCAGGCTGGCCTTTTGTACTGGGTCCCTGCCTGTATTGATGCCTTTTTCTGCCCACAAAGAAATCCGCAGCAGTCCTGACAGCGCTTCGGTGAGTTCGCTCATTCCCCCTCCCTCACTCGCTCTCTTGTTCTGTTTCTCCCAGTGCTGCATGCTGCCTTTTGTAGTGGGCTCTTGTGTTGGGGCCTTTGTCTGCCCACAAACAAATCTGCAGCAGTCCCGACAGAGCTCAGTTGAGCTCAGTCACTCCCCCCTCTTACTCGGTCGATCTTAATCTGTCCCAAACACTGATTTCCCAGAGTGATCATGCTATTGTCCGGCAGGAGTGCAAAAACATATTTTAGCCAGGATGTGAAAAATGATAGCTGTAGTGTTCATAAGGACTTGTGAAAAAATGCCACTGTTGAAAATGTGGCGTGACAGTATTACAAATTTGCGAAGTTACAAGGGTGCGTGGAAACAGTTCAACGCACGCTTGTAACACAGTCATGTTATGGAGTTTCATCACCAAATTTTCAACATAGGGATTTTAGGACCTCTGCTCATGAACAATGCCACTGTCATTTTTTAATCTGTCCGACCACTGACTTCCCACAGTGACCACGTTATTCTGCACCGGAACTGTGAAAACACATTTCGGTCAGGATGTGAAAAATGGCAGCTGTACTGCTTATAAGGAGGTGTGAAAAAATGGCACTGTTGAAAATCTGGTGTGACAATATTACAAATCTGTGAAGTTACAAGGGTACGTGGAAAGTGCGGAATGCACACTTGCAACACAGTATATTGATGGGCTATCATCACCAAATTTTCAACATAGGCATTTTAGGACCTCTGCTCATGAACAGTATCATTGTCATTTTCTTAATCTGTCCCAGACAGTGATTTCCCACAGCAACCGTTCTATTCTGTGCCAAAAGTGTGAAAACACATTTCAGCCAGGATGGGAAAAATGACAGCTACACTGTTCATAAGTAGGTCTGGGAAAATGGCAATGTTGAAAATCTGGAGTGAAAATATTATAAATTCATGAAGTTACGAGCGTGCATACCAACTGCGCAATGCACACTCGTAACACAGTCATTTTATGGAGTATCATTGCCAAATTTACAACATAGGCATTTTAGGACCCCTACTCATCAACAGTGTCACTATCATTTTCTTAATCTGTCCTGAACACTGATTTCCCACAGCGACTGTGCTGTTCTGCGCCGGAACTGTGAAAACACATTTTGACAAGGATGTGAACAATGACAGATGTACTTCTCACAAGGAGGTGTGAGAAAATACCAATGTTGAAAATCTGGTGTGAAAATATTGTAAATTCACGAAGTTACAAGCGTATGTAGCAACTGCACAACGCACGCTCGTAAAACAGTCATTTTTTTTATTTTTCCCACCAAATTTGCAACATGGGCTTTTTGAGAGCCCACCTCATAAACACTGGCATTGTCATTTCATTAACCAGCCATGAAGAGTAATTCCGCACAGTGACCGCGAAACAACCTTTCGGGACTGATTAATGCCATGACGGTTCATGAATTCACGAGGAGGGGTCCCAAAAACCCCATGTTTAAAATTTGGTGGAAAAAGTCCCAAAAATGCCCAAGATGTGCACTAAAGTTGTAAAAACCCTATTTATTACATTATACAGCTTACCGGCATTTCTTCAGTTCATGATCTGTTTTGAAGAGTGCAGACATGTTCCCGGTCCACCGAAGATCATTGCACCAGACTCTGACGGTAGGTATGGGGTGGGGGTGTGTGGGGAGGCAGGGTGCGCAGTGGGTGGGTACAGGTTGTGGGAGGGGGGCCTGGGAGAGCTCCGAGGGACTGTTTTTTTCTTCACAGGGTGAAAAAAAAAATGAGACATCTGGGGATCATTTTCCTCTTTAACAGGTGATTTGGCATGCTGAGGTGGGTTCCCAGTGTGCCACCTGTGTGGATGGGTGGGTGCATTAGCCGATGGTGGATTAGGCATCCCCGTCGGCAAACAAGGAAAGGGGGAGGGGAGCTGCAGGAGCCGAGGAGGATTGGGCACCCCCTCGGCTATAGAAACGGAAGGGGGGGTTTCATTATGCCGACAGGGATTGGGCATCCCGTTGGCAGGAACAACGCGGTGGGGTTACAGAATGCTGATGGGGACTGGGCACCTCGACGGCAGGAACAACATGGGGGGGTATCATTATGCCAACAGGAATTGGGCACCCCATCAGCAGGAACAACACGGTGGGGTTACAGAATGCTGACAGGGAGTGGACTCCCCCGTCGGCAAGTAAACACGGTGTGGGGGGATTATATTGTTTGTGAACATGGCAGCAACCCACCGCCATGTTCACAAACAATATCAGGGGGTTCACATCCCGCCCTGCAATGACAGGTCGCTCCCTCATTGCAGCAGATGGCTGACGCTGCAATGACAAGGCAGCGCCTGACTGCAGCAACTGATTTTTTAGAAAGTTGTGGCACGCTGGCTGAACTACTGTCAGTAGCAACATGTCATGGCATTGGGGGATGGGGGACAAGCCTTGGTGGGGCATTGGGCACAACAGTGCCATGCCTCCACAACCTGCTTGTGGAGTAAGCTGATGCAACATGTTTCTTGTGCATGCGCACAATCAACATAAAAAAAAAAAATGTAGTAATGGAGCCCCAGGTCTTCAGGTCTGATGTGATCCCAGGATGTGATCCTTCATCACAGTCAAAGGGTCACATCAGACATGAAGTGCTGGGCCCCCATTGTTACACTTTTTGATTCCATGGGAGCTTTTATTGCATCCAAGTTCATCTGCTTTCATTTATTTCAAATAGAATGCCTTATTTTGTGTTTGTTATTGGTTTCCTAATAATGATACTGCCCTATTCCAAGTATCCCTCTCACCTCCCTTTCGCTTCCTCTAAATACAAACCTAACACTGAGGTGCTCAGTCCTCAGTCTCAGTACCTGAAATAAAGAAACAATCCATCAATGTCTTTTTTTTAGTCTGAAAAAAGGAAATGTTCCATTCATGTCTGTTGCTGCTGCTGCCCCTTGCTACTGTTACCTTTCCCACACTAGACCCCCCCACACACACACAGCACCCACGACCCAACATCACCACACCCATTACTTCACTAATGGGAGTCCAACTCTATAATCCTCTCTGAACCAGTGACATGTCTTCACTATTTAATGCTGAGCAGGGAACTGAGGAAATCAGGTAAGCTGTGGTTAATATATTTCAATGAGTTTTCATCTTTTATTCATGACTTGGTCATTTTTTAAATATTTTACCCAAACTTTTTAATATGCCTTTTGGGACCCCACCTAATGAACAAGGTAGTCAACATTTTTCAAATCCCACAAGATTAGTGATTTTGTAGCTACTTTGCAAAATCACCATTTAAGCAGCATTTTATTTATTTATTTAATTTAGTTTTTATTGACTGGGTAAGTGCACTAGACAAATCCTGCCTATTTTCAGGCACTACCGGGGAGGATACAGATGAATGCCAACTGACCTTGAATCAGATTAAGCTGTTGGTGTTTTTTTTTTTTTAAGTGAATTACCTATTGGGTTCATGAGGTGGAGTCAGGAGTCAAAAGAAGACTGTTTTGAAAATCTGAGATCAAAATACTGAAAAAACAAGAGAGGTACAAAGGTATCTTAAAATGTTTTGATGCTCATTCATAACTTTGGTAATTTTCAGTATTTTCACCCCATATTCTGAGCATAGCCATCTTTTTTTGCCTCCTCATGAGCATGACAGGTATCATTTTTCAAATCCTGTCCAAAACGTGTTTTTGTACTTGCTGTGCAAAATGACATTTTGTCCAGTATTTCATAAATGTCACAAAACAATGAAGTTATGAAAAATGTTGACATTTTTTCCATGTTTAGTCATAATATTGCAATATAGTATATTGTTGTGGCTTATTGTGACTAGAAAGCAGTGGCTTTCAAATTCTTGTTGTAGAACAGTTCAAAGGTCAAAAAAGTTGTTGTACTATTGTTCTGATGTCACATCGATAGTACAACAACTTTTCTGACTTGCCCTACCACCTGATTGGTTGATTTACACTGGGGATTCAAAAAACGCTGGAGAAAATGGCGGCTTCACTTAGCAAGCAATCAGGCAAGCAGCTCACAAGTACAGTTTGGACACGGACTATGTTGACAGCTCTGTGTGCCCAAACTGTCAGTTTTCAGTATTTTTATTTATTTAAATCTACTGGCACAGTTATCGATGCCAAAGCAGAGTGGAATTTTCAGCGAGGGGTCGGGAGAAGCGGTAACTTCTCCGGCAGGACCACATTGCGGAGGACTGCAACTTTCGGTAGGGAACTGCAAGAATAACAAAATGCCCCATTTTAATGCGGGAATGTGAACATTGAGGAACCATATACTATGTAAAATAGTGGATGGTTGACCATCCATAACGAAAGCTGTGTCTCCATCTCGGGAGTCAATGGCATCATAGAAACCTCTCGAGCTTCGCTCTCGAGGTTTCTGTGACACCATTGACTCCCTTGCTGGAAACACAGTCTTGTTGTGGATGGTCAACCATTCACTATTCTATATATGTGCAGATTTTATACCCCAGATTTTCAACATAGCCCTCTTGTTACTCCAGATCATAAACATGACAGGTGTCATTTAATCTCCTCTGAAATGTGTTTGTATTGTGTGTGAGTTGGAGTTTGTGTCCTGGCATTATGTAGATAGATGACCCTTCTGCCCTCTTTAAGTGGAGCAGCAAACTTTCTAGCTAGTGCATTGGGGAGTGCAAGTGTGTGTGTGTGAGTGTATGTGTGAGTGTGTGTGTGTATGTGTATGTACGTCTGTCTGCCTGTCTAACACCCTTCTTCCTGTGAAATTCAGGATCTCACTGCCAATGCTGTCAGCAATAATTCTGACCAGAATCTGAAGCCCGGACCCATGGACTTCAGTGAGATTTCCCATGCTGGTACATTAGTGCACTGAGACACAGGCACTACCAGTGAGCTAAGGCTCCTGAGATGCAGTCCCAGCTTGATGCACAAGGTAGCCTGGCAGGTTCTTTGCTCTATGTGGGTGACCCTATTTCTTGGCATGATGTAGAAGGGTGGACCCTCCTGCCCTCTGCTGAGGGTGCAAACTTTACAACTGTTGCATTGGGAGGGTGACCCTTATGCCTAGCATATTGTGGGGCAATCTTCATCATGGATGTGTTGCAGAGGGTTGCCGACCCTGCTGTTGTCCGACACATTTTGTGTGTGTGTGTGTGTGTGTGTGTGTGTGTGTGTATGTCTGTCCCTTACGCCTGTGAGAGTCTGTCCTGCACTAACCAAAAAAAATATCAGAATATCACTAAACTAGCTCCTAGGGCTGGCAGCTCTTTGGTATGGGTTGTCTACCTGGAGCTTGTAATCTCCCTCTTTAAAGTGCCTGTACTAAAGTGTTTAGGCACAACAGTTTCACTAGCTCTAGCAGCTTGTTTACATGATTGTTAGATTACCATTTCTCTCTGTTCCTAATATTGGGGAGGGGGGCAACAGCACATAATCAGGTATGCCTTCCAGTTATGGCAAAGCTTTTTTGCCAGGTAAACAAGCTGCTAGACATGGTATACATTACTCATAGTATCAGCACCTTAAGACACTTTTAAACTATTTATCTGAAATACAAATTGCTTCTTTTAGTGACTTCACCTAACTCTGTCTCCTTTTTCTTAAACAGCTGAAGAGGTAGTTTCAGGGAGCCTTTACTCTAAACGAAACATGGAAAGACTGAAGGAGACAGCAGAAGTGGAGTTTAGTTTATATCCACTATGAAGGAAGGAAGTGACAGGCAGTGGGGACTGGGAGTTGGGCAAGACAGCCTGGAGGTGGGACAGGATACTGGGTAGGAGGTTAAATACGTTTAAAGCTGGCAGCATTATCCTATCATATTGTTGCCCAGCAGTCACGTCACCACTTTTTGTATTTGGTCTAGGGGAGGTAAATGTTGCCTTCACATTAGCACTCGTCTGCTTTTAGTGAGGCCTTGTAAATGCTTATTAGCAGCCAGAATAATGCTGAGTTTCTGTAAGGCTGTGGAAATGGACGCTTCACTTGGGCACATTTTTTTTGTGGGGGGGCAGAGTGACTGTTTATAAATACATAAAATGTTTTGTTCTTGAACAAAATGTTCGTAAGGGTTAGATTTTTTCAAATGTATGTTTCACGTGTATGTTCTCCCGAATCTGTCCATATCCATATCACCAAACTCAAGGAAGTGGTAAAGTTAGTTGATGTTCTATATTTAGCTGCAATGTGCAGACTCTGGAAATATAGTAGAAACTGTAAGTTTTTTTTTTTAAATTCAGCCTTATGCATTTTAGCAGTTTTGATAAAAATCGTGTTTTTCCTATCTATTGGGTTTTTTATTCCTCCCGTAAGCCAGCCAGCCAGCCTGCCTCTTCATCCTCAGGACCCTCCTAGCCCTATCTCCCACCTTCCCTTGGCCATACCTGGATCTGAGCTATATGAGTAATCTATGGGATTGCCCTGTTGGAGGGGTCAGAGTGTGGAAATTTGTTCCCCCAGCACACTCTAGTTTCCTGCAGTCTGACCTAGTTGGTGGTACAGGGTCTGTGGTGAGTAAAGAAGTCATGTAGCTGTTCTTGGTTTTGCCGCTGGCATTTTCTCCTCATAGCAGCCTAGCATGTAGTGATGAACCATGCATGCATGTGTGCATGTCTGCTTCCAAGAAGGGGGAGGAGGCAGACTCCACCATGTGGTGGTGCACGCTGGAATAGCAGGGGAAGGAGGACAATGGCTGGTTCTGTGTGGTGCTAGGTAGTGTACAGATGGAATCTTCATTGCCAACATCTTCAGGGCAGTGAGATGAAAATGGAAAAAGTTCTGGCTTCATCCCATATTAGATTGATGGGACTTCTTCAGTTAGGAGTATGTGCCAGCAAATCTTCCCAGACACAAACCTAGATCCACCCTTTTTGCTTCTTGGATGTGCACAGCCGAATGTCCCTAAATCCAATCCTGGGGCCCTATGGGTTACTGCTGTTGGGGTGGTGGCCAAACGACACATTTTAATTAATTGGAAATCCTCTGCAACGCCATCCTTTTAAGATTTTTTTATTGGCATTAGCCCAGGGGCTGTGTTTGAAAGGATCTCCAGCATTGCTGGCTGGACGGCAATTATTGCTGCCTTGATTTCGTCGGTCGATCTGGCATTTATCACGGAGACCTGGGGGGAGATGATGAGGGCCCAATTTTTGAGGCTGCTGTCCCCCCCGGGTATACCATGGTGCACTGTCCCAGAGTGGAGTGCAGGGGTTGCGGTGTAGCCATCTGTTTTAGATCCAGCTTGACCTTTACCGTGCACCCAGTGAGAGCTCCGGGATCTTTTGAATGTGTGGCCATCCGGGGAAGACCTGATGCGGGCTGCAAGATCTTTCTTATTTATCGCCCTTCTGGGTCAATGGGAGAGTTCCTGCAGCAGGTCGCAGATTTCGTTGCCGTTGCATCATTGGAATCCCCCAGATGTGTTTTTCTGGGGGATTTCAATGTTTGGTTCGACGATGTGAGTCATGGACATGGTTATGAACTTTCCCAGATCATGTCCTCACTTGGTTTGACGCAGGCAGTCACTTTACTGACTCATCGGGATGGCCACATGTTGGACCTGGTGTTCTCACTGGGAGTTGATAGTAGTGATCTTAAGGTCAATCCAGTTCTCTGGTCTGATCATTGCACGGTTCAGTTCATGCTTGGGGCTCCCGCCATAAGCCCTTCCCCTGCTGAGATGATCTGCTGTCACCCTTTGCAGGGTTTGACCCCTGAGGGTTTCCTGGTGGTAGCAGATTTGTCTAGAGCGGGTGATGCATGCGTGGGAGGTGTTGCGGTCAGAGTTGACACCTATAATGAGGTGTTATCCAACACCATAAACTCCCTCGCACCTGTCCGTGTACGACCCAGGACTTCTTACCTGAGGTCACCATGGTTTGATGGTGAGCTCAGGGAGATGAAGAAACTGGATCAGAGATTTGAGCGCTGCTGGAGGAGATCCCGTCTGGATGCAGACAAACTGGCCCTGCGTGCCCATTATGTTGGCTACCAGGAGGCAATCAACCGTAAGAAGACAGTGTTTTTGTCTGGGGAGATTACTGCCGGAAGGAACCGACCGGCCTCACTCTTCCGGACCATTGACAGACTTTTACATCCTGTCTGTCTACAGCTCGGGAGGGTCTTTTCTAACATGGACTGTGAGGATTTCACTTGGTTCTTTTCGGACAGGGTGTCTGCGATCTGGCGGGTGGCTCCTTCAGCCAGAAATGCTATAGCTGGCAGTGATCGCCTGATGTGTTCTGAGTGCACTCCGTCTGGTTGGGGAGAGTTTAGACCAGTGGAGGATAGTGACGTTATTGAGGGTGGCAACCAATGCCAGAGGCACACCTTTTGTGAACTGGACCTGGTGCCAGCAGCGTTTCTTAATAGAGATGCATTGGCTCTGTTGAGGTCAGTGTTTGCCACGATTGTCACGGTGTTCCCTGTCCGAGGGTGTCTTTCAAGATGCCTTGAAGGAGGCTCTGTAAGACCCTCTTAAAGAAGCCATCTTTGGACCTGGAGATCAGGGCAAATTACTGTCCAATCTCTAACCTTCCATTTTTAGGAAAGGTTATTGAGAAAGTGGTAGCGCTTCAATTGGAAGAGCACCTCAATTCCCACGAGTTGTATGAACCTTTCCAGTCGGCTTTTCGTGCCAGACACAGTATTGAAACTGCACTTGTTTGGGTGCAGAATGACCTACTCAGGGCTAGAGATCGAGGAGACAAGACAATTTGTTCTCCTCGATCTCTCATCAGCCTGCACTGTGGACCATTGTGTGCTGCTTGCTCGCCTTGGGGATCTATGTGACTACCGGCAATGTCATCAAATGGTTTGAGTCCTTTCTAACTAACAGGAGGCAGTGGGTTATGATGCGAAATTTCTCATCTACACCTAGTCTGCTTCTCTGTGGAGTTCCTCAGGATCAGTATTGGCTCCAATGTTGTTTGCAGTGTATATGCTGCCTCTGGGTGGGATCATTAAGAAGTATGGCTTGAGCTTTCATTGCTATGCCGATGATACTCAGCTATATTTTTCCTTTGCCCCAGGAACATCCAATGCAGTGGACGTACTTAATATCTGTCTGGCCGAGATTAATGATTGGATTGCCTCCAGCTGGTTGCGGCTGAACCCCGATAAGACGGAGGTATTAGTAGTGGAGTCGAACAGAGTTCGTGATAGGATGGCCTCTAACACAGAAACCGGGCTTGTCCTAGGGTCTCTTGGGTGCATAATCTTGGCGTGATTCTGGACAGAGATTTAACCATGGAGGCTCAAATATCCTCTGTGGTTCGTACCTGTTTTTACCACCTCAGAAACATTGCCAGAATTAAACCCTTGTTCCGTCTCTGGACCTCCCTACTTTGATACATGCCTTAGTCACATCTAGGCTTGATTACTATAATGCACCCTATCTCGGGTCACAGGAGGATCTCTATGAAGATTGCAGCTGATGCAAAATGCAGCTGCCTGATTGTTGACCAGGCAGCAAAAGTTCTGTCATACACCAGTTTTGTGTGAATTGCACTGGCTGCCAGTCAGGTGGAGAGTCTTCTTTAAGGTGGGTCTTCTCACCTATAAGGCCCTACACGGACAGGGCCCTGGCTACCTGTTAGACCTTCTGTCACCTGCCCTCTCCTCGCGCGCTCTTCGTTCATCCAGTGATTGCCTTCTGACCATTCCCAGAACTAGGCTGAAAACAGCTGGCGATAGAGCATTCAGTGCCGCAGTCCCGGTTCTGTGGAATTCCTCACCAACTATGGTCAGAGAGGCTTCATCAGTGGATGTTTTTAGGCCCAGCCAAAGGCTTTATTTCTTTTCTAAGGCATGGATTTATTGTTAGGTTTTAGTCTCTGTATTGATCTGTATTTATATGTAAATTTATATATTTATTATGTTAAATATGTTTTGTTTAAATGCCTGTACGGCACCCAGAGCCTCTGGGATTGGGCGTCTTTTAAATAAATTTTGCCTTGCCTTGCCTTGCCTCTATAGCCCATTTTGAGAAATGTTGGTCACCCTTCCTGCAATCTAAATTCTGCCACAATGTCCCCTCTCGAATAACCCCTCAACATGACGGTCCTACTGGCTCAGGTTGCTAACTTTTTGTGGAGGTGGTGCCCCCTTCTTCTCGCGACTCCAGGCTACTCCCTTTTACTGCCCTTCAGCTAGTGAAGATTGCCATTTTGTATATAGTTGTTATGGTCACAGGATCCTTTTTAGGCACACACATGCTGTACCTGCTATGGCTCCGATCCAGTTATCCAACTCATTTTACCCTAGGCAGATGGTTATTAAGTGTATCATGTATTGTTTGTTTTCGAGGTGCAAAGTACTCAGGCTGATTTTGCATTAACTGTTTCTCTTTTAACATGTGATGTTAGCTCCTCCTATGTATTCCTATGGCCTGCACCAATGGATCTTTGTATGTACTATAATGTATTGTTTTGTCTATTCCTGCGTACCTGCTCCCTTAAATGGAAGGGGCCTGGCCAGGCTTTGATTATTATCCTGAGATGTGTGCATGTCTATCAAATAATAAAATAATAAAAATTGTTAAACTACAAAAAGATTGATGGGACTTGATGTCTTCCCACCTCATTGCACTAATGGAACTTCATGTCACCACTCATCCAACTGATGTGAGTGACCCTGTATCACCTGTTTCTCTGATGTGGTTCTATGATTAGACAAGCACATGTGGGATGTGCCATTTGGGAAGGAGTGATGGGTATTCCCTAAAAGAAATAGAAAAAGGCTGGGCCTTGTCCTTGTACAGTATGTGAAGTGTAATGAAAGTTGGTTTGCAGTATTTGCAGCATGTGGGGGCTTCTGCTCTCTGCTCAGTTTCGAAATTTTAGCTTTTACAAGTGCAAAGAAATTTTCCTCTGTGCTGTGTTTATTCCTGGTGTTTATTTTTAGTGTTTGTTATGGGGTGCAACATAAAGGCAGGAGAGTGACTCATAATGTTGTAACACAGAATTAGTTAGTTACAAGTGTTTTACTGTTTGAACCCACATTTTCAAGATAGTCAACTTTTGGGGAGGAGCATGCAGACCAAGATGGCTCTTTGAGCAGTCCAGTGTGAGTGCCATCATCCCTCTAATGTGCTGCTCATTGTAAGTTTGTAAGTGAAGACTCACAGAAGTCTATTACGTGCAGTTCAAATCTGAGCCACCCCAGCTCTGGAAACTAAAAACTTGTACGCTACGATGGGGAAGGAATGTTAACCCTCAACTGATATAACATGTTGATGCAAACCAGTGGATAGGACATTGTCTTGAGGAACTGTTAAAAGCTAGAAAGAAAAAAAAAATGAAAGGACTCTGTTTCGAACAGTAGAGAAGCAGTGGACTCGAATATAGAGTCTTCCCCAGCCAAGAATCGCACTAAAGTACAATCCCAGAAACAACAAACTTTAAATGCCTTTCTTAGCTTCAGCTCTTTAATTGGACCTGTGATGTCTCATATTCAAGATGTCCCAAGCTACATTATGTAGAAGAAATTGGCTGCAGTTTACCAGGGCACTCAGACTGTATTTGTCGGAATTAATGAACCTGATGCAGAAGACGCCAACTTTCAATCAGTAGATGAGGTGGAGACCGGTGAATATGGTGTAAATCCATCTGAGCCCCAAACATCTTTACCAGTGGAGTGTGGGTTGCAGCACTCTTCTAGTCAAGTAAAGATATTGGGGAATGAGGCAGCAGCACACTTTGGAAGCAATGGGAACAGCAAAGGGGACACTGAAAATCAAGGAGACTGACCATTTAATGCCGACCTAACAGCACCACATACAATGAGTACATCATTAACTGAATGGCCAGATTTGCATAAAACTGATTTACCAGGCTCTAGTAATATATCAGCTGTGGCAAATGTGGAGGGGCCCACTCAGACTGGGGATAAAAATAGACAGGAAAGACCGACAGTTCCGGGTGAGAGCAGGCAGAATCAGGCCTTATTTATTTAGAAGAGGGGTCATGGAGGGTTTGATTATCTAACTTTGGCCAATATGATAAAAATAGAAATACACAATGAAATTAAACTGGGGTTGGCTCCAATATCGAATACACTATCAGAAATCAATGATGCTATTTCAATGTTGGACAAAGAAATGGCAGACATTACTTTGCTAATGACTGAGGCAGAGCACAGGATTAGCCTGTTAGAAGACCAAATTGGGCCTATAAAAACTGATTGACACTCTTCATAGAATTGTTTCAAGAGCTGAAAGATAAAATTAACAGATTGGAGGATCACTCATGTAAAAACAATTTGAAACTCGTTGGGATCCCAGAGAGTTTTGAAGGCACAGGAGATTCATTACTTTTTTTAGAAAAAAATAGTCTCCCAAGTATTAAATCTGCAATACCAAGAACAAAAAGTATCTAGGATCGGGAACTCGAGTTGAAGGGGAATTTCAGCCTCAACCTCAACAGGAGGCCCATGAAGCATCAAGACCCGAATTCATTAAGCCACATTAATACAGAGACAGAGAGCTGATTTTGATGCATGCAGGAATTAATGAAGGCCTAGTAGGGGATAATGTAAAATTATTTGCTTTTCATGCCTTGTCTTTGGACACAATCCAGCATTGGAAATCCTTTAACAAAGTGAAATATTTGCTTCTAGAAAGAGGGGTCAAATATTTCTTTCCGTATCCAGCCCATTTGAAAATTTTTTGAACGGTAGATGGCACATCCACAGTAATCCAGCTGAATCAGAGAAAGTGATTAAGAATCCAGATAGCTAAATAAACTGGAATTAAAGCCTAAGAACGGGATGTTAATTTTAATATGGATGTTGGGGGGATGAGGGGGCAATAGTCTATATTATGCCCCCTCACTTTCATCACTCCTTACATTCCATGTTGTGGGAGAGAGAATGGAAATGTTATAATATATGTATTTTTATTGAGAAGGATGGAAATAGAGACATGATTGTTTTGGGAAAATATTTTTTTTCCCCTTCCTCTGCTTTACTCTCTTCTTTCACCCTCATCTCTTCAATATAGGGCTGGAGCAATTATGGTCACGTAAGAGTGGGTATAAAGGAACTAAGTATGAGGGGTGTGTGGCTTTCCATGACCGCAAATAATAGAGTCGATGTTGAAGCAAATGGGGTGTATCAAAGGGGTTTTATAAGTCATACCAAGACATAAGTGTGTTTATTAGATATTTCTTTTTTTTCTGGCCACTAGGGTATTGGCACTTACTGTAGATAATGAATGGAGTATTATGAGGTTGGGGGGCGGTATTACTTAAAAATGTAAAAAAAACTGTAGAGAACACATGGTGAACAGTTGGTCTGGTGGGCCTCAAGAATATCAGTGAATATGGCTAGGAATACAGGGTAGGTACTTTTTTTGCATCAGTTAGCCAAATTTAAATATGTCAGGTACTGGAATGGTAAGATATCTGTCGTGGAATGTTAAGGGCATTAAAGATTTAGAAAAAGGGAACAAAAATGTCAGTTTTGCAGATAAACATAGGGCCAACTGTATTTTGTTATAGGAGACTCATTTATTATAATACTAATAATAATAATAATAATAATAATAATAAACAACTACGGTGCCTTGCCAAAGCCAGGCACCTCACAAATTAAAAACACATCAAATATTACAAAATATTACTTAAATAAAACAATACACATTAAGTTTAAAACAAATACATCGGTCACCAAAAGCTGGGATCCATAAATGGGTTTTTAACACTTTTTTAAATCCCTCCCCAGTTGCACACCCACACAGCTGGTGGGGTAGAGAATTCTAGAGAGATGGGGCCGCATGCATAAATGCCTGGGCCCCAGAAGATTTTAAACACATTCTTGGGATCTATTGCAACCCAACGTCAGCAGAGCGAAGCAATCACCCAGGGTGGTAGGGAACCAGAAGCTCTTTCAGGTAGTCAGGGCCCTGTCCATGTATGGCATTATAAGTCAGAAGACAGACTTTAAAGGTGATCCACCATTGTACAGGCAGCCAGTGCAGACTGTGCAGCACTGGAGAAATATGGCAGGACTGAGAGGTTTCCATCAAAAGCTGTGCTGCCGTGTTCTGCACTAGCTGCAAATGGTGGATTTCCACCCCAGAAAGCCCTAGGTAGAGGGAGTTGCAATAATCCAAGTGTGAGGACACAAAGGTATGAACCAATATAGAAAGGTCACCTGACAGAACAAGGTGCTTAATCCTGGAGATATTCCTCAGGTGGTAAAAAGAGGTCTTGATGACATCTGACACCTGCGCATGAAGTGTCAGCCCTTTATCAAAAATTACCCCCCAGTTTCACACCCATTCAGAGGCTGGGAGTGGAAGACCCCCAAGGAAAAGCCCCAAGGGTGAACCTACCTCCGACCCCTCTATCCGGTGTCCTGGGTCCACAACCAGAACTTCAGTCTTTCCTGTGCTCAACTTCAACCATCTTGAATCCATCCACTCCTGGACCTCTACATGCAGGCAGTTATTAAAGACTGAGAGAGCTCCATCTTGGTCAGGTGCAAAGAAAAGGTAGAGCTGGGTATCATCAGCATAGCAATGAAACCTCAGCCCATACCTGCTTACAATGACTCTGAGGGGCAGCATGTACACTGCGAACAACATGGGGGACAACACTGATCCCTGAGGAACACCACATGACAAGGAACTGGATCCAAGGAATAAGGTCCAGACACTACCCTCTGAGTTCTTCCAGTGAGGTAAGATGTAAACCACCTGAGGACTGTACCCAGCAGGCCACAGATGAACCTCAGATGACTGAGAAGAACCCCATGGTCCACAGTGTCAAATGCTGAAGAGAGATCTAGGAGAACCAAGATAGAATGGTTCTTCGATCTCTCGCATCAGGAGATCATTGGGCACCTGAACCAGCACTATCTCAGTACTATGCCTCTTTTGAAAACCAGACTGGAGATGTTCATAGATGTCATGAATGATTAAATGGTTCTCCAACTGTACGGAAACTACCTTCTCAGCCACTTTCCTTAAAAAGGGAAGATTAGAAATTGGTCTGTAGTTTGCTTGGCAGCTCGGGTCCAAGGAAGTTTCTTCAGGAGGGGTATTACCACTGCCTCCTTCAGGGAGCTAGGAAACTCACCTGTTTCCAGGGAGCTCCAAACTATCCATACAAGGTCTGGAGCAATGATATCAATACAACCCAAAATAAGGGAGGTTGGTCCAGGATCCAAGCTACAGCATGTAGAGTGCATACTCTGGAGAATCCTTATGACATCCATGAACTCCAGGTGGTTGAAGATACTCCAGGAAGACTGGAGGCCAGTGACCAAGTGCTGATCAGAAACAACGCCCATAGAGTATGCCATCTGGAGAGCTGCCCTGATGCAAGCCACCTTAGTCGCAAAGAATCTAGCAAGTTCATCACACTCTATTTGCGAAAACGCTTTCCGAACTTGCAGACATGCTGGGTTGCACAGTCTGTCCATAGTTTGGAAAAGCTGACCTGGTCAATTCTGGGTGACCGCAATCTCCCTGGACAGGAACTCTGCCTTCTTACGGGTGATTGCAGATTGATAGGCTTGATAATGCTCTATCGATCTAAGGTGTTCAGCATCAAGCACAGATCTGACCAACAACACTCTAACTTTCGATCTAGTTACCGCATCTCCCTTAAGGTCCTATCAAACCATAGGGACTGAGGGTAAAGGGAGAGAGAATGAACCCAGACAGGAGCAATGACATCCAAGGCCACCGAAATGGCCATATTATATTTCACCATGAGATCCTTTGGGTTGTTGTTTGCCACCGGAATAATAGATAGGTCAAGTACCACCATTAGGCCTTGAGAGCTAACATCTCATAAAGGGCGATACTTGACCATCTCCACAGAGGTAGGCCTTCGAGGGGGGTGCTCAAACTGAACCCAACAGTGTAATGATTGGACCATCTGACTGGTTCCACCCCCAGATCTGAGGCTTCGATCCCCAGGAGGAAGACCAAGTCAAGTGAGAGCCCATGTTTATGGGTAGCAGTGGTGTCTATCTTCGTAAGACCCAGAGATGTCATAAGCTGGAGGAAGTGGTGTCCAAATTGTGAGAGTTCGTCATCGACCCAGGCATTAAAGTTGCCCAGGACCATCAGCCTAGGAGACTGAAATGCCATGTTGATGATTAAGTCCACAACTTCCTGAAGGAACTGTTTTCCATCCCCATGTGGATGGTAGATGAGAATGATCCTATAACCTACGCCTGCTATCACAGTACATTGAAATGACTCAGTCTCCTCAACTGGTACACTCATGAGGCCCAATTCGGTCTTAAAACAGACCGCAAACCCCCCATGATCCAATATCAAGCAGTGAATGCCCAAGTAACTGGCTGGAATTGCGGCCTCTAATATAGGGCCAGAGTTCTCATCCAGCCAGGTCTCAGTGATGCAAGCCAGATTCACCGAATTTATAAGATCTGCAATAATTGCAGTCTTGTTTTTAATGGATCTGGCATTGCATAACACTGCTTGAGTTGGATGAACTTCTGGCGCTGCCCGGACAACATGCCCACCAAAATTGAAAGGCCCCTCTGGTATGGAAACCAGACAAGATGGACCACAGTCAGGGTTCCATTTCACCCCAGGGTGACTTCTGGAACTTACCACCCCAATGTGATGGCCCCACCCATTCAACCCCTGCTGTTCACACCCCAACCCCCCTCCTCCCCCAATGTGCAATACACATCACTCTACAGCTAATGGAGACTATCCTGAAGGAGAGGCTGGTGGCCCTCCTAGAGGCCAAAGGACTACAGGACAGCAGACAGCATGGCTTCATACATGGCAGATCCTGCCAAACCAACCTGGTCGAAGTTCTATGACTGGGTAACTAGGCAACTGGACAGGGCCATGCAGTGGATGTCCTGTATCTGGACTTCAGTAAGGCATCTGACTCAGTGCCACATGGAAGGCTGGGAAGGGAGGCAGTAGGCACAGGGCGGGTGCAAGCTGGTGAGATGGGTAGGAAACTGGCTGCAGGGAGGCTGGCAACAGGGAGGGTTGTGGTGGTGGGGGAGCTCACACCCAAGGGCAGTGATGAGCGATGTTCCACAGGGCCCAGTGTTGGGACCAGTGTTGTTTGGGATATTCATTGCAGACATATCATGGGACATCAAGAGCAAGATCATCTATTTGCTGGATGTGATACAAGGTAGAAGTGGTGATGGATGACCCTAGGGGATGGCAGGGTTGCAGGATGATCTGGCAAAGCTTGAAACCTGGTCAGACTCATGGCAACTGGGCTTTAATGCCAAAAAGTGCAAGATGCTGCATTTTGGGATGAAGAACCCAAGGAGGAGTTTCCAGTTAGGGGGAGTGCAGCTAGCCCAGACAGAGGAGGAGGAGAAGGATCTGGGTGTGCTCTTTACAGGGTCAATGAACAGCTCGGCACAATGTAGGAAGGCAGCTGCAAAGGGCCAACAAAATGCTGGGTTGTATTGCAGGTGTATCTTTGAGGAGGGAGGAGGTGATTCTGCCACTGTATAGTTCATTAGTTAGACCACACCTGAGTACTGCGGCAGTACTGGCATCTGTATCTGAAGAGGGACATTAAGTTACTGGAGGGTGCAGAACAGAGTGACAAAGATGATCAAGGGGCTGGGGGACTTATCATACGAGAGGAGGTTGAAGGAGTTGAAACATGTACTCACTGGAGAGAGAGAGACAGGGTGACATGATTGAAACCTTAAATACATGAAAGGAATAAACAAGACAGGTACAGAGGGGCTGTTCAAAGTAAGGAGGGAGGGAAACACCAGGGGCTGATATGAAACTGGAGCGAGGAAGGTTCAGGAGGGAGATGAGGAGACACTTTTTACAGAGAGGGTGGTGGCTGGGTGGAATCGTTACCTGCTGAAGTGGTATGTAGTAGAACAGTGGACTGCTTCAAATGAGGATGGGACAGGACAAGGGGGAGGGTTAATGAAGGGGAAGGGTGGAAGGGAGGGGCAGCTGCAGAATAAGGGATGCTAGCTGCACATTTGAGCAGACTTGATAGACCTCTAGGCCTTTATCTGCTGGCAAATTTCATATGTTCGTATGTTCGTACAGTGCTGGTAGATTGAAAAATACAGTGGGGGGACAAAGCGGAAAAGAGAGCAAAGGGCGGAGGATGAATAGTGCACGACCATTGGGGGCAGCCCTCCAACACATTCCGGTGACCAATTTAAATGACCCTAAAACCAAAAAACATAAAACTAAACTTTAAAAACAACCAAATTCCCACCCTCACAAATTATAGTAAATATACTAAGCAAGATATAAAATCGCAACTTGACTCTGTATCCCAGTCCAGAGCCATCTCTCCAACCTCCAGTAAATCACCCACTTCCATATGAGACTAATAAGGTCCCAAACTCTTATAATTCTAGAACAGGCAAGTCATAAATCTAATGACCAGAATAAGGACTTCAACTATCTAACCCAATAATGCATTCAAATACCCACCCCATATAGTAAAACAAAACAGATCCACAAATTACACAATAAAATATAAAATAAAACAATCTTAAAATCAGAAAAACAATGAAGGACCAGCTGAAAAATACTTAATAAATTAAGAAAAGTTATAACAATAACTGAAGTCCGGATAATAAGCCACGACACAGTAATGAAAATCTTCAGCTCCCTTACGGCCCTCTCACAACCCGAGGGGCCAAATGAAATCAGGGTCTCTCACTCCCTAAACAGAAGAATATGTTCCAAATGTTTTTTTCTGGTTCACATGTTATATTAGGATGTGGGGCCCAGGTTTGAATGCACCTTATACGAATAAGGCCAGTGGGGTTTTGATTTTTTTTCCACAAAAGTTTAGATATAAATTTAAAAAAATCAGTTATAGATAAAGAGGGGAGATTTATTATTGTAGATGTGCAAGTTTTGACTCAAATAGCAACAGTAATTAATGTATATGGGCTGAATGTAAACTCTCCATCTTTTTTTGATGATCTATTGTTGAATATTGCCTCTTTTTCGACACCTTACATTATGGCGGGTGACTGAAATATTATATTAAATCCATTGTTAGATAAGTCTTCAGTAACTCAGGACTCTCTCAACTGCATCCAAAAGTACTACAGTACATGGAAGACTATAATCTGGTGGATATGTGGAGACATCGGCATCATAAGAAAAAATTTCCTTTATTTCACCTCTTATCAAAATATTCTAGATTGGACTGGTTTCCAGTATCCAGCTCCTTAATTTCTAAGGTAGGTAATATAGACTGTCACAGCAAACTTATTTCAAACCATGCACCATTTAGTTTAAATGTAACTACAACATAGACCAGGAGTAATCCAAGTTTCAAGTTAGATCCTATATGATTGAAAGACAAGTAATATTTAGACTATATTAAGAAGGAAATTGAAACATATTTTAAATTGAATGGCCCTGATATGAAATTGGTGTCTGCATCATAGGATGCCTTTAAAACAATGGTCCGAGGTTGTACTATGACATTCACCGTAAAATGAAAAATGATAAAAAAAAAACAGGTCTTAAAGGACCTAGAATATCAAATTAATATAAAAGAAAATGTTCATATAAGTACAAATGATCCAAGTATATTGCATGATTTGGTGGTTCTATGAGAACAATATAATAACATTACCTCCGAAAATATAGAAAGGGAAATGTTATATAATAGATCTAGATATTATGTAATGGGTAAAACAGGAAAAATGATGGCATGGCAGCTCCAATCACAAAAATTAAAATCAAACATACATAGTATTAAAAATGATAATGGAGATCTGGTGGAGTTACCAGCTGAAATTAATATGAGGGTTTAAGAATTACTACCAGAGATTATACACTTCCAAACTAAAAGATGGGGAGTCAGAGTTTGAACATTTCTTTTTGAGTATCAAGATTCCTGTGTTACCATCAGAAATGAAAAATAAATTAGAGCAGCCAGTGTCAATTTGAAGAAATTAAGCAGGCCTTAGATAAGTTGTCAATAGGGAAATTGCCAGGACTGGTTGAGCTCCCCATCAATTTTTTTTATGAATCTAGCACAAAATTTGGTGCCCCACTTATATGCATTGTTTAATCATATACACATACAAAAGAACAAATGCCAGCATAATTTAGGGAAGCACTTATTTTGGTATTCCCAAAAAAAGATAAGGACTCTATGTTAACACATTATACCAACCTATATCACTCATCAATGACAATACAAAGATTTTGGCTAAGGTTCTCGTCACCATGCTAGAGGAAGTGCTGCCCACTATTATTCACCTGGACCAAAATGGCTTCGTTAAAGGGAGATTAATGAGGACAAACATAAGACATAAATTAAACATTATTATACATTATAAAGAGGAAGCTCTATCAATATTAATGTTGGATGCTGAAAAGCTTTTCGATCAAATTGAGTGACCATATGTTATGGAAGTCTTGGGCAGATTCATTTTTGGCCCTGGGTTTAGGAAGTGGATATCAGTACTGTACTCAGGCCTGGTGGCGAGAATTAGAACTAACAATAACATTTCATCAAGTGCCTGTCTTCAACAGGATGCACGGCAAGAGTGTCCTTTATCACTCTTAATTTTTGTACTCATAGTTGAACCTCTGGCTTTGGCTGTATGACAGCATAATGGATATGAAGGTATTAGAATAGCAGGGATTGAACACCGGGTAGGATTGTATGCTGATGATGCAATTTTGTATACACCAAATTTGATTCAGTCATTTCCAATTTTGACTCAGCTACTGGAGGACTTTGGTAAGATCTCAGTATTTAGTATAAAATGGGCCAAATCTGAAATAATGGAAACTCCCCAGCATAGTAACCCTTTTATTGTATCTCAGGGGTATAATATTACAAGAGTTGTGGCAATTAATTACTTGGGAATTCAAACTGACCATCAGGGAAAAAACTTTTTCTGCTAATTGTTTTGTCATTGAGAGACAATATTGATAGGAATTTGAAGCATTGGCAGTCATAACTGTTCACATTAATACAGAGGGTTAATACAATAAAAATGGCAGTTCTTCCAAAATTGATGCTTGCATTTCAGAATATCCCTATTTTGGTGCCAGATTCATTTTTTAAACATCTAGAAAAATCTGTTAAAAAATTATTGTGGGAAGGTAAAAAACTATGGTTAAAAATCGTACTTTAAGCAGAAGGTGGGCTATCCCTCCCAAATATCAAAAGTTATTACTGGGCAGCTAATATGGCTATGATGTATAGCTGGTTTAAAAATGTAGTTCAGATCATGCAAACTAAATAGAATATAGCCACTCAATATATCACAATATGAGATTTCATTTATTTAATGGCCAAAACAATGCTGCCCATAAAAATTATTAAGCACTACATATACAACTATTTCAATATGGTATACAGCATATAAATTTAAGAACATTGTCCCCAAGAGCTCAATGTATATGCCCATAATGAAATATTTATATTTTCCTCCCTTAATGAATGACATAACATTCAGGAATTGGTATAAGAAGGGACTGTCAGAAATGGGGCAACTTATTAAAAACAAGGTATGTGTAGAATTTGAGATTATTAGAAACCATTTCCAGACACCTAATAATCAGTTTTACACTTGCCTGCAAGTAAGAGACTACATAAATAAAAATATATTGAAAACTAGGGCTAAGGAATTACAGGATTTCGTGAAGCTTATAACTTCTTCCAGCTCAAAGTGAATTATTTTGCATATATATAATTGGCTGATGCCAAATAACAAGGAATATATGGATCAACTAAAAATTAAATGGGATAAATAAACAAATAAAGATATTCCAGACTGAGTGTGGAAGAAGGCTATAGATGTGAAGGCAACTGGCCTATGATCTATAAGGTTACAGCAAATCCACTTTAATATCATTAATAGAGTATATTTTACACCTTATAGGCTGAACCTTTTTACTCCTAATATTAAGGATGAATGCCCCAGATGCTGGAAATCTGGGTCACTAGAACATATGCTTATTGCTTGCCCTCATTTGTTTTGGAAGAATATTTTAGATCTATTTTCCAGATCTACTGGTTTCTTACTTAAAAAACAAGAATTTTGGATGCTGTTGGGTCAAGGTAGCCCAATAATTCAAACGACAGAAAGTAAAGCAAGGCTGGTTAGAATTGGTTTAATTACAGCACATAAGTGTATCCTTCAGACATGAAAGATAGAACACCTCCAGATACTGGTATATGGATAAACTCTATGCTAAGGATTCATAGAATGGAAAAAATGTATTACATGTCAGTTAAACAAATGAATAAATATGAATTAATGTGGACCCCTTTTGCAGCTCAGCTACAGTCTTCAGCAGCAGAAAATCTAATAAGGTTTTATAGTTTCATAGATGGATACAAGTTCAAAAGGCATTAGCCCATAAAGAACTTACCACCAGCATGTCAGGGGTAGAAGGTACAGTGTTTTTCCTGTCTCCCATATAGAAATCTAATCTTTTTTGAATTGTTCCACATTTTCACTTGTGACATATCAGCAGGGGTGAGTTCCATATGAGGCACCCTCTGGGTAAAAAATTGTTACACTTTGTAGTTTTACATAAGAAAGTTTTTAACTTAAAATTATATGATCTTGGAATATTATTAGTTAGGTATCTTTCCAGACCAATTGTATTTAACATGTATTCTTTTTAAGGGCCTTGAAAGTGTAAATCAAATCACCCCTTAGGGTTCTATATTCCAATGAAAATAACTGAAGTGATTTAAGTCTGCTCCTATAATCTTTGTTAGCCATATTATTGATCCTTTTAGTAACCTTACGCTGAACCTTCTCTGTCATGATTTAGCAGCCTATTGATGTAGGAACACAAAACGGTGCACAATAGTCCAAATGTGGATGCACAAGGCCAGTATACAGTGGTAGAATAACCTTGGGATTTCTGCTTTTGATATGCTTCAGAATGCTTCCCAATATGCCGTGGCACTTTTTGACTGTTTTGTTTGTATGTATGCTGAATTGTAGATTATCAAATACTGTAACGCCCAAGTCTCTTTCCTCAGTTGTAGCCATTAATTTTATATTATTTATTAGGTAGGTGGACCTAGTATTATTTTTCCCCATATGCATGATTTTACATTTTGCAACATTGAACTTCATTTTATTATGTAATGTCCAGCCACACAGTTTATTTAAATTATCTTACAAGTTTACTACAGACTGGGTGTTGTTTACTACACAACCCAATTTACAATCATCAGCATATTTATTGATCCAAACCCCATCAGATACTTTCATACTGGAGACCAAAATATTAAATAGAAGTGGTCCCAGGACAGATCCCTGGGGCATACCACTAGTGATGGAACTCAGACTGACTCATGTCCTCTAATGACCACTCTCTTTATCTATTGTGTAACCAGGATGAGATCCATTTTATTAGTTTAATGTCCAGATTTATACTAACCAGTTGCTCAGTCAGGGTTTTATGAGATACAGTAACAAACGCCTTTTCGTAATCTATGAATACAGTGTCCACTGGCATTCCATTATCAAGGCCATTGCTGACTGGTTCAAAGAAATTAATAAGACTTGTTAGACATGATCTACCAGGTGTAAATCCATGCTGGGAAATATATACGCAGCCTGTGTTCCTAATATAATCAGTAAGTTTGTGATGTATAAGCCTTTCCATGATTTTGCTAATAAGAAATGTTAGGCAAATAGGCCTATAGTTACATTACAGCTGTCTATTGCCACCTTTGAAAACTGGTGTAATATTGGCCCCTCTCCAGGATTGCAACACACCTCCCTCCTTCATTGAGGTGTTACATGAAAAAGTTAAGGGGCCTAATAGTTCTTTGGAAAGTTCCTTTTAAAAATTTCAGACTAATACAGTCAGGGCCAGGGGATGTGCTGACTTTAATTAAGCTAATGGCATCCAGTATGTCCTGTTCAGTGAACAATATAGAAGAGTCATCAATAGGTTGCATTTCTATATTTATGTTTTCTTTTTGGTTTAAATATATTCCCAAAATACTGATTAAGTTCTTCAACCATTTCTTTTTCATCATTAATTATTTTATCATTTAAGTTTAATGGACCAGTTTCTCTCTGACTTCTTTTGAGGGAGCCAATATAGTTATAAAACTTTTTCTTATTATCTTTAATATCTTTTGCAAGGTTTATTTCTAACTTCCATTTGCCATATGTATAAGTTTTTTTTGTCTTTTTCCTGAGTGCCTTGAACCTGTTCCAGTCAGTATCTTTTTGAGTTTTACTATATTTACTGTATGCTCTATGTTTTTTTTTTTTGATAGTAGGCTTAATTTCCTTAGACCACCATAATGGTATCCTTTGTTGATTATTATATTTAACTCTGTCAGGAACCCATTTATTTATGCAAAAATCTAGTCTGATTTTAATTTTATCCCATATTTGCTCAAGGTCAAGATTTTTCAGGTCCCTTTCCTAATTCCAAGAGGCAAGATAACCTTTAATGCTTTTGTAGTCTGCTTTGTGATAGTTTTTGATTTTGCAATTTCATTGTTACCCTGTGCACACCTTTGAATATTGCATGTTAGCATGTTATGATCACTGTCACCCAGTGGTGGTAGTATTATAGGAGATGATACTATGTCTGTATTATTTGTAAATATTAAGTCCAGAATATTATTGTTCCTTATTTGGGTGTGGGACTAATTGTTCTAAACCTAATTGAAAGGTAGTTTCTAGAAATCTTCTTTCAAGTAGTCCTTCGATTTTGAGAGTGGGCCAATTTATATTTGGGAGGTTGAAGTCTCCTATAAGCATTAAATCATCTGAGGCTGCCTTGTTTTCCAACTGATCAAGGAATGTTAAATTATCCTCTTGACTTAAGTTAGGCGCCCAATAACACAAGCCAATAGTCAAGGTTTCATGTGCAGTTTCAATCCTGGTCCATATAATTTCATCACTTGTATCATCAAGATTTGTCTGGTAGCTCTTAAGTTTAGTTGATATATAAAGTGCAATACCCCCATCTTTTTTCTTCTATCCATTTTTTAAGAATTTAACATAGCCTGGTATAACCATGTTCCAATCATTGTCAGAGAACCAGGTTTCTGTAATACCACAGGTATCAATATTTTTAGTTGCTAAATTGTGTATTAATTCATCCATTTTATTAGTCAAGCTTCTTGAATTTATCAGTAAAATCTTAAATTCGTTTGGGTTGTCCAGCAAAACAGAGGTTCTGGCAGATTTATTATTACTAGTGTTTACTGGCATATTCTGAGTGTCAGTTCCTTGTTTCTTATTTTTGTCTTTATTTCTTCTCCTTATTGTTTTGTTTTTGTTATTTGCCCTTTTAAGTACTTTTTTATTTTTGTTTTTTGTATGTAAGTGAAATGCTGAAGTAGTTCGAGGCACAACCCCCACCCCCCTGTATCTTAGTTTAAACAAGTCTCAATGTAATTGTTTAGATGTTGGCAAAGAAGCTGAGACCCTAATTTGCTAAGATGCAAACCATCTTTACTATACAAGTGACTATTGTCGGCAAATTCTTCCCAGTCCATGATGCACCCTACCCACTGCTTCATGCACTACTGTCTTAGCCAGTTATTGATCTGCTTTAATTTCCATTTTTGCTGGTATGTAGCTTTCAGAATTGGGAGTATTTCTGAAAACACAAAGTCACAACCCAGGTTTTCAAGCTTGTTGGTTAAATTAATCAGTTCATGTTTAATCTGCTGATAATCTTTACTCAAAAAAAAAAAGGGCAGCAAGGTAATAGTCACTGGAAAGGGTACTGCTATATGTAAGTTTTGAAATTTTTGGCACTGTATCTTACTTGAATTGTGAAGTGCACCTTATTTAACTAGTTACATAATTGGGTAGGGTACCATAAACGTATATATTTATGATATTTTTTTTGCATGTTTTTATAGACACATATAGGTACTGGAAGTAACATTTATATGAAATTATATGACTGTATTTGCTGTTGATATTTTTGTAGAAACTTATTTATTTATTTTTTGAAGATATCAGAATTACAAACCTTTGAGCCATAGACTCATTTTCAAAGGCTCCACATCAAGGAACAGTATACAACACAGAATCAGGGTATAAACAGTAACAACAAGGCACAAACTGTGATTGCAGCTCACCAATGAAGTACACATATATGCTAAGTAGTATCAATGCAAGCAATGACAAGGATGAGGCCAATACAAGTTAATTGCTACACAGGTCCTACTAAGGAACCTGTGATTGTCAGAGTGAAAGCAGTCATGATCCTGACTTTGTCAAGCAAATCAGCAATATTGTACATAAGAGAATAATCCTTTAACAAACTCACTCCACTCTGGGTCTGGTGGATCTGAGTGGCTTATTGCCCACAGCCAGATGTCATCCACTATACACCACTACAGGAGCATTGACCAGACAAGCATGGTCAGTGCACAGGTATAGTTTGCAATAATAAAAAAAAAAAGATATTCAACATTTTAAAACCATAGAAAATGTCAGGTGCAATTTCCAAATCTACCTAAAAAGTATGCTTTCCTGCTTGTTCTACAAAATAATATTTCAGCAAACATTTAATAAATGATGTCTGTCATGTTCATATGTTGGGGTAATAAAAACCTACTATAAACCTATACTATGAATTCTGAAAATTAAGAATTACAATCTAAGTAAAAAAAACAGTTATGTTTGAACCTCTTCATTACCCATTTATCACAATTTCACTATGTTTGATAAATTTGTTAATTTTAGCCTCTGTGCTGTCTATGCCAACAAATACACAGCAAATACAAGCAAGCAAACATTCAGCATTGACAAATGCTTGTTTTTATTTGTATTGATCTAATATCCTATTTAAACCTTCTATGGTCTTATTTCAATATTTGATGTTCATGTTCCTCTGAAAAGGTGTTACCACATTCTATGTATTCCTCTTTTCATAACTTGAATGGTTTCTCCATGCATAATCCAATTTGTTGCAGATCAGCTGTTTTTGACCACACTGCAGTTCAAAAGCTGTTTTTATCTCTTTGTATAATTACTTGTCCATATTTACTAATACAATTATGTTCATATATAACTTTTAGGTCTTCATCATGTGCATTTAAACCAGCAAATGTTTCAATAGCAAATCTTACAAATTTCCCAATGTGTTCTAGAATTTAATTGTTTTAATTCTTTCTAAGGAGATGCCAGATTATAATCCCTTCTCCTCTGTTCATGTGTATAATTCTTATGTTTTTGTGACCTTTACATATTTTCCTCTTGTTTTTTCATTGTTATCTTGTTTTGGAAAATTTTTAAACTCAGTTTTTTCCTTCCTGTTTTATGTTCATGCTTGCACTTTCCAAAACAAACATGTTGCTGTGATTGTTGCAGTCTACAGTGGGTGCAGCACTGTCAGACTGGTAATGAAAAGGAAAATGTGAAGCACTGGGTGCCTACTATAGTTGCTGCTCAACCAGTACCAAGTCAAAGTAAAAAACTAAGAAATCTGGCTGATGATTGGTCTGATAAACAAAATCTGGTCAGAGCCAATATGGCTGTGGAGAGCTTTTAGGAGTGGCAAGAGTGGTGAACAGGTGTTTAAAGTGTGTGGTACATCCCACAGATATACACTTTGGAAGTGAGAGAGAGATACTGTTTTGCAGAAAACAGCACTGCCTAGCAAAGTGTCCTGCAAAAGAGAGTGTACCTGTATTGTAATGACAAACATTTGGGGGATCCTCCCTTGCTTTAAGTAACATCTGTAAATAAAGCCATACTGCAAAATCCCAGTTTCTGCTGTGGACATTCTGCTTATTGCTTCTAGTATGAACATTCTTGGGGCTCCACAGAAGTTATGTCTAGCATATGCCTAGCATCCTCTTCCCTGGACCTGGTTTTAAATAAAAAGGTCCATTTTAGTATATTTATTTATTTAGTTTTTGTTGACCGGGTAAGTGCATTAGACAAATTCTGCCTGATTTCAGGCACGACCTAGGGGAGAGGGATACAGATGAATGCCAACTGACCTTGAACCAGATTAAGCTGTTGGTGATATTTTTAGTGAATGAGGGAAATTTGGCCAGGACACCAGGGAAATTCCCCTACTCTGCCAGCAGGAGCTTGAGTTCCTGAGAGCAGAGTGGAGAAGCACAGTTTGGAGCCGGACAGCAGAGGAGGAAGAAGTGCTGATGTGGCAGGGGAGAGGGCCTCCTCCCCTGTCTTGTATACTACTAGAGGCCTGACAATGAGTTCAGACACTTTTATGGATCAGGAACATTGAAGTGAGGAGCTGGAAAGCAGAAAGAAGAAATTAAGAGAGAACACTTCTTCCATGGAGATGGAGAGAGGAGATGTTGCAAGCATGAGTAAAACAAATGTTTTGGAAAATAATCAGCAAAAGAGTAAAGAAACAGGAGGTCTTATAGAGCCAGACATGTCTGTTGTGGAAAGCAAAGAAAATAGGCCAGACTCCTTTCAGGCTAAATTGAGAAGCAATGGTATGGCAGTATCAAAGCAAGCTGTACCTGCTAAGAAGGGGAAAAATAAGTGAAAGTGTCAGCACAGAAAGGAAAGGTGAAAGTAAGTCAGAAATGGCTTGGCCTGAAAAAGGATTGTAGAAAGCAAGACAGAAAGTAAAGAGAGAGCTAAAACAAATAAAGAAAACACAGATTTTGAAGATATTGAGGAAGTCACAGAAAAAAGGGCCCATTAGGAAACAGTAAAGGAGAAAAAAAGGGGATTTCAGATTCAGAAGAGAGAACTTTTAGAGACTTTGCAGACACCCTGAATGGGTAACAGAAGCTTTATTACAAGCAGGTTGGAAAAGAAAGGATGATGGGTCTGGGTGGGATCAGAACAGGCCCAGTATATCAGGAATTAGTAAAAAACAAAAAGACACAAGGGATGTAGAAAGTAAATCTGGGGAAAAAGTGAATGAAGCCGAAAAACAGAAAGATGTAACATCAGAGGCAGATAAAACAAAAGAGATATTTTTTGATGGACTTGATAGCAATAATGAAGAGTCATCTATGGAGCTTGAGCAGAAAATGATATTAACAGATAAAGAAATGCAGGAGGAAGGGGAAGGCCAGAAGGAAAACCCTGGGAGGAATACTAAAGAAAGATTATTTCCTAAAGATATAAAAACCACAGCAAGTTAAAAGAAGAAATGTGGAAAATACCTGAGATTTAGAGGGCCTCTGAGGATGTGCTCAACAGAATTTTTATTGGGAAAGAACTCTTAATGAATAAATGAAGTTTTATCCATATGAAATATATGCCCTTATTCATGTACCAGGAAGTACAGAATTTGTCATAAGTTTTAAACATGGAGGAGGGTTGGACTGCTTTTGGAAATTATATCAGCAAATTAAATTTACAGACTTATGGAAGGATTTCTAAGTTATTCCCTTATCAAAACCTGCTTTTAAGACAGTGGCTGTGTTATTTCAAAATGAAGGCATCAATGTGGTAGACATTAATTTCTGGATCAAGCAAACGGGTGTAATACATGGGCCACCGGAACTGATATTGGATGAAAATGGTCTGTGGACAGGTGGATGGAAATATAAAACTAACACTTAAACAAGTAGATGGGGAAATTCAACATTTGCCGAACTGTTTCTTTCTAGGCCAAGATAGAGGCATTGTTTTTTATCCAGACCAAGTGCGGGCCTGCTACAAATGTGAAGAGCAAGGTCACTTAAGTAATATATGTGGTAAAGTCAAATTGTGGCCTATTGGGGTTGTTGGGCATTTTGGGGCAGAATGCAAACCAAGTTAAATACAGGTTTGTGAAGAGAAAGGCACACCTTTGCAAATATCCTGGGCTTCCAGAACAGCCCATAAACTGAGAAAGAGCAGAGCAAGATGTTCACCTGGCTGCGGTGCAGAAAGAGAAAGAGAAAGAGAAGCAAGATAAGGTAATAAGGGAAGCCATTATCAGAGACGACATGGAAAAAGGAATAAAGGTACAACCTCAGACTAAAAGGTTGGTAATACCAGAGCAAAAAGAATCAAAAGGAAAAACAGGGACTTTTAAAATGGAAGGGAAGCCAGAAAAAGAAACTGGATTTACTATGGTTACAAGATCTAAAAAGGAAAAGAAGAGTACAGCAAAACAGATAATTTCATTGGAAAAAGATTGTGAAAGTGTAGAGTTAACATAGAGGATAATGTATGGTCCTCTATCGGTAACCAGTTTGTTAACTGTCTGAGCGTTGCCAGAGTACCTGCGGTAAACCTCGAGAGCAAAGCCGAGGTTTACATCACCATGGCAACCCTGAGATGCTTAAGAGGACCGTTGCCAATAGAGGACCATGCATTATTTTTATAGTGTATGGTCCCATGTAAAAAGTAAAATGGCCACTTACTTTTTGAAAAATATTCACCGCCACGTCCGTTCAGTCCTTCCATAACCACTGCCTTCATCTGTCAGTTCCCACTGTAAAAAAAAGGTGTGCACATGTGCAGACCGATCGCTGTTGTTAACCTATCGATGTAATGTAGCATCGATAGGTTAACAACATTTCTAAATCACATCGATAGGTTAACATCCTTAGGAAATGATGATTTCCTAAGGTTAACAGCATTCTACCATATATTATAAATAAATACACCTTATTACAAGACAAGGAATGGTCCACTATGGAGGAGAGCTCTGACCGGTCCAACATGGATCTTTCTGAAGGTGCAGCAAAGGAAGATGGAGACACAACGGACATGCAGGTGTCAAAGAAAAGGAAAAAATCTAAAGAGGCAGGGGAAAAGTGAGGGAAAACAAAATGGGAAGTTTGAAATGTCTCCCTCATAATACAAATAGTATTTAAAATAGAAGGATGAGGCTGGTAACTTTTAAAATACTATATGACTTGAAAAGTGACTTGTATGTATTTCAAGACACAAGGTTACACACTATGGATGAAATTCAGCAAACTCAGAAAGACTGGACATGGGGACCATCCTTATGGCCCTTTGGGATGGATAGGTGTACAGGGGTGGGGGTAGCTTTCTCTTCTCATGATGTTCACATTTTAAAAGTATTAGATTTGGTACCTGGAAGAGTTATGATTATTGATGTTATCTTAAAAAAGAATTCTGTGAGAATTATTGTAATTTATAATCCTCAAAGGAAAAAAGAAAGGAATATACTAATAGATCAAATAGAGGCTTATTTGCATACTTCAAAACTTGTGGTGTGGGGGGGAAGACTTTAACTGTGGGTTATCTAGAGCAGATTGGAGGAGGGCAACATTAAAAAAAATGTTGTGATATGACTCACTTGAAAAGAATGTTAGATAAAGCTGGGATGGAGGATGGATATAAGTTAAAAGGGAAAAAAGGAGAACACACATATTTCAAGGGTTCACATTCTACTCGTATAGATTTCTGGATGGTAGAAAAAAAAGTGGAGGTGGTTGATATTAGGAGTATACCAATTGAGACATCAGATCATATAGCAGTGGAAGTTGAAATTAACTTGAGGAATAGGATGAGAATAGGAAAAGGCTATTGAAGGATGAATACAGCTAAGCTACAAGAATAGACGTGTATAGAAAAGATTAAAATAATACTGGAAGATAAGTTAACAGTTATGGAATTATATGACAGTGGAACAGAATGGTGGGAAGATACTAAAAATGAAATCAAACAATATATGATCAAAGAAGGACAGAAAGCAGAGGCAACAAATTATGTGAAGTATTTAAAATTAAGGGCTAGATTATATAAATTTAAGACAAGGCAGGTTAAAGATAAGGTGGATGAATCTAAACAAATTGAAGAAATTAAGGTTAAAATGAAAGAATGCCAATATAATAGGGTCATGTCTTTAATTATGAAACAAAAAAGTGGTACACAGGGAACAAAATATCACACAAATCTTTATGATAGTAGTAAAGAAAGAATAGAAAAATGAGTTATGTACAAATTACAGGATGGAAATGGAGGATACATACAGATATAGAAAATATTAAATGTACAGTACAAGAGTTTTGAAGGAAAAATACCAGCAACAAAGAAATAGGAAAAGTGAGGAATTTTTTCTGACAATTGAGATGCCAGAGCTGTGGGAAGATGAGGCAGATGTGATAAAAGGGGGAAATTAAAGAAGAAGAAGTGAAAGAGGCAATAAAATCTTTGTCAAATAACACGGCACCTGGGGTGGATGGGATTCTGAATGTGTCCTATAAAATTTTGGAAAAACAAATAGCTCCCATTTTAACAAGAGTATACAATGGTATAATGAATGGAGACAATTTGGCAGAAAGCATGACAAAAGGAATAACATTTTTTTTTGCATAAAAAAGGAGAAAAAAGACAATTTAAAAATTGGAGGCCCATTAGTTTATTGACTTCAGATTACAAACTTTTAGCCAAGGTAATAAATAATAGGTTAAGGACTTTTTCAGAGAAATTGATAATGCAGTCTCAAACATGTGCTATTCCTGGATAGAGCATACAACAAAATGCAATTTATATTAGAGAAGTCAAATAAAGGACAGGAGGATTCTTTGGAAGGGTATTTGTATGCCTTGGATCAAGAAACGGCATTTGAAGTTGTAAAGCATCAGTATCTATGGGGTACCTTAGAAAAGTTTAAAATTACAACAGAATTAATTAGTTTAATAAAAGCAATATATAAGGAAGCACAAATTTGTCCTATGGTTAATGGGCCTCTAGGGACTTCAATGTATATAAGGAATGGGGTTTATCAGGGTTGCCCATTAAGTCCCCCTACTATATGTATGTTGCCTAGAACCACTTCTGAGGAAAATAGAGGTGGAGAAAGAGATTAAAAATATTATATGGCAAAATAGGGAACTGAATAAAACAAGTGCTTATGCAGATGATTGCTTAGTTTTAATAAAAGATCAGAGTTCAGAGGATAAGTTAATAGAGACAGTAGAGAAGTATAGCCAATATACAGGGATTAAGATAAATAAAGGAAAAAGTAGAATTTATCCATTGGGGGCAGTGGAGAAAAAGAAAAGAGGAGATTTGGAGATGGCAGAATGAAGCATTAAGGTCCTGGGAATAAGATTTGGAGGGGATGATGCAATACAACAAAACTGGAAAGAAAATATCCCAAATAAAAGTATATAAATGGAAACAGTGGAGTATGACATGAGAGAAAATAATTTACTTATTAAAAATGTTTATTGTCCCAATATTTTTATTTTTAGCATACATTTTTCCATTACCATTTCAAATGCAATCCAAAATTCAAAGTCTTTTTTTTCAGTTATTGTGGGTAGCAAGTTAAATCCTATTAAAAAGGGGATAACATATAGAACCATAAAAGATGGGGGTTTAAACATGATAAATCCAATTGTTTTTTATATTAATATTTTTGTATTTTCAAATATTGTACCATTAGTAAAAGGTGAGAACAAAGCTTGGTCTTGGTTAACACAGCAATGGAATGTACCTTTCATTAAATGTATTGGGAAGAAAGGGAATATAGTAGGAGGTAAAGTGTGGCCAGTACATATGGAAATTGGAAGGATGTATTTAACCCAGTGGGGGGTAACGGTGGATGCTCTAATTAGAGGCAACAGAAAACAGATGTATAAAGAAATTATGGAGAGGAATTTCTGGGAAAAACAAGTTTTTAAGGTAGAAAAAGGAATAAAACAGCAGGAAATTGTAGCTGTTACACTAGAAAAAAGAATTCCGGGAAAAATGAAAGATGTAGTAAGTATGTGTAGTCATGGGAAGTTAAACATGAGAGGTAACCATAAACATAAAATAATGGAAGAAAGAATATGTGGAGAAGGAGATTGTGGGACAAAAGAGGAAAGCATGCAGCATTTATTTTTTATTGTGATTTTATTAAACCTTTTGGGGTATGGTAGCCAGTTATTGGGGATGCAAGCTTTTAAAATATGACATACTTAGATTTTGATCTATGGTCAGTTAACAAAGAATGGGAAAAGTTAATAAAAATACAGTCTATGTTATTTTGGCAGTTTTGAAATGGTCTATATGACAAAACAGATGCTCAAGATTTTGCAGAATAAGGATTTGACTGTACAGGACTTTTTTTTTAAGTTTCAAGATGAAGTAGATGAAATTTTTCAAGCTGAATGTAAATTATGGGGAGAAGAGAAAGCAAGAGAGCTGTGGAAAAATGTTACTGGAATGGGGTAGATAATATGAATATTATAATGACTGTGTGATTTGTTTTTGTTTTGGGAAAAAGTGTTTTGTTTTAATAAAAACTTCCCCTTCTCTTTTCGATAAATGCCAAGGGATCTTTAACATCCACCTGAACTACCACCAATCCAGGCAGATGGGACCTCGGTTTAACATCTCATTTGAAAGATGGGATATCCTCCCCCCCCCATCTTCTAGATAATGAGCCCGGTATACAATCCAACACTAGGGGTAGTACCATGAGTGTAGTTCTGCCAAAAGAAAGTTGCATGTCATATAGTTGTCAATAATTCTTTTAAGGGGGTTGGGTGCCAGCTAGCTAAAGGTGGTACATACTGCACATATGCATGATACTTGTGCATGCAGTTTATGTCTACGCCATCATGTTGTTCATAGCAGCTGCCATGCGAGAACTTGTAGAAAGGAAAAGTAGTGCACCAGGAAGTGAGTAAGTCTATGCTGCCCACAGAGGGGGAGGGCTGCATAAACAGAATCACTGGAAACTATGCTGGAGCATTGGGGCAGAACATCAGACAGCGGTCCAGTTATATGCTTCCACTGTGCTTTTTTACAAATCTGATGCTGGCATAATATCTGTGGAGCTTGTCCCACACAACCATAAAAATCAGACTCAGGAGGAGACTATTAAACTAAAGATCTGGTCTCGAATTTGCTCATCATCACAGTCACTTTCTCGTTCTTTTCTAAGCAATAATTTCTGGTAAGTGTGCCTTAACCTTACTGATCTCAGTGCTGGTAGGCTACTTCTGGTTTACCCCAATTGTATTAGGAGAAGGTAGTAGCAGTCCTTGAAGTGGTTGCTGCCAGTGGTGGCATGCTCTGGAAGAAGTGGTCCCTATGCCCTGTCTGTACATTTTAGAAATGACCCCTTGAGTTAAAGGGGACAGGAGTTGATTACTTATGTGCAGCTGTTGGAAATATCTCTATTTTTATCAATTATATTCTTATCTCTAAAAGATTCCTATTTTAACTGTGCCTGAATAAAAGCTGAAGCTGTCAGTAGTGTTTTTTTTTGGTTTTAGATTTATAGAACTGTTTTTTAATCAACAGCAGATTAGGTATATATGGACACATGTTGATATATGAACTTATTAGTATAACAGTATCTCAAATACAAGGGGGTCTTTGTTAGATTTGGATTTTGAATGTACACATACATTAGTCACTTGTTACAGAATTGCAGATATATCATGCTTAAGATACAGTAGTACAAGTCTGAATATTCATGAGTAATATGTACTTATTGTACACAGAGTTTAAGAAAAATGTATCTGAAAAGTGCACTGTGTAAAATTTGATTGGCATCACTGTGTGAAACAGCTGGTGAATGCATAACTTATAGTAGGGCAGGTTGCCTTCTAACCTATTTTTATATTTGCCTGTGTGCACATGCAAGAAACATGTTGTGACAGTTTGCTGGAGTAGCAGATTGTGGAGTTGCGGCTGTGTTGTGGCCAATGCTGCCAGTTTTTTTTGACTCGTCTTTGTGGCACCAATGAATGAGAACACTGTCTATGACAGCAGCTCAGAAGCGTGTCACTAATTTGAAAGAATTCACTGCTGCAATGAGGGAGCACCCCCACATTGCAGGGCATGCCTTGCCAGGTGTAACATTTCAATAAACATGGCAGCAGCTGTTGTTGGGAGTTCCCAATCTCCCTGTCAGCATGCCACCTCCCCAGCTAATTTTCTGATGGGGTGCCCAATCTCCATGGGCTCCAGTCCCCCCAAAATACGCAGGTGGCACACTGGGAGCCCACCCCAGCATGCCAAATGTGCCTGTAAGAAAGAAAATCTTCCTGCAAAGTTTTTTTTGTTTTAACCTGTAAACAAGAAAACAGTCCCTCATTGTCTGTGGTACCCCCCTCCCTCAACCTGTACCCACCCTCTGCACACCCAACTTCCCCACACCCACTCCTCACCCCTTAATTACCTCCAAAGTCTGGTGCCATGATCTTTAGTGGAGCAGGAACACATCTGTATTCTTGAAAGCTGACTGCAAACTGAAGAAATGCTGGTAGGGTGTATAATGGCATAAATGAGGGGGTCAACTTAGGTGGATATCGCAGCCATTTTTGTGACTTTTGGCATCAACTTTTCAGCATGGGGTTCTTGGGATGCCGCCTCATGAACTCAGTCACTGTCATGTCATTATTCTGTCCCAAAAGGTGATTTCATGGTCACTGTACAGAATCATGTTCCAGGACTGATTAAAAAAATGACAGTGTCACTGTTCATGTGGTGTGCTCCAAGAAAGCCTATGTTGCAAATTTGGTTCAAAAATTCCAATAAAAATGACTGTGGTACAAGTGTGCATTCCACAGTTCCCACACACACTCACAACTTAGAGAATTTGTAATATTTCATTCCAGATTTTCAACATTGCCATTTTTGCACACCATGTTATGAACAGTATAACTGCTACTTTTCACATCCTGCCAGAAACATGTTTTCACACCTATGACACCTAACGGGTGCGGTCACTGTGTGAAATCAACGTTTGGGACAGATTAAGAAAATTACAGTACCACTGTTCATGAGCGGAGGTCCCAAAATGCCTACATTGAAAATCTTGTGTACAAAATCCCTAAAATAATTGCATTATGGGTATGCATTACACAGCTTCTATGCATGCTCATGACTTCACACTTCACCATTTTTTATATTTCACTCCAGATTGTTGGCATTACTATTTTTACACTTGCTCATGAACAATTACAGCCGTCATTTTCATCCTGCCGAAATGTGTTATCACACCTGTGGCACCAAATGGCACAGTCGCTCTGCAAAATCACTTCTTGGCTAACAAACTTATAGTGTCACTGTTCATGTGGTGGAGTCACAAAAAGCCCATGTTGCAAACCTGGAGTGAAAATACCAAGAGACTCCTTTTGGAATGAGGTGAGAGTAAAGCCTGAACACCCCAAGGCACACCTTGATACTTCTTAGTGTCTGCAGGGTAGGGTGAGCTGAAATGGTGTAACTGTTATGGGAAACGACCCAAAGGCACACCCAGTGCCTATCCATCTTGATAGGGTGGGGTGGTGGGTTGGTGTCAGTTCAATACTTCACTGCCATTCCTATTCTGCATCTATCTAACTCCTGCATTTCCACTGCTAATACCAGCAAGCAAACATTCAGCATTGACAAATGCTGGTTTTACTTGACACATATATATTTTCATATTTATAAGAATTTTAACCTTATTTACTATGTATTGCTTAAAGAGCTACTGACACCTCAAAGAAAATTTTGAAAAACATAATAATTAGGTACATTTCTGCTTGTATTCCACATATGTTCTAGATTTCTCCTCCTCGTTATTACTGAGAAAATGTGCATAAATACATGATTTTTATCCTTTGCAGTTTCTGTAAAGTTAATCTGCCTCTATAGCTTACTCCCTATTTCAAGTCATAATGCTCTATTGTGACATCACAATCTGTTGTCATGAGGGTCTGTGATGTCACAAACAGTGCATTGTGACCCCAGGCAGAAAGACAGCAACAGAAAAAGATGAACTCTTCAGGAGCAAAAATCCTGTTTTCATGCAGATTACCTCAGCAATAAATAATGGGGAGGAGGAATAAAGAACTATTGTGAAATACAAGCTGAACTTTATCTAAATATTATGATGTTTTAAAGTTCTCTTGAAGGTGTCAGCTGCTGTTAGCTTGTAGTCACCTGACTACCAGCAGACTCCAGGCCAAGCCCTTGACTGGGCTCCCATGCTGCTTCTGGCAAGGCTAGAAAAGAAGCCAGACCCCCCCTTGAAGGATTCCCGACCACCTGCACACTCAAGAACAAGCCCTTTATCAGGCTCCCATGCTGCCTGCAGCCAGGCTGGAGCAGAAGCCAGACAGTCACCCCTTGAAGGATCCCTCAACTACCAGCACACTCCAGGACAAGTCCTTGACTAGGCTCCCTTGCTGCCCAGAGCCAGATTGGAGCAGAAGCCAGCCAGTGACACCTTGAAGGATCCCCCAACTATCAGCACACTCCAGGACAAGCCCTTGACCAGGCTCCCATGCTGCCCACAGCCAAGCTGGAGCAGAAGCCAGCCAGCCGCCTCTTAAAGGATCCTCCAACTACCAGGACAAGCCCTTGACTAGGCTCACATGCTGCTCCTGACCAGGCGGGAGCAGAAGCCAGCTTCCCATTTAAGGATCCCCTATCAGTACACTTCAGGACAAGCTCTTGACTGGGCTCCCATGCTGCCTGTGGCCAGGTTGGAGCAGAAGCCGGCCAACCACCCCTTGGATAATACTCTGACTACCAGCACACTCCAGGTATGGCTCTCACACCGGGATTGAATCTCCAGACAGATATTGGCTAGCCAGCCATAGTGTTCGGCTGTGATTGGCTGCAGTGGGAACAGGGTGTCTCCTGATTGGTTTTGCCCCTCCACTGCACTGAACGTTCATGGATCTCTCCAAATGCTTCAAGAGCAGCCAGAAAGCCGCCGTGCATCTCTGCTCGGGTGCTGTTGCCCAACTTTATTACTGCTACCAGCAAGTAAAAGGGAATTTTTTGTTGGGAAGGGACTATAGCCCTCAAGGTTACCTTCTTTGTTAACTTTTTGCAGAATTTAGTGTCTGTAATTGTATCTCTCTGACTGTATGCAACTGTTTGATTTATAGGAAGCTCAGGCTAAATCCAAGGTTGTTCAAACTATTTTTTAAACTGTTCCTTTGTACAAATGTTCCTTTTCTACCTATCTGCCTCCATCTGCTTCTCTCTGTCACCTACCTCCTGTAGTAAAATAGCCCCCCCTTAACCACTGTTCTGTCCAATTTTTAGCCAAACCACCCCTGTTCATGCCTGCTTGTGCTTAAAACTACTATAACTTTTACATTTTGAAGCCTAAATTTTGCTGTATATCAGCTGAAGCATTCCCTCTGTTTCTGTCTGATTCTTTAGTTAAATCTCCCCTGTTCCTGTCCAGTTGTTCTTAATGCTACTTGGACTTTTAAACCTTGGTGCTCAAACTTTGCTGTAAATCAGCCCCAGCATATCCCCTGTTCTGTCTGTTTCCTTAGCTAAATCTCCCATTTCTGTCCATTTGTGCTTAATGATACTTGGACATTCTAAATTTGGTACCTAAACTGTTGCATTTTTTCCTGCCTCCCTCGGTGCCAGCCCAGAGGTCCCACACTCTGAAAACCAGCTCCCCACACCCTGAATGACAAAATCCTTTTCTTCTCTTCCTGCGCTGTGATTACTACCCTAAGTGCTAACCTCTCCCTGCCACACGATTCTCTAATCTGCATTCCTTTTGTCTGAACCCTTTATCTAATGGCTATTTTCCCTCTTCTCTTCCTCTAGGACAAGCCATTGACTGGGTTCCCATTACGCCCATGGCCAAGCTGGAGCAGAAGCCAACCAGCCACCCCTTGAAAGATCCCCCAACTACCAGCACACTCCAGGTATAGCTCTTACACTGAGACTGAATCCATGAACAGCTACTGGATATCCCACCACAGTGTCTGGCTGTGATTAGCTGCAGTGGAACCAGGGCACTTCCTGATTGATTTTGCCCTTCTACTGCACTGAATGGTCCTGGCTCTCCCTGATTGCCTTGAAAGCAGCCAGGAAGCCATCCTGACTCTCTGCTTGGATGCTTTTGGCCCAACTTAGTTTTGCTACCAGAGAGTGAAAGGGATTTTTTGGCCCACACCCACCCCCTCCTCCAGCCATATTAAATACACCCTAACCCCAACTCTTTTACCTTGAGTTACCGTTATTGGCCCAGATCATCATTCTCCACCTTCAAAGGGTTCTCATTTCCTGAAGGTGTACCTGAAGCCTTCTTACAGATTCTGCCTGTGGCATAAACAAGCTGCCCTGCAGCTATAATTTACCTGCTACAGTCCTCTAAGGGTTGCACTGCACATTTCATTTCAGCGAGGCTCACCCAGAATTATCCATGAAGTCTACCCTTGCCTTTTTTTGCTGCCTACTTGGCATGCAATTCTCCATTATTAACCCAATGTTAAACTTACCCACCCACCCTCAAAGACAAGCTAGCTGTTCCTGTAGCACACAAGCCTCACACCTGCCTAAACCTTTCCTCCTTTTATACACATTTATGCATGCAACTTATTTATTATTGCAGGGCTTGTACATATGAGTATTGGTATAGGAACCTGAGATTGCTATCTCCCCAAAGCCTCAAATTGAGGCTTTGAGGCTTCTCCTATGAGGCCAAGGTACTTGTCCTAGCCTTGTGGGGACCTTCTGGACTCCTTCATCATTACTACGCTACCCCTCCTGCCCAGGGGCGTAGTTTGTTATTTTTGCAGGGGGGGCAAAGTAACAAAAAGTCCTGATTTTCGCTTTTCACGACAGTGAAGAAGGGCGGTACTTGTGTAATGCAAACAAATCAACCAGCATCAAATAATGCCCAAAAAACATTTAAGACTACAGCTGAATAACTCCTGGGAGGGACCAGCCCAGGCCAAGTCAGAGCACTTCCCCATCCCACCAGCTTTACTGCAACTTGCTCTCGGCCCAACTCCTCCTGAGACCAGAGTCGAAAAACTGACCGAGATCTGTTTTGTATTCAGTTCTTCATTCTTCTGCCTTGGGAGTGAGGACTTACTTGTAAAGTTGAAAATATGTAAGGAACTTAACTTCCTTCTCAAGAGGACAGGCCCTCACCTCAGCTTCAATTCAAATCAGTCTCGACCTAATTTTGCCCCCACCTGAACCTCCAGGTGGATAGCTCACTAGTCTCTCACCCCCCTCCCTTTGCTGCTTACATAACCCTTCCAAGTCCAGCCCTTATGGTGGATCCTGAACTTTTTGAAATGTCTGCTTGAGCTAGCCCTCCCACCCTTGAGGAGTGCAAAAAGCATGTTACAAGGAAGTGCAGCAAACGGCTGTGCCACCTTAGTATACCTATAAATGTGGATGGTATGGGAAACATCCCCGCATGTGCATCCTCACAGCATGCGCCCTTATTTGCATAGATTACATAAAAAGTGTGATTATGCAATGACAAGAATGAATGCTGGCCTCTGATTGGTCAGTCTTGGGCTAGACCCATGATGTTATCCCAATACATCCGATTCATCACAGGTCTAGTCTCAGCCTCTCTGTGAACCTCTTGATGATTGTTAGCATTAGTGTGGTTATTTGTATCTTCTCTTAAAAGTATTTTTCCACACCAAATAAAACATCTTTAAAATTATTTTTTTTTAGTTCTGTATTACAACACACCATTGTATAATAGCAATAATGCCCTCCAAGGTGTGTGTCATGGTAGGATAACATCATGCCTTATGTATTGGGTGCACTCGTGCCCAACCACCTGAGGCGTGATGTTATCCCAGCATGACACATGCCCTGTCGGGCATTATTGCTTACTTGCACCCAGTGTTAACACTTTTCTTTGTTATAACCAAGTTAATTCATTAGTCTCCCATCCCTTCCCATATTATTCAATGCCACATGCCTGAATCTGGTTAGGTAAGGTAAGTGAAGAGGGTAATGCTCTCCTCAAGCAAGCAAGCATTGCATACATAAACATGGGACTTGCTGATATCCTCAGGTGGTGCTCTTAACAAGCATGCTGATATACCTGGGACAGTACAACAGAACAATGTAAATCCCTAATTGTTCAAGATGATCATGGGCATGGTGTGGTCACCACAACTCCTACCACCTCCTCCCCATGTGCTCCTAAGGAATATGCATCTCTGTCCATGCCCAGGGTTACACAACCCCATCCAAGCAAACATGGACTGCCCTGGCACAAAAGTGGTTGCATCACATAACCTAAGAGAACAGATGCCACAGGAAGTTTGCTGGAATGACTCCAGATACTTGTGCACAGCCTTGCAGGACCCACCCTGAAAGGAAAGTACTTGGTTGGTGGTTTTTATTAGCATCACCTATGGCAGTGTGTGGTGGGCTGGTTGTGGTAGCCCAGGTTGCCGTGGATGCTTCGCCCCCCACAGACTACTTCAAAATCATCTCATCTGACAGTTTTGAAGGGCACAAATGAAACATGGTTGCTTCAGTTTGATGTGGTTTAATACAGTTTTTTTTTGTCCGTGTGTGTGTCTCTATTCTTCTACACACAGACAGACACACACACCACCAAAAAATGAACTTTTTTTATACCATGTTTACATTCAGGATAGAGACAGGGTGACGCAGGACCAGGCAGTACAACGCAGTAAATGAAACAATGCATTTTACAATACCCAACAAATCACCAAAAGACCACAAAACAACGGACCTTCCCCCTGCCCTGGTGGGGGAATGGCTAGGTCACAGGTCAGGGTGCTAAATGAGGAAGAGAGACCACAGAACATCTTGTCGAACCACACAGTAAGGTGAAACTACATAAACATGCACAATTTTTATACTGTAGGATTTCATACTTTCCAACAGTTCAAAATTTTGACACATAAACTTATCTTTAGTGCTCAGAAGCCCCTTGTAATAGGGAGGTAAGCATGGCATGGACCCAGTAGACTGGCATACATGTGGAAAGAAATATTTCTGTGCCAGTATGCCCATCCAGCCCCCCCCCTCCATCACCAGTGCCCAGAACCATTTTTTTCAGCATGTGTACCAGTCCGCCCTGGTCAGCACAGCAGCACAAAGCTGGCAGGGCAGCAGAAGGCACAGCAAGCAACAGTGAATTAAATGCCCATGCAAAAAGCTACAGCCCACTCTCCCCACCCCAGACCTGCAAGGCCACTATCTCCATCCAGACTGGCCAGCTCAACTACTCTCTGGACCCTGATGGACTTGCACAGCCACTCTCCACATTCTGTGTCCACCCTACCAACACAGCCACTCTCCCCACTGCATCAGCATAGCCACTCTCACCACCCCACCCAACCAACACCATTTCCAGCTCCAGTTATCTGGTATCCACTCCAGGCATCCAGGCCTGTGCCTCCTCATCACAGGCACACAAAAATAAATAAAACCACATTTTATACTGCATTTTGTTTATGTTTCTTGCTTTGTCTGGAAAGAGAGATGTTGAGCTACCGGTCAGCACAGTTTGCCTGTATGCAATTACAACCCCACCCCAATGACACAATTCCAGTGCCTCCACCCACCCACACAATGGTGCCCCCACCACACCCACACAATGTCTGTATCCCCAACCCCACCCACACAAATTACCAGTGTCCGCAACACCACACACATACACACACACACACACACACACACACACACACACACACACATGGGCAGCAGTGTCCCCAACTCCCCCCACACACACACAACCAACAGTATCCCCAACCCCCACACACAATCAGCAGTGTCCCCAACCACATACATACATACACACACACACACACACACAAAACAGCAGTGTCCCAGAACCGCACTCCACACACACGCATCAGTGTTCCAACTCCCTAAGAATCATGGCGAGACAGAAGTCGCTATAACAATAGCTAGGTAGTAATATAATCATTTCTTTAGGGTGCATGTTTTAGTGCAAGATGTTTTTTGCTAGTCTTGTAACACTGTACAGGGGAGAACACAAAAAGCTACCCCTTTGGTTGTGTTTGAAGACAGAGACAGTAAGGCCAAGGAATCTGTCTGTTTCACCCCTCCACAGTGGACGATCGCACAAATCAAAAAAGTGAAAGAATACTTTTACAGCAAGGTAAAGGATGAGGGGGAAATAATGTTTCAACATTTACTAATGTTTGTATGCTAGCTGTGGGTACAGGTCAGTGAGATATATCCCTTGACAGGTAAAGGATGAGGTGGAAATTACATTTTAACATTTACTTATGTTTATATGATAACACCCAGTCAGCAAACACAGAATGTCCCCCCTCCTAACCAACATGGACAGTTCACCAGAAACCCATTCAGCAAACATGGACAGTCCCCCCCCTTCACCCCACCTACAAGGACAGTCCCCCAGACACCCTAATAGTCCCCTCCTCCCCACCAGACACGGGCCAGTGAGCATAGAATGCCCTTTCCAAACTGACGATGTTCAGTCCACCAGACACCCAGGCAGCAAGCAAACATGGTCAGTCCCCCATTATCCCACCAAGGACAGCCCCACCTCCCGACACACAGTTAGCAAACACAGAATTTCCCCCACCCCACCAACATGAACAATCCCCCAAACAGCTAGCTAGCAAACACGGAGAGTTCCTCTCCCAACAACATTGATAGCCCGTCCTCAACACCCTAATCAGCAATCACTGACATTCACCTCCCCATAAGCCAACACTGAAAGATCTCCCCAGATGACCGACCAGCAAATAGTCCCCCCTCCACAAGGCACCTGGCAGGCAAACATGGGCAGTCCCCCTTTTCCACCATTATGGACAGTCCCCCCAAGACAAATGGCCAGCCAGGTCCACCAAACAATGGCAAGTGTCACCACCCCACCATCACAGCCAGTGTCCCCACATCACCATGGCCTGTGTCTCCACCCCATCAGACCCCAGAATAGAAAACAGACTGTTCCCTAACCCCACCAAACACTGACCACCCTCCAAGTCCCAAACACTAACCTCCCCAGCCCCAAACACTGATCGTCCCCCCCAGCCCCACCAAACGCAGGCCCTCCCTCAGCACCAAACACAGACTATCCTCTCAGTGAATCAGTCACAAAACACACAGACTGTCTCCCCAACCCCAACCCCACAAAACAGACCATCCCCCCAGCCCCACCAAACACAGACCATCCAGTGAGTTTCCCCAACAAACCCCACCACACCAGTAGCACAGTAACTGAGTGTCCTCACCCCACCAACATGACCAGTGTCCACACCATACCAATCAAGTAGGCCCCCCACCCACCCCACCAACATGGACAGCCTCAACAGCCAGCAAATCCTCCCACCCAAAGAAACAGAAGCTGACAGCAAACCTTCCACCCACCCCACCTCCCCCAGACACATGGCCATGGCCAAGACAACCCTCCAAAACCACATTTCTGGGATGAGTGGTATTAATTTCCAACAACCAGCTTGCAGCACAGTTACTCACCAAATCAGTAAGGGCACAGACAGGGCAGCATGCAGCAGGGCACAGCAAGGCCAAGAAAGCAGGTCAGGTAGCTGAGTCTCTTCCCAACAGTCCCGTTCCTCTCCAGATTAATCCCCCAACAAGAAAGTAACTCATTGTTTCTGACACCAGATGAACGTTTTGCATTATGGGTCTGCTATAGCCTGCATGACCACCGGCTTCTTCACTGTTCTGGGCCTGGCTGTTCACTGACCTGAATAATCCCTCTCAGTGGACTGTGGAACTGGTGGGCAATGGGCATGGTGTGGGACTCACCGACAACACGGTAAATCTTTTTCTGGCCTGCTGGACACAGATGCTGGGTATGCAGGCAAGTCTGGCCATGTCTCAGACTCACTGTAATTGTACTACTCACTCATCCGCCTGGTCTGTCCGGTGGTAGAGGCCTTGTGGCCACAGGCCTCCTAGGCTCTCGGGGATGGGAGGCTCAGGTGGCAGTGAGAGAGCCCAGAGCATAGCTGGCTGCACTGAGAAACAGAGAGTAGGTAGTCAGAGGACTCAGGTGAGGTATATTTAAACTGGGCTGTTCAGGACAGAAGAAGGGTGGGAACACTAGACTGATTGAGACACTGGTGAAACCTGACAGACAGCCAACAACTGCTGCTTGACATCCTTGAATAGCCATCTCTCCTCAGCCCTACGCTATATGGATGCTGCTGCTGCTCCTTCATGGAAGGCACACAGACAACTAAATGGCGCCACTACCAGAGTACTGTTCACGCGATGGCGCCAGCTTGTAGCACTCTCTGATTGGCTGTAACATGCAGGCTACTATGGTTGCAGGCTTGCAACCAGTCAGAAAAGGAGATAGTTTTTTGTTTAAGAGACAGTGCGCCATGCTGCCACCCCCCTCCCTCCCCAGAGAGGTGCAGGCAGTCTGGGTATAGCCCTGAGCCCATGCAATATTAAAAAAAAAAAAAAAAGATAACCGGAGAACGGTGACTGGACTCCTAAAAAAATCCTGGTCTAATTTCTCAGGGGGGGGGACAGCTTGCCCCTCTGCCCCCCCCTGCAATCTATGCCTGTGCTCCTGCCTAAAGAGTAAAAAGAGGATGGACTCGGGTACTGAGGCTACTTCTGAGAGCCATTATAAAACTTTTGCTATTTTTTCCCAATTGTTTAATCGGGAGAGGCACACTAAGCTGAAAGCTTGTTTACAGGTGCTACCTGGAAGCACGGGGAAGTTAAGTGACTTGCTCAGGGTCACACAGTATGCAAGTGCTTTGCTCTGGTAATGTTGAGTTAAACCCTGGACCACCAGCTTCTATACCATCACCATCACAACTATCCTTACTTAGGGGTCTGGGTCTGCTACACATTAACACCTGTAGCCTGTTAAAAAAATTGATCTCCTTAAATCCTGGATTACTCATACAAAACCAGATGCCATGGTGGTCTCCGAGACATGGCTCAAGCCCTCCACCCAAGATTTCAAAATCAGTATCCCCTTGTATAGAGTGTTTAGAGCTGACAGGCATGCTGGGGGGTAGATATATATGTCCATAACAAATTCTTTGCCACCACTATAGATTCCACTTCAGTGCCAAAGGAATTTGAATGCCTTAAAATTAAACTACAACTACCCTACTCTGTCCCACTCATAATAGTCAGCTGCTACAGACCTCCTTCTGTAGGTCTCGAACTACTAAACCACCTATCTGACCTTCTGAACTCACTGTCAATGGAGGTTATCATCATGGGTGACTTTAACCTTAACTAGTTCACCGAATGCTCCAAACCCCTAAAGGCACTCAACGACTCTCTTGAGCATACACAACTAATTGTGGAAGCCATCTGTCTTAACACAAAGATTCCTGAACACAGTAGTTTACTTGATCTCATCTTAGTTAACAAACCCCACCTTTTCACCCACTCAAGCATGCTATTAAATGACCTAAGCAATCGCTGCCCAGTTGCCTGTGTGAGGTCACCTCCCAAACCTTCATCTACTTCCTGATTTACCCTTAAAAGAAGTTGCCCAAATCTTGACCACCATGCTTTCATCTCTGACTTGCAGCACAGATGCTGGCAAGATTTTTGCGTAGCTTCAACAGTGTCTGAAACCTATGAAACCTTTCATAGTATTGTCCTCAACACTATAGAAAAGCATGCACCCTTGACCAAAGCGCACACCAAGAAAAAGTCATGTCCATGGTTTTCCCCTGATCTGAAGACTGCCCTATTTCATAGGGACAAGCTTTGGAAAAAAATCATAGAACCAAATTCCCTGCCAATTGGACTGCCTTCTGGGCAGCCACAAACCAGTGTACTAAATTCATTAGAACTGCACAAGCGAACTACTTTCATAAAACACTAGATGCATCTCAAACTGGTCTGTAATGTTCTGGCAGACTCTAAAATATATCCAGGGGCATAAATCCACCAACTCACTCCCCACCAAAATAAAGTCAGGTGGCACTATACCGACAAACAGAAAATACTTGAACTTCCTAATGAACACTTTTTTACTGCTGGGTTGGCCTTTGACTCATCCCCTGCCAGCACATTACATGACTGACTTGGATGACAGGCCTCATCCAATCATGCCTCCAGCCCCTCCAACACTGATCATACCTTTTCCTTCATGCCAGTCTCCCTGAAGGAAGTAGAAGACCTTATACTGAGATTAGACACTAAAAGAAGCACTGGTGTGAACCTTATTAACTCCTTCTTTCTAAATCTAGGCTAATATGTTTTGGTGGTACCCATAATTAGAAATGTGTGTAAATTAAACTTTCATTCCATTGAAATATTTCATGAAATTTGCACATTTTGAAATATTTTGCAGGCAAAATGCAAAATGTCACTGCAAAACACTAAAATTTCCATGAATGCAAAATTTCACCAATGATATGGTGAAATCATGCAAATTTGAGCAACATTTGGCCAAATTGCACATTTTGCAGCAAAAGTTAGCATTTTGTGGGTGAAATTTCAGTTCTCACCCAGTTAAAACTTTCATGGAATGGTGGAATTTCATGAAATGTTTCATGCAGTGAAATTGCCAGTTTTGCAGCAATGTTGCCAGCAAAATTTAATTTGGAATGATCTCTACCCATAATGCACCTTTTTAATATGTCCCTAGTCCAGGGTGCTCTACCTGCTGTCTGGGAAATGGCCCATGTCATACCTCTCTTCAAATTTTATGACTCCATGCATGTAAACAACTAAATGCCCATTTCTCTACTGCCCACTCTCTCCAAACACCTCAAAAAAATAGTCAATAGATAACTAAGGAAATATCTCAAATCTGCTAATTTACTTTCACCATTACAGTCTGGCACATAATACTGTTGCAACACTAGCCATAGTCTCCAATGACTGGCTAACAGCCCTGGACAACAAAAACATGTGTGTGCCTTGTTCGTAAATCTAAGCAAGGCTTTTAACACAATGGATCATGTCTTAGTGCTGGATATCCTCAGGAACTTTGTTCTGGACACTGCTGCCCTGAAATGGTTGGATAACTACCTCATTGGTCATTTCCAACAAATAAAAGCAGATGATGACTTCTCTCCTTTAAACTCCCTCTCAAGAGGTGTCCCACAGGTATCTATCCTGGGCCCTCTCCTTTTTGCAGCTTACATTAATAATATCAGTGCTGTCTTAAACTCAGCCAACATTTATCTATTTTTGGATGACACTATCATCTGTATAGACAGACCATCCCCTGACCTGGCATGTGGGGAACTGCAAAGAGACTTTGATAAACTGCAGACAAACTTTTTACATCTCAAATTGTAACTGAACACTAAGAAAACAAAGGTTATGTTTTTCTCACATGCAACTAGACATGTGCAAACACCTGGCCATGTCTCTTTACCCAAAATTACTACCTTAGTAGACGAACAGATAGAATTTGTAGCTAAATTTAAATATGTGGGTGTGTGGGTCGACCATAAGTTTACCTTCATGAAACATATTGAGGAACATGCAAAGAAATTAAAACAGCAACTCAGTCTCTTCTTTAGAATCAGGTACTAACTCCTCAAAGAAGCGAGAACCGGGCTAGTGCATGCCACTCTTAGACTATGCAGACATTCTGTATGCAAAAAGCACTCGCACTGTCCTATCCAAATTAGATGTCCTCTACCACCGTACACTAAGCTTTATAACTGGCACTCCCTATTCAACCCACCACTTGCTCTCTACTCCTTCTGGGATGGACCTCACTCTCAGATGGCAAAAATGTAGCCATTTGGACATTCAAAGCCATTACCTATAGGGTCCCTCAGTATATTTCTGTCTGTTTGCCCATCTGCATGTCACGCAAATATGGACCGAGAAGCCTGTCCTGTATTACTCTTACCATTCTGAAATTCAATACTAGGTTTGATAGCTCATCCATAGGTGATGCTCTGCCTTCACTATGGAACAAACTCTCAAAAGTACTGAAACTGGACACCTCCATTAAGCTATCAAGCTTTAAGACCAAATTTAGTCAATCCTTTAATGAGTCCTGCAAGTGTATTCAATGAGGAGTAACCTCTGCCTGTTGTTCTCTCCATCCTTTCAACTACATCACCATACACCATCCCATCTGGTTCCCTCCTTTCCTTTTCTTCACCTTCACCTCTTCAATCCTTACGCTAGAATCCTACCTGGTGACTTCACCAAAGCCACCATAGAGAATAGTCTAATTACTACTGCTAACTGCCTTCCTTCCCCTTGTCTTTCCCTCTCTAATTCCAAGGTAGGTGGACCTGTACCGGCTCACTTTCTTCTATTTTGTATCCTGTTTTTATGCACCTTAAATAGATATTTAGATTTGTCTGGAAGGTGTGCACGTTTTCTCTCAGAGAAAAGCAACTTGGAGTTCTGTGTCCAATCATTCGTAATTAAATGGAAAGAAAGGAGTATTTCTTTAACTGCCATGAAGATTTGCAGAATGGAAGGATACAATGAAAACTCCTAAAAGATGTGTCCTTGGAAACACCTTTTTCAAGTGAGCTCTACATCCATCCTGTGAAACTGAAAATGTGCTGTACACAACATACAGGTGCATCCCTGTAGTTTCTATGCACATTCCTAATGAACAAAACATTATTGCAGCTGTTGTGTGTGCCCAATTTCTCTATTTTTTATTATTCCAGTCATCAACCAGGCTGATCAAGACTTTGTTCTAGGCTTGTTGGGTGGAACCTTTGTGAAGTTCAAAGAAAGATGCAGCACAAAATCCAAGATGGCTCTTTCCTTTGATCTAGATGATGGTGCCTAGCAAGCACAGCAAATCAATGTTATGATCAGCTTACTCTTCTCCCCCACAACACAAGAAACTGCACAAAGAAACACAAATGAGGCACTCCTTTAAAATAAATGAAAACCAGTGGACCTCAATGTAGTAAGAGCTCCTTTTAACAAAAGAATGTAGCAATGGAGCACCAGCTCTTCAGGTCTGATGTAATCCTTCATCACAGTCAAATTGTCACATCAGAAATGAAGCGCTATGGCTATATTTTACATTTTTTTCATTCCAGGGAGCTTTTATTGCATCCAAGTTCATCTGTTTTCATTTATTTAAATTGAGTGCATCATTTTGTGTTCATTTCTGGTTTCTCAATAATGATACTGCCCTATGCCAAGTATTTCTCTCACCTCCCCATCGCTTCCTGTAAATATGAACAGAACAGTGGGGTGCTTAATCCTCAGTGTCAGTACCTGATATAAAGACATTCCTCGATATCTTTTTTTTGCCCTTAAAAAAGAAAATGGTCCATATATGTCTGTTACTTCAGCCACCCCAATTACCACTGAAGATAAAGATCTTACCTTCTGAAAAGTACCCCTCCTACCTCTCTATAATGTCCTGTAAATATGAACCCTGCACTAAGGTGTCCAATCCCCAGCATCAGTAACTGAAATAAAAAGCCATCCAATGATGTCTTTTTCACCCTGAAAAAGAAAATGGTCCATCAATGTCTGTTGCTACCACTGCCCCTGATATTGTTACCCATCATACAGCAGATCACTCCAACCTCACACTCCCTTACTCCATTAATGGGAGTCCAATGCTATAATCTACTCTAGACCAGAGACATGCCTTCACTCTTCAACGCCAAGCCAGGAACTGAGGAAATCAGGTAAACTGCCATTAATGCATTTCAATATGTATTGAACTTGTACACCTCAGTTGGGACCCCACCTTATGAACAAGGTAGGTGAAATTTTTCAAATCCCATTTGAATGGTGATTTTTCAGTTGCTTTGTGAAATCACCTTTTATGCAGGATTTGAAATTTTTTAATTAATGGGTTCATGAGGTGGCAACAAAAGAAGACTGTTGAAAATGTGGGGTCAAAATATTAAAAATCAACAAAGTGTTGAACGTATGTTAACATTTTTCAATGTTCGCTCATAACTTTGATAATTTTGAATATTTTTACCTCAAGTTTTTAACATACCTATTTTTTGTATACCACCTCATGAACATAACAGGTATCATTTTTCAAATACTGGCCAGAATATGTTTTTACATGTGTGGTGTGAAATGACATTTTGGTTACTAGTTTATTAACCTATCAGGTCACGAATGTTACAGGTAAAACCAAACATGTCAAACAGCACTGAAAGAAGCACTAATGGCTCTACAGCGACAGGGGTTTTAGAGTGTACAGAAATAACTGCTACCCCTATCACCGTAGGCTGCCAGTGGGGGTGGTTAAGGATGCCATTGGGTGGTGGCTGGCCAAGCTGCTCACAGAGCATCTGCCTCCTGGCAGCATCGGGGACCTGGGGCTGCAGATTGGATTCTTCAGGTCCCACTATGCTGTGGCTTTTTTCCTCAAAATGAGAGTTTCACTGGAGGCAAGTTTTTCTTATCCCCAATGTCCATGACCCACCCCAGAGTTTGGTTATAATTAGTCCAGGGGTGTGGGAGCAGTGTCCCCCAAAAAAACATAGTTGTTGCTGCAGTGTGCGCTCTTTCTGGCATGTTCGGCATAGTGTGCTGATGTTGTTTTGCCACGCACTGTTTTGTGTTCAGCATTGTTGTGGTAAACGGTTTTGCCTGCAACATTATAACCCTGTGCCATTTATTAATGTCACAAAACAATGAGGTTATGAGGAAATGTTGACATTTTTCCACATTTACTCATAATGTTGCAATATGTACAGATTTTATACCCATTTTCAACACAGACCTCTTGTTACTCTACCATGAACATGACAGATGTCATTGCCCCAGATCCCACCAATTATTACAGACAGCATGTATGGGTGCTCAATTGGCAATCAATTTACTTATTCTTTCTCTTTTGTCACTTATGCTTTCATTCAATGTTATACATTTATCTCTGATTAACATTTTACAACATCTTTCATTCCATTACCATTTCATCACATAATCATTTTCGTCCATTTATTGTCCATTTTCTCAATATTATTCCTTCTATTTCTTGTCCTGTACTCCCCCACAGATGTACATCATGGGTGTCCATTTTCTATCATTGTTCTCTGTTGTTCAAAGGGGTAATTAGCATGCTCTGACCCCCTACTTCCCTCTGATTTTTTACATCCTAGTTTCTTTGTCCTCACCCTCTTTTCACCTATCCCCCATTTTTCCATTAGTCCACCTCCACTTATAATGAATGGTGGACTTCTTCCAAACCAAGGAAGGCAGATCCTGCTGAAGCTAACATCTTTTGCACCCAGGACCCCATCACATTGGCAATCTCTCCTCATAAACTGTGCCAGACCTAGACTGGAGAGATGTACTCCACTGCCCCTGTAGTACTCATCCCTTTCTTCCAATACTCTCCTGTCCACCACCATACCATCCAAGCTCTCAAACAGCCTTCCTACTCTGACATTCATCTGCTTCCTAGTCCTGTCCAAAGCCCTATTGTTGTCTGCATGCCTCCACACCCTTCATGGAACAATGTCAGACCAAACTAGGGTCACCTTTAGAAACCATTTCCTAATTGTTTGAACATCTTCTTTTATCTGATTAAAGATGTCCAACCAAGGACTGGTCCCAGGTCATTGCCTCCAAGTGGAGTCATGATTAAATCTGGGCAGCTGTGTACCCTCTCTAGCTCCCTGAGTGCTGGAAGTAGCTGTGCCCATTTCATGCCTCTCACACCTCTCCAGGTCAACTTGATGTTGCTGAGGTCCAGATACAGCGGCCCCCCCCCCAGGCCTCCTGGATGCCCACTTTTCTGCCCAATGGATGATGGAGTGGTTGCATATCCAAGCTTCCAACCTCTGTGTCCTTCCTGGTAAAAAACTATAACAGAGACAAAGTTACTATCCATCTTTCCTTTGTTGCCTGTCCCCCCCTACTCTTCTTAAAGACCCCAGTGATATTCATTCCCACTCCCCATTCCATTTTGTTTGCTTCTTCCTGGATAACTTACCCAACCCACATGGGAAGAAATAAAGACATCATTAGTACATGGGCAGTGTCCTGATATGTCTTTACAGCAATTAAAATACCATCTCCCTTTCTCTTTGATATCTCCTGTGTGTTTCCCATGGCAGCCATCTCAGAAGAAAAAATAAATAAGCTGCCCCAATCCAGAATGAATGGGAGGAGTATCCTGTCAGGTTTCCTCCAAAAAATGCCAACCTCTTCTGTAACACCATTTCAATTGGAGATCCCATCACTGCAGACCCGTCCCCATGCAAAAATATTAATGGGTTCCCATCCCATGGCCGCCCAGCTGTGTATGTATGCAGGGCTTCCACCAGACAGATGGTGGCATTCCTGTGAGCAATGCAGCATGACCCTGCTTCCTCCTGCCAGTCTGGTCGGTCTTGGTCCACCTTAACAGAAGCTGAATCCATCCCATCCACACCACGTCCTCCCAATGCAAACCCTGCATGACTTGTCTGCTGTGCCATGCCCTACCACCTCACTGACTGAATTCCCTGCTATACATCACTGCAAAGAATGCCTTGAACAGGACTTCTTCAGTACTACACCTGCATACCTTGTGCAGCACCCCCACTAATCATTCCAGCAGTCCCTCTGTCAGTGGCTTCCTATTGGCCCGGGCCCTCCCAGTCTCCTGCAGCCAGCCCTGTATCATCTGCTGAATGAGGTTATCTTTGTGGGGTCCTACTGTCCCTTCAGTATACACTGCTGGCTTATTGCCCTCAAGTGTACCCCCATCGTTGTGTTTGCCAACTTATTTCTCCACCCTGTCACTATGAATTGTGCGACTTGGTCCCCCATCACTGCCTCACTTACCTGGCAGCCAGATTGTGCCTGTAATTCCTGAAAAGCCCTCCATGAGGTTTCCATATGCTTTTAGGGTCCTGGGGGACCAGGAGTTGTGCAAAGAAATGTTCAGCTCCCGATCCAATCCTCCACATGTAATCCAGACTTCCATCTGCCTGGGTTCCCTTTCTCCTGGGCAATGCCCTGAACTTGTCCATCTGCAGGAAGGAGAGGCAGTCAGTTATCACACTGTTCACACCATCTATATGCCTAGCCCTAAATTATATATTCAACGTTAAGCCCTGCAGCACTCACTACCTTAGGACCCACATGACCCTCACTAACATCACACCGTGTCTGTTTAAAACATCCACCACTGCCCTATTGTCACTCCAAAAAGTGACCTTCTGGTTCTTCAGCCTCTCTCCCCAGACTTCCACAGTGATCCAGGTTGGGAATATCTCTAAGAAAGTGATATCCCTCCTCAGGCCAGCCTGGACCCAGCTGCTGGGCTAAGCCACAACAAACCATTTTCCCCGAAAGTATGCTCCCATGCCTATGCCCCTGCTGCATCAGTGTATAGTTGCAGATCTGTGTTAAAGATCCACTTGTCCAGCCAAAATGTCCTGCCATTGTAGTGGCTTAGAAAAATATCCCATACTTCCAAATCCTCCCTGGTCCCTTTGCTAATGTCTACCCAGTGGTCTGGCTTTGAGACTCCCTGTGTTGCCCTCACCAGGCACCATGTAAATGTACAGCCAGGTGCTACTGCCCTACAGGTAAAGTTCAAGTGTCCCATAAGCTGTTGCACTTGCTGGAGCAATACCCTCTGCTAGACCTTAACCGCACCCAGTAATGTCTTTAGTTTTTCCACTTTTACCCCAGGAAGGTGAAACATCTCCCACACTGTGTCAATTTCAATGTATAAAATCTCAATGTTCTGGCTAGGCACCTCTGTTTTCTCTGGGGACAAAGGTACCCCTAGGAAGCAGCAGATGGCCTTAAAATCCTGTAACATCTTCTCTGTCTGTTGCCGCCCTTCTCCTATTAACAGAAAGTCATCTAAATAATGGACCACTGCTTGGTACCTGTATTTCTCTTGAAATGCCCATTGTAACCAGGTACTAAACAATTTGAATGTCACACAAGCAATGGAGCAGCACATGGGCATGCCATGGCTTTGTCAAAAGAGCAATTCTCCCCTATCCAGAAACCCAACAAGTTCCCAATCTTCTGGTCGGACCATCAGCAGGCAAAAAGCTGCTTCAATGTCTGTCTTTGTCAGCCATGCCCCTTGTGATGCCCTTATCAACCTGACTGCCTCCTCTAATGCAGTGTATGTCACTCTGCTCTCCTCCACACTGATGTGATCATTAACTGAATCCCAGTCTTGGTAGGATAGGTGGTGTCTCACCCAAAATTCACCCTGCTGTTTTTTCAGTACCAAACCCAGGGTGATATCCTTAGATTGACAGGGTTGGGTGTCCAAATGGGCCTCCACCCTGCCAGCTGCTATTTCTTTCTGGATATCTGCTCAGCAATCTTTCCCTCCTTACTGACTTCAAGTTCTTTACATTTGTCACTTTTCAGGACCTTTTAAACTGCAAGCTGAATGCATCCAAAACCTATCAATAGTGTGGTGGCTGCTTCTTTGTCCAGGTATGTCTTCAGCCATTCCTGCATCAACTCTACCTGTAAGGATGAGGGGTGCCAGGTGGAAATCTCCTGTCTCCCCATCATTAGTATGTTGTTGTCAGTTGTAGTGGTATTAGCCCTCCTCCCTGTCCCCTGCCCTGGGTCCCTCTCCCTCACTGATGGCCTCAGAACCCCACATGGTTACCCCAAAAGGACTGGTTGTAAGACTTATCCTGGCTAGCCCACCCTTTTCCAGCTATTTTTCACCTGAGGCTGGGTAGCTGCCCCTGCACCTGGAACAGGTGTGCTGGAAGGGCAGTTCGGCCAGGAGCAAAATGCCCTGTTGTAACCAACATGCATTTTTCACTGTCCCACCTTTTTGTCCCTTCTCCTTCAGTCCTGGTGGGACCTGTACATATCTCTAACCCAAGTCAATCTGTCGGACGTCCCATTTACTTCATCAAAATGCACCATCCTCTTTCTGAACTTCTTCTTGTATTTCAGCCAACTATACCTTCCTTTTTATATGCATTCTTTATAATTAGTGAATACATCAACAAGTGAGTGGCTAATTCTGGATTCTTTCTTTCTTTTTTATCCCCACCTGACTGGCCCCTTCCCCCGCTCCTCTGTCACCACCACCGGCCTACTTACCTGGTCATTGCCTCTCACTGATTTTGAGGCACCTGCTGATCAAGAGTGGTGGGAGGCTGGCTTCATTCTGCCAGTCTGCTTCTTTTCACCTCCATTTTGTCCACCCCGAGTGTGGAGCCGAGCATGTAGCCAACACCAATGGCCCAGGCTGTGCGCTTCCGTACAGCACACTGTGTGTCTTGCTCAGCTCTGCTCCCTTGTGTGGGTTCATTGTGCCGCCCCCAGTCACTGCTAGGGTCAGTTGAGCAGTGGACTCCATCCCACCCCAGGAGGGGCTGTCCTCTGGTTGCTCAATCCTCTCCCTCCCCAGCTGACCACCAATGACCCCACAGCAAACACTGAGCCCAGGTGGCAGGAGGTAAGACAATGCTGCCTCTACCCTCCACATCACTGGGCAGGCTAATTCTGGCTTCTTTTCAATAAGTATGGCTGTTAATATGAAAACCTGAGGACCAATTGTCCCGTTTTACCCTTCATAGACTTCTCAGTTTTAACTTTCCCAAAAGCACTATGGCTGTGGCCATGTCCTTTTTCTCAAAGCCCTTCTTTTCTTCATGCTTATCCATGTAGTCCACATTGGCTAGGGTGAAGATGTCCACAAACTCACCCTTACAAATTTTTGCTTTGGTGGCTATGAGTACATGGTCCCCAATCCTAACACTGGGTGCTCCAATCTAGGCCCTGCAGCCCTTCTCCCCCGTTGCCACCCCAAGCCTGCGCCTCCTGTTTGTGTTTGTTCCTCAGCTCCCCAGTGCCATTTCCAGTTGACCTAAGCCACTATCCCCCACAACTTTCAGCATTTGTCCCACATGTTCTTTCACACTGCTTTCCAATGTGACTCATTATTACCTGTTAGTTAGCCTGGCTGTGGGCTGGGGCTCACAGGTGGAGCTGACTGGGTGCCAACTGGCACTGGCAGGGTATTGAGCAGTGTCACTGGGACAGGAGGAACTGGGTGCACTGGCATATCAGGCATGGGTGTCAGAGCAGGGCAGGGGCTAGTGCTGGGGCAGGCATCAGAGCAGGGGTGGTACTGGGCAGTCGGCTCAGGAGTGGGGTCTGGGTGCCTTTGTCTAGTTGATACCTTTGGTGCCCTTTTTTGTTCTTCCCTCCCTGCTGCTTGTACCTTTTCTCTTCTTCCTCTTGCCTGGGCTGGGAGGGTTCACTGCCTCAGCAGTAGGTTTGCCTTGGACACCAGTTTCATCACCACAGTGTAACACTCTTCCTTGGTGGGCTTGCTCTTCCTGGGGCCCATAGTTGTTTTGTAGACTGGAAATACACAACAATAAACATTAACATCAACATGTCCTGTACGAGATCACCTTCTCACATCAATGTGGACCTCCTTGGCCTTGCCGCTATAAGTTACCTCACCTCCACATAGGGCATCCCCTGGTAACCATGTGTGACATGACAATATTGCTGATAAAAATAGGTCACTTAATATCTTAGAAAGTTGGGAAATGGTTCATATGACATTAAAACCATGGTGTAAGAAAGTATCCTACAGTAAATCCACATTTAAAATATCTTGATTTAATACACAATGTCTGCGGGCAAAAATATAATTTGGAAAAATATTAATATTACATAAGAACAAAATAAATAAAACAGCAGCAGATTATAAACTGCTGAAAAAAGAAAGAAAAATATAAGAAATCCCTTGAAAGAGCAAAGAATAAACATACTCATGGCCTCTGGGGAAAAACTAAGACAGGCCATTCTGGATAGGGATGGTAGAATCTTTTGGAAGATGGTGTCTCAAGGATATAAAAGGTTCTCTAATAAGTTAGAAGCACAAATTACACCTGAATAATTGATTTCATACTTTCAGAGCTATACTACTCTCAATCAGAGATGGAAATGCCTGATCAGTATGAATTTCAGGGAGATATGATTCTCCAATGCATAATTTATGATCACAGAAGAAGCAGTCTGATCTGACCTTGAATTCATCAAATCTAATAAGGCTCCAGGCCAGATGGGATCTTGGATGATCTGTATAAAACTTTCCCACATGGAGGTCCCCATCTTTTCCTATTATTTAATGGACTGGCTCAAGCTTCAATCCTCCTAGCTGGGCGAGTAGTATTACATACCCCATTTTTAAAAAAGAGGACCCTAATAGTTCTAAGTTGTACAGGCCTAACAATCTGATAGATGTATCTCGGAAAGTTTTTTCTAGGATAATTTTGGGTAGACTCATCGCGTGGGCTGAGGAAAACTCAGTGATGAATGAGTCCCAGAATGGGTTTTGGAAGAACCATTCTACAGTTCAACACTGTTATGTGCTGCAGTACTTAACTTGGAAGTATGTTAAAGTCAGAAAATCCAAGTTATACTGTTGTTTTGTAAATTTTTCATCAGCTTTTGATAGCATTAGCAGGAAAATCCTCTGAGCAATGCTCAAGGATCTGAAGCTGGAGAATTCTCTTCTTGGTATTATCATTAGACTTCATGAAAACATCTGGGCAAGAGTCCAATACAATCAGTATGGACACTTACTGTAACTGAAAAATTCTTCACAAATGTGGGGATTAGACTGGGGTGCATTTTGGCACCAACTATATTTAACATATATAGCAATTTAATTTTGGACCAGATTGGTAACCCTGACTTTCATACTCCCAAAGTGAATGACTGCAGGTTTGATAGCCTCGCTTATGTGGATGATTTAGTCCTGCTTTCTACTTCAGCTCTTGGTCCAAAAAGGAAACTGACTTTGTTTGAATCTCTTTGTGCCCAACAGAAGTTGAAGGTCAATCTTAGGAAGACAAATATTGTTATGTTTGGAAATCAGACTAAAAATACTCCAAGTTTTAAGATCAATGGTATACGCATAAAAACGACTAAGCACTATAACTGTCTTGGGGTACGATTTGCCCAAAACTTATCCTGGACAAAACACCTGGCTACTATTCAAAATAAAATGAAATCCTTGGGGAAATGCTTTAAAAAATTTTAATAACAAAATAGGGAAAACATCAGTCAAAGGAATTATGAAAGTGCTCAATGCTAAAATAAGAACAAGCATGCTATATGCCTCTGAAATATGGGGACATACTGAGACTAGTAGGTTACAAATAATACTAAATACATTCTATAGACATATCCTTATGTTACCACCAGGAACACCTAACTGTATCCTAGCATTGGAGCTAGGTCCGCGCTCCTTGGTTTCCCTTGTACAAGAGCATCAAATCTTTAAAACTTTTTTTTTTACCAGAAAATAGATACCAAGAATGTGCCTGGAGGAAAGTATCAGATTGGCCAGTACAGGATACGTACACCATGGCATTCAGCTTATTAAGGAAATAATAATGCCAGCAGGTTTGGGACACCTCTTGTATGAAATATATTTTAAACCATATGAAGAAATTAGGCTGGATGTTAAACTGAAACTTAGTGTCCTGGATAAAAATTGTCTACTCTGTCAACTTTCTGTGCTTAAGCTCCATGATTTTTACAAAACAATTAAAATATCATGTAGTTTTGAGCCATATATTTATTTTCTAACCTGTCCTAAACTCAGGAGAATATACACAAGATTTAGAACTGAAAGTTATATGGCTAAATACATATGTTTTAGACACAAGAGAAAGGGTGTATCTTCTCCATTCTGCAAATGTGGATATGGTGCCATTGACGATCTAAAAAATGTGGTCTTATTATGCCCCCTCTTTGAATCAACATGGAAACAATGGTTAGATGGGTTGTTAGGGGATCTCAGCCCCCCACCTTTTGGATTATTTGGTCAAAACTAAAGACAAGACAATGATTAAAAATCTGGCAAAATTTCTCCATCAACTCATCTGTAAAAATAGGCATCTCTAGGGGTTGAGTATGTAATTTTAATGAAGCAACACATATGATCAAGTATTAATACTGTAGTGCTACTGTACCATGCAGGTGAAATGTATTTATGAAAAGTATAACTCTGTTGTTTTTGTGTATTTCTGTATTTTTGTATTTGTGAAAATGTTATATTGTAATGGCTTTATGCTGATCAATAAACTACATATGATCTGTAACCATGTATGTGTGTGTAGGGAGGGGCATGTCCCTGCCCTGCTCCATTGTCTCTAGATAATGGCCTGGTATACCTTATCATCAGGTCCCCCCCATGGAGGGGGTGGCAGCCTCCCACTGCATCTCATTTGCTCTCCACACCACTGTCTGGCCAGTGGGTCCTTGTGGCCTTTTGTTGCAAATGCTGTCCCTGCTATTGTGCTGAGGTTACACAGGGCAAAAAGTCTCACTTCTTAAACAAATACTCTCTTTCTTTCTTTCTTTCTTTCTTTCTTTCTTTCTTTCTTTCTTTTTTTTCTGTAAAAACTGGCCAGCAGCCCACCACTAATCCACACTGCACATGGTCTAGGGCCCCCGGTAGCCTCACACTGCTGGGGTTGATTCCTGTGACATTTGATTGTATTTTCCCTCCTTACCCTTTCTTTATTTATTTTTTTTATAAATGCCCCTTTTATGTTATTTTTTAAAAGCCCCTTTTTTTATTTTGCATAGTATTTATAAATACATAAACCCTTGTGAGGCTTCCAGCTCCCAGTGTCGCCTGTACCCCTGTGGCCACACTCTGCAGTCTGAGCTTACCAATAAAAAACATGTGGCGATGACATCAGACACCACCACCACGCAGCTCTCCTGTCCGCCTCTCATTAGGTCTGTTTTTAGCCCCAGTCACTGGCTCCCACTGAAAATTTTTCTTTGTTTGCTCCTTGCCCTTTTTGTTCTAATCAGGTGCTTCCTTTCTTAATCCAGTGGTTTATAAACTGCCCCCCCCTTTCGCCCATGCAGTGATGACAACAGACATCACTGCAGCAGACCCAATCTCAGATTTGTGCCTTTTCTCTCTGGGTCTATTTGCTCTAAATTGCCCCTTATTTGCTTCTTTTCTGTGCTCTGAAACCTTATGGCAGCTTGCCCAGGTCTCCCCTCTGTTTCTCCACATCGGGAACAGCATGGTGCCTCAGAATGGATCAACTGGACATGCCGACTCCTGTCTTCCTTTTCAGTCTCTCTACCATGAGGCCACCTTGACGACATTGCAGCCACAAACCAAACAAATAGCCAGCATCCAAACCTCACTTCCCTCCATAAAAGAAACCACATACAGTACAACTACCCCTGGCATAGACAAAGCACTGGCTTCTCCAGTAAATGGTTACAACATTTTGCCACTTACTTACTTACTAGCACAACCCTCTCCCCTGCACATCTGTGCCATCTCACAGACTACTGGTTAGCTGAAATTACTCTTCTTAGCATGGTTTGGTGCCATAAACATCCCAATGCTCTAATGATACATTGATGCACACAAAACTGCCTCCCGCCAAGACGTTACAAGTGTGCTGCTGCTTACATTCTGCTTTTTGTTTCTTCTTGTTTTGTTTTTTAAAACTTTCCTGCAGACTGCAACTCCTTAAATACTCACTTGTGGCTGGTCATGCTGCTCATACTGCAACCGCTCTCTTTCAGAATTACCTGTAAAACATATTTCTTTCTTTTATCGTTTAAGGTTTTATTGAATTTTGAAAAGTAGGTAGCTCATCACATTGTACAGCAATAAGTACAGCAATACAGACAGCAAATACAGATCCAGTCATGTTTGACATAGGCCAAATTATGTAACCATGATTAACAACAAGGCAACCATACAGACAGTAGGGACTGTCTACATATTAAATAGCAGTGGCTGAAACAGATGCTTATACCATCCCCTATAAGGACAAGGGCTGTTTGAAGGCCAAGAGTGGTGGCAGAAGTGCCAGGTTTATACTGAAGGGTTAGCTGGTGATGCAGGAAGTTTGCATAGGTCAGAGTGTAGATATGCACCCCATTTGGACTGATAGTAATGCAGACCACCCCCCCCATGTAGGATAGCCTCTCAAGAAGGGATAAATGGGCTAGGCCCACATGTCAGGCTTTCCGGTTGGGTAGTACCACTTGGCGCCAATGCATGAGAAGCAAGTGTATAGCCTCCAGATGGGCAAGGAGTAGCCATTCTTGGTGGGGTTTGGGTAGCTCAGTCAGTGACAAAGTGTTGCCTAGTAGCATCCTGGGGTCTGTTAGAGCAATTGGGGAGTTTGGCACCTTAGACAAATCTGAAGTTATCGAAGTTCAAAACGAAATGAGTTGTTGGCAAGTCAGGAGTACATGTAGCAGATGGGCCTTGGGTTGTGGGCAGCACCAGAAATCGAAGTGACCAAGCAGGCCACGGACATGAAGGGCTGATGGGGTGTGGTGCCAAAATAGTTGTATATTAAGCTGGAGGAAATGACTCCTAGTGTCTCTGTAGACTCGATAGGTATCTTTCATGTAACAGTTCCACTGGTTCTCAGAAATATCAAGCCCAAGGTGTACAGACCATTTTAGTCTGCAGGATGTCATTGGGTTTGGCTGAGTATCTCTCCAGGTCATATAAAACTGACCAAGGAAGCCTTTGACAGTGGTGAGTTTGTGGAGGAAGTCTAGCCATTGCCATTGGGTGCAGACCAAGTGGTGGGTTGTAAGTTTGTGTATGATACTGCGGATTTGAAGATACCTCCAGAAGTCATGGTTTGGTAAAATGAATTTGGCCTTCAAGTGCTGAAAGCATAATAGGGACAAAGAATCAGGAAGGCAAATGTCTTGCACAATTCGAATACCATGAGCAGACCAAGAGGGCCAGTGTAGTGAGGTTCCATCAATTTGGAGGTTGAGGTTATGCCATAATAGGGAATAATGTAATGGGGGGACCAGGCCTGTTTGGGCACAAGTGATTTTGACATAAGGAGTCTCCAAGTGCGACACGTATCCATTATGGTCGGGGGAGAGCTTGTCTTGCTCGGTGATGCCATGAGAGAAGATTCTAAAGGGTAGATCCTTTATTGTGTTAATGCTAAAATTCCTGTTGTATTTTGAAATGTTTCTGTGATTACAGCCTTTTGGTGGGATTTGTAGTGGGCCAGACGCTAAGGCGCCGAACCCCCCCCCCCGCCTTTTGTGGTGTAAATTTTAATCACACTAACTGCAGAATCACTTGATTGCTGCATTTTTACTTAATTGACTGTACCTTCCTCTGTCTCCTTCCAGTCCAGCCGCTCTTGCCCTCAAGCACCCAGTGAGTGCCGGGGCTCACGCTCTGCCAGCGGTGGTCGGTGACTACAAGGCTGCCCAGGGACCAGGAGGCCGGGAGAGACAGCCAGGAAGGTGCACGGAAAAGCCGCCAAGTTTTGCCCGCCCTTGGTGTTTGCTTTATACGCATCTTCCCCCGATTTTCTTACCTCCACCCACAGCAAAATTTTTATCCAATAAACTGCTAGCGTGTCTCAAGTGGCATCTGCTCAGCAGTCCTCCCCTGTCCTCATTGTAACTAACCCCTAGGTACCGCATCAAAATGGGGACGCTCCTCTTACTGTTTCTCTCTCTCACATCTATGGTTTTCTTTGAGGATGATGCCATACCAATCCATGCCTTGCTGAATTATGCAGCTCGCCAGCCTAACCTCCCTGTGACACCTCCAGTGGATGCCGCTCGGTTCCTCACATATGCCCTACCACTGCTCCACCACAATCAGTGAGGTAAACCCCAAAAAGGGTCACAACCTGTCATGTACTCTTTACGCTCAATGCTCCATTACTGGATCTACAATTGCCCCCTTATACCTTTCCACCAAATTAGCACTCATGCATAGGTTACTAAGCCATAATACACAGTGGATCATCTCAAAGCATCACCACGAGCAGGAAAAGAAGGCCATTGACTGTTCCTTCCTCCTATCCTTGAAGCCCTCACAAAACTTTTATTCTTTCTGCTAATCTGTATTGGTAATGTTGAAATCAACTCAGGACCTCCAGAGGTTATCACCTCCCAGCAGATCTAGCCTCCATTAAGGATTAGCTTCCTTCATGTTAATGCTTGCAGCTTCCTGAAAAATTTTTCATTAATACAAGCCTGGGTAACCCACAACATGCCAGACTTCCTGGTAATATCTGAGACATGGCTCAAACCTACAACAGATAGGGAGGTAAATCTATCCAACTACCAAATATTCAGAACAGACCGCCTATCAAGGGGCCGGGGAGTAGCTATTTATGTTAAATCGAATATATCCGCATCTTGCCTTAGTACAACATCGTTGCCCAAAGAGTTCGAATGTTTATCCCTTAAAATAGCTATCCCCAACATAGCAGCTTTTCAACTAGTTGGCTGCTATAGGCCTCCCCTCTGATCATAAGCTCCTAACCCACCTGGGGAACATAATCAAACTTGGCCCTGAAGATACTATTATCTTAGGTGATCTGAATTTAAACTGGCTCTCCAAGACAGCTGCACCCCTAGTATCCTTTTGTGATACATATGGGTTTTATCAACTAATAATTGAACCGACAAGAATCAATTTAAAAAACAGAAGTAACAGTACCCTACTTGACATCATGCTGGCAAACAAACCCCATCTGTTCTCACATGCTAGGGTACTATTCAGTGACATAAGTGATCACTGTCTTATTGCAGGAATAAGATCATCTGGCAAACCAGCTAACTCAGCAAAATTCCTCCTGAGAAGATCTAAAAAAAACTTCAACATCGAGGGATATCTCCACGATCTATGCCACTCTGAACACTGGTAGGAGTTCTACCTTGCAGACTCTGTGGAATTAGCACTTCAGGTGTTAAACAGCATAATTATAGGTGCCCTCAATACTCATGCACCAATCACTAGCGTTAGAGCGAAAACAAATCTTGCCGCTGGTTTTCAGCCGACCTTAAATCTGCACTGCTTCAGAGAGATAAGCTATGGAAAATGGCAAGAGGAAGAAAGATCCAAATGACTGGGTGCTGTTCAGAAAAGCCAGAAATAGCTGCACAAAAAGTAAGGGATGCTAAGGCTGCTTTCTACTCGGCTGAGCTGGATGCCTCTTACCACAACCCTGCTAAATTCTGGGGCACCATCAAGGGGATCTTAGGGCAGGACTCTAGCACTCTCTGCCACTTCAAGTACACCTTAATAAGGCTACTATCTCCGACAAACAAGAAATACTAAATGCATTCAACACTCACTTCACAACGGCTGGCCTTGCTTTCAATTCCTCTCCAGCTAATCATCTGTGGTCACAACTTAAATCCCATTCTAATGAGGCTCAGAGGGCTGATTCTTCATTCTCATTTAAACCAATTTTACTGAAGCAAGTAGAGGACCTATTACTGCATTTGAACACTAAAAAAGCGCAGTAGTGCAGACTCTCTTGACCCTATTTTCTAAAACTGCATTACATGTATGCTTGCAGTTCCCTTAACACATCTTTTCAATCTCTCCTTAGCCTCTGGTTCTATTCCTTCACTGTGGAAGACACAAGTGTTTCCCCTCCAAAATCAGGGACCCCATGGACCTCAACAATTACAGGCCCATTTCCATCCTGCCAGTGCTTTCCAAAATGCTAGAAAATTAGAGGCATCCAATTAAGAGACTACTTCGATGTTAATAATCTCCTGAACCCTGCTCAATCTGGGTTTAGGACCAGGCATAACACCATTTCTGCATTGACAAAAGTCACAAATGACTGGCAAACTAGGCTAGACAAAAAGAACAACGTCTGTGCTATAGTTCTTGACCCTAAGCAAAGCCTTCGACACAGTGGATCTTGAGCTGTTACTCTCTTCACTGCAATCCATAGGCCTAGATCCACCCCTCTCTCAAGTGGTTCAGATGTTACCTCACTGATAGAATGCAACAGGTGAAAAATGAAGACAACCTTTCCTCATCAAAACCACTCCTAAGAGAATTACCTCAAGGATCTATTCTGGGCCCTATCCTTTTGCCATCTACATTAACAATATTGACTCTAACCTCACAAAAACCAATGTTCACCTCTTTGCAGATGACACTGTCTTATATATTAGTAACCCATCACCTTCAAAGGCCTGTGAAATACTACAATCAGAGTTCTCCCTAGTACCAACTACTTGATAAAAACTCCTCCTTAATGCAAAGAAGATAAAAGCTATGCTCTTCTCCACTAATTACTATACCAACACCTTCTCACCAAACAATCTTCCCAACTATCCACCATTCTTGGAAAGCCTTGACTATGTTGACAAATTCAAATATTTAGGGGTATGGATTGACAACAGGCTTGATTATACTCAGCATATTGAAGAACTTCTGAAAAAACTTTGTCAGAGGCTCGGCCTTTTCTTCAGAATCAAACAATTTTTAACCAGGGATTCAAGACAAAGAATAATCCAGGCCTCATTTCTATCACTTATCGACTATGCGGATTTCCTCTATGGCCACTGTACTATTTCATATTTAAGTAAATTGGATACCTTGTATCATAGAGCTTTAAGGTTCATCACAGATCTTCCATTCAACACTCATCACTGCTCTCTCTATGATGCAGTTGGTTGGACATCCTTACACCTTAGAAGGAATAAAAATGCTGCACTATGGATATACAAGGCCCTGTCCAACAAACTTCCATCCTATATTTTAGATTGCTTTACTCTGGCCTCAGCTAGGTCATATGCCCTAAAACAACAACTTCATCATTTGAAACTACCAAAGCCTGCACCCAACATGGAAGATCTGCAATCAGTTACTCCCTAGCATTGGCATGGAATTCTCTGCAGAAGACCCTAAAGCTGACCACCTATATACCTCTATCATCCTTTGAAAGCTCTACACAAGTCTCTTCCCAGAGAAATGCAATTGCTTTCATAAAAGCCCTAGTCTATCACATTCTTTACCCCCTACCAAATCCTCCACACTACCCCTGACACTTACTTCTACCCCTTAATCATTACTAGTAGATTTAGTCCCTATCCATAACTCCACCAACCGCCCATGTCATTTTCGTTTGGGCTGCTTCTAACATTTTATTAGGCTTCAATCATAACTGTCTGGTCTAGCATGCTTTGGAGCCATTAATCCTAACTACCTTGTTTGTAAATATATTTATATTTTTTGTATCTGTTTATATGGAAGTGTTTTTGTATATGTCTGCTTTTGTACCCTTATTTTGTTCCTCGACCTATCAGGTCCATCTTGTAAATGAGCTTTGCTCAATGATGTCCGCCTGAATAAATAAAGATTTTGATTGATTGATTGATTGATTGATTGATCCATGCACCAGGTCACATTCCACCTGGACCCATAGTGGAGGGCCTGAGGGGTTAGGTACAAACCACTTGGTTGCATGAGCCACCATGCAGGCAAGATGGTAGCCTAAAAACCAGGGAATATTCAAATCGCCCCGAGACCAGTGCACCCTCAGCTTATGTTTACTCCATCTGGGAGGTTTGTTATCCAACAGACATTGGGAAACTAGCCATTCCAAAGATGTGAACAATTTGGGAGAAAAGAATATTAGTAGATTGCTAAACAAATACAGTGCTCTGGGCAGGAGAAGCATTCGAACTATGGCCACTCTGCCCAGCAGAGAGTTGCAGCTTGCTCCACCACTCCACCTCTATGGACAGCTGCACAAGTACCAGGAAGAAATTGACTGACTCAGTGTCAGACCATTTGGTGGGAAGCTGAACCCCAAATAAGTTAAGCCATGAGTGACCCACGTTAAATTTGTGCCTTGAAGGCAGTCTTTAGTATAACCATTGGTTAGGGAGGCCATGATAGTCTTCTTTCAGTTGATATGTAAACCAGATAAGGTGGCAAAGTTTTGAAGGACTGAGAGTATCATTGGTAGGGATTAGAGGGGCTGGGACAAGGTGAGTAGGAGATCATCGGCATATGCCGCTACTAAATAAGAACAACCTGCTACTTCAATACCAAGAATTTGTGGGGAGAATGTAAGGACTCAGAGCAGTGGATCCAGGGCCACCAGAAATAAAAGAGGAGAGGGAGAGAGGACCCTGTCTGGTTCCCCTGAGGGGAAGAAGGAAATGTCCCTATTGGTGAGAATGCAGGCCATGGAGGAGCAATAAAGCATACTTACCCAATGCCTAAAGTACCCACCGGAGCCTAGTAGGTACTATCTCATTAAGTAATCCCACTCGATGGAGTTGAACTGCTTTAAGAAAAATCAACTGCAAGGGTGGCCATAGGGAGAGATGACTTGAGGTGAACCACTTAAGGTTGAGCAAGAGTCTGGTATTGTCCGCTCCACCTTTACCTATGCATGAACCTGGCCTGTGCGGATGAATAATCGAGGGAAGAAAGTCATCATTCTGGTAGCAAGGCCTTTTCTAGGATCTTCATGTCTACAGACAATAAAGATACGAGGCAGAAAGTAGCACAATCCAATGGATCAGAAGATTTCTTGGGAGTAGAGTGAGAGGGCAGCCCTCATGGTGGGTGGGAGGGTGCCCCCTTGTGGGAGACCTGTAAAGCCAGCTGAAGAGATTGGAGAATATCAGGACCTAAGGCTTGGTACAACCTACTAACATCCTGTCAGGACCAGGGCCTTTCTCTCATCATGTTCGACAGCGCAAGTGTATTTCTTCACAGGTGATAGGAGAGACGAGGTACTCAGCCTGTTCTGGGGTGAGAGAAGGTATGGAAGCAGATTGGCAGAAACTCGCGACTCCATGCAGAGTTGCGGTCCTGTGATGGTTGATTGGGTTTGATATAGTAATTCATAGAATTGTCTCATAGTGCAATTGATGTCTCCGGGCTAGAGGCTATGGAGCCTGCCCTGGTAATGGAGTGCATGGATCCGAGTCGCAGCCTGTTGTTTCTGGAGTCGAAGGCTAAAGTCTTCGCTCTTCTCCCTCCATCCCAGTGGCATGTTTTGACCTGAGCAGGAGCCATTCAGCCTTCTGGTGCAGAATGACATTAATCTGGTATTTTAGGCCTACGATCTGATGATGGAGTAAGCTATCAGTGCTTGCATGGGAGCAGATTAAAGTGGCATTCTAAAGTGGCCAGGTCGGTTTGCATCTTGGTTAGGGTTGCTCATCGAGCCTAGTCTCAGGCAGCAGAAAAGCGATGATATGGCCATATAGGACCACCTTAAAAGGCTTCCCAGACTGTACCATGTGAGACTCCACAGTCAAATTAAGGAGAAGTAGTCTTTAGTAACTTGGCCAGCATGTGGTGGAAGTCGAGGTCTTTGAAGAGGAGGGCACCTCCAGCGTGGTCCCCGCAGGATGGCTATCATAAGTGGTCAGGATGGGAGCGTGATCGACATCAGGATTGAACCTATGGCATTATCTGACAGCCCCAGGCGCTGCTTCGCTGGCAAGCCAAAAATCAATACAGCTATGTGAGCAGTGCACAGGCAAATAATACATGTAGTCGCAGCCTGTGGGATGGTCCCTTCACCAGGTGTCAGTCAGGCCCAATTCCTCGATCATATCCTGAAGGGATTATCTGGCCTTAGGGCAGGTATATGGTGTAGGGTAAGATTTATCGAGGAAGATATCCTGACCATGTTGAAATCCCCCAATCACAAGTGGAATGGGGGACCATCTGGAGATAATGAGGAGAGGGCCTGGCTGACAGCAGAGAAGAAGTCAGTATGTTCATCATTAGGGCATATAGATTGCCAAGCAGTAATTGGTCATCTGGGGAGGTCAATTTAGTCACCACCCACCTACCTTGGTCGTCCTTCCTGACATCCTCTACCTGCTAGGGGGAGGTACAATGAAGAAGGATAGCCACTCCTTTGGTCTTAGTGGAGGAGGAACTAGCTAGGACTTCTCCCACCCAGGATTTCCTCAACCAGGATGTTGCCTGAGACAGGAGATGGGTTTCCTGTCTAAGCAAAATATCTGTGTGCAGTGATCTCAGGTGTTGAAGGACTTTTATATGCTTAATAGGATGATTGAGCCCTTTAAAAATACATGAAACAAAATGGTAACCCCGGGCTGCTGCCGAAGTATTCGATGTCATGTCCCCACCAAACATATAAGAGAAAGTACTTACTGTGATCCTAGCAAAGGGGGAGAATGAATAGATAGAGGACTCAGAAGGAGGGAGGCAACTTAGATACACAAAACTGCAAATCTAGCCCAAGGGTAGAGAGGGTGTAAGCATAGCTGGCTGGCTGGCTACATGCTATCCTTATATGTGTAGAGCTGCAATAAATTGTAGAGTATAGGTAAGAGAACAAAAGTGAACATGAATGTAGAGCAAGTAGCCGAGAACCAACAGAACTAATAGTAATAGGTACACAACAGCGTAAACACCCTATGAGCTGGGAGGTCTCAAGCAAAAGAGTGGAAACCTGCCCTGCAACTATGTTATCTTCTATAGCTCAGTCCTAGAGGTGAGGTGAGTTAGTCCAAAACAGCTGAGTCATCTCAAACAAGGACAAAACTCAGGGTTGGGCTCCCTACCTCAGAGAGGGAACTGGGGTGGCCCAGAGAGGAGGAGGAGGAGGGGAGGAGGGGATGTCAGGAGGAGAGTAGGGAAAAAAGGTGCAGTGAGAATGCCTCCTACCGTCTAGGCTCGGCTTTGATAAGGCAATGAAACCTGAGGGCCTGAGTATACAGTCAGTGTGAATCAAGACTACTACTACAGAAAGCGTAGCAAGTAACTCTAATGCCATGGAACTATGTGGGCTGCATGTAAAAGCAGTCTGCAGGCAGGGAACACCAGGGTGTGGAGTCAGGCCTATACAGGGTCAATATTAAAGCAGAGGCCAGTCAGGAACCTGAATATGGTAATAGGAGGGAAGGGCAGCCTGCCACGCCTCCCCATGACCCAAGGTGAGCAGCGGGGAAGGCCACTGTGAAAGAGGGCATACTCTGGGCTGTGTCATGGCAACAGCCTAAACGACCTTAAAGAGGGACCAGTTATCATACATATACATGCATAAATAGTTCAAGAACTCAGTCCTTTGGCCTGCCTGGTAGGTGCCTCGGGGGCTTCTGCAGGGTTCATGGGCATCTACGTAGCTGCTACAGCATAACTAATTAAGCCTGGTCTCACAGGAGAGACATTGTCCATAGCTTCAACCAGGGAGGATTCAGGAAAGTTGGCCCAATCCACAGGCTGCGCAGTGTCCATCTCTTGGGAATCAGGCAGGCCAATACTCATAGGGTCAGCATTAGGGAAGTGATCCTCTCTATATATCTTGGCTGGTGGAGCGCTTGAGTACTTACTGGGTGAGTGCAGGGGTCCACTTTTTGTTCGCTGTCTGGACTTGGTGAAAGAGCTACTCGGACACTGGAGGCAAAAGGACAGAAGTGGCAAAGGATCTGGGGCTGTAGATGTGGGCAAAACTGGAGAGGCTGAAAATGTGCCAATAATCGGTGGGGGACCAGGCTGTGGGGAACAGGTCTGACTGGTAAGGCGTCTCTCTGAGCCCTAGTTCAGGGAGAAAGGGTCTATGTGATAATGGCGAATGCCTAAAGGTGATCACCGTGATTGCTCAGTCAGTGCAACACATTACGGACTCTGGCAATGAACACCAGAACAATGATGCCAGGACAGATCTTCACTGCTTTCTGTGGGAGGCTGTGCCTAGCCCCACCACCCCCCAACTAGTGGGGTGAAGCCCCCGCACTCCAACTTCTAAGAATTCTTAACTCCAGGGGTGCATTCTGTGGGGTGAAAGCAGTAAGAAAAGAGGCCAGGTGCACAAAAAAATCGCACCAGCACCTGGACAGAACCCAGTACCTCAGCCACCCAGCCACTAGCCAATCACTGACACCATGCTGGCTCGACCAGCATCATAGCGCCACCCCCACAGCCTCTCCACCCCACCCAAGCTTACTCGCCATGTGCTCCTCCCCACCTTTCCCGCCATGTACTATAGGGAGCATCCTGTCGCCTAGTTTACCACCCTCTCATCCAGTCGCCCTACCTTTCCATCACTGTGAATGGATTGCACCAGGAAGGAGTCACCATAATGGATGGAGCCCTTCCTCATGCACCCACTTCACGGGTTACCAGGGAGAAAGGTTCTGGTCTTGAGTTATTGCCTGATTAGGTTCCCAGAGCCTTCTGGGATTTGTAGTAGGAGGATGTAAGGCCAGCCAAAATTTAGCATTCCAACTCTCCATCTCTGCAGGGTGGTCAGGAGTCATCTCCCTCCCATCCTTGGTCACACACAGCCTGGCAAGATTTTTAAATATAAAACCAAAGTCATGCTGATAGAGGAAATGTTTAAGAGGGCCAAAAGATCTCCTTCTCACTGCAGTCTCTTGTGCAAAGTTCTGGAAGAAAGAAATCTGAGTCCCTTGCCAGTGCACTTCCCCAAGATCTCTAGCAGCATGGAGGATCCATTCTTTAGTTGAGTATCCAAGTAAGTAGGCTACCACAGGTCTAGGTGCATCAACAGGCTTGTTAGATTGGTTAGTGACCTAGTGGTCCCACTCCACTTTGTCCGGGCCTATCCAGCATTCCCCAACATAAGAGGGAGATTGTCATTCAGAAACTGTTCCATCGACTGGACCTCTGCCCCTTCTGGAAGTCCAATAATCCACAGATTATTGCAGCGGCCCTGATTTTTCTGGTCCTCAGCCCTATCCCATAAAGCCGCAAGCTGCTCCTCATGCTGTTGCAGGCGCTACCATATCTGAAGTTCTTGGAGTTTACAGGCCTCTGTGCATTGTTCAGTGACATTCATCCGGTCTTGAAGCTGCCAGACTTCAGTTGCAGTACTGGAGAGCGAAAGACTAATGTCATCTACTCGGAGCAGCAGAACTTCTAGCATCTTTGTAATATATTGGAGAGATTCTCCCACTGAGGCCTGCTGCAATGGAGGAGTACTGATAGGGAGAGATGACGTGGCTGGCATGAAAGGATCCATCATGACTGATTGTGGACTGCAGGGGGAATTAGATGAGGGCCTCATAGGATCTAGTGCCTGCAGGGTGACTGTAAGCTGCACATTCTGAGTAAATAGACACAGGGCTGAGTTGGGCCCTACTCGGCCTAGTTCTGAAGACACACACGGATAGCGCCACATGAGGACTGCAAATCACGTCAAAATCCATGAGATGTGCCACTCAGTAGGTGGGTGAAAACATGTTCATTAGCTGGTGGTGGGAGTTGCATCTCCATGGGATTCATGGCGTCAAGCTTGGATTGTCTTGCGTCAGAAAGAACTCAAAAAATTAAGCAAACCATCTTGCCTGTAGCTAAACATCTCCCCTGTGAAACTTACTTTTATCACAATGCTCATCAAACTTCAAAACAGCTGTTTAATTAACTTCAAATACCTAGTAGTAGTAGTAAGTTTTATTGATAAACTTAATTATGTCATTACAATCATAATTACAAAACACACAAGGTTTAAAATATAATCAGGTTGCATAATTCAAGTATATATATCCTATGCAGTTCTTAAAAATGCCACAACATGGTTGATTCATGTCAAAAAATACCAACCCAATTTTTCCAGTATGATCTGGAATTGCTCAGTATACAGTCATTATCAAATACAGCCAAGGTTTCACCTACAGTATGTTTGTGCTGACTACTATTTTAGCTTAACACAGTATCCGAAAAATGCAATGCTTTAGCCTTTATCAATTATTAGCCTCATATGCAACTTTCCTTGATCAACAATTATAAGGAAGGAGGCCACAGGTTTTAGTGTTTTTGTACAATGAGATTTCAAAAGATATACCACTAGTAATTCGGGTTCAAGCTCCAATGAGTTTAGAATGTTCCCCAGTAGTTGTTATCTATCTTGCTGATATAGTGGACATAATATCATTAAGTGTTTGAGGTTATCTATGTCTTTACCACACTTGCATGGCATTTCTCCCTCATGTCTTTTTTTATTATAGAAATTTAATTTCCAATTACTCATTAGGCATTCAAATCTGTATCTGGTTAGCAGCTTTTTGTGTTCTGGGTTGTTTACTAGTTGCAAATACAATTCCAATTTGTGCAATCTTTTGGTTTTTGACATCCATCTACTTGTCTTGTATTGTTTATAGGGAGACAGATCTTTTTGCATGTAGATATCTCTAATTCTTTCATTGATGGGTTAATTTGATTTGCTGAAATGGAAGTCTCAAGCAATCTGTAATAATATCCAGCAATCCAAAAGGTTTTATTACCTTTTCTATTATTAGCAAGCATGGAAATATTATCTTCTGTTTTTGATATTCTATTGTCTCCTCTATACATAGTCTTGGGAAATGTAAATTACTCATTTTCTATGCCTTAATCCAATAATTGAGTTGCCTTTGTTTAATTGTGCATTCAACTAGGTGTTGGCCCAATTTGGTTCTCACCATGGCCGATGGAGTACTGTTGGGTAAATCTAACTTTTTTTTAATTTGCTTATAATTGTTTCCATTCTAATTTTACTGCGTTGACCACAAATTTTTGCCCCGTAGAGTAACTGGACCCTGACTTTGGCATTTAAAACTCTTAATGTACCATTTATTGAATGCCCTCCAAACTTCTACGCTAATAGATTCAGAATTGGCATAAATCTAGTTGCTTTATTTTCTGCTTCTTTAAGATGTTTATTCCATGTCCAGTCCTGTGATGATGTTAAACCAAGAAAGCAGAATTTAGTTACCACCTCTAAAGAATGTTTAGTGATTATGTATTTGTAATTGCTCTTATTGCTCCCAAACACCATTATTTTAGTTTTGTCATAATTCAATGATAAGCCTGCCTTAGTGCACACTTCAGCATTTTTTTGGCGTCCTTTTGATTCCTATATAGCTTGTAGAAATTAATGCTACCTCATTGGCAAAAGCCAGATAAGGGCAAGATCTTTCTCCTATTCTAGACAAATGATGTTCTGATTCATACATTTTGCACAGTACAGGTTGGAAGTATAGATTAAATAGCAAGGGTGATAACGTACATCCCTGCTTGACCCCTATATTTGTTTGTAACCATTTTGTTAGCTGGCCATTTGTAGGATATCGAACACTGCTGTAGTTGTTCTGATAAAGATGTCTGACAATGCTCAGGATGTTTTTATCAATTCCCATTCCCTCCAACCTTTCCCAGAGTTTGATTTGATTTACTCGATCAAAGACAGTTTTTAATCTATAAATATATAATATAGTTTTTGTTTTTTGACATAATTATAGTTGAAAACTAGATGTGATATTGTCCAACATTGTTCTAATGTGGATTGTCCATTTTTGAAACTGGCCTGGGCTATATCTATGATTCCTTTTTCTTCCACCCATAAGGTAAGTCTCTTATTAATTATTCTTGTAAACATATTCTCAGTACAGTCTTTAGACTGATAGGTCTATACCATTCTGGTTTACTTTTATCGCCTTTTTTTGAATAAAGGAACTATGCCATTTAACTTCCAACTTTCTGGAACTATTCTGTTTTTCCAAATCATATTAAACAGGGTTGCTAAAAAAGGAATCCATTGAGTAGCTGTGTAATATATGACATCAAGAGAAACCCCATCAGGGCCTGGGGCTTTATGTTTTTTAAAAGTACCTAAGACCTCCATAATTTCTTTTTTTGTAATGGGATTAAAAGTAAGAGTTTCCAGGATATGGAATTCATTTTCCCCCATTTGGTTCTGATATTCTTGATTATTTGAATAAAATAATTTTTTATGATATTGTACCCAGGTGTCTGGTTCTATGTATGTATTTATTTCTTCCCTATAATTTGTTGTACCTTTGTTAACTATATTCCAAAAATGTTTTACATTATTTGACCTTACAGTCTCTTCTAGTTCTATTCATAGGTTAACTTGATGTCTTTCCTTGTTCTTTTTTAACATGACCTTATACTCCTTTCTTAATTTGTTCATTTTTTTGTTATTGTCTGTTGTTGGGTTCTTCTTTATAATCCTTAGCTGTCTATTAAGTTTTCTCTTTGCATCCTTGTATTCTTTGTTATACCATGCATAACCTTCTTTTTTCTTTGTAATATGTTCCCTAGTAATGATATTACTTATGTTTCCCATAATAATGTTATATTCTGTTACCAGTAACTTAATATCTGCAGTATTGGTAGAAGTATATAAGTTTTCTAATATGAATCTTTCTACTTCTTAATTCTCCACTGTCTATAATTTTCCATCCTATAGTATTCTTTTTTATTACTTTTATTGGAGTGATATCAATTACTTTTGCTGTCTTAAAGCTGCTTTCCATTTCAGTTTCCAGTTCAAGCGCTGCATGCTGACTTTCTGTGGTGGTTCTTGCATTCATATTAACACAATTGGATAACATATTTAGATTGGCATACATGTAGTCAATTATGGATGACCCCTTCCTCCTTGGGACGTTTAATGTCCTAGTGTATCTCTTATTATTCTGCCATTTAAAATAAGGAAGTTTCTTTTCTCTAAAGTCTTATGTATACATATGCCTCTATTATTTGTAGTGCTGTCTCTTGAATTCCTTTTTATAGCAGACTGTCTTATACATTTGGGCCAAGGAGTAAATAATATCTTTGTTATGCCTTGTAGATTGCCCATTCTTGCATTTAAATCTCCTGCAATTATTTTACTTTTGGATATTCAAGTTGTATGTTATCTAGTTTTCTTGATAATTTTTGTAGCCAGTCCCTATCTCCGAATTTACTAATGTTTGGTGGTGCATATATATTAATCAAAACAAATCTTCAAATCCTTCCTTTGAGACCTGTACTATTAGTATACTTTTACTATCAATTTGTACTTCTTTCTTTCTCATGCTATTGTTTAATTTGCAAAAAGTGAACAACCCTCCAGCGTTGTCATTTTTTCCAGCTAGCTTCAGGTATGATACATTTGCCATCCAAGTGTATATCTCTCACCATCCAAGTTTCTCAAATGCATATGTACTCAAAGTGCATAGATATTTAACCACATCTGGATCTCTAGTCTGTCCTGCAGCCCTGTGGAGTTCTAGGACAGTATGTTGTTCCTTTTTTTTTGTATCTACTTCAATTTTAACAGATTCTCATTCTGTTTATCTTGTTGTATCCTCTCTTCTCTGTGGCCTCCTTCATTGACAATCTTTTGGCTGTCACTGATCTAAGTCTGTCAGCTCTTCAAATATATTTGCTATTTCTATCATTATTTTCCACACCATGTCCTTGCTAGTACTTTGACATCCTTGTGTAGTTTCTTCCTTGGTTTCTGTGTAAATATGGTTAACTAGCCCATCTAATATTGACTGTTTTGTAAGTAGTAGTTCATACATAATGCCCTTTTTATCCTTGCCATAATTTTGCCATCCATTTCCCAATGGTTTGCTTGTTTGTTTTCATGGTTGCAAACCTAGGTGCTTAATACTACATTTAGTATGTTTGCCAGTTTGTTTTTGAGATCTATTTTGTTTTCCAAATGTAATTGTTTATGCCAAATATATTAATCTCCTATCGTTGTTTCCCTTTAATTCCTCTCATAAAATTCTGGGAGTAAGTGTCCCATTGTAACGATTTCCCTACCTGTATCCCCATTTTCCTTATTTCCTTTACTTTATTATCAATTTGCTTTTAAAATATAGACTTGATCCAGTACCATCAATACCAGTTCAGAATTCATAACTGGCCTGATAATACTTGTACCATTTAACACATGTTGCACCATTCATTACTGCATCAGAAGATTCTTGGTCACCTGGGATAGCTTTCTTCCATTTTATTGGGTATGTATGCCATCTTGTAAAATGGTGAAACGTAGTCTTGATTGTTTTTGTTAAAAATGCTTAAATCTTTCTTCATGTTCTACATTTTTCCTTCAAATTATACTTTTTCTTTTACTTTTCCTTCTTTTTATTTCTGCCTAATATGCCAGCTATTGCATCCTGTATGTGTTGTTCCTTAGTAAATTCTAAGTTCTCTGAATGGATGTCCCTGTTAAGTCTATAGCCTTGTTTTCCTTGACCCTTTTTGTTTTGAGTCCTTTTTTGTTTCAGTGCTCTTTTGAAAACATTTCCTGGTGGTTTTCTTACTCCTTTGTTCCTTCTTTGTCTCTTTTTTTTTATTTAGTATCACCTGCAGGTGTCTTCAAAGTTACCCTTTCACATTTGTTATCCTCAAGGCTCCCTGAAATATTATCCTTATTGTTGTCTTTTAGTGCATCTTTTCCTACTAGACTTCCATCATATGTGATATCTTTTAATAAGCTATCCCTGTGTTCCCCTTTCTCATTTATGTTTGCTGATTTTTCCATCTCCTGCTGTTCTTCCTTTTTCCAAAGTAATGGAAATGTGTTTTTAATTCAAGAAAAATACTGTCATCCCTTATTGTTTTATCTGGTAGCATCACATACTCTACTGAGTCCTCCCTTGTATTTATTTCAGAGTAATCATACTTTTTAGACTGTTTGTCCTCCTCTCCTGTTTGAATACCATATTTTGATGTTATTATATAACTATTCTACAATTTTTGGTCTTTCACTACTTGGTCCAGTCTTTTCTTATTTTCAATACTTATACCTTTTAGGAATGCTAAATCTTTTTTAATCTCTATTGCTAATTGGTCCAGTCTATTCTTATTTTTAATACTTATACATGTACAGGAGGCAGTATAGCACAGTGGTCTAAGGCTCTGAGCTGCAAATTTGGTGATATCCAGCAGACCTGACCTGGGTTTGAATCCCACAGCTTCCACTTGCATACTGTGTGACCCTGAGCAAGTCACTTAACCTCCTTGTGCTCCCAGGTCACTCCTGTAAAAAAGCTTTCAGCTTAGTGTGCTATACCTGGTTAAACAACTAAATAAAAAAATGTAAAGAATTCTAAATCTTTTTAATCTCTACCAGTTGTTGATATAGAAAAATATTTGCATTGATAGGCTCTGTAAGTGTCCTCACTACTTCTCTTGTTATGCCTTCCAAATCTGAGTAGGAAGGACTCCTTGGACTGAAGGACCATGAATGTCCTTCTCCAGCTGAACCCTAAATCATTGTTTTGTTCTGATGGCTCCTCTTTACCTGGGGATGTCAACATTTCCATATCTGCAGAAATAATTGGATCTTACCCTATTGACACTCTCATGCTTCTGATTTTTGTATTTGCACTTTGTAGATTGTATAATGTGTTAGAGAGATATATTCTGTTTGTAGTGTCAGCCCCTATTCCTGTTTCTATTATTGTGTCTTCCCTAACCCCTTTCTTTTGTGTAATGTTTCCTCATATGACTACTTCCTTTTCATGATAATACCAAAGGTGCTTTGAAAAATTAATATTCTCTTTTGTAGTATATTGAACTTTTGCCTGAAGTTGAAATTTTACATATTTTTTTCTTCTTACCCATTCTAGTTGTGTCTCGAAATATCCCCATTGGGGGTGGATGTATTTAAAACTTCCTTGCTAGTGATTATATCCCCTATTTTCTCGCTATTCAATTTACCCAAATTTGTTTAACCATTTGTTTACTCTCTGTTTCCCTATTGGCTGTTTTAGTGAGAGTCCACTTATTTTCTTTGTCTTTCCTCTAAATGATACATCTATTTTAAGCATTATGTCTGACAAAGCACCTGTCAGATTGTCTCCCTTTCTATGTCTTGCTGTTGCAGGCATGCTGGACAGTTCAAGAGTATTTCTAAACATAAGATTGTACTCTCAATTGAAAAAAATAGGTCAGATATTATTACTGTGTTGTTTTAACCAAGATAAAATGGGTACAACAGATTCAGTATATCAGCAATATTAACAATTTCAGCACCTTAAATGGGCACCTCTATCAAATATATGCTTTCTAGCCCTGTATTTAAGCAAGACAAACACAGAACTTACTCTATATATGTGTACCTTGAAATGACAACAATTTAGTGCATATTGATAACTGTACAATATTTAAATTTGGAGTCAGTAAAACTGGTCCCACGTGATTGGGTAAAAAATGATTATCAAGTGTCCAAGTGTCCAATATCTTATATTTCTTGGTAGAATTTTCTATGACTCAAGAAGTTTTCTGGATTTTTCAAGATAATCAAAGGAATAATGATGCAGTAATTACTTGGACCTTTGTAGAAGTATGGAGAACGTCAGGACTTAGTATCTTGAATAGATGGAAAGTTGACAAACAACTGTCCACAAAGGAATGGAGGTTTGGGAGAAAAGATACAACTCTAGAATGCAATAAAGTTCCTAAACCAGAAGCAGAATTTCTCTGCAAACCATGGGCCTTCTTATAGTTGCCCTGAGCAGCTTTACATGAATAGACAGGTTATCTCTGGAGTGTTTGTCCACTAAAGTTAAAAGCAGAGACTAACTAGTAGCTGTTCTTAATTATATTAATATAGCCTTTTAAGGGAAAGAAAAACACAACTCTATTACATCAGTTTAGCACGGTGTACAATATACGTTTGTTTTTGTATAATGGAACAATATTTGGCAAATTAATCTCTCTCTCTCTAAAACTATAGCTACCTTTGTCCCTGTATACACACAGGGACTTGTCCCAGTACATCATTTCTGGAATATAGGGTAAAGCATGTTATACATAGATACATAGATACATAGATGCATAGACAGTGTCAGCAGATGAGACCTATGGCCCACCTAGTCTGCCCATTTGAGCTTGTGAAGTTCAGTTTGTTTTCCTAGAAGTCTATTTCCCTTACCCTGACCTCTAGAATTCCTTTATGTCTATCCCATGCATTCTTAAATCCGTGATTGTTTCAGCCCCACCACTTCCTCTGGCAGGGTGTTCCACTTGTCCACCACCCGTTCTGTGAAGAAATTCTTTCTCATGTTTCCTCTGAATCGTCCTCCCTCCAACTTCATCCCATGCCCTCTAGTCCTGAAACATCTTTTCACTTAAAAATAGTGTTTTCCTGCACCCTGTTCCTCCCTGTAAGATACTCGTATGTCTCTATCATATCCCTCTCCCCTCCTCTCCTCCAGGAGTACATGTTCAGTTCCTTCAACCTGTCTTCATAGGACTTGTGATGCAACCCATGCACCATCTTTGTTGCCCTCCTCCTGAACCTTCTCTACCCCTGTCTATGTCCTTACATAGGTATGGTCTCCAGAACTGTACACTGTACTCCAGGTGGGGCCTCACTAGTGTCTTGTATAAGCGGAATTATGACCTCCCTTTTCCTGCTGGTGATGCCCTGCCTATACATCCCAGCATCCTATTTGCTTTACCTGATGCCTTGTCACACTGTTTCCCTACCTTTGAGGTCATCAGAGATGACAACCTCAAGATCCTTTCCTGCTTGGTGCATGCTATATCCTCACCCCCAACTGATAAATTGTGCCAGGGTTTTGTGCCCCATATGCATTATCTTGCACTTCTTTGCATTGAATTTCAACTGCCCAAACCCTTGACCATTCTTCAAGTTTCTGCAGGTCCTTCTCATTCTGTCTACACCCTCTGGTGTGTCTACTCTGTTACAGAGCTTTGTGTCATCAGCGAACAGTGAAATTCTGCCTTCTAGATCCTGTGCAATGTCACTGATGAAGATGTTGAATAGGACCGGTCCCAGCACTGATCCCTGTGGTACCCCACTGGTCACTCTTCCCTATGTGGAGTGACAGCCATTTACCACCACCCTCTGTCCTGCCACCCAGCCAGTTACCTACCCACCACACTACTGTCCTGCCCACACCCATATTCCCCAGTTTGTGTAATAGTCTTCTATATGGCACAGTGTCAAAGGCCTTGCTGAAGTCCAGATAGGCCATGTCCACTGCCCTCCCTGATCCACTTCCTAGTCACCCAGTCAAAAATTCAATGAGGTTGGTCTGACACGACCTCCCTGGTGAAACCATGCTGCCTTGGGTCCTGTAGTCCCTGACAACCAGATGTTCCACCAATCTCCTTCAGTAGTGCTTCCATGATCTTTCCCACTACCGAGGTGAGGCTGACTGGTCTGTAGTTCCCTGCTTCCTCTTTGTTCCCACTTTTGTATAAGGGACTACATCTGCTGTCCTCAGTCTTTGGGTACCTCCCTGTTTCCAGTGATTGGCTAAACAGGATAGCCAGAGTTCAGCCACCACCTCTCTTAGTTCTTTAAGGACCCTGGGGTGCACCCATCTGGCCCATTCGCTTTATCAGGCTCTTATTACTTCCAGTTCCTTAGGGACCCTTTTTCATGTAAAGGGACTTTGTCCATTCTGCACCATTCTCACCCCTTGTACTCCCTTCAGACCCATTACCCCCCTCTTCCTTAGTAAAGACTGAGCAGAAATACCTGTTCAATATGTCAGCTTTACTGTTGTCATCCTCCACGCGGCTCCCATCCTCCCCCTTCAGACTCACTATCCCTCCCTTTGTCTTTCTTTTTTCACTTATGTACCTGTAAAAGGTTTTGTCCCCTTTACCCACTGATTTTGCAATGTGTTCTTCTGTCTGAGCTTTGGCTTCCTTACTGACTTCCCTGCCTCCTTTTGTTTCTCCTGGTACTTCTCCCTATCTCCCTTCTGTCTGTGTCTTTTTGTATTGCCTGAATGCAATCTTTTGGCTTTCCTTTCTTTGCTACCTCTTTGGAAAACCATAATGGTCTCCTCTTCCTTTTCCTCTTGCTAACCTGCTTAATGCATAATTCTGTTGTTCTTATAATCCCCATTTTAAATACTGCCCATGTTCCTCAATCCTGATTCTGTCCCATTCCCTTAATGCCTCTTTCAAGTATCTCCCCATTTCCCAAAGTCTACCCCCTAAAATCCAGGATCGTGCTTTTGTGGTTTGGTTCTGCTCTTTCTGTGATTTCAAACCACAATGACTGGTGGTCACTGTTACCCAGGTGCTCCCCCACTGTTACCCCCATCACACTGTCCCTGTTTGTGAGCACAAGGTCCAGTATTGCCTTCTGCCGAGTTGGTTCCATGACCAGTTGCTTGGGGAAGGCACCCTGAAGGAGTCCAGGATAAATCTGCTCCTAGTTGATGCTGCTGCTGGGATGCTCCAGTCCGTCTCGTATATTGAGTCTCCAGCCAGTACTACCTCACCCTTGTCTGCCATCCTTTGGATGGCTAGCATCAACTCCCTATCTGTTTCTTCCTCCTGGGCTGGTGGTCTATAGACCACACCTGTGTGGATGGCTGGCCCCATTTTCTTTCAGCTTAACCCACAGTATCTCTCCCCCCATTTGTTTCCTCCTGGATCTGTGTGGCCCTTATGTCATTTTTCACATACAGTGCCACTCCTCCTCCCTTCCTGCCTGCTCTGTCTCTTCTGAATATGTTGTAGCCAGGTATGGCCATCTCCCAGTCATGGTTATCATTACACCAGGTTTCAGTGATGGCCGCAATGTCCAGGTCTGACTGTACCATGACAGCCTCCAGATCTTCCATTTTGTTGCTAAGGCTCCTGGCATTTGCACACATGGCTTTCCATGTTTTGACCTCCCTAGACTGCTTCACTGTTCTACTCCAGCCCCTTCTGTGATTGTCATTTATCCCTGGTTCTCCTTGCTGTCTGCCCTTCTGCTGAATTTTGCCCCTTTTCTGCTTATCCACCTTTTGGACACTAATCTCCATCTTTTGCACACTGCTTTGCAGAGATAGCCACTCCTCTGGTTCACTGGTTCCACTACTAGCTGTGGGGGGTGAGCAAGTAAAATTACCGTCCTTGCTGGCCTGCCACCCCTTTGCTAGTTTAAATGTTGATCAATGTAGCATTTAAGCTTATCATTGAGTCTTGGATTCCCTCCAGGATGGATGCAGGCCGTCAGGCTTAGACAAACCTCCATCCCTCAGGGTGGGTCCCCAGTCATAGATAGATCAAACCCTTCTCACAGCACCAGTTCTTCAACCATGAGTTAAAAGTTCCTGGTGCATGCACTCCAAGCTCTCCTTGCCTCTCACAGGTGGTACTTCTAGAAAGTGACAGAAGTAGCTACTTGCAAGACCCTCCCAGTTTCCCTAAACTCTTTCTGAACTTCCTTTGGCTCCCCATTTGCCAAGTCATTAGTACCCTAGGTGGATAATGACATCCAGCTCACCCTCCTGTCTTGCCTTCCCAGTGATCCCCAGTATCTTCCTTCCATCCCTCCATGCCGTGGCACCTGGTGAGCACCTCACCTCCCTGTCCTCCTCCTGTGTTCCTAGCTGGATCCCTCTTATGATGGAGTCCCCCACCAGGATTCGCTTCCTCCTCCTCTGGGGTCCACTGCTTTCCCCACTGAGGTCACCTCCTTGCCCAACCTCCACATCCTTTCCTTCCACTTCCTAGGTACCTCTATTTGGTTGTCCTCATTGCCAGTGTGGCATATAAGTTCTTGAGAGGAATAGGATCTGGGATGTGCCTCTACCTGACTGCTCTAACCCTCCCTGGGCCACTGTCATCCAAGTGCTCCTGTTCTCGGCATCCTTTGAGGCAGCTGCATTGGACTGGTGGTCCCTGGATTGGGGTGATGGTACTCTGGCCCAGTTTGCTTCCGCTCTGGGTCTGGCTACCTCATCCCGCAGTCCTGAGAGATGCATGCAGATGGGGCAGCACCTCAGTGTCAGAAGGTCTGCCTGAATATGGCTGCCCACAGCCACTGCATTGCACCACTCCCCACATTATACTGCAATTCCACTACTTCTCTGCTACTGAAGCTCTCTTAGTTCTCTTTTTATTTATTTACAGTACTAAAAATCCTGTAACTGATCCTCAGATATATATATTTTTTTTAAGGAAAAAGAAACCAATAAATAAATAAATGAGTCAAAACACTTGTGCTGAGGGTGGTCTTCTTCCCCCTTATGCCCCTCCTACTTCACACCTCTTACTATACCCTGTGTTTAGCTCCTGTCAATCAGATTTATCAGGGCATATAATTAAGAGTTGGGGAAGGGGTGGGAGGGGGCAAAATTTGCAGCAATTAAAGACAGCACAGAATTACACCACCACTATGTTTTAAATTTCCAACAGCCCAAAAACAATTATAAGTAAGACAACACAGAAAGAAAGTATAGCGTCACTACAAGCCTACAATCTAAGTTTAAAAGAAAAATACCAGTTACCAGTTACTCTGAAGCACTGAATTGAATATGTTTCCTTCCTTCACCTTCTGGCTTCTTCTGAGAAGATGAACCTCTGTTTGCTGCTTAGAAATTATAATTTGCTGTTATAGAAATTATTAAATCAGATAGATTAGATTAGATGAATTTACTACTGTCAATCAATATTCACTTGTTCAGTTAATAATATCTGAATAATGTCCAGAGCCAGCCTCAAAAATCTGCTTTGCTCATGACTCCTTTCTGCTATCATGAGCTGCCAGGCTATTTGTCTCCTATAGTGATGTGCTACAAAATAACTGAGCTGTAGTGAGAGGGAAAGAAAACTACAGCAGCAACTGAGTTTCGGGCTCAGTGGTCACAAGTGTCCTACTGCTATCAAAACATTTGTGACTATGCACCAATTAAAGACTTAAAATTCTTAATAAAAGTATCATGTGAGGGAGACCTTTGGCTACAAAACTTCTGTAAGAGCAGCCGTCAGGTTAGGTTAGGTTAGGTTAGGTTCAAAATTCCTAAAAACCCTTTTCACAACTCACTCACAGCTGCAATGCTTGGAGCCTGACTAAAACCTCAGCACTCTCTATGCTTGCAACTAAACTAAGCGCTTGCTAAAATATCCAGGCAATGTGCATTAAGCTACTAAACCAGCCCATACAAAAACGTGTGCATGTAATCAGCTATAATCAGCTACTCATCAATTAATTAGCTAAAGCACTTAAGCTCTTAGCCATATAGCTGAGTTAATCATTGGCCAAATATAGCTCTTTCAGAAACTGAAAGAGAGTTAACAGCTGAACACCTTGGTAAAATATATTTTGTAGCTATGACCTTAATAATGTTTAAATTGCTAGTTACTATTTAGCTTGTGACTAATGCTGATGGCTGATAGCTGTTAAACTCCTGGCTTTGCTTCTGTGTCAATCAGGATTTTGACCTCAAAATAGTAGGCAAGAATATGAAACCAGTTCCTTCCTTTGCTAAAGGAGGGCTTTGTAAAATTAACTGTGAAAGAACAATATAATGGGATGCAAGAGCCAGTAAAATATACACACCCCTAAAAGTCACTATACTCGCTAAGCACTGTCACAGACATGCTCTGCAGGTCGAGGTCTCAGCTCCCACAGTGCCAAACCTCAAAATGCCATAGTATGAACAGGAGTCAAACAGGGTAACCCTCCTGTTTGTTGTGGGTCTGAATTATCTACTAGCCTTGAGTCCAGGGTCAAATATGAACCTTTTTCTAGCACACCCAGTTAACTGGCTCAGATATGTATTCTCTTCAGGGAATGCAATACAATCCTTCACTCAGTGGCACCCAGAAAGGTTTGCAAATCTACCCTTAAGACTCAATATGAGACCTAGGTATATTCTTACCTTTAGCAAAATAGTAACACACCCTCTTCTTGAGCACTTAACAGTTGCCAGAATTATTAACACTTTTTCAGCATTCACATGCAAAAGAAACTGAGCAGGCACAGTCAGAATTTCAAGGAAAATATTGTTTACTAAAAACTGAAATAGATAAAATACACAACAAAGAACATGTAACATAAATATTTACAGTTGGAACTAAATTGGAAATTACAGAACAAGAAAAAAGCCAGAATACTTTAAAGTTCTAGCTGAATTCTATCTTTCAAAAGTGCATTTTTTTCAGTCTACTGACTGTGTGTGTGTCTCACTCCCCTTAGAGTCCAAAGAAAATAAATGTATTTCCTTTTAGATGCTTGACAATTTTAAAATCCATTTCTCTACCTCCTTGAGAGGTCACAGCACCCATGAGGTCACTGTCAGCCCTGTGATAAATCTGTAATCTGAGTATGGATATTTAAAAAGATATTTTATTTTACTGCTGACTGGAAATCAGCAGTTAGCATTTTGTAAAATATGAGAGTCTCTCTGATCAAAGCATTTCTTTTGATCTCTCTCTTTCTCTCTCTTTGCTGGCTTTCTGCTTGCAAAATGATTTCAGTTTTACAACTTTTACAAGAGTTTGTTAAAATGTTGTCTCTTCCCTCTGGATCATACAATTCATACTTCTTCTCAGCTCCAAAAGCAGAAGCAGGTAATAAGTAAGCATTAAGCCACGATGAAGGTGGCATCTAATGGGGACTTATTGTATGGATAGGAGTGCCTACAATAGCTCAACCATGCATTAATTCCCATTAGATGGTACCTTCAAGTGGACTGTCTACTTATTTATGTAAGTGCAATTTCAGTATTGTGACAATACTGTTTTTCTAGAATAGGACATAACTTTAAAATCCACTACTTTTGGTTGTACACCATGCTGCACTTTGTCCTTTTTACATGCTTTGAGGATGTGACAATGTCTTGTGCGTATTCCACACTCCACATGCATTTATGTGGTGTTCGCTAATTTACTACTGCTATGATCAGCACTTTAGCCTGCCAAAAACAGCAGGTTTTGGGTATTTCTTACTTCTTACCGACGGTTTGGCTAGTTTCCCCTTCATTCTTCAGTTGTTCTGCTGGATCTCTAGAGTGCATTCTGGGAGTCCTCTACATTTACATATTTCTCTCCCATTAGATGTGGCAACACTTATTGCCATTCTGTAATTCGCTTTGTTATTCTTTTGTGCAGCAATGTAATGTGTCTGCTTAATTCTCTGAACTCCGTGGTGTCATTTGTTGAAAAAAAAAACTCAGCACACATATTTTTTTTTACTTTCTTGGATGGCAGGTCACTGTACTGAGATGTACCTTGCTCTGCATATCTCACATAGCAAGAGTGACCAGGGTTCCTGCAGCATGCTCACAGCACCAACCATGGGCTAATTCTTTGTCTTGTGCATTCCCATCTTTGCCCCAAACATTGCTACATTCTGAAGTGAGCATTACTAGGGAATTAATCCCCACTTCAGAATGTACCATGTATTCTGTTTCAACAAATCAGATTGCTCTATTCACATCTCACTTTTTATGACATGTTACAAAGTGTGATAAACTGCCACTCTGGAAGGAAGTCTTTAATTAGTGTTTCCACGGATCAGTTTTATGACAGTTTGCTGATTCAGCACACTGTCACCTTTGGATCACAAAGGTCACTATTACCACTGCCAGGCTGTTTTCTTTTCTAATCAGACATTCACATAGTATATATTTATATCACAAATATTATACAATAATGACAAGTAGATGGGCAGAGTGTCACAATCCTCCCCTCCTAGACTGAATTTGGGGGATCCATTTCAGCATGGGATGATCTCCTCAAGTCAGTTCACTGCTCAAATTGGCATTTTCATTTGCTGTCCCTGCCCTGTGTGAAACAGTCATGTCATAACCTAGCAATGCAAGACACCATCTTAACAGCCTACCATTCATTTTACCCATTTGTGCCATCCAAACCAGGGGGTTGTGGTCAGTTTGTACATCAAAATACTGCCCATAAAGGTATGGCTGTAACTTCTTTAATGCTTACACCATGGCAAGACAATCTATTTCCACTGTAGAGTAAGCCATCTTCCTGAAAAGCAACTTCTTACTGAGGTACAATATGGGGTGATCTTTCACTTGGTTAGATGTCTGACTCAGCACTGCTCCAATACTTACATATGAAGTGTCTGTCTGGACTACAAAAGGTCTACTATAGTCTGGACTTCAAATACAGGAGCACTGCACAGTGCCTCCTTCAGTCTTGTAAAGGCTTGTTCACAGGCTGGTTCCCAGGTAAACTTTTTAGGCATCCTTTTCCTTAACAGGCCAGATAGGGAAGCAGACCAAATTTCCTATAGTACCCTGCTGTCCCTAGAAAACTCTAGACCTGCTTCTGTGTTTCAGATCTGGGTGATGCCTTGATTGCATCTGTTTTCACTTGGTTAGGATGGAGCTGTCCCTGGCCTACAATGTGTCCAAGGTATGCCACCTCAGCCATGGCTACCTGGCATGTCTCAGCTTTTACAGTGAGTCTGGCCCTCTGTATCCTGCCCAGCACTTCCCTATGGTGGGACAGGTGTTCCTCCCAGCTGGCACTAAAGTTGACAATGTCATCCAGGTACACCACGGTGTACTCCTCAGTACCGTATAACACCTGGTTCATCAATCTTTGGAAGGTGGCAGAGATGTTCTTCATTCTGAAAGGCATTACTTTAAATTCAAATAACCCTATCAGGTGATGAAGGCTGACCTCTCCCTAGGTCTGGCAGTTAACTCTACCTGCCAATACCCCTTTGTCAGGTCAGTAGCTGTAAGGTATATCAAACCTCCCAACTTGTCTAGGAGTTCATCCATCTGTGACATTGGGTGGGCATCTGATCTCATGACTGCATTGAGTCCATGATAGTCCACACAAAAATGAATACAGCCATCTGGCTTGGAAACAAGGAATACGGGTGTGGCCTAGGGGCTGTGGGATTTCTGGATTACCCCTAAATCCAGCATTTCCTCCACATCCCTCCTGATGTCCTTTTGGACAGCATCTGACACCCGATATACTGTCCGCCATATGGGCACCTGCATCCCTGTCTCCATATCGTGCATCACTATGGGAGTTAGTCCAGACTTGGTGCTAAACGGTGGGGCAAAGTCTGCTGAAACCTCCCTTACTTTCTGGATCTGGTTGGGGTCAACTGGGGTGACATATTAATTGCCTCCACAAAGGACTCCCACTTGCTTTCTTCCAGCAAGTCCAGAAGGGGGTCTCCTTCATCTGTCCCCTCCCCAGGACTACACATTGCAAACACCATGTCTGCCCTAATAGCTTATGGTTTCTTCATGTTGACATGATACATTCTTTGAGTATGTCTCCTGTCAGGTAGCTCTATAAAGTAGTTTATGTCACTTACCTGTCTGACTTCTTTGTATGGTCCTGTCCACTCGGCCTTCAGCTTATCTTTCTGGACCAGAATTAGGACCATGACTTCCTGACCCGCAGTGCATGAATGAGCTCTGGCTCTGTGGTTGTTCCACACCTTTTGTTTTTGTTGGGCAGCTGCCAGGTTGCTCTGGGCTGTACCCATAAGTTCCTTCAGCCTTTCCCTAGCCCTATGGACATAATCCAGTATGGGAGCTCTCTGGGTGGCATGCTTGCCTTCCCAGTCCTCCTAGATTAAGCCTAGGGGCCCATGTGCCCTGCGTCCATATAAAATCTTGAAAGGGGAAAACCCTGTAGACTCTTGGGGCACCTCTTTGTATGAAAATAACAGGTGGGGAAGGTATTTCTCCCAGTTCCTCCCATGTTGTTCAGCAAATGCTTGGAGCATTGACTTAAGGGTATCATTAAATCTTTCCACAAGCCCATTGGCTTGAGGGTGATAAGGTGTTGTGCATCTCTGCAACAATTCACACTTCTCCCACAAACATTTCATCAGGTCTGACATGAAGGAACTTCATGATTGGTGATAACCTCCTGTAAAAACCCAACATGGGAGAAAATCCCTAGCAAGGCATCTGCTACTTTGTCTGTCCTCAGTGAGGATAGGGTGATGGCCTCTGGGTACCAGGTGGCATAACCACCACAGTTAGGATAAACCACTTCCTGGAGGAGCTTAGGGATATTTAAAGGCTCCTCAATATCCATTCCCACCCTCTGGAATGGTCCATCCACTATGGGCAAAGGAATTAGGGTAGCTTGGGTTCTCTTACCCACCTTTCCTATTTCTTGGCATTGGCAACGAGACCAGCAATCCTCCTTCACCTGCTGGGTGAAGTTGGGCTAATAGAAATTCTTGATCAGTTGCTGCATAGTGCATGTAATTTCCAGATGACCAGAGATGGGAATATTATGTTCAATCTTGAACAACTGCTCACGGTACCCCTTGGGAATGACAAGCTGCCTGCCTATCACCCCCCTCTGTCTTTGCACCCTGCATATGCTGCAGCCCATTGTCCCAATAAACTTTATGTTTCCCATCACCTCCCTGTGCTCCGTCAGAGTCTGCCCAAGCCCTAAGCTTCTCTAAACTAGGGTCACTTTTCTGAGCAGCTGCAAACTCCTTACACATTCCCAAGGCATGGGACAGGTCCCCTCAGTTTCTAAACTAGAGTCCCTAGCTCTAGCATCAGGGAATTTAGGGTCACTGCCATCCCAATGTGCATATGACTGTCATATCCTCTCTAGCACACTGCACTGACAAAATAAGCATACGCATTGTATTATATATATAGTTTTATATTACCAACCAATCACACACACACACACACACACAAAAAAAAAATGTGGGGAGTAGTGCAATGTAATGGCTGTGGGGCAGCAGTCTTCGTGGAGTCTTTCTGGAGGCTGAGATGCTGTCCTATTTTCAGACAACTCTCTACCCTGAGGGAGGAAGTTGCCTGTCTTCAGGCCACACTGGACGGTAGTAAGCGGACCTTCCCCCAGGCCACACTGGATGGTAGGAAGGGAACATCCCCCATCCAGGGAGCACCAGAGTCACCACCACTACCTCAGAGGTTGTGAAGAAAGCACAGCAGTTGGACCACAGTAGGCTCAGGGGGGTGAGGATGGTGGAACACAGGCACAGCCAGTCAGTTGTTCCACACCACAATCCATACACCATTCTGGGGAAGCATAGCTCCCCTATGGATGCACCCACAGAGGAGTCTAAGGAGGCTGAGGACAACTGTCACAAGGGAAGTCCACAGGAAGGAGGCAAAGGACACCACAAGGAAAGGAAGCAGCTCCTGGTGGGGGACTCAATTATTAGCGGGATAGAGCTGGGGAGAGCAGGGAAAACTGAAGTAAGGTGCCTGCCTGGTGCCATGGCTTGGAGAGACAGGAAGCACATCCTCAGGATCACGAGAACAGCTGCACGGGAGTCTGAGCTGGACGTCATTGTCCACCTAGGGACAAATGACTTGGCTAATCATGAGATTATGAGATTAGAGCAGTGCAGAAGGACTTTGTAAGACCTTCTGTAAGACAAGTAGCACTCACAATATCCTTCTCTGAGGTGCTGCTTGTCAATGGCATGAGTGAGGTGAGGGTACTTTGCACCATGCAGTTTAATGAATGGTTGAAAAAATGATGTGGAGCACAGGGGTTTGGCTTCATTGGGGATTGGGGTTCCACCTGGAGGGACACCAACCTATACTGGCAGGATGGTCTACATCTGTCCAGTAAGGGAACAAGTCTTTTGAGTATTCGGTCTAAATGCTTCATTGGCAAGCTTTTAAACTAGTCAAGGGGAGAGGCACTGATAAGCAGCAGAAAAATCCCAGCCTCTCCCTACAAAACAGGGTAATAAATGAGAAAAAGACTGAGGTAGACAGGTCAGTGGGAAATGCTGCAAAAGAAGGTAAAGCCATCAAAAAATGGAGAGCAATGAGTACCAATGCCCGCAGTCTGAATAACAAGCTTCCTGAATTAGTGGCCTTGATGGAGGAGGAACATCTGGATATCGTGGCAATCACAGAAACATGGTACACACAAAACCAGGACTGGAACATAAACATACCAGGATACACTATCTACAGGAGGGACAGGGAGGGTAAAGAGGAGGAGGAGTAGCTCTTTACATAAGGGAAGGAATCAAAGCAACAGAACAAAATGGAAAACAGGGAGGAGAAGAAGCACTGTGGGTAAATTTGGAGACTGCAATGGCACCACAATCCGCACAGCGGTTATACAGAACCCCCTTCTCAGTGGGAGGAAATGGACAAGGAAATGATAGAAAGAATACTTAGAATGGCAGAAAAAGGGGAGATATTGCTGATGGGTGATCTGAATATGCCAGATGTTAACCGAGTGCAGTTGCAGCAGCCACTTCAAAGAGTGGGGTTATTCTAGATGCCTCACAAGGGGCATGCCTTAGACAACTAGTACTGGAGCCCACTTGAGAGGGGCAATCTTGAGACCTGTTTCTCTCAAATGTAATGAAGAGAATCACAGATGTAGAAGTGAGTATCCATCTGGGAACTGAGCCAATTGAACAGTATGGTTCACAATAAAACACAACAATAAAGTCAAGCCATACAAAGGCAAAGTACTGGACTTTAGAGGGCTGACTTTGCCAAAAAATGGGTGAGTGCCTCAGGAATGCACTAGCAAGTGGCAGGAAGGAGGGGTTGAAGAACAATGGGGAATAATGAAAACTGCCATCACAGAGGTAACAAGCCTTTGTGTGAAGCAAATTAACAAAATGAAATGACGTAAGAAACCACTATGGTTCTCAAAGGAAGTGGCAGTGAAGGTTCAAGAGAAAAAGAAAGCATTCAGGAAGTACAATTAATTGCAGAAGGAGCAGGACAGGGAACTGTATCAGTTAAAGCAAAAGGATGCTGGGAAGGCAGTCAGATCAGCAAAGGCCCAAACCGAGGAAAAGATAGCCAACTCAGTTAAGAAGGGGATAAAACCTTTTATACGTACATCAGGGAGCGAAGGAAGACCAAGGGAGGGCTAGTGAGGCTTAATAAAGAGGAGGAGGGTGGGCAGAGGGTGACTGTGAAAAGGCAGAGATACTAAACAAATATTTTTGCTCAGTATTTACAAAGAGAGTGGGGGAGGTACCTAAAACAAACAGTAGAAACACTCTGGATACTGAAGTTGATACCAGCCCATTTACAGAAGAAAGGATTCTGAAAGAACTCTTAAAACTGAAGGTGGACAAAACAATGGGGCCTGGTGGGATTCATCCCAGAATTCTAAAAGAACTAATGGTAGAACTAGTGACACCACTGACTACCCTCTTTAACAAATCAAGGGAGGATGGGGTGGTACCCGAGGACTGGAGGAGGGCAGATGTGATTCCCCTTCACAAAAGTGGAAGCAAGGCAGAAGCAGAAAACTACAGACCTGTTAGTTTAACCTCAGTGGTAGGGAAAATGATGGAATCACTTCTGAAGGAAAGATTGTTGAGTATCTAGAGGCCAGAGGGGCTCAGGACCCTAGGCAGCATGGATTCAGAGCGGGAAGGTCATGCCAGACAAATCTGATAGATTCCTTTGACTGGGTGACCAAAGTAGTAGATCTTGGAGGGGCTGTGGACATGGCCTACCTAGACTTTAGCAAGGCATTTGACACAGTCCCACACAAAAGATTAACATACAAGTTAGCCAGCCTTGGAGTGGGTCCCATGATGACAGCCTGGGTAGAAATTGGCTGGAGAATAGGACACAGAGAGTAATAGTAAATGGAGTCCACTCCGAAGAAAGGGGGGTTACTAGTGGGGTACCACAGGGTTCAGTATTAGGACCAGTCCTCTTCAATGTCTTTATAAGTGATATTGCAGAGGGACTGGAAGGAAAAGTATGTCTCTTTGCAGATCACACAAAGATCTGCAACAGAGTTGATGCACAAGGTGGGGTCGAAAGGATGGGAAGGGACTTGGCAAGATTAGAGCAATGGTCAAATGTATAGCAGCTTAGATTCAATGCTAAGAAGTGCAAGGTAATGCACCTGGGAAACAAAAACCCAGGGAAAGAGTACACAATGAGGGGTAAGATACTAACAACAACAAAAATGGAAAGGGACCTGGGGGTAGTTATATCAGATGACCTAAAGGTGGGCAAACAATGTGAGAGGGCAGCAAGGAGGGCTGGGGGATACTGGAATGCATAGGGAGAGGCATCACCAGTAGAAAACAGGAAGTTATTATCCCTGTGTACAGACAGTTGGTGAGACCCCATCTGGAGTACTGCGTGCAGTTCTGGAGACCTAATCTCCGCAAGGACATAGGCAGAATGGAGGCTGTCCAGAGGAGGGCAACTAAAATGGTGCAGGGTCTGTACTGGAAGAGATATGAAGAGAGGCTTAAGGAGCTTAATATGTATAGCCTCGAGGAAAGGGGGGCATGATAGAAATGTTCAAGTACCTCAAGGGAATCAACAAAGTCCAAAAGGGTAGCATCTTTCAAAAAATGAGGTGTTCAAGAACAAGAGGGCACAATTTTAAGATAGAGGGGGCGGCTCAGAGGTAGTTTAAGGAAGTATTTTTTCCACAGAGAGGGCTGTGGATGCATGGAAAAGCCTTCCAGAGGAGGTTGTGGAGTCAAAAACAGTGGTGGAATTCAAGCATGCATGTGACAGTCCTAAGGCAATTCTAGGGGGTGGGGGTAGGAAGAAGTAGGCTGCTGGTTAACTAGGATCTGCAGCTTATCCATTAGGTAGGGAATTGGGCAGACTGGGTGGGCCAAGCGGTCCTTATCTGCCATCAAAATCTATGTTTCTATGTTTCTAACCCTCTATCTATGGATCACCCCTTCCTTCTCAGAGTAACCCTCCATATCTAGTCTGTTAACTGCTACTTGGGGAATTTCTGCCTCCCCTTTTTTTTATTCTACATATCAGAAGACACAGGCTGGGGAACCAGCCTGCCAATGTTTTTCACAGGGGCTTCTACAGGGTCCAGGGAACTGCAATTTACCTTTGCTGCTTAGCTGTGGGTAACTGCACACACCATCCCCTGTTTGAGATTGTTGCCAATAATTACATCAACAGCAAGGTTGTCTGCTACTGCAACCTTTTGCACAGTCCCCCCATCTCACCCCAGTCTAGGAGAATACTAGCAAGGGGTAGCATTTTCTCCTCCCCAGTGAACCCCCATACAGTCACAAATTGATTGGGTATCAGCTGATCGGGCTCTACAAAATCCCCTTTTACCAAGGTCAGGGACACCCCCATGTCCCTTAACCCATGTGTCTGTACCCCATTCACAGTAGCTGGGTGTATGTGTTCCCTCATATTTACTGGCATTCTTTCAAGGACACACAAACAACCAACTTCTTTCCTTGCAAAACTTAATGCACTCTCTGCCCCTTTGGGACACTGCCTGGCAATATGTCTAGGTTCTTTGCAAACCCAACATTCATTTCTTTTTTCAGGCAAATCGTTTCATTCTAACCTAGAGGTACCTGGTTTCAGTAGAAGCAGGGAGGGTTTTAGCTGCCCTGAAGGTGTTTTTCCCTTTCTGCACTGCCACACCTGCTCCATTCCCTCTCAGAGCAGATCTGCTCCTTGCATAGAGGTCTGAGAGTTCAGCAGCCTCTTGCACTGTTTTAGGATCTCGGTCCTCTAGTCAGGTTTTCAGCTCTGCTGGGCACACCCAAACTGTTCTAACAGTGCATCATTTTCAATTGACTCTACAGAGATTGCTTCAATACCATCTTATCAACATTTTAAAAATGGAAGTTGTAGTTGGCCTGGTGGTGCTGTGGACTGAGGTGCTGAACACCTTATCTCACACCACGCCGGTGACCCATGTTCGGGAACAAGCACAGGTCATTGGAGGTTGGATGGGAAGGAGAAGGATTGAGCATCCAATGGACTGCTCTCCTTCTCTGGAGAGGGGGGGTTCTCTACTATTGGCTCCTATTTTCCCCCTAGCAGAGGCTTAGGGACAGAGCACCATGTAGTAGCTTGGAGAGGAGCTGGGAACAAATGTCTGGAGAGAGCATGTGCAGATGTGTGTGTGCTCCCCTCTGTCTGGCATCATTGCATGCCCCCCCAGCTTCAGGGGGAAAAAGTGAACAAAGGAAAAATGGCATCCTTGTTATGCCGCTTGATGGATGTTTGGAAGATCTCCAGCTCTGGGGGGGCACACCTGATCTGGATCCATTTGGGTGGTTGAGTTGGTGGCTCCCCACCACCCTGCTGTGGGGGGGTAAGCTGCAGGAGAAAAGGCAGACCCCATCAGGAGTGTAGGAGACTGGATGGTGGCTGGATTCCCAATGGGTTGCCAGGAAGAAGGGAGTAGACAGGTATGGCCAAAGAGGAAAATAGTATAGCCAACTCCCCCCCCAGAAAAAATTGACAAACAGGGTAACCCTTCTGTCTCCTCCTCATAGCTCATGTCAGGGCTTCTCCTGAGTTTATGAAATTTAACTCTGTAGGTCTCTGCAGTTAATTCATACTTTTTGAGCAGGGCAGCTCTAAGTTTACTGTAATCATTACAGTCCTCATTGTCCACTTCAACCAATGCATCCCAAGCTTTCCCAGTAAGTAGCTGGGATAGCTGGAAGCTCCAGATCCCTCTAGGAATATTTGCCTGAATACATACTTTTTCAAAGGAATTTAAAAAGGCATCCATGGGGTCATTTACATTGTAGTTTTTTTTTAGGCCCCAGTATCATAAAGGCTCATACGGTCGTGTTCTAAGTTTTATGTCGGGGAATCTTCTTTCTTCCCTTTTCTTTTTTTTTTGTTCTTCTCAGAATCAAGAAAGCTGCCTCATCTTTAGGGGAAGGGGGTGTTGGATGGGTTACTGTTGTTCTACATTTGGTTTTTATTTTTTGGTTTGGTGTTCTGTTATGGTTACATATTTAAATGTATTCGATGTTTTTTTTTGCATTTAATTAATAAAATAAAATCATTTGCCAAAAAAATGAAAAGGCATCCATATCTTCCCCCTCTTTAAATTCAGCTATCAATTTAGAATTTTATTTGTAACCCAGTCCTGGAGTCCCAGTTAACCCCAGGCCACTTACCTGCTCTGATGCTGGTGTTTGGAGTCATAGCTTCTGCAGTTCATGTTGCCTCTGGCGATCATGCTCTTCTCGCTCAGCTTCTCACTGCTGTTGCTCAGCCTCTCTCAAAAGCTGTCACTCTCTTTCCTCTGTGGCTCACCACTCTCACCTCTCCTCTTTCTTCTCTGGAACTCCAGCTTCGTTCTATGCAACTTAATCTGCAGCCTGAGCTCTTCTGGCTACAGAATATTGGTGACCTTCCCCTGCTGCTGTGGCCCTTGACTTGCACTGGCCCTGCTGTCCTCCTCACCAGATCTGGACACTGCACTGGACCCTGGACCCTCCACACCCAAGGTTCGATCCTTTCCAGTGACAGACTGTGACTCGAGGTCATGTGCTTCAGCTGCCAGAAAAGCCTCCATAAGATGCTTTTTGGCTAGTCCCTCATGCTGGACTCCTCTCTTGACACAACTGCCTCAGATAGTCTGCAGTGTACTCGCTGTAGTTGGAAGTCATCTTAACTATTTATGGCTACACTACTTTGCACCCAAAAAAATTAAAACAGGTAGGGAACCTGGACTGTAAGCACAATGATATAGTTCTATTTACTTTTAAAAATCAATGCCTTATTTTGCATGTGAGTTGTTACAGTATTAATCTGACACACAGGACTGTTAATGCACATGTTACCAAATATTTGAAATTGTACCACTTCAACCAGATCTGTCACATGTGCTCCACATGTGAGCCCTCTCTCCCACAGTGCCAAACCTCGAAGCACAATAGCGTGAACATGAGACAAACAGGGTAACTCTCCTGTCTGTTTTGAGTCTGAATCCCCTACTAGTCTAGAGTTCAGGGTCAAATATGAACCTTTTTCTAGCACACCCAGTTAACCAGCTCAGATATGTATTATCTTTGGGGGATGAAATACAATCCTTCACCCAGTGGCACTCAGTCAGGTTCCCAAATGTATCCTTAAGACTCAATATGAGACCTAGGTATATTCTTACCTTTGGCAAAATAGTAGCACACCATCTTCTTGAGCACTTAACAGTTGGCAGCATTAACACTTTTTTCAGCATTCACATGCAAAAGAAACTGAAAAGGCACAGTCAGAATTTCAAGAAAAATAGTATTTACAAAAAATTTAAAATAGATAAAATATAAAACACAGAACATATAGCATAAATACTTAAAGTCTGAATTAAATTGGAAATTAGAGAACAAAAAAAAACACCTGAATACTTTAAATTTCTAGCTGAATTATGTCTTTAAAAAGTGCCTTGTTTTCAGTCAAGAGACCAAGTGTATCTCACTTCTCTTAGAGTCCAAAGAAAAAAAATCTTTCCTTTCAGATGCTTGACAATTTGAAAAGCCATTTCCCCTCCTCCTTGTGAGGTCCCATCACCCATGAGGTCACCGTCAACCCTGTGATAAATCTATAATCTGAGTATGAATATCCCAAAATATATTTTATTTTAATGCTGGCTGGGAAATCAGCAGTTAACATTTTGTATAATATGACAAGCTTTTCCTTTGATCTCTCTCTGCTGGTTTCCTGCTTGCAAAATGATTTCAGTTTTACTACTTTCACAAGAGCCTGTTAAAATGTCTCTTCCCTCAGGATCATGAAATTCATACTTGGTCTCAGCTTCAAAAGCAGAAACAGGTTATAAGGTGTAGTAAACTGTCACTCTGGAAGGAAGTCTTTAATTAATGTTTCCACTGGCCAGTTTTATGACAGCCTACTGATTCAGCACACTGTCACCTTTAGGTCACAAAGGTCACTATTACCACTGCCAGGCTGTTCTTTTCTAAGCAGACATTCACATACCATATGCTTAAATCATAAATATTATATAACAATGACAAGTAGATGGGCAGAGTGACAAGTTCAATTATTACTAAAATTTTGATAGTGAAGTTAGCAGACAAAACATTTGCATTTATATTTGCATTGTATGTACATAACAATTATTAAGATGCTAGAATACTTATAAAATCTATAAAATCTTTAAAAGCTCTATACATTTCTTCAGTAAATATTTTTGTAGAATGTCTCCTAATCCCAAGCCTGATAGTCTTTTTGTGAATTTTAATATTTTGTTATCTTGTAGTTGAAGCAACAATCTTTCTAGATGGGGATATCCTCCTTTGAGCTTTGTTTCGGTCGGCCCCAGTGACCATTTACTTCCCTGCAGCTTTACTTTACTCCACCACCAGGACTAGGGAGTGGGGAAAACCAGCCTCTCCTGTGAGTTCCACAGTTTTTGTCCACCACTTGAGGATTTTAATCCTGCTGAGAAATGAAACACAAAACTCTTTGGGGATGCCTGGTGTGGTGCATATAAGAAATACTGGAAAGAGAGCAAAAATTCAGGCAACGGTGGTTTACCTTTTATAAAAATAAAACAAGCAATGCTCCCCTGCTTCTCTGTCTTCCTCCACAAGGCAGAGAGTGATGTGCAGCACAACCTCCATCTTCATCTCCTCAAATGCCTAGTTATAAACAGCCCACTGGCCCAAATAAAAGAAAGTAACTCAGAATAATTGCCAAACTGATGTGCTTCTCAGAGAATATTCTCACAGAGCAAAAATTGTGAGCTCCCTGGGCCTGTGTTTGTCCTTAAGCACCACTGTTTCTCACCCCCCTCTCTCTCTTTCTCTCCACCAGTCCTTTCTTCCCACATCACTACAGCCCTGATGTCATAGCTCCTCCCCTTTCATGACCTCAGCAAACCCTTCCCCCACCCCTCCCCCTTCTTTTCCAAACTTCAGCCTCTGGCTTCCCACACACATTGGCTTGGGCCTGTGGACAGTGCCCTCTAAAGGGGCAACCCTCTTTTTTCAAATCTCATCGAAAACATGGGCAGGAGTTTCAAATGGTGGTGCAAGGCTTGAGTCCCACCTACACCATGGGACTTAGATTTTTTCAATGTTTACTCATAACTTTGAGATTTTGCATATTTTGGCCCCAATGTGCAGATATCCATTTGTTACCCACCTAATGAACATGCCATGTCATTTTCAAATTCTGTTTGAAACATGTTTTTGCAGTCCTTCTCTGAAACCACCTTTGCGGATAGGATTTAAAACATGTTAATCTGTATTGATCATAACATGGGGTCATAAAAAGACTATGTTGAAAATGCAAGGTCAAACTGTGAATAAAACAACTAAGTTATGAAAAAACATCAAATTGTTCCAGTGTTTACTCATCACTTTACTTTTGCAGACTTTGATCCCTAATATGTTTGACATATCTGTATGTGCATTTTGCTCTATGGCATACATTGTACAATGCCACTCATACTTGTTCATTTCTGTTCCTTTTGCTAGCTGTGATTAGTCTTATTTTAATCTTAACCCACTGTAATCTTGTCAATGTATTGTCTGTCTGCAGGCAGCATATTGATTTTCTACTTGTGTAATCCCTGACGTGGAACCTACGTAAAGAGCTTTCTGCTTAAAGATTTTAATCTGAGAATTTAATAAATAAATAAATAAATATCCTTTGTTTTACCCCACCACATGAACATGACAGCTATCATTTTTCAAATCCCCTCTGAAACATGTTTTCACAGCCATGCCGTGAAATCAACTTTCAGATGGGATTTAGAAAACTCTGCCTGTCTTGATCATAATGTCAGGTCATAAAAAGACTATATTGGAAATACATGGTCAAAATGTTGGAGCCCAGTGATAATTAAATATTGCTTTTCAGCTGGCCTATCTTGGAAAAATACAATCTAAAAATGTGTAAAAGCAGGACCACCGGAAATGAGATATAGTTAGTTAGTTAAAGTTAGTTAAAGCCTTTATTTTTAGACAGGAGTTTATGTGGACTATCACATTATTAGGACATAGTCCTATTTTCAAGATGGTCCTGTAAAGATATAAAGTGCATCTAAACATATAACTCACAATATATAACACAATAATCATATTCTATTACAAAAATATAATGAAATATCAAACATTTCACAATCTAATACAACAAACATCTTATGTTAAAATTCTCATCTATAACAATCACAGCAAACTTTTAGTTAAATCCTCAAACTAATTACAAGTGCTTTCATGTCATTAATTTGATTACTAAATACAGGTTTCAAAGCCCACCATAATCTATTAACAATAACAGGAAATCTTAAATTACTATATGTGTTCATGATTTTTGGAAACACAAAATTCCTCAAATTAATATCTCTTAAATTATAAATATGCTTTTTTATTTCCAGTTTATCATAAAGACACCTAGGTTGTTGTAATTTTACCACTTTAAAAATTTGAATTGCCCAAGTAATCTGACATTTACTATCCTGTGTAAGCCATCCTAATTCACTAAGTACATCACAATGATGTGTTTTATAATCTTTTTGTATTATGAGTCTTGCCATCTTGTAATATAATTGATCAATCTTTAATAACAATTTCTTAGGTGCCAAACCATAAATATGATTTCCATATTCCAAAACAGGAAGAAGAAGTTGATTTATAACCCATTCCCTCATGAATCTATTCATACAAAAACCAGAATGCCTAAACGCTCCCAACTTTTTATTTACTTTTATTATAGTTTCTAATATATCATATTCACATTTTAAAGAAGCATCTATCTAAACCCCCAAATATCTATATTCTGAAACTTGCATTAACGTTTTGTTTTGTAATGTTTTTATATTTACTATTTCTTTACTATTATTTGAACAATTTTGCTTTCTTCCAAAAACTATGAATTTAGTTTTTTTTACTGTTAAGTATTAAGCCAGATTCAGTCAACCATTTACATAACCCTGTAAAATCTATCTGTAGGTTCTTCTCCATTTCTCTATAAGTATGTCCACTAGCAATTAAGAGTATCATCTGCATAAAGATTTATATTTGAATATTTTACACAGTCCACAACATTATTTATGTAAATTAAGAACAATATTGACCCCAAAATGGAGCCTTGAGGCACTCGTCTTTGTACACTTAACTTATCTGATAGTACTCCATTTATACACATTTGCTGTGTTCAATTTGAAAGGTAAGACCTAAACCAATTTCCTGTCCCCTCAGCCAGTCCCAATCTCAGCTAATCGTTTAACCAAAGCCCATGGTTAACTGTAACAAAGGCTTTGGATAAATCTACAAACACAGCACCCACTGATAGGCCCCCCTCTAATTTTGATGCTATAGTATCCGCCATATCGGTGAGTGCAGTGCTCATGAAGTATCCTTTTTGAAAACCTGATTGTTGTTTTGTTACTAATGAATATTTTTCTAAATAGTCAACCAGTTGTGCCTGAATTAATCTTTCCAAAATCTTGGATTACCCAGACAATAAATCGATGGGCCTATAATTTGCTGGTTGAAATGAATCACCTGTACCTTTATATATAGGTATAATTTTTTGCGTTCTTCCAAACATCTGGAAAAACACCTTCAATCAGAGACCAGTTAAACAGTTCAGTTAATATAGGGGCCATCATCTGAACAGAATCCTTCAGAAAACAATTTTAAATAAAATCAAGGCCAAAAGCCTTATTAGATTTCAACTTTCTTATCTCTGCCTTTACCTGTTTGCAGGAGATTTTTCTGAACCTAAACTTCAGGACACCTATATTCAGATTTTCATTAATTCCATCTTCAATTACTAAATCAATGAAATCTAAATCAGGCAATGTCACAAAATAATCATTTAGGATGTTTGTTGAACACCTTATGTTCTGAGGAACAGCTCTGCTTAACATTTGTATAAGAGGGCCATGCATTTGTGAAGTTTCAAATGATTTTAGTAATGACCAATATTTTTTGTTATCTGAAGTTTGTTTAACTTTTTCCTCAAAATAATTTTGCTTTGATTTTTTTATTTGGAATTTCAAATGGTTTCTAGCTTTTTTATATTTTTCCCAGTCTTCATTTTTTAAAGATTTACTTACCTTTTTCCATAAACATTCTTTTCCACCTATTAATCGTTTTAATTTTTCCGATACCCAAGGAAAATGAGATTTACTTTGCATACATATATGATAAGGAGCCATTTCATTACAAGCCTCTAAGAACTATTTTGAAAATTCCTGAATCGCTACATTCACAGATGGTATTAAAAATAATCTATCCCATCTTACTAACATCAATTTAGCTACAAATGCTTCTTTATTATAGCTTCTGAAACTTCTACATTTTATTTTTAAAGGAAAACTTCTTATATAATGACATTTTCTGTCTTCAATTGCAAATAAACAACTTATTGATCTACTAATCCCCCATTATTGTCTGTTTTACTTCGATTGACTTAATACTAATTTTTGCTGTGACAAAGTTTAAGTCCAAAATGTTTCCTACACTAGATTGTGAGAGTTTCCTTGTAGGAAAAATAATCTTCTGCTGTACCTCTAATATTTTAAAGCTGTTCTCCAATGCAAGACCCTAGGAGGCAATATAGTGCAGTGGTCTAAGGCTCTGAGCTGCAGATCTGGTGATATCCAGCAGACCAGACCTGGGTTTGAATCCCCAGTTTCCACTTGCATACTGTGTGACCCTGAGCAAGTCACTTAACCTCATTGTGCTCCCAGGTGGCTCCTGTAAAAAAGCTTTCAGCTTAGTGTGCTATACCTGGTTAAACAACTAAATACAAAAAATAAATAAAAAAGGCCCCTCGGTTTTCCCCACACCACATTAAAATAACCAATTAGCATTAATTCACAGCCTATTGAGACTCTCTGAATAACTAATGCAAGATTTTCAAACTTACCTATGGGAGTCTTAGGGGGAGCATAAATGCTCCCTATTACTAATTGTAAATTATGAACCTTTACTAATAAGCAATCAATTTTTCCAACCTGATCTGCAAATAAGATTGAAATTTGGCCAAGCTCCCATTTAATAAACATCATAACACCCCCACCCCTCTGTCCCTTCCTATCCAATCTATAACTAAAAAATCCTTCGGGTTCAAACTCTTTTGTATCTATGCATTTATTTAACTATGTCTCAGTTAACACAACTATTTCAGGAGTCTCTGTAAGTATCCAAGATTTCAATAAATCGCCTTTTTTCTTTAAGCCCCTGGCGCTATCATATATAACTTTGATTTCTCCATTTCTGCTGGGACCTGGATTTGTTTCTATATCTTCCACCATTATCAATGAAATCAATAAACCATTTCTGAATTTAATTTGTCTAAACCCCATTAAACTTGTAACTGATAACTTTTTGTTCAACTGGTCTCTGATTTTAGAAAAGGAATTTCTACGTCGTCCTCTGTGCTCCATAACTCCATTAATTGATGTTGCTCTCAATTTTAAGACAGATCCAACCCCAATTGCTAAGGAACTTGTTACTTCAATTTGACACGGTGTAGCTAATTTCACATTTAGTGATAGTAATATACACAATTGAAATGATAACCTAGAGAATAGATCCATATTGAAACACTGTATCAAAAGCCTCAATAATTTTACTACTTCTCTCTATTTCTGAGTTAATAGTTTAAAACAAGACTCACAGTGGCTTAGCAAAATCAGCTAATACTATTAAATCTAACCAACCCAAACTCACTGTATTTTTTAAATTTTAAAATGTTTTACATCGCAGTTTTGTTACTGAGTGATGCTCACGCCACTGCGCTCGCGCAGTACCAGCGTGAGTTTTAAACAGTGTCCGCCCCTCCCAGCAAGGTGACATTGCTTCTCCAGTTCCACCCCTTCAAAGCAGCTGGTAAAGCTTTTCGGTTACCAGAGAACAACGGGAGCAGTGGCATAAGTTGAAACAAAGCAGCAGTTCACTCAGGCTGTAGATGTCAGTGTGCCCTCAGCTTTAGCTGGAGTGCCAGCATGAGTTTTAAACAGCATCCGCCCCTCCCTGCAAGGCGACTTTGCTTCTCCGGTTTTGCCCCCTTCAAAGCAGCTGGTAAAGCTTTTCTGTTACTGGAGAACAATGGGAGCAGTGGCGCAAGTTGAAACAAAGCAGCAGTTCACTCAGGCTGTAGATGTCAGTGTGCCCTCAGCTTTAGCAGGAGTACCAGTGCAAATTTTAAACAGTATACGCCCCTTCCAGCAAGGTGACGTTGCTTCTCCGGTTCCACCCCCTTCAAAGCAGCTGGTAAAGCTTTTCAGTTACCGGAGAACAACGAGAGCAGTGGCACAAGTTACCTGGTCTTACCTGGTCTATCTTGGGTAAATATGTAGTAAAAATGTGGAAAAGCAGGACCCCGGTAGAGCAGAGTCTTAATTGAACTGTGCATCTGTGCTGCTCTATCCTGTACTGTAAAAGCTGGACACCACTGAAAATGTAACTTGAATTTTTAGCTTGGCTATGTTGGGTACATTCATTTTGAAAATTTGTAAAAATAGGGCCCCGTCAAAAACAAGATATTGCATCTCAGCTGTACTATCCTGTGTAAATACAGTGTACAAATTGGGAAATGGAGCTTTGCAAGCAACACTCAGAGGGACTGACAGCTACTGAAGCACAGGTACATTGTGCTGCTGTGTCCTGCACACACCTGTCTGTCCATCAGTTTGATACCTTTCAAACATAACTTAGACAACACAGGTCTAATGTCCTCTTCAAGGTGGAAACTTGGCTTACACCAAAGATTTCTGCCTAGGAGAAATCTATAGATGTACACACCCTGCTCAGGCAGGATAGGCTTAGTAAAAGATGAGGTGGTTGTGCCATTTATCTAAAGGATAACCTCCAAGTACTCACCACTCCATTCCCAAACTTAGGGGTTAATGTCCAGGCTTTACTGTAGCTGTTAAAATCCTGCTTGGGGTACATAACAAGCCCCCCACAGTGGTATCAATCTACACCCTACCTAAGGATCAGAACACACTGGTGTTCGAGGGGTCATAGACTACCTCAACAGCCATTCTTCAAAATCGTCAATGTTTCATGATTATTCTCACTTCCTCAGGGTGACTGACCTATCTGTAATGAATTTATAGAAACATAGAATTTGACAGCAGATAAGGACTACTTGGACCATCTAGACTGCCCATCTACTCTAATTACATTATTACTGCAGACAGTGTCAAATCTACAGCTCTTTGTCCACCCCCTTCCTTTCCACTCTGATTCCCTAGTGCTTCTCTCATGCATTCTTGAACCTCACAACTCTTTTCGCCCCCACCACCTCTGCTAGAAAGTTGTTCCAGGAATCCACAGCTCTTTCTGTATTAAAGATATATGCAATAATTGTATTAAAGAGACGTTTTAAATGCAGTTCAGATTCAAACTGAAAACATCTGTATTAAACATATTTAATGTTGTTAATATAATTATGTTCACTAAATGTCATCACTTCAGCATAATTATCTTTTCCTTTTATGTTTGTAAATCTCTATTAAACTAGTTAATTCAGTCATTTAAATGACTGAATATCACAAATCTGAAAAAAACATACTGCATAATACAAGATGCCATATAAACAGTTTCATATAAAAATACTTATATTATTGCAGTCTATCATTACATCATGAAAAGTGCATTTAACTCAAGAACAAAATATTCATACATTCCACTGTGCTTTTTTATCAAACTATAATGATGCATTAGTTAAAATATTTTCCTTTTAATGCGTTTTGTTTACATATGATGTAATAGAGGTCTACCACATACCCATCTTTGTTTTTTCTGCTCTGGTTACTTCCTGCGGGGGTGTATACCAATACTTCCTTGACAACTTTACTGCAACTGACACTACTGCGACTACAGTACCAGGTCATTGTAGTGTTGGAGTGGGACCTCAACACTCCTTTCTGGGGGTATTGCACCCCTTCCCGAAGCAACTCTGACTTGGAATTGATTATTTTAGTAGTGGGGGTGCAGGGGGAAAAGTTCCTTGAAGAAAACAAAGTTAGATGTGACTCCCTTTATGCCAATTGCAAATGAGGTCTACAAAAAGGAGTCCCTCTAACATCAGTCAACAACAAAATTGTGGACCGACTGTCATAGATCCCTGCAGGGGTACACTGTAAAATACAGCTTTAGCATAAGGTGTAGTGCACACAGATAATAAAAGAGGCAGATATTGTAAGTATTAAACCAGGACCCATATATTCAATGGAGATGGGCAACGCATCTATAGATGCTCTGACGTAACTCCAGATTTGCATGGCAGTCAGGGGCATTGCAATGTTCAGAAGCCCCCGATGGGCCATGCAAGTCAAACTGCACCCTGGCACAGAATACTGTGGTGTGGGCATGAAAATGTAGTCTACCTCATGCACATGACCCTCATCGTAATATTCAGACATCCCCTGGTGAGGGCACGGTCAGATTCACTAGCACAAAGTTAGGCCATAAAAGTTTGGCCTAACTCTGTACTTGACAGGGAAGCGGCCAGCAAAAATGGCTGGTCACACTGTCCCCCTCCTGTTTCTGATCCCCAATGCATGTCCAAGAAAATATAAAATCCCCCACAGTTTCCATAGTGTAGGGGCCACTCATCCCATACCCCATTCACTGTTTGACACATAATCCCACCCCATACCCAATCCATATGGTAGGGTCCCCCATCCAGTCCTGTGTCCCGATACCCATCCATGCAAGACCCTCTTATTTCCATAGTTTGGTGGACAGCCACCCTGTCCCCAATCCCTGAACCCCGATCAGTTTAAAAGCCAGCTGTCCAGTCCAAACTGCCCCTTTGAATACCAGTCCCACATTGAATATATACCATAGTGTAGCAGCCCCCCCAACACGGTTCCTTGATCCCCATCCAAGACATATGCACACCCTGTAACTTTTCCACAATGTAGGGTCCCCCACCCCTTCTCTGATCACTGAACCCAAATCACATTAAATAGATGGCCCCTTGGTCACAAATCCCAATTACATACATGCTCCCATTCTGCATAATATCCATAGTGTAGTGACCCCCACTCTGGTAGACAGGACCCCTCCCTGCATTCCCCCTGCACCACCTATGCTGGCATCTGGAACAGCCCTCCACTCACTACCATGGCCAGAAGCTGACTGAACAATCCAGGAACGTCACTAGGCACAATACGTGCTCATTGATTGGGTGCGTATTCTGTAGCATATCATTCCTGGTCTGTTCAGTTGGTGGTTGGCTGTGGTGATAAATGGAGGGCTGTGCCAGTCACTTCCATAGGTGGTACAGTGGGGTGCGGGGAGGGGTCCTGCCTACTGGGGTGGAGGGTGGGTTCACTACACAATGGAAGCTGTGTGGAATGAGAGCATGTATCAAACAGGATTTTTTGACTGGGGGGAAGTCCATTTAATGTGGAGCAATGTTTTGAGTAGCTCATCTGGATGCGCCATGGATCTTATCCATTTTGAGTATGGGGGCCCAGGTTTGTTACAGGTTTTTACAAAAAAATGGTAGTGGTATAGAAATATCTTTGCCAACAGATGTTGCAGGAAATCTCATTCTAATAAATGTGGGTTTCATGTGAAATATCCAAGTGTATATAGATATACTGGAATTCAATTATTTATTTATTTTATTTATTCAATCTCAGATTACAATACCTTTGAGTGCAGGGGCTCATTTACAAAGGTTCAACATCAGTGGGGATAGGGAAACAGACAAACAAAGGTGGCAATACAATGACAGGTTTAAAACAACAGCAATAGTACATAGTTTGTATTTATAACTATATAGATGGGAGTTGAAACAGGGTGAAAGAGGCTAGGGAGAGAAGGAGATAAGGAGTAGCAGCCAGCAGGCCTTGTCAGAATTGTTGGGTAGAGACAGTGGCAGGGATTCTAGAAGTGGTGGGGGGAATAGGGAGTGGGGGTGATGGTGAGTGGGGAGAGGCGAGCAAGGGTAGGGGTAGAACAAAGGGAAGGTAGTGCTTTTAGGTATAGATAAAGAGGAGAAAGGAGGGTAAGAGGCTGAATCACGTGTGACAGTCTTGAATTATGTGTAACAGTCACAGGTACTGTTTGCTGTGAGACGCTGATGGAGCTTAAGCTTGAGAACAGATCTATTTTTGGTATAGATGACTTTTCTTTTGGAAGTACATTGAGCCCAAGTGGTTCTCTGTATGCAAATGAGTGCTGATTACAACTGTATCTTGTATCTGTAAATAAAACCTGCCCAGGAAAATGTATGGTGAAACTACACTGATAGATCTGCAGGGGGTTTTGCAGCTTTTCTTCTGAAGTCTTTGAACCATGGCAATAATTCCCAGCATGCTGGAGATGTACTTACATGGGTCATGACCTTCTGTACATCTGCACAATCCTAGTATAAATCCTAGTATTTCTAACCAAAATAAAAAATACTGCAAGTCTCCCATCAATGTGAATATTGCTATAAAAGGGATCAACATTCAAAGAAAGCAAGAGCTGAAGTATTCTAGTTTCAACTGGATCTCTCCCAGGACCCACAGAACTTTAGTGGTGTTTTGTATTCTGTATATGAGGGTACTTTTCTCACTAGACTCCTAATATGGGCACCTGCAAACAATGATACAGGATCTATTAAGGATTCTATACCCGCAACTTAAGAAAATCTTGAGGGATTGTCAAGCTCATCGTGTTGATTATAAGAATGCTTTGTCTTGCTCTGAACAGTCCAGATGCTAAAAGGAATTCATTCACCTGAAAAAAAGTTACAGAGCTAGTAAAATAAGTCTAAAATGGTATCCACAATAAGTTTAAGCCCGGCACTTGGATCAGAACTTAAAGGGAGGAAAAAACATTATTTGCCAGGTGACAGTCTATTTTTCACACATATCTCTACAGCTGAGCAAGTCAGAACGTAACAAAATACCTTGCACTAAGTGACATATCACAAAATACTGAATGGCAAAAGTGCTTAATTGCTGCTGAATTACATTTTTTTCCAGTAGCACACTGTAACACTATAATGTAATACTGAAAGGTACTATGTTGCATCCTGGCTGCTGCAGCTGTAGATATCCATCAATACAACTGATGCCCATTGGTCATCTGGTTTAATTGTAGGAGTATTGTCTATTTCAATGTTTCCCAAGACTTGATTCTCCTCATCAATCAATCAATCAAACTTTATTTAATATAGCATACTTTCTCATTATGGATCAAGGCACGTTACAAGAGAGGCAAAACGCATTGAAAGCAGCAATAAACAAAGATGAAACAAGAATACAGCTTTTAGCCTGGTGATTTACCTTGGAACTAACTCTAATCAAGTTGAAAAGCTTGTCTAAATAAAACTGTTTTCAGTTCCTTCTTGAAAGATTCTACAGTTGTCAACTCTCTTATTGGACAAGGGAGAGAGTTCCAGAGTGCTGGTGCCTAGTGCTCTGCGGCAGAATTTTCTGATTTCTGCAATAGGGATCCTAGGCTTCTGCAGCAGTATTTTCTGATGTTTGCAGCATGATTTATTCATTTCTGTGGCAGATTGCAGTCCTACCATTGGCTAAAATATGATGTGATGTCATAGATGACATCGCCTGCCAAGCATAGAGGAGGGGCTTCAGGATAATCAAGATGGATACGGGAGCCTGGCACTATAGAAAAACTGTATATTTGAATGAATATTCACCAAAAACAATGATTTCTGCGGCACTATATGAATTCTGTGGCATGATGCAAATTCTGCAGAAAATTCCACAACCATAGAATTGCAGGATTCCAGGGACCTTGCATATTGTAAAAGGCATGAGCACTAGATGTAACCAAACAAACCCTCTGAACATCAAAGAATCCCTTCTTGGCTCAGCAAAGGGGACAAATGGGATAGTACAGCCAGAGAAGGGCTTAAAGGCAGTCAGGCCCCTGACCATGTAGGGCTTCATAAGTCAGCAAACTGACCATGAAGGTGATCTGCCACCTAACAGGCAGCCAGTGCAGAGTGCAGAACAGGTGTAGTATGACACAATCTCGGCAGACTGGTCAACAGCTTGGCTGCATCATTCTGCACCAGCTGCAAGTGATGAAGATCAACCCCTGATAGACCTAGGTAGAGGGCATTGCAATAATCAAGCTGTAACATCATGAAAGCATGAACCACTGATGGAAGATCACACAGGGTTAAGTGGTGTTTAATCGTGGTAATGTTCCTCAGATGGCAATAGGCTGCCTGAAACATGGTCAACACCTGAGATTTAAGTGCCAAGCCACAGTCCAGAACAATGCCAAGATCTCTCACCTGAACTTGTCAGCACCAAGGGCCCCCCACACTCAAGTGTGGGGCATTCCTAGTGTGCATTGTGTGTGCAAAAACATTTTGGTTTACTTATCCTTTTCTGTAGTGTCTTACTGTATTGTATCAAATTAATTTTTACTTAGTTCTAAACTGATGTCTTCTGTTACTATAAATTCCAGGCTCCTCTACAGCTGACATCAGAGCAGTAGGCAGCAGTGGGACATTTATTAGCCTTTAATGCATGTTAAAGTTTATATAAGGTTTTATCTTCTGTTTGTTGGTCCTGCTGTCCTCCCTGGACTAAGTATTGTCCCAGAGGACTGTACTTAGCCCCTGGAGAAATGCATACCCAGCAAATGCCTGATTGGAGATTATAAAAACTCTATCATGAGCCAGCCCATTGGTGCAGTGGTAGTGCTGCCACTCACTATGCCAGTGACCCAAGATTTGGGAACAAGCTTGGCTCATCAGGGGGCTGACCAGGGGAAAGAGGATTGAGCATCCCAGTGGATCCAGAGAGTTCTGTCCTCCACTGTGATACTGCCACCTCTGTGACTTCAGATAGTAGTGTGGCTAGAAGACCAAAGAAAGGGTGAGGGCATCACTGCTGTTGGTGCATGGATATGCACTCAGAGTATGCAGCTGCACTGTGACATCCTAGTACGGGAGATACCCAGGAGCTGTGAGGAACCATGGAGAAATACAGACCGAACACTTCTGCAATGAAGACCCCAGCATATCTGGGTCCTCATCTCCCCAGAACAGTGGTGTCACCAGAGAAAGCAAACTGAAATTTAAGGGTACACTTCCTACCCTGACCTTGCATGGGACGCATTTCCAAGGTTCCATGGAGGTAAGTGACCATGGATGGGGGAGGCTAGGGAACTGGTAGATTCTTTGAGGTTCTCAGAGTAAGGAGGACTGAAAAAAAGGGTGCATAAACAGAAATAAACAGGCACTGCAGGCTATTAAATCTTGGTCTAACACAATCTATTTACACTAATACAAACCAGGCACACACCACCACATATGACACTGACAACCATGTAAATATAAAAAACTTTAATAGCGTTTCTGGTCTCCAACTGGACCCTTTCTCAAATGCTTTTGAGAAAGGGTCCAGAGGGAGACCAGAAATGCATTAAGCAGATAGAAATGTTGCCCTGTGTCTTTTATAGCTTATAAACTTTTCATATTTATACGATTGTCAGCATCATATGTGGTGGTGTGTGTCTGGTTTGTATCAGTGCAAGTGCTGTCTTTAGCTAGAGCACCACAGCCTAGTGCGAACTCTTTCCTTTGATGTGTATATCTGACACAATGTACTATACCACAGAAAACAGTAAGGAAACCAAAATGCTTTCACATTTAAAGTACATATTGGACAAGCCCCACACTTGGGTGTGACGGCCCTTTGGGCTAACCTTTCCCCTTTAACTTACTGTGCGTAGATCTGGGTAACCTAGTAAATGGGGTTTCCAGCTCCTATTCGCATGTTTCTTGAAAACAGCCATTGATTAATTATAGCCTAGGATGCACAGAAAGTCTATGTTGGCATAAAGACATGGTGGTTTAAAGACATGTATATTTTGTTCATATTCCAACAAGATACTATCTTCGGATATGAGTGGGGCATATCATTCAGATTGGCAAGACATTCCACAAGTCCCATCTTCTGTTTATTAAGGAAGGTCACAAAATTTAGATAAAGGGTAAATTTATTTAAGTCCATGAATGTGTCAAAGGGTCTAACATTTAATGTTTGGTACAAACTTTATTGTTTTCTAATTTCTTTCTCCACTAGTTCATGAGATGATAAGTTTATAATTTTCACTTCCTCAATAATGGTGTGTCATTGTTGCTGTGAGTTTGGTAGTGTCTTGTGTCTCCTATACCTCCCACAGCCCCTCCCATGTGCATTTTCTGAGAAGCAGAATTTAATAGTTCTTTCACTACTCCACCATACCTGAAACAAGGATGATGTTAAGTTTTTCTTAGACTAAAAAAATCTTCTATTGTTTCAAGTTTGATCTAATGTCTGAAGTAGAGGTATAGTAACCAGGAGTTATCAAGGGTCTTCCAGACTCGTTTGTGGTATACTAGTAACATAGAAGTTGATGGCAGATAAGGACCACAAGGCCCATCCAGTCTGCCCATTTCTTTTTCTACCTTATAAATGTGCCATCGGTCTTTGCTCTATCAATGGCCTATCTATTCATACTCATCTGTATTGCTCCCTTATGCCTATCCCATGCCTGTCTGATGCCCTGCACTGTATTCATATCCACCACTTCCTGAGGTAGGCCATTCCAGGTATCCACCGCCCTTTCTGTGAAAAAGAACTTCCTCACATTACCCCTTAATCGGCCTCCATCTAATCTCATGCTGTATCCTCTTGTCCTGCTTTTTTTCTCATATTGAAACATGTTAGACTCTTTCACTTTGTTAAAGCTCTTAAGGTGTTTGAATGTTTCGATCATATCACCTCTCTCCCCTTTGCTCTAGGGTATACATATTGAGCTCCGTTAATATGTTTTCTGATGCAGTCCCTTCACCATTTTGGTTGCCCTTCTCTGGACTGCTTCAATCTGGTTAATATCCTTGTGAAGGTGTGGCCTCCAGTACGGCATGCAGTACTCCAGATGGGGCCTAACCAGTGTCTTGTAAAGAGGGATTATTACCTCCCTCTTCCAACTTGTGATACCCCCACTAATACACCCTAACATCCCCCTAGCCTTATCTACTGCTTTAGTGGTTTGCTTGGATGATTCCAGGTCATCGGTGATGATGACGCCCACGTTTTTTTCTTCCCTTGTGACTGCCAGCAACTCCCCTCGCAGCCTATAGGTGGCTTCAGGGTTTCTCTTCCCTATGTGCATGATCTTGCACTTCTTTGCATTAAACCCCAGTTGCCACTCTTCTGACCATTTTGCTAGTTTATCTAGATCTCTTCTCATTCTGCCCATCTCATCTGGATCACCTACTCTGTTGCAGATCTTGGTGTCATCTACAAGCAGACACATCTTACCCTCCAGTCCATCTGCAACGTCACTGATGAAGATATTGAAGAGGACTGGCCCCAGGACTGATCCCTGAGGTACCCCACTTGTGACTTGCATCTCTTCTGACTGTATACTGTTTACCACCACTCTCTGTTTTCTGCCCGTCAACCAGTTTTCCACCCAGTTGACCAACTTCTGACCCACCCTGAGCCTACCAAGCTTATTAATCAATCTTCTATGTGGAACCGTGTTGAAAGCTTTGCTGAAGTCAAGGTAGGCGACATCAGCTGCTCCCACTTGGTCCACCACTCTGGTTACCCACTCAAAGAAATCTATGAGATTAGTTTGACAGGACCTTCCTTTTGTAATCACATGTTGTCTTGGATCCTGTGCTCCCATGGATTCCAGGTGTTGCACTATCCTTTCTTAAGGAGTGCTTCCATAATCTTGTCCACTACTGAGGTAAGACTGACTGGTCTGTAGTTTTCTACCTTCTCCCTGCTACCACTTTTGTGGAGTGGGATCACATGAGCCCTTCTCCAGTCTTCTGAGACCTCTCCTGTGCTCAGAGACTCACTAAACAGTTCTGATAATGGCTCTGCTAGTTCCACCCTTAGCTCCTTTAGTACCTTGGGATGTATGCCATCAGGTCCCATTGCGTTGTCCACCCTGAGCTTATCGAGCTCTTGTAGGACCCTTTCTTTTGTGAAGGGACTAGTGCTCCCCATCCCCCCTGTGTCCATGGTGCTGAGCTGTGGGCCCTGCCCTACCTTCTCTTCAGAAAAATGCTGAGCAGAAGTATCTATTTAGGATAGATGCTTTTACATGGTCCTCCTCCTCACACACACCCTTATCTCCTTTGATCTTAACAATACCCCCTCTGGATTTTCTCCTTTCACTAATGTATCTATAGAAAGTCTTGTCACTCTTTTTTACTGTTTGTGCTAGTGTTTCCACGATGTTGGACCTTTGCCTGCCTTATTGCCTTCCCTGCTTCCCTTAAGGAAGTTTGGTATGCCTCCCTATCTTCATCCCGCTGTGTTCCCTTATATTTACTGAAGGCCAGCCTTTTGGCTCTGACCTTTTCTGCTACTGTTTTTGAGAACCAAAGTGGTTTCCTTCTTCTTTTGCTCTTCCTTTTCTCTCTAACACAATGGAATGTTGCTTCATGTATTGCATCCTTAATGCTTGCCCACTTTACCTGTACCCCCTCACCTGTATTTTTTTTTGCCAGGGCTAGCTTAACTCTGTTGGCCATCTTATCAAAGTCAGCTCCTCTGAAGTCCCATATTTTTGCCTTGGAATGGGATGATTTAGTTTAGTGGCCAAACTGAACCATACCATCTGATGGTCATTGACCCCCAGGTGACCTTCTACCTCTGTGACAGTGTTGGCTGACTCCTCCTTCTTTTTTTCTTCCAAGTGAACATAAAATTCTGTTGGTAGTCAACAGATTGTGTTTACATTTAACAGGCTGCATTCATATTTTTTAAGCTTCATTTTAGCATCGTACTCCTGTGTAGCATATTTCATATCACTTTTCAGTTTGTTGCAATAAGCTGATTATTTAAAGGAGGCATTATGCATATAGGGAGTAATAACCCAAAGGCAAATTACTGGCTTGAGGGGAGAACCAGGGGTAACAAAAAAGGAAAGAGACCTGGGGAATCACTATTTAAGACAACCTGAAAATTTAGAATTAGTGTGACAGTGCTGCAGGGGAAAGCACTCAGAATGTTGGCATGCATAGGGAGGGGATTTACAAGCAGAAAGTGGGAAATGATCATGCCACTACACAAAACCATGGTCAGACCACACATGGAATGTTGTACAGTTTTGGAGGCCATACTTGTAAAGGGACAAGGACAGGATGGAAAGGGTCCAGAGAAGGGCAACCAAAATGGTGAAAGGGCTGCAGGGGAAGACATATGAGAAGAGACTGGGGGAGCAGGGCCTGTACACACTGGAGGAGAGGGGGGAAAGGGAGCATATGGTTGAGACATTCAAGTACTTGAATGAAAGATACAGGGTGAGTGTTGACAGCATCTTCAGAATAAGTGAGAAAAAATCTACTGGGGCATGCATACAAACTGGATGGGGGAAGATTTAGAGGGGGCATCGGGGGGAAATTCTTTACTAAGAGGGTTTTGGGACCATAGAACAGACTAATGGAATGGGTGGTGTGAGTAGATACAGTGGACAAATTCAAAAGAGCTTGGGATACATACATGGGCCTAACCGACAGGAGGCAGGATGAGAATGGAAGCAAAGGGTCTTCCTAGAGGGGATTTCAGGCAGACTGGATGGGTCATGGGGTCCTTTTCTGTCAACAAATTTCCATGATTCTATGATTCATTAAACAAAAATAAATGTAACAGCTCAACCATTGCTCATTCACAAACTTTAAATCACATTTTTAATTTAATTTTTTATCTGCATATACCTAGACATGAAATTGCAAAATTTCATATGCAAAATATTTTGTGAAATTTCTCTGTTTCATAAAATTTTTCACAGGTGTGAAATGCAAAAGTTTGCATAAAGAGTGTGAAATGTCACTTGCAGGGCACAATATTACACCCAGAAAACAGTGACATTTGCCACTCACAGGGGAATATCGTGCCATTTTCATGAGAAATTTTGCATTCCAAAGGTGAAATTTCATAATTTTGCTCTTGCAAAACATTTTACAGAATGGTGGAATTTTGCAAAATAATTCACGTGGCAAAATTGTTGATTCTGTGGGAATTTCACTGATGAAATTAAATTTTGCCACATCTGGGGCCAGGGATACTAAATTTGGCACTATTACTTGAGAGGTATTCTAATAATTTGCCACTTTTCATGGCATTGGGATGGAGTGTCTCAAAATTATTTGTGCTCAAAGTCTGTTATTTTATGTTTTGCAGGAACTTTAATGCCAAATTTTGCCTGCATACAACTCTGACTCCTTTGGAGCTAGACGTGTAAATTAGCACATATTACCTTTTTGTAATGATAATCAAATCTTCTAAATTTGGAGAGAATTGAATTAGAGATCTCTAAGTTGCAAGGATTCAAAATTTTACTCTGTACATATTTGCAAAATGTTGTGAAAACTCTCATAAATGTGGATATTTGTAACAGCTCTACTTTTGCAGGTATAAACTTAACATTTGGTATACATATCTTATGTCAGTGTATCCTGGTTACTAACACAACTGAATACTTTGTTTAGAAGTTTTAAATTTGCAGTACCCCCCCAAAAAGAATGCTCGTAACATTTTCTCAAATATGTACGGTAGCATATACATGAATCATCCAAAATGCTTTATGCGAAATTTAAAATTCACCATGCACATATCAATACTCATTTGATAAATTGGACTGAGCTTTTTGCAGTCTTTAGGGGACTATCCCCCCAACCCCTTAGCGTAGATAGACTGACTCAGTAGAACTTTGCAGTTTACATTCTTTCAAAATTTGATTTTAAAATGCAATGAATGTTTGACTTCATTTAATTCAGTCCATTTAAAGCTGTACATATGATTTTTGTCAGAAATGACCATGTGGTATAGGAGCTTAAATGTTTTGAATAATATGAAAAGTAATATGCATTACAGTTACAGTTACTAATTACTTTTATATAAAAGTAATAAGTTACTGTAACTGATTACATTTATTTCAAAGTAACTAGTAATTGTATCTGACTACTTTTTCAAAGTAACTTACCCAAAACTGGGCTAGTAATAGCAAAAAGTCTCTCAGGCAGTCCCCGCTACAGGTTTGAACTGCAAAACTGCCTTTCTTGCTTCAAACTAGATTTCCCAGACAATGGGACTTTTCTGTACTTGCCTCTGGAATCTCATTGCCTAGTCCCAACAACCTTCAGGCATTTGATATGATACTGTCCAATCCTCCTCACAGGCTGAGGGCTTCTCTCAGATGTGGCAGAGTTTAGTTACAAACAGTTCTTAAAACAGTCATTCTGACTTTCCAGATGGTAGAAAGCTTTCTGGCAAGTCTCTTGGAGTTCATCTGTGTAAGCCTTAGGCTGACTTTTAAAATCTATTTCCAGCTCACTCTGTGCTCTCCTGCCTCACTCAGAGGGTGTCAGGCAGAACTGCTTCAAACTGCATCTCCCCCAGCATCTGAGAAGAAAGAATGGTACCATCTCTTTGGCTGATACAGCTGTCCATCTATAAAATTAATATGCACTGGTACCACTTGACATCCGGTTGGATACCACTAAAGGTTCCAAGAACATAGTCTGGACCCTTACCCAGGAGCCATATCAGCAGTCCCTAAAGCTCAGTGAGTCTAGAAGGATGAAAGTTACCAAAATGGTGGCCACATACACAGTTGACATGGGGTCCCACATTTAAAGTCTTCTGGCAGGCAGAGTAGTTTAGCAAATTACTGTCTCATAGTCCAATATCTGCTCACTGCCCTGTTATCCAGTTGTGGAAAAGGTTCTGAAGAAGTCTTTCTCTGTCTGTTGCTAATACTGTAACACTAAGTCCCCAGGTGGCAGTCAGAAACATTCCTTTCCAGTGCGATCTTGGATGTTCTTAAATAATAGTGCATCCTCTTTGGACCAAAATGAATAAGCCCACAAGGCAGCATCTGCTATCCCTTTCCCTTTCAGATGGATCCAAGATTGAGGTTGTAGACTCTGTTAAATACCTGGCAGTTTACATAAACAAGAATGTTATCTTCAAGCTCTATGTGGACTCCCTGACTAAATCCTTACACCAAAAAATTGGTCTCCTGTGTCGGTTAAGCCCTTGCCTCACTAAAAAGTCATGTTTTCACATAGCTAACTCCACCCTAGGTATCCCGTCAAAAGGGTGACTGAGATTGAGCGACTCAAATATGAGTGACTCAGTCTCAGCACCTCTGTTGTGAGCTACCCTGAGAGGGTAGCAACAGGAAAGGGCAGGGCAAGAGGATGGTGACAAGATGCTGGAAGATATCCCTGAGATATGTGGGGGTGGCAAGAGGGATGGCTGCTGAGCTAGCCTAGTGGAGCAGTGGTTAGGGAGGCTGGCTTTGGTGAGAAGAGTGCAGGGTTTATGGTGAGCACAATGTTTTTGTGCTTTACTGTGCCATTTTCTTCTTTACATCCTGGTTCTGCCTGCTCCTCCACATTCACCCCACCAGAGTTAGGTATTTTAGTTGAGGGGTGTGGGGGCAAAGCCCCATGCATGAAATACTTAAGTTATTTCTGTAGCTGGGAAAGTACTTTGCTGCTGTTGTTTTTGGTGATGTACATTTGCCGTAACAGCGATCGCCCTTTGGCGATCATCGTTATCACATAGAGTCCTTCGACCTACTGCCCACCCAGCTTTACGGCTCCCCAGTTCTCCACTTTGTTAGACCCTCCAAATTAGAAAGGCTTGAGATGCTGAATCATATTATTGGTCATTTTGCATTAGGTGACCCTCCCATGGATCACCTTTGTAGAGTGCTCCTGTCTTTTAACTAGCCCTCTCTCAATGGGAGGCCGGAGTACTCCTCTCTTCGCTGGCCTATAAGCTGAAAAGCAACAAAGTTCCATCTTGTCTAAAAGACCTACTAACTAATAAACTAGGAAGGTGGCCCCTCAGATCCTTCTTCTCCCAGTCACTCCTCCAGGTCCCAAAGGTCAGGACTATGGCATGCAAAAAGGCTTTTGCAAAAACAATACCTGCCTTTTGGAACACCTTCTTAAAAAATATACAGGAATGCTCCACTCTCAGGAGCTTTAAGACAGGTCTAAAGGTGCACATATTTAAGCAATAATGCACAACAGGGTGTGTGTTGTGCTGGGATAACATCACATCTTGAGTGGTTGGGCATGAGGCTGAAAGCTGAATTCATCCAACAGCAAGGCATGATGTTATCCTAGCAAAACACAGACCCTGGAGTGCATTACTGCTATTATACAATGGCTTGTTTATATTAAAAATAAGATAGATAAGCATTTCTAAGAGATTTGTAGTTCATTTATCAGTGTGGAGGCATACACAGGAAAACAAATAGTTCTCTTTTGGCCAGTAGGTGGTACTGCTGATAAATGAGTGGATCTCCATCTTCGTCTGGCTGCCCCCCATACCCAGCCCACTTGCCTGTAACTTTTGCTTTTTTGTTTCTGCCATGCCTGGTTGTTCGTTCTCCATCTCAGTAAACAGATTTTATTTCAAACAGCCCTACTGTCTGTCCTGAGACTGGGTGACTTGTGTGACATGAAGCACAAATTGTGGTGGATGCAGAACGAGTGAGGAGAGGAATGAAACTTCCAGCTTTCAGAAACTGATCGGGTAAGTGGCTGGTAGCTTGTGAGGGAAAATAATGGTAAATGTGGTTGGTTTGTCTCCTGGCTCCATCTCAGTGCCACTGAAATTTATTTTGGATTGCTAGAATGAGAGGGAGATGACTATGGAACAAGGACTTATGGACCAGAGTGAGGGGTGGGCTTCAACACTTGGTGTAGGAGACACAGGCTTTTCCCCGTGTTCGCTGTGTACTGGAGAAGTTTGTAAAAGGAAGGATGCTGCTATGAATGACTGCTTCTATTACCTTTGAAAACAGACAGAAATATGGGAGGGGAGCTCAGGAGTGGGTTCTTAAAGTGAAGTCATGGACTGTAATGTGAGTAGTAATGGAAACAAACAGCTACGTGTTGTCTGTTTGAAGAAGCCATTGTTCATTTGTAGAAGCTGCATTCTTGTATGGAGTCTCCTTTCCCGGAATAATGTTGTAGTGAAAAAAAGGGGAGCGAGGTAGGGAATATGTTTATGTCCGTGTTGTGGGGCCATGATGGCTTATACACTTCTGCACTGTCATTCAGCAGTGACTGGGAGTGGCAAGAACTTGTGGAGTAACGTATGTGGATTGATTCCCCTAATGGCTGATGCGGTCATCCGTATGCTGGGACTAGACCCGTGATGTTGTACTGGGATAACATCATGTGTCCAGTCCCAGACTGACAAACTAGAAGCCAGCATTCTTTTTTTACACTGTGTAATAGTAAGTTATCCCTGAGGTTGCTGTCATTGATGGGCTTCCCTCATGTTGTACAGTGAAATTGGCCAGTGATACATTAAAATGTTTTGAACAATGTAATGTCTCTGTAGTGACCAGGCTGCTCAAATTAAGTTACAAAATACCATAGGATGATATTTTTGTGAATGTAATCCCCAACAAGACTGTATAGCTACCAAATCTGTATAGGTTTAGCAGCACTATCCGCCTGCCCTACTTATAGTACTCTGCCTGTATGCAATACTTAAAGGAGAAGTCCACCCAGAATGTGCAAAAACATATGTTATGTACAGTGTTTTGATATGTATGTTAAGTCCTAGTGTGTCCTTCCCTCTGTCTGCTGTTAGGAGTTTTTCCTAAATTAGCCTGCTAGCTGTACGGTAGTTTTATGACCCCAGGGAACTCCATCACAAATAGGTTTATTGGCTTTCTTTCTCCTACGATGCACTGTTTCATGTGACAGAGATGTAGCTATGCCCCCTAGATTTAGCAGGGTCTGTCACAGCTCAGCCACAAAGATAATACTTCTTTCAGAGAAGAAGTCACTTTGCTACATTTTGGATGAGTATAATCATTATTATTTTTTTATATTAGTACATTGTCCTGCTATCTTACAACCTATAGGGTGGTGTTCAATCTTTGCTACTTAGTACTGGTGCAAAAACTGAAAGTGACTGAGAGGAGCAGAGTAAACAGTGACATGATTCACACACACACACACACACACACACAAATACACACACACACACAGCAGAGCATAACAGGACAAGGTACTGATATCAAAAAATAATAATAATGATTACACTCACCCAAAATCTAGCAGTTTGTCTTCTCTGGAATAAATATTTTCTCTGTGGCTGAGCTGTGACAGGCCCGGTAACAAGACACTGGCTTACTGCAGGGGCAATTAGACATCACACCAAAGGGCACCCTGGGAAGACTAGGGGCCATAAAAAAAACAGAATGGCAACCTCCAAGGGCAATAAAACAGCTAGGGAAAGTTAGAAAAAAAATTTCTCACAGCCAGGGGAAAAGAAAATGCTGGGACTTGGTTAGAACACTGAAAAAAAGACTACTACATATCTTTTTCTGATTTTAACATGGAGTTTTCCTTTAATGTATATACTCTGTTGTCTCTGTCTGCCTCCATCCATATGTAACTATGTACAATGGTATGCCTCTTGTTATATTTTATATTCTGATGTAGAGCCTTTGGAAAAGAGTCTCTGACTCAAAGGTTGTAATCCGATTGTTTAAATAAATAAATAAAAATAATTCATGTCAGACTGCTCACGTTAAATTCCTAAAACCATATGATGATATTATTGTGTAAATAATCCTAATTTATATCTTGTACATTGATCTAATTCTAAAAACAGATTATGTATGTGTATTGTCCAGCATTGGTTCTCTGTAACCCAACTTATCCAATGTACTATAAAAGTCCAACCAGTTATTTTTTGTATTTTAAACTGATTGATGTTTAGTGAAGAAACTTTGCAAGTAACTCTGGGTCATTCCTGAAAAAGGGACTCCTGTAGGTCCAGTGGGTTTACCCAGTCAACAAAATTAAATAAAAATTCAAGTTCAATATAACATTTTATATACAGTTTAATCACTTTTTTCTTTTCCCCAAAGCATGTCTCTGCATTCCTTACTTGTGTACTGGGATTGCAGAGGTCTGGGCACATATGAGCCACTAATCCTGAGCTGCCAGGGCAGCTTTACCACAGAGCACTGTAGCACTAATAGGATTTGTGTGCAGACCACCAGCTTGCACATTGAAACAGGAGCCAGCTAGAGCATGCACAAACTGAGCTGCATGGCACTTTGCTGCTTGCTCAGTGCTAGCTGTGCTGCACCATCTGGCAGGCGGGTTCAACTATTTACAGAGACTCCTCTTGACCCACAGCAAAAGAAAAGCATGCATGCCAGGCTAGAAATCTCCCCTCATCCTCCCCCTAGAAGTGTAAAGTGCAATCTATTCAGCATCCTTATCGCAGGACTACTCCTTATAATCCTTACCTGGCTGTGTAACTTCTGCATTCGAGTACTCAGTATTGATAGGGAACCCAATACCATTTACTCCCTCAGAAACACAAATTAAGGGTGCTCTCACCATATAAAGATGATGGGTGCACATGCAGCATCTAGGAGATATTCAGTTTATAGAAAGATGCCACAGAAACATGGAATCCAGTCAGCACAATGCTGTAGAAACCAGACCTGTGCACTTTGATGATGATTACCATTGTCGATACTTAAGCACATTCACTAAAATACCACCAACAGCAAAATCTGGTTCAAGGTCAGTTGGCATTCATCTGTGTCCCTCTCCCCCCCGATCATGCCTGAAAATAGGCAAGAATTTGTCTAGTGCACTTACCCGGTCAACAAAGACTAAATAAATAAAACAATAAATGATGTGGTTTCACTTACTCCTTTTCCTGGTCAGGACAGGCATCTAGGTTGTTTTGTAGCTTGAAAAAAAAAGCTTGTCATGGATGTTATCCTCAGTTATCCTTACTATGGACAGCAACCTACACTTGTGTTCAATGTGGATAAGCCAACTTAAACATTCGTGTTTTTCATGTGCAATAAAGATGGTCAACGGTATTACCATTGACCATGCAGGTCTGGTTTCTCCAGCACTGGGCTGACCAGATTCCATGTTCCTGTGGCATCTTTCTGTAAATAGCGTGTACTCCCAATCAGTCCTAAACTATTACATCCCCTCTGCACCATGGGCTATTCTCAATAATCCTCTGTCACATATGGCCTGCCTTTCCAGATGGAAGAGTCACCTCCTGGGGGCCTTTTTATACTCCCACTCCATACCTCTACATACTTTACTATGGCTCCCTTCTAGACTTCCTTTTTGCATTTTGCTACTACTGTTACTGAGTGGTAATGCTGAAACCAATCTAGGCTCTAGTGCAACCCCTGAATACCTCACTGATCCCACTTGGAGTGTAAAAGGTGGTATAACAATTGCCCATATGAGCATACATACCCATCTCCCTAAGCTACAGGAGCTAGAGGCTTGGCTAGCCCTCTACAAACCTGACATACTAGGGATCTCAGAAATGTTGATAAATCCCTCCATCTCAGTCTCACTATAATACTTCATTTGTTATACCCCTTTCAGGCATGATCACATAGGAAAGAAAAAAGGAGGCAGTGTGTTGCTTCTTATCAGAGAATATTTGTTTGTTTGTTTTGTTGAATTTTGTTGACCTGGTAAGCCCACTGGGCCTAGAAAGTCCATTTTTCAGGGGCGACCGGGGTGGGTGATACAGATGGTAAGCAACTGAAACTGAACCAGTTTAAGGTGTTGGTGGTATTTTTAGTGAATGAGGAAATTTGGCCAGAACACCAGGGAAATTCCTCTGCTCTTTTCAATAAGTGCCATGGGATCATTAACATCCACCTGAACTACCACCAATCCAGGCAGATGGGACCTCGGTTTAATGTCTCATCCGAAAGACGGCACCTCAGAAGTGCAGCACCGCTCCCATGCTGCACTACAGTGTCAGTACTGGGATATTAACCCAAGTGCCAGATGTGGGAGCTGAACCCACAGCCCTCTGATCTCCCAGCCTCAGAGGAGAGTTGCTACCTACTAAGCCACTGACACTGTCAGCTTCCACCATTTCCACAAGCCCCAATGGTATCACTGGCCTGGAATGGATCATAGTGGAACTAACCCTTGTCTCCTGCATGAAATTGTATGTAGGATGCATATACAGTACAATCCCCCTAAGGTGGGCTCATCAAGACTTCAGCTACTCATAATCACAGGAAGCACCATATCCCCCACTAGGAATCTTATCATGCCTGGAGACCTTAATCTAAACTGGCTCAGTGATCATTAGACTGAGCTCTCCAAGCTCCTTAAATAGGTAAATCTCATATATTACATCTCCTGCTATACACGACACAACAGCTGGTCCACCAATCATTCTCTACTTAACTGGATCATCACAGAGTGGACATAATCTCAGCAACAGAGCACTAGCCAACTCTCTTTATAACCACTGTCCAATTTTCTGCACTTGGACCTGTAAGATACCCCATCCCCTTCCTAAAACCATATTGTTCAGGGATTTCTCTAACTATCCTCTGAGTGCCTCAGAGTGAACATACTGGCAGTTGATTGGTCCATATGTTATTCCCTAACTGACATGGACTCTGTGCTTGGATTTCTTTCCTCTCCACTGTCTTTTAGAGAAAACAGACACTGCCTGGTTACAACCCAACGGGTTAGGATTAACAACTCTAGGTGGCTATCCAGAGGACTATTTAGGCAAATGAAACAGAGGGACACTGATTGGGACAGGTATAAAGTTATCCAATCACTGAATTGGTTGACTTCATACTGAGGTCACCTCAATATCTGATAACAGGAGACCAAACTTCTTAAGGCATCCTACCTCAAAAATCAACAGACACACAATCTTGGTGACTCCTACAGATTTTGGTTTTCTATCAACTCTCTAATAAAAACAGACACAAAGCACTGTACTATTAACCTTCTCACAGACACAAGCTTAGCTATGAGTAAAGCAGCTTAGCAGGATTACTAAACTGGGAATTCACTAACCTTCAGCCCTACCTAGACAATCCTCCATTGAAAAACACTAATGATGCAGAGGTTGCCACTAATCCCAACACATCACCCAGTGCTCATTCCACTTTAAAGGTACCACCTCAAAGGATATTTATAGACTCAGGGATAACAGTTTTGGCACTTCTCACACTTAAATAAGAGACATAAAAGGGTTAGCAATTATCAATAGTTTTATTTTTCCTTTTCACCACAACAATATGTCGGCCTGTTCAGGCTCAGCTCAGAGTACAGCAGCAAACATCTAATATTTCAAAATATCCTTGTCTTTTATGAAGATAGTCTCATTTAGTTATCACTCAACTTAAATAGCCCACTAGGTCTATGGTCACATCTGATTCTTTAAAATGCCAATAGTGCAATATAAAAGTTTTGAAATATCAAAAACTAACATCAAATAACAACACCATGTATATTAAGATTAAAGCACTAGGACACTTTAAAAATCCCCTTGTAGTTTAAAGGTATCAAACATTCCATCTTCTCTTGTAGTTTACACAATCTTACTTAATTCTTGTATCACTATTAACAAAACTACTTACTGTGCGTCAGTTTACTCAGAAAGAAATTTCCTTACAAACTAATTTATGGCACACCAAACAAATTCCTTGTATATAGTAAGGGTTGAAACAATATGTAAAGAAAGAATTAGAAAAAGAAAGCAAGAGGATATGGACAGTATCTTATAGAGCAGGACTATATCCTAGAGAATTTATTCAGAGTTAAATTTAACTTTCAGTTTAAATTTCTTATATCTTTATATATATTTCTTTTTTGATGTCTTGTTTTTGGATTACACATGCTTGGGCACTTTGTAACCCCTTTGGGTGCTGGGAATTGTAAGGAGCAGTGCCAGGAAACCAATTTTCTTTACAAGAGAAATATTGACTTTATTATAGGTGTGTATTATTTTAACTGGGTTGTAGTATTATAATACAGTATTTTATAGAAAACATGGTATGAACTGGGTCTGTAAAAAATCTAAAATTGTGCACCTCAATAGATAAAGGTTGCAGATAAAAGTAGAGAGTGGAGTAAAAAAATGTATTTGTTATTTTAAAATCCACAAGAAATAAAGTGCTGAAGGATGCTGGACAAAGAGATGCCACTTCATTCATAAAGTTACTCTCTACATTTCCCTAAGAGAGAAAAATACAGTTTTATAAATTACTGTCTATTTTTCAAAAATGGCTTTAGTTCAGTATGATCACTGAATCCCTTCCTCATGTAAGCATCCATGTTAAAAATCCAAAAGTTTTCTCTTTGACTCAAAATTTCATTTCTATCACCCCCTCTTGGGCCCAAGACAATATGCTCAATTCCAATAAATGTCAACATGTGTTCATCTTTATTTTGTGCATTTTTCATATGGGTGGCCCAGACGTACTCCATATTCTCATTCTTAATTGTCCTTAGATGGGCCCCATCCTCTTTTTCATCTTTCTCTTTGTTTAACCAATGTAGTATGCCTCACATGTACAAAATGCCATATGCACTACAGAATTTCTATTGCACTTATTGATGTGATTAATGTCATGCATTTTTCCATCGTAAGGATTCTTAAACATATTACATTCATGGACATTTACACAGCATTTGCAATTTCTACATTACTTATACTCTTAAAGGGGCAACCAGTTTCTGGGTTTTTTTGGTTTCATTGAGGAGCTTACCAAAATATCTCTGAGGTTTCTTGACCTCCAATATGACATTCTGGAAAGTAGTTTGGATGTTTCTATTAATCTGGGGTCTGCCCCCAGGACATGCAGATTCCTGAAAATGGTATTTTTAACTTTCCCTGATCGCATGCTGTAAGTGGTGACAAAATTTATCTGGTTCAAAGTATCTATTTTTTTCCTTTGTTTCCTGTCACTAGGATCTTCCTTTCAATATTGTCACAGGCCATCAATGCTTTCTGTATCATAGCTGATGCATAACCCCTGGTAATAAATTGTTGCTTCTGAATTTCCAATTCATTTTCCAAATCTGTCAGTGTACTACAATTCTTTTAATTCAGTAAAATTGACTCTTGGAGATATTCTCTACAGTGTGGCATGGGTGACAGTTATTTGCCATGAGGATGATGTTTCTATCTGTATCTTTCTGAAACAAGGTTTTGCCAGTCTTGCCTTGTTGATTGACATTGATTTTAAGATGTAGGAAGGAGATCTCCTCATTGCTTGCAGTATGCACTAACCTTAAATTTGGATTGGTACCACAGAGGTCAGCGACTGTCAATGAAGAATTAAAAAAACAAAGAAACAGTCCTACAATCCTTTTCCATGAACAGAAATTTTGCTAAATTTAAGATGGAACTGCAGAAGGAATTGAAATTTCAAGAAAACAAGATCTGTGCAACAAAAAAGCATAAGTTAACAAGAGACAAGAACGATTATTTAAAGGGTCACATTTTCAGAGGTTCCAGAGTGTTCAGAAAAACAAAAGGGGGCAACAACAAGGACTAAGAGGTTTGAAAAAAAAATTGCACTTTAACCCGGTATCCATTAATGGTGAAAAGTATGGCAGCTTAGATTCAATGCAAAGAAGTGCAAAGTAATGCACCTGGAAAACAAAACCCAGGGGAAGAGTACACAATGGGGGGTGGGGGGTATGAACAACAACAAAAATTGAAAGGAATCTGGGGGTAGTCATATCAAATGACCTAATGGTAGGCAGGCAATGTGAGAAGACAGTAAGGAGGGCTGCAGGGATACTGGGATGCATAGGGAGAGGCATCACCAGTAGAAAACAGAAAGTTGTCATCTCTCTGTACAGGCAGTTGGTAAGTCCCATCTGGAATACAGCATGCAGTTCTGGAGACCCCATCTCCACAAAGACATAAACAGGATGATGGCAGTTCAGAGGAGGGCAACCAAAATGATGCAGAGTCTACATCATAAATCATATGAAGAGAGACTACAAAAGCTTAATATGTATACCGTTGCGGAAAGGAGGGGGGCATGATAGAAACTTTCAAGTACCTCAAGGGAATCAACAAACTCTAAGAGGCTAGCATCTTTCAGAAAAAAAGATGAGCAAGAACAAGAGGGCACAATCTGAAGATAGAGGGATAAATGGCTTAGGGGTGATGGGAGGAAGTATTTTTTCACAAAGAGGGTGGTGGACACATAGAATGACCTCCTTGAGGAGGTTGTGGGGTCAGAACAATGAGGGAATTCAAGAATGCATAAGACAAACATAATTACAGTGGAGGGTAGGAGGAAGAAGGCAGTTGGTCAACTAGGATACATAGCTTATTCAATATGTAGGAAAATGGGAAGACTGGGTGGGCTAAGAAGTCTTTATCTGCAATCAAAGTCTATGTTTCTATTTAAAGCCATCATCACCAATGCCAGGAGGAAAAAATGCGAACAGTGTAACAGGCAAGGCAAGTGGCACAAGTGCTCTTAGGGAACCACTGACTTTGAACATACAGAGGTTTTTGAGAGAGAGAGAGAGAGAGAGAGAGAGAGAGAGAGAGAGAGAGAGAGAGAGAGAGAGAGAGAGAGAGAGAGACAGAATCAGACAAGGGAAGAGAATGGGCCAATACCAACTGCAATATTATTTTATTTATTTAGTTTTGTTGACCGGGAAAGTGCACTAAACAAATCCTGCCTATTTTCAGACACGACCCGGGGGAGGGAGATACAGATGAATGTCAACTGACCTTGAACCAGATTAAGCTGTTGGTGGTATTTTTAGTGAAAGAGGGAAATTGTGGCCAGAACACCGGTGAAATTCCCCTACTCTTTTTCTGATAAGTGCAATATGGAGAACATGATAAGGAAGATAAGGTGCACAGAGGTTAAGGAGGTCAACAGCAGAAAAGATGCTATCATGAATAATGGAAGAGACAGAGGAAGAAGAAACAGCCTTGAAGAACATCATCAACCTATCAGATAGGACTCTTACAGATAGTGAGGTAAGTATGCTAAACAAAGGCTTATCTTTTGTTCCCACTACTGATTGAAACTTTTTTGAAACCATAATAGACCTGCACTGTTTATGTAGAGTGCTTAGCCTTTCTCTGTTTTTATTATAAAGGCTGGGATAGGCATAGGGGGAAGGTAAGGATCATGGCAGAGAGATGGGAGGAGTTGGAGGGCGGCAGGGACAGTAGGTTAAGCAGTGGCATGGCATTAAAGCAGACTTGATATACCAAATGGCCTTCTCCTGCTGGCTTCTTCATATGTTCGTATAAACACACTGAAATGGGTAGACAAGCAGCCATAGAAAGTGGTGTAAGTAATAGTGAAGTGGGATTGCCATTACTTGAAGCAAGTACAGAAGGTATAGAAACTTACCAACACAGGATGTACTGACAACTTTGATTGAGTTTGGAAATGATGAAGGAATGGGGAGCATACTGTAGTGACTACTGAAGCAATACAAATCACTGCTGTGAGAAGTAAACCAAGTACTTTTTGCCCACTTAACCCTTTGCAGTAACACTTTTCAAAATGTTTGCGCAAAAGAATTGGAGGAAATGAGAAGGGAAGACTTTGTACAGATATATAGCAATCTCCCAGGGGAAGAGAAGGAAGCTATCAAGTCTTTAAGAAATGATGACAGCATTACAGTCAAGCCAGCTGACAAGGTTTGTAGTGTAGTACTGCAGAACACAGTAGATTGCATAAAAGAGGTTAAAAGGCAATTAAGCAACATTGCATATTATGCCATTGCGAAATCTGATTGCACACACCACCTTAAAAGACAGGTGGATGATTTTTTGAATTGGGCTAATAGCAAAGGCCTGATTAATGACAAAGAGCTTAATTACCTTACCACAGTTCCCCCATTAAAAGTACAGTTCTACACACTTCCAAAGGTACACAAAACCCTCCTAGATCCTCCTGGTAGACCTATTATTTCAAGTATTGATACTGTCACTGAGCCACTAGCTAGGATGGTTGAAGACAATATTAAGGACATAGTGAATACCTTGCCTTCTTTTTTAAAGGATACAGATGTCCTTAGGGCACTATATGATATTAAATGTGAAAAAAATATTATGTTGGTGACACTTAATGTTGAAACATTATGCACCAACATATCACATTATGGAGGACTCAAAGACCTCAGGTACTACCTTAGTAAAAGAGTGGATAGAACAAGGCCAGAAACAGAGTTCCTTGAAGAACTTACTAGAATAGCACTTGAGGGGAATTTCTTCAGTTTTCAGAATGATATGTACCAACAAAACAGGGTACAGCAATGGGGGCAAGCTTATCTCCAAACTACACTAATTTTTATCTCAGGTTCTGGGAAGAAGGTTATGCATCAGCTATGACAGAGAAAGCAATGGTAGCCTGTGACAATATTGAAAGGGAGATCCTAGTGACAGGTTACAAAGGAAAGAAAAAAGAAATTTTGAACCAGATTAATGTTCTCACCACTTATAGCATGCAATCAGGGAAAGTTAAGGATATCATTTTCAGGAATTGTCATGTCCTGTGGGCAGACCCCAGATTAACAGAAACATCCAAACTACTTCCCAGAATGTCATATTGGAGGACAAGAAACCTCAGAGATAATTTGGTAAGCTCCTCAATGAAGCCTGAAAAACCCAGAAATTGGTTGCCCCCTCCCTAGAAGGTGTAAGAAATGTGGCAATTGCAAATTCTGTGTAAACATCTATGAGTGCAGCATGTTTAAGAATCCTTACGATGGAAAAATGCATGACATTAATCACATCATTAATTGTAATAGAAATTCTGTAGTGCATTTTTTACCTGTGAGGCATACTACATTGGCAAAACAAAGAGAAGGATGAAAGAGAGGATGGAGACCATTTAAGGACAATTAAGAATGAGAACATGGAGTATGTCTGGGCCACCCATGTGAAGCATGCACAAAATAAAGATGAGCATAGGTTGAAATTTATTGGAATTGAGCATATTGTCTTGGGGCCAAGAGGGGATGATTAGAAATAAAAATTTGAGTCAAAGAGAAAACTTTTGGATTTTTATCATGGGAGGTGACATGGAGAATGACTGAATGATCATATTGAACTAAAGCCATTTCTGAAAAATAGACAGTGATCTATAAAACTGTGTTGTTTTTCTCTTTTAGGGAAATGTAAAGAGTAACATTATGAATGAAGTGGCAGCTCTTTGTCCAGCATCCTTCAACACTTTAATTCTTGTGGACTTTAAAACAACAAATACTTTTTTATACTCCACTCTATACTTTCATCTAGAAGCTTTACCTATAAAGGTGCACACTTTTTGATTTTCACAGACCCAGTTCATATCATGTTTTCTATAAAATACTATATTATAATACAACAGCACAGTCAAAATAATACACACCCATAATAAAGTCAATATTTCTCTTGTAAGGAAAATTTTTTTTCTGGCACTGTTCCTTATAATTCCCAGCACCCAAAGAGGGCTGCAAAGTGCCCAAGCATGTGTAATCCAAAAGCAAGACATCAAAAAAGGAATATATAAAGATATAAAAACTGAAACTGAAAGTTAAATTTACTCTGAATAAATTCTCTAGGATATAGTCCTCCTCTATAAGACATTTTTCATATCCCCTTGCTTTCTTTTTCTAATTCTTTCATTACATTACATTACATATTATTTCAACCCTAGTATCTACAAGAAAGTTGTGAGGTGTGCCATAAAATAGTCTGTCTTTCGGAGTAAATTGGCATGTGCTAAGTAGTTTTGTTAATAGGGGTACAAGAATTAAGTAAGATTGTATAAACTACGAGAGGATTTTTAAAGTGTTCTAGTACTTTACTCTTAATACACATGTTGTTATTTTATGTTATTTATTGATATTTAAGAACTTTTATATTGCTCTTTTGGCATTTTAAATAATCACGTGACCATAGCCCTAGTGGGCTATTTAAGATGAGTGATCACTTAATGGCACTATCTTAGTAAAAGAAAAGGATTTGTTGAAACTCTAGAAGTTTGCTGCTGTACTCTGAGCCGAGCCTGAACAGGCTGACACACTGTTGAGGTGAAAAGAAAAAATAAAACAACTGTTACTTGGTTAAGTAACTGTTTTTATGCCTCGTATTTAAGTGTGAGGAGTGCCATGACTGTTCTCCCTAGTTCTGATTTATTGTCACAGCTCACTCATTACCTTGCTGCAGCTCTTACTCTGTCCTGTTTATAGACTCTGCATGGCACTCCCCAAATCCAGCAGTGCACACAGCGATGACCTTTGTCCCAGATTCCTGAAGCAGTTGCTAACTACATTATCACACTCATCACCACTGGCCTTTCTCTACACCATGCCCCTAGCTACCCCTTCTGTGAGGTCGTGGGGTCAAAAACAGTGGGGGGATTTGAGAATGCATGGGACAGATGTAGGGCAACTATAGTGAGGGGTAGGAGGAAGTAGGCTGTCAGTTAACAAGAATGTGCAGTTTATCCAATAAGTAGGGAAATGGGCAGACTCGTTCAGCCAAGCAGTCCTTATCTGCCATCAAAGTCTATCTTTCTATGTACCAAGGATATGGAAACAGGCCACAGTAGTCCCCATATTTAAATATGGGGATCCCATGCTCATGGAAAACTATAAACTTGTTTCCATACTGTCACACCTCAGAAAAGTGTTAGAGAAGAGTCTTCCAGCAAATGTCTGACTACACAGATAAAAATGGACTACTCTTCCCTCTTCAGCATGGTTTCAGAAAGGCATTTAGCACCACCACAGCCACAACCTTCTTCACTGACCACATTCTCAGATCTGTTGATGAAGGTATGCTAATTGAATCCATCTTCATCAACTTATCTAAAGCCTTTGATCTCATCAACCACAACCTCCTTATTCAGAAACTTGACACCATAGGCTTCTCTTGGAGGACTGCAGACTGGCTTCCCCATTACATTTCTGGCTAGGTCACAAAGTGCATGTGTCAGTGAGGCTCTCTCATCCCCCCAGAGGTGACCAGTGGGGTCCCACAAGGATCCATACTGGGCCCAATCCTATACTCCCTCTTCATCAATAACCTACTCCACATTAACCCTAGCTGTCTGAAAATCATGCATGCTGGTGATCTAATCCTGTACAGGAGATACTCCAGTCTTCTCTCACTGTCTCACTCACATTCTCATGATTTCACAGTCACACAGAATTTGTTTTCAGCTAACAGACTATTTGTTAACATTACACAAAGAAACCCAAAATCATGCTATTTGGGTCTAGACAGAAGCTCTCCAAATTACCCACACCAATAATCAACTTCTTCTCTATCTCAGCTCCTGATGATGCAGTCCTCAAGCATGTCAAAGGTTATAAATACCTGGGGGGGGGGTCATACTAGACCCTTCCCTAATGTTCATTGCACATATAGGAACAATAATCAAGAGAGTTTAACAGCAGGTTGGGGCTTGCTCCTGTGACATCTCCCAGAGCTCATCCAGGGAACTCACTTGACTAAACACTGCCTACGACTGCATCTGTCATTTTATTCTCTCTACCCCTCTAGCTACCCATCACTGATCCCTGTACATCTCCCTAGATTGGCTATCACCCCAGGCTTGATGTGACCTTCACCTAGGTGCCCTTGATACCTCCCTCTAGGCAGATTCCTCTATATCAAGCAATGCAAAAGGGTGATGAGGTCCTTGTCTCTACAACTGCTAAGTGTCCCTTACTCCAACACTATCATGGGCCAGAGAGCATTTTCTGTAGTGGCTTCTAAGCTTTGGAATAGCCTCCCCAACTCTATCCTTAACATAGTTTCTACTCTGGACTTCAAATCAAACCTATCAACAGCTCTCCTATCAAAATCTGTCTGCAATTGTACTTCACAACTGCTTCAGGACCTGTAGTTGTACCCCATAATTGCTCCCGTGCCTCTCACTAAACCTTTTACCCCTAGTAATATCACTGCCTGCCAACACTGGCCTGCCTTTGGGTGCTTTAATTAGCCTCAGTACCACTTACAGCACTTTTTCCCCATGTAAATTAAACCGCCTCATGGCTTCATATTATTAAAATGCTGTTGTTTGATACCGTCATTCTGTCATACTGTTGTTGTACTGACTGGCACCCTATACTGTCCCTAATATAAATCAAGCCTTGGATTTCTTAGTTTCCACCTTCACTAGAATTGTCAATATCCATGCCCCTCTGAAAAAGTGTAGGTCCAAGAGGATCAAGGCTCCCTGGCTCACCAAGGAAATTAGAACACTTATGTCCCATCGTGACAAGGTTTGGTGGACCTATAAGAAAAGTGGGCTGCCTGCTGACTGGCAAAAATATAGACAACATAGGAACAAGTGCTAACATTCAGTCCATTAAAGCTAAGCACCACTATTACAAACCCTTACAAACAGAGCACTTCTCCAACTCAAAGAAATTCTGGAGACAGGTTAATTCTTTGATCAAAGGAAAGGCTACTGAAGCTCTGAGCTCCATCTCAGCCAAGGGTACAACCCTTGTGGACCCTGGACTGGATATTCAAAAGGGTTGAGCAATGCACAACAGGGTTGTGCCAGAGCAAGTCAGAAAGTGCGCCATTCTGAGATATTCAGCAGGAGGCAGTTGCACCACTGAAAACATGCTGAGCAACAGCACAATGATAATGAAGGCATGCTCAACTGAAGAGGGCGGAACCATGCTTAAAGGGCACAGTGCGATGTTAAAATACTTGCGCACTGCGCAACAGTTGAGCAGGCAGAAGTTGCACGATAGCAGAAATGAGCCATAATAAAAGGGAGCAAGGAAGAGGAGCAAGAATGCTACAGGGAAGCCACATGAGGCAGAGGCAGAGACAGGCACAGGGAAACAGGGAGAAAGAGGGCAGACCAGGGAAACCACACCACACAAGAGGGGCAAGGGAAGGTGTGTAGGGCCACAGACAGCAGAGGCCAGTAGGTGTACCCAGTGCAGGAGAGGTAGCAGTCAGGACAGCAGGGGGAACAAAGCAACATCAGCTGGGGGGAACACAAGCCAGGGATATGGAAAGTGCCACCTTCCACACATGGGGGGTGAGAAGGCAGCATGCTGAAGGGGGATGTGGCCTTGGAAGGGCCCGTCGGTGGTATGCCACCAATGGGCAGTACCGAGCCCGCACCAGCTTTGAGCTGTACAAGGATGCTGAGATTATGGTCTGGTACCACCTGAACAAGGCAATACTGAGGTGGCTCTGTGAGCTGTGCAGTGATGTGATGCAGGCACCCAAACGATGGAGTCATGCTCTGTCAGTGGAGACAAAGGTAACAGCCTGTATGTGCTTGCTCTGCGGGTACCTTCCAGAGACCAGCAGGGGATACCTCAGGCTGCTTACACTGTTTTGCCACGTCATGCATCCTCACCCAGTTCCTCACAGCACAAGCTGCTACATGCTGTGGGATTACATCCATTTCACAGCACTGTGGTGGAGCACTCAGCAAACATACAGGAGTTTCACAGGTAGCACTTGTACCTGGCATGCTAGGGTGATAGACTGCACCCATGTGGCCATACACACACCACCTGGCCCTGATGGGGGCCACCCACATGAATCATTAGGGATATACAGTGTCAACTGCCAGGTGGTGTGTGACAGTGGGCATCATCAATGTTCAGCCATGCACCCTGGGGAGCATATGATTCCTTCATCTGGCACCAGTCGGCACTGTGCCACTGATTCAGGTGGTGACATCCCCACAGGTCATCTAGTGGGTGAGTTTGTATAGAACTGACATATCATGGGCAGGGGGTAAGCCAGAGGTGCCATGGGGTGTGGCCCACAGGACTTGGGGCAGTCTGAGCCTGAACAAGACACTAACCTCCACTATCTCCACACATGGTGACAGTGGATACCCACTCCATCCCTGGCTGCTCAAACCCTATGGCCCACATTATCGCCAGCAAGTAGCTGTGGGGTTCATCACACCGCAGCATTATTGGCGGGTGTTGGGATACTGAAGGTGCGTTTCCTTTGCCTGGACACCTCTGATGGTGCCCTACGTATAGCTCCCTCAAAGGCCTGTGGGTATTCCTGGCCTGTTGCATCCTGTACAACATGGCCAAAGGGCTGTGGGATAGCCGGTACAGGTCCAAGGGGGACAGTTATGGAGCGGCACGGTGGCGCCAGTGACTATGGGGATGGGCAACCCCTTGTCCGGGACGGGATCTCTGACTGATCCAGCTGACAGCTGCACCAGGACACCATCACAGAGGAGCACTTCAGCCAACACAGGTAAGTCTTGGTGCTATGTGTAACTCCTGGTGCAGTTGGGGCACAACCCACATCGCACATGGAACACACCTGGGGTTTTTTATGCTGGCAAAAGGGATGTACGGCAGAAGCACACACACACATGCAACCAGGAGGGTGTGTAACATACACACATGGATGGACACACACACACACACAATAGGGTAACAAAGTGCACAGGGGCCAGGTGCAAAACAAAGCCAGAACACAAACACTAGCAACACACATGTCCACAGACCTACATGTCCATTGACTGTCTATGTGCATGTGTCAGATGCTGGGCACCATCCACATTGGTGTACAGTGCAATGCTGCACTGCATGCATGCATCGCACTGCGTACCTGTGGACGGCAGTCGGGAGGGTGTGCGGGTGGACTATGTGTCTGCGTGCAGGGCAGGAACCACCGTGCACTGCCCACTGGAACACACAATGCACACAGTGGGCAGCACCGAAGCCAGTGCCTGCGCTGGGAGACAGGTTAGTCTTCTAGGCACAGTGCCACGTCTGGCCTTGGATGTGTGGGTGGCCTGCTGAGACCCAGCAGCACTGGCAGGCTGACCATGGGCCTCATGGGGTGGCACTGATGGTCCACCAGTGGTTCCACTGCGTGAACGCGACTGTGCCCACACAGGGGTCTGCAGCACACTGAACATACCTGCACTAGGAGTGCTCGGGATGCCCACAGCTGAACCCGGCATCGACAGGGTGGGTGTCGCGCAACACCAGGAATGGGGAGTGGATAGTGAACTGCATGGTGTGAGTGATGGATGGGCACCTGACTGTGTGCCCTTTGTGACCATGACAGCGATGAACGTCTGTGTTTGCCTGTCAATGGCAACGGTCACATCCTCCTGCAAATGGTCAATCCATGACAGGATCCTATCAGTGTCCCTGCTGTGTTGTTCCACTTGTACTCAAAGAGCCACACACAGGTACTCCCAGACATTGCAAGCTGCATCTGCTGCTGTAGTGATATCTGCAGTATGCAGGTGTGCTTTCGTCAAAGTTGTCTGTCACTGCAAGCATCCGTCCATATCAGGGTATGGCAGGGCCCGATGTTCAGCACCCCTTGAGGTGGGCACTCCTGGGACCAGGTATGGGCAGATCCACAGGCAGTGCACTAGATGCCACCACTGAGCCTGAACCCCAGTCCCGGTGGGCTACTGCTGCCCTCCGCCTGCTGTGCCCAAGGGATCAGTTGTTCCTTCACTGTTGCCGCAACGGTCGCATCACTGACCAGCCACGGTGCTGCACCACTGGTGCTGACAGGGCACAGCCTGGGACTGTGCTGACGCGCGCTTGGCACACGTCAGAACCAGCTAGGTCCATGGGTGCTGAGTTGGCCAAGCTGTGTGTCCATTCCGCATGGCACACACATGTCACTGCCTCATGATGGTCATTCTGTTCTCGTCATTGGTGCAGGTCTCTTCCACAGCCACAGCTACAGCGTGCTGGTATCCTTGGACACCAAATGCTGAGACACGGGAAGGTCTCCCCACCTGTCTGAGCGACATCTCCAGTGTGGACAGCCAAGCGGACCTACTGCAATGCTCGCGGATACCTGTGGAGGTGAATGGTTTCCTCCTCCAACTCCAGATGACTGTCACAGTGGACGGGCCCCACAACTGACTGACCCCTGCAGGCGAGCAGGATCTGCTAACAGAAGTAAGGTCACATTGGTGCGTAGTGGTCTACCTCCCCCAGACAGACCATGACTTCCATGCAGTTATGGGCTACCACCTGTCTGGTAGCCACCTCCTGGACCGCCCTCTATGGCACTGCACTGCATGCTTGCAGCAAGCCTGTCCTCTGCTGTTGTCAAGCTGCCACCTCGGCTGGCCCCGCCTGTTGCAGCATGTGCCGCCTGATGGCAGCCACCTGCTCCTTCACCCTCCTCCTGTCAGTACCCATCTTCTTCTTAAACTGCTGCGAGGTTCTGGTGGCTGCTGCCCATAGGTTGACCTTTATGCCACCCCCACCATTACAGCACAGACTGAGGGTGCCCTGCATCCACTGAGCAGTGGCTCCTGATCAAAGGTATGCCTCGAAGTGCTTCTGTCTCAGCCTTGGTGAAATTGGGCCTCCTCTTCCGCCCACCATCATAGTCCTCCTCACTCCAGACCTCACTCAGTCATTATTCCAGCCTTGTATGAATGACAGTGGTTACCTGTGACTGTGCAGTACAGCAGAGTCCTGATACCACAGTCCAGAACCCCACACATACGCAGCTCAGCAACTGAAGCTGCGGTAACTGAATATGGCCACTGCAGAACAGTGCTCGCAGTTTTATAGTGCAATCCATGTACCATTGGGTGAGGAGCAACTTTAATGAGATGCAAATCATGCTGCTGTGCCCATTGCCATGACTGATCGAATGATTAGCATGTAATTGCTGAATATACGCTTTTTCGCTTTTGCATTGTGTTGAACGTGCTGGAGCCAATGGCGCGGTTCTGTGGCATCGTAGTACACCTCACTGTGCATGCCCAGGTAGCTTTCAGGTGTCTGCCATGCTGATGATGCTGTGTGCAGTGAGCAATGCAGAGCATGGCCACCATTGTGCCAGTGCTATGGAAGGTCACTACATGGCGCTGTGGCACAACTGCATGATAGTTCTGGCTGCTGGCACACGGGCAGCCAATCATGCTAGAGTGCATAGATGTCTGATGGTGCTGTGGGCTTGCACGAGACCCATGACCCTGTGCCGACCTTTTGCCCCTGGGCGCTAGCCATCCAGGCATGGCTGCATCTCTATGCGCTGTTCAGTAACAGCGTGATAGGGAATGGTGGCGCTTGCAGAGCAGCAGTTCCACGTGGGGTGCCACGCTGCAGAGAACTATTTGCCTACTATTACGAGTTGAGATGGCATGCGGGAAGTCCCTCAATGGGTGCCTTGGGCTGGCCAACCTTGTGGCCATTGTGGAGCCACACTATGGCCCACTCTTTGGCAAAGAGGCAATGGACAGGGCCAGGACCCAGGTTTGGCAGGAGGTGGCCACTGACCTGGAGGCAGCCACTAGACACAGGAGGACAGCGGAGCAGTGCAGGCACTGTTACGGGGACCTTAGGAGGAGGAGGAAGCCGGAACTACTTGCCCATCTGCAGTCTCATGCCAGAAGGGGCATGGTGCCGTGCCCAGGTGAGTGACACATCTACACACTTGTATTGTCCATATGGGTAACACTGTCTTATGTGTCCAGAACATAGGGGAAGGATAGTCTAGGGTTGGCTGTGGCGGTGTTTACAGGGTATGGGGTGGGTGGGTCTGGCTGGGTGGGTGGCGCACACATTGGGGCAGAAGGACTTTGCTTTGGGTTTGTACTGATGTTTTTCTCCCTTTTCTCCCACAAATGGCCTGCGCGGTGGAGGACATGGTGGAGCAGCAGCAGGTGGAGGAGGAGGAGGGCGCAGCATACAGGCATGTTGGGGACCAGCACAGTACGACAATGTCCGATGAGTGTGAATGCCATGACACCATGATTACTATGTGCATGCTGTGTAACAGGGTGGGAAGCAGGGCATGGCTACCATTCATGGACACCACTGCTATGCACGCGACATGTGACAGTCAGCATGTCAGTGGCACTGCATGTCTGAGTGTGTCAATGGTGGTCCATAAGTACACTGGAGTTTAAACAATGGCTGGCACTGCCTGTACACCACATATTACGTTACTGTACGGCCTTGGTTGTGCCTGTGCTGTGCTGGACATGGGCAGTGTGTGTGTGCCGGTGGTACACACATGGCTGTTTTGCCTGGTTGGGCATGTCTTGAGGACACAGTCATGGATGGGCACACACCATCTGGGAGCATGCGCATGGCTGTATGCCATGCATAATGGAGTGGGCTACAGGGGGATGGACAGTCACCTGTTGGCTCTGATCCCTCATCCTAGGTGAACGGATATCCCTGCGGATACAGCAGGCTGTGCAGGAGCTGCTGTAGGTGGCACGGGAGTCCCTGTCCATACTGAGGGACATATAGCAGCATGGGGTCAGGAGGAGGAGGAGATGGCCCAGGCTACAGCCCCAGGCAGAGGAGGACCAGGCTGGCCGATGATGTCTGCAAGACCTGCCTGCAACTTCCCCCCTTGACCAATCCTCACACCCCACCTTCCTCTCTCCTCTATGTTTCACTCCTTCTTGTGACCCACCCCCACCTTTGTTTGTGTCCCTCAATTCCCCATTTGTATATGCTAGTTTACTGTATATAGTTGTTTTTATTTTTACAATAGACATATTTTGATATGAATACTGTGGTGGTCTCTGATTTGCAGCTGGCTATAGGTGCTCATCTGCAGTGGTGTGTGGCATCTGGGGTGGTTCAGTCATGGTGTGTGTGTGTGTGTGTGTGTGTGTGTGTGTGTGCATGGGGAAGTGTCTCTGGTGTGGGACTGGCTATCAGTCAGTGTCTGTGGTGTGTGTGTGTTGTTCCCTGTGCATTGCATTACTGTGTGCAGTGGTCCATGGTGCATGCTCTGTGTCCATTGTGCCCCTGTCAACGCCATCCTTGGCCTGTGAGCTGACACCCTTGGATGTCTGTAGCCTGCAAGTTCTACTGCCTTGTCAGTGGTGGCTGTCCTGCAGGTCATCCACTGTGACACTGTCTATGCTGTGTTGCCTCCTGTCATTGGTGTGGTGCATATTTGCCTCAGGTGACACTGTACACGCAGTTGCTGTCCCACCTCCATGCTGTGGCTTGTGTGTGTTGCAGGGGCTGTGCACCACTGCCTGTGACTTGTTCTTCAGGCATATGATGGTGGCGTACAGGACCACAGTGTATGCACAGGGTGGGTGTCACCCCTGTGCCATGGAGGACTGCAGGCTGTGTGTGCTCAGTTTTTATGAGCCCACACTGGGGGCTTGGTTGCGACACTACTGCATCCCTGTGTTATTCTCCCCATGGGTATGGGTGCGTGTTTGCCCCTGCACTGTGTTGCATCCAGTGTGATGCATGCTTCCATGCACTACTGTGGGTGTCTGTGCTGGCTGCTGTGGTAAGTGGTGGGTCTGGCTGTGACACTTGTGTACTGTGCAGGGTGCTGTCTCAATGGTGGTGGTGTCAGGGGCGCACCCTTTCCCGTGAGGGGTACCTCTTGTGCCGACACACGGTCAGTCTCTCAGCTGTGCCTCACAGGGATTGTGCATGTTGGCACTGTGTCTGCCATTGTTGCATTGCCATGTGCTGCCACCCACTGCTGGGTGCTCATGGTGGGGCTGGCTTGTATGGGTCTGTGGTACACAAGGTTGCAGTGTGACAGTGGGGGTGGTGTGTGCATGGGGTTTCCTGCAGTGGTGGTCCTAGAATTGCCTTATGACTGTCCCATACATGCTTAAGATTCCACCACTGCTTTTGACTCATGACTTTTCCTCCGGAAGCCCGCCCACATGCATCCCACAACCCTCTCTGTGAAAAAATACTTGTAAATTACCTCTAGGCTGCCCCAACTAAATTGTGCCCCCTTGTTTCACACACACCTCTTTTTGAAAATTCTACCCTCTTGGACTTTGTTGATTCCCTTGAGGTATGAACGTTTCTATCATATCCCCTCTCCCTCCTTTCCTCGAGGCTATACATAATAAGCTCCTTTAGTCTCTCTTCATATGTCTTCATGGACCCTGCACCATTTAGTTGCCCTCCTCTGGACAGCTTCCATCTGTCTATGTCTTTGAGAAGACTGGGTCTCCAGAACTGCAAGAAGTACTCCAGATGGGGTCCTGACCAGCTGTCTGTCACAGAGGGATAATAACTTCCTCTTTTCTACTGGTGATGCCTCTCCCTGCCATCCCAATGCCCCCCAGCCCTCATTGCTGCCCTCTCACATTAGCATGCCCACCTATAGGTCATCTGATATAGAATACCCCCAGGTCCCTTTCCATTTTGTTGTTGTTAGTGGTCTCACCCCTATTGTCACTCTTCCCTGGGTTTTGTTTCCCAGGTGCATCCTATCACTTCTTAGCCATTGAATCTAAGCTGCCATACGTTTGACCATTCCTCTAACCTTGCCAAGTCCCTTTTCATCCTTTCCACCCCACCTTGCATCAACTCTGTTGCAGATCTTTGTGTCATCTGCAAGAGACATACTTTCCTTCAGTCCCTCTGAAGTATGTCATATAAAGACATTGAAGGATGAATACTAGACCCTCAATTCCACGAAACCCTGCTTTCATCAAGTGGACTCATTTATTATTACTCTCTGTCCTATTTTCCAGCCAATTTTACCAGGCTGTCATCTTGGGACCACTCCCAGGCTAGCTAACTTGTATATTAATATTTTGTTGCGACGATCAGATGTGTACTGCTAAAGCCTAGGTAGGCCATGTCCACAGCCCCTCCTGATCTACTACTTTGGTCACCCAGTCAAAGAAATCTATCAGATTTGTCTGGCATGACCGTCCTGCTGTGAGATCCATGCCTGCGGTCCTGTGCCCCTCTGGCCTCTAGATACTCAACATTTCTTTCCTTGTAGAGTGATTCCATCATTTTCCTATCACTGAGGTTAAACTATCAGTCTATGGTTCCCTGCTTCTGCCTTGCTCCCACTTTTGTGAAGGAATCACATGCCCTCCTCCAGTCCTCAATTACCCCATCCTCCCATGATTTATTCAAAACAGGGTAGTCAGTGGTGTCACTAATTCTGCCATAGTTCTTTTTAGAATTCTGGGATGAATCCATCAGGCCCATTGTTTTGTCCACCTTCAGTTTTAGAGTTCTTTCAGAGACCCTTTCTTCTGTAAATGGGCTAGTATCAACTTCTGTATCCAGTGTGTTTCTACTGTTTTATTCTAAATACCCCCTCTTCCTTTACAGCAAATATGAGCAAAATATTTGTTTGGTATCTCTGCCTTTTCACAGTCTCCCTCTGCCCTGTCCCCCTTTTAAGCCTCACTATCTCCTCCTTTGTCTTCCTATGTCCCTGATGTACCTGTAAGGTTTGTCCCCTTCTTAACTGGGTTGGCTTCATCTTTTCCTTGGTTTGGGCCTTTGCTGTTTTGTTGCCTTCCACATTCCTTTTACTTTAACTGATACAGTTCTCTGTCCTGCTCCTTCTGTGAGTTCCTTGTACTTCCTGAAGCTTTCTTTTCTCTTGAACCTTCACTGCCACTTCCTTTGGGAACCATAGTGGTTTCTTCATTGTTTAGTTTTGTTTATTTGCTTCACACAAAAGGCTTGTTGCCTCTGTGATGGCATTTAATGCTTCCCCATTGTTCTTCCACCCTCCTTCCTGCCCATTTGCTAGTGCATTCCTTAGGCACTTACCCATTTCAGCAAAGTCAGCCTCCTAAAGTCCAGTACTTTTTGCCTTATGTAGCTTGACTCTGTTACTGTGTTTATTGTGAACCAATACCACTGTTAGATGGTGGCTGGTTCCCGGATGGCTACCTTCTACATCTGTGATCCCTCTTCATCTCCATTTGAGGAGACCAGGTCTAAGATTGCTCCTCTCAGTGGGCTCCAATACTAATTGTCTAAGGCATGCCCTCTGTAGGGGCATCTAGACCTTCACTCTTAGTGGCTGCAGCAACTGCACTCCAGACAGCATCTAACTATTCAGATCACCCATCAGCAATATCTTACGCCATATAGTAATACTTCTATCATTTTCTTGTCCATTTCCTCCCCTGAGAAGGGGTCTGTATACAACCCTGTGAGGATTGTGGTGCCATTGCCAGTCTCCAAATTTACACAGTGCTTCTTCTCTCCCTGTTTTCTCTTTTGTTCTGTTACTTTGATTCCTTCCCTTATATGAGCTACTCCTCCTCCTCTTTTACCTCTCTGTCTCTCCATAGATAGTGTATCCGGAATGTTTTAAATCCAGTCATGGTTTATTATGAACCATGTTTCTGTAGCTATACCATGATATCAGATCTTCCTCCATCCAAGGAACTACTACTTCAGGAAGCTTGTTACCTCAGACTCATGGATCGGTACTCACATTGCTTTCCATTTTTGATGGCTTTACTTTCTGTTGCAGCATCCCCCAACTGACCTTTCTACCTCGGTCTTCTTCCCATTTAGTACCCTGTTTTTGTAGGGAGGCTGGGATTTTCCTGCTGCTTATCAGTGCGCTCCCCTTGACTAGTTTAAAGAACTTGCCAATGAAGCATTTAAACCCGATTGCTCAAAAGACTTGTTCCTTCCTGGACAGATGCAGACCATCCTGCCAGTATAGGCACAGTGTCTCAGGTGGAACCCAGTCCCCAATGAGCCAAACCCCTGCTCCACACACATTTTTTCAATACTCATTAAACTGCATGGTGCAAAAAGTACCTTGCCTCATTCATGCCATTTACAGGCGGCACCTCTGAGAAAAGAATACTGTGTGTGCTACATTTGTGAGGCCCCTCCCTAGTTCTACAAAGTCCTTCCACTGTCTGATCTCATGTTGAGCCAAGTCATTTGTCCCTAGGTGGACAATGACATCCAGCTCAGACTCCTGTGCAGCTGTTCTCGTGATCCTGAGGATGCGCTCTGTCCCTACAGCCATGGCACAGGCAGGCAGCACTTTACTTCAGTTTTCCCTGCTCCCCCAGTTCTATCCCTAATAATTCGAGTCCCCACCAGGAGCTGCTTCCTTTCCTTGGTGGCATCCTCTGCCTCCTTCCTCTGGGCCTCCCTTCTAACAGGTGTCCTCAGCCTCCTTAATCCCTCCATGGGTGCATCCATGGGGGAGCTGTGCTCCCCAGAATGGTGTATGGATTGTGGGAGGGAACAACTGACTGGTGTGCCTCTGTTCCACCCTCCTCACCCCTCCCTGGGCCCACTGTGGTCCAGCTGCTGTGCCTCTTTGCAACCTCCCAGGTAGTGGTGGTGGCTCTAGGTGCTCCTGGATGGGGGGTTCCCTTCCTACCATCCAGTCTGGCCTGGGGAAGGTTCTCTTACTGCTCTCCAGTGTGGCCTGAGATGGGCTTCCTCCCTCAGGGTAGTGAGTTGTCTGCAAATGGGCAGCATCTCAGCCTCCAGAAAGACTCCGGAAGACTGCTGCCCCAGCCATTACATTGCACTACTCCCCACATGACTATGTTTTGTTTTTTTAGTTGCTTTTTGTGTGTGTGATTGGTTTGTTATATAGAAATATATATATATATTTATACAGTAATATGCAGTATATTTTCAGTGCTGTGTGCTAGGAGGATGTAACTGATATGCCTTGCACTCTTGAGAAATGATGTCAAGATCCAGGTATAAAGGAACTATTTCCAGGGTGGGTGGGGTGAGGGTGGGAAGGGGTTGGGCCTAAACTGTGCCCTCACAAAACAATCAGCTAAGAGCTCTGACCCACCGATGCGATGAGTGCCTTCCTGTCTGCAAGATACTATACACAACAATTTGACAGAGAAAATCCCTGCTAATCAAACAGAAAAAAATCCAGACATCCAAGTCAGACAGAGGTAAACCTCACCAGCCCCAAAACAGCCTGGTGGTTTGTGCTCTAAAGCAGTCAGCCCCAAAATAAGTCAGCTGTGCTTTGAACTCTTCCTGCACTGAAAATGTTAAAAATTGTAACAAGACTGTCTTTTCCTGATAATTGTAAATTCCTTATTTCACCTTTCAGTTAGAAGCAGCCTCCACCTGCAGTATATCTGCTACAAACCAAGGACAATTGAAAGGTTCCCTCCCTCTGTTGTGAGCACAACTTGCTTTCTTGCAAATCCTATGTTGCAGCTCCTAACAAGAGAGAGTTTGACTGGGAAAAATATTAGCTGTTCTGATGAGTTTGATATAAACACTAGCTTATAATACTATAGTGCTCAAGTCTGTTACCAAAGCTATTGGTTGATTAAGTCTCTGTGATGTAATCACTTCCTGAGAAAGTTTGGATTGCCTTTAAAAGGCAAACAAAGATAAACACAGAAAACAGTTTATGTCTAGGTCAAATACTACAACCTGTACCTGCACTTATTTCAGGATTTGTGACAAATGTTTATTTAGAGTTTAAAATCTTCCTGCACTGAAATGTTAAGAATTGTAACAAGACTGTCTTTTCCTGATAATTGTAAATTCCTTTATTTCACCTTTCAGTTAGAAGCAGCCTCCACCAGTATATCTGCTGCAAACCAGGACAATTAGAAGGTTCCCCTCCCTCTGTTGTGAGCACAACTTGCTTTCTTGCAAATCCTATGTTCAGTATTGCAGCTCCCAACAATAGAGAATTTGACTAGGAATAATATTAGCCCCATGGTGCCTTCTGGATCGAACTACCCTGATACGGTGGCCCCCCTCGTCCATCTTCCCCTGTTTGCAGCCCCCCACCTTCTTCCCTCTCCTACAAACACTTCCCATTGCTCTAAAGCATTGATATGTATCATATTGGAGAGGGGGAGAATAAAAAGGGTGGAGGACGCAAAGAGAGGAGGATGAATAGCACACCATCGTGGGGACTGAGGGCCGACACATGCCGCTACTAAACAATTAAAACCAAAATCCATAAACCCACTAAGCACACCACAATAATCAAACTGAGCAGAATAAAATAAATATCCCACCCCAACATGAAACAAATCAAATAAATTCAAAACTTAATCAAAATATACAAACAAATAAAAAAGCCAACCTGACCCTGAAGAAAATCAAATCTGGACTAAGCGAGAGGACTCAGAAATAAAATAAAAATATAAATAGAAGGGTTTTCTCACACCCCAACTTAACCAAAAAACAAAAATTAAATAAAACAAAATTATTTACCCCCTTCCCCAGCTCTCTCACAGCCAGAGGAGAAGAAAATATACATTGGCACTCTCACTACAAAGTATAGATGTTATTCTTAACAAATCATAAAAACATTTCGAACTTCAAAGAAAACAAATAAAACATCCCTTCCCCCCAATACTCTCATGACCAGGGAGTGAAGGGAACATTCAAATTTAAATAAATGGACACAAGGTCCTCTCACAACCTCATTGTCGAAATAAAAGTAAGAAGTCCTCAGTTTGCCAAGCACAGAATAATTTTGTTCTCAGGTTTAACAAGCATTTTTCAATGCCAAATGTTGCTTGCTTGTATGAGCTGTTTAAGTATTTGGAAGTCACTGGAGTGCAAATATTGAAAATTAGCGAACTTACGAGAGTACATAGGAACTGCGCAACGCACATTCGTAAAACACTAATTTTTAGGAATTTTTTCACCTAATTTTCAACATAGCCATTTTAAGACCTCTGCTCATGAACAGTGTCACTGTGATTTTCTTAATGTGTCCCATACATGGATTTCGCACACCGACTGCGCCATTGTGCGCTACATGGGCAGAAACACATTTGGGGCAAGATGTGAAAAATAACAGCTATACTGCTCATAAGGAGGTGTGGTAAATTAGCAATGTTGTAAATCTGGGATGAAAATATTGAAAATTGCAAACTTACGGCGTGTGCATAGGAACTAGGTACTGCACGCTCGTAAAACAGTCACTTTTAGGAATTTTTCACCAAATTTTCAACATAGGCTTTTGAGAGCCCACATTATGAACACTGGCAGTGTCATTTCATTAATCAGTCTCAAAAGGTGATTTCATGCAGTGACTGGAAATCACCCTTCGACCCAGATTAACGCCATGACAGTGCAAGAATTCATGAGTAGGGGTCCCAAAAACTATGTTGAAAACTAGGGCCAAAATTCAAAAATACCTGAGATAGGCAACAAAGTTGAAAAAACCCTATTTATTCCATTATACAGCTTACCAGCATTTCCTCAGTTCATGGTCGGCTTTGAAGAGTGCAGGCGTGTTCCAGTCCACCAATGATCATCATCCAAGCTCCAGAGGTAATTATAGGGTGAGGGTGTGGGAGGCAGGGTGCACAGTGGGTGGAGTGCAGGTGGGGGCAGGGAGACTGCAAGGGACCATTTTTTTATTTACAGGATTTTTTTTTAATTAAGATGATGCAGGACATTTGCCACACTGGGGTGGGCTCCCAGAGTAGCAGCTGGAAAGGCTATTTGCGGGGTCTGGAGCTGACAGGGGATTGGGCACCCCCATCAGCTGTAACAAGATTTGCCACATTGGGGTGGGCTCCCAGCATGGAACCTGGAAAACTCTGGGGGGGTATGCAGCCATGTAGCCAACTGGGGATTGGGCACTCCCATTGGCTATAACATTTTTGCCATGCTGGGTGGGCTCCTGCAGTGTGGCACCTGGACAGCTTTTGTGGGGAAGGAGCCGACGGGGATTGGGCACCCTTGTCGGCCATACAGTGAGTGTGTGGGGGGGAAGGAGTGCATCAGCACACCATATGCGTGCTTGTGTGTGTGTGTGTCAGGGGAGAGCTCTGCTCACTGAAGTGGAGCTCTCCCTTTCAATTGTATGCCAGTGCGTTTTCGACTGCTGTCATAGACAGCTGCAGCAGTCATTGGAGAACTGTGGCCGTGCCTGCAAACTCACTGACTGAATTGGAAGACGGGTGCCACACCTCCAAAAACTCAGCTGATGGCACTATGTTTCTTGCACATGCATGCAAGCAACATAAAAATCAGCACAGGCAAGACAGTTGTCCACAAGACTCAAGAGGCATCCAGGATCCAGATCAAATAAGTCCATACCATATCTACAGTTGAAAAAGGCCCCTCACTCCCAACTGGGCAAACACCACAAGAAATAAAGTGATCTAATAAACTGCCCAGAAACAGGCCACATTAGTGGCCCAACCTGGGAGTCTAGGGGGCACAGAGCCTCAACCAGCTCCTTGACCGAGAGATCCCGGTAACCCTTTCAGATCACAAATCGAGCAGACAGCCAGTGGGAGATCGTGCCTCAGACCAGTTCAAAAAAAGGTCTTATACACATCGAAAATCCAAGATAGATTTAATGAGTCCCCCTCACTCCTGTTTCCAGGGCCATGGTTTTAGCCTTAAAGTCCTTTCGTCGAACGACCATCCTCCAGTTTCAATCATAGCCCAACTCAACAAGAAAGCAAGGGTAATTACTCCAGCTCACTCCCCTGCATAGTTAAAGTCCTGAACAGGTACTAAGGCAAAATAATATCATGTCCCAGAGGATCCTAATAAATGGCAACCAACAGTATTTCAGTCATGGTGCAAGAAAGACCTTCACTCCACTCCACTCCACACCCGTTTAACATCCACTTCGGGCAGCAGAACACAAATCAACAGGACATCCTTCTCTTCATCCCGATAAGTGCTATGGCAAGTGGTGACATGCAAAAACTTAGTCGCCGGGCCGAAAACCCCTCAAACTACTCCACGCCCTCAGATGCCTCCACACCCATTCCATGCCCGTTTCATAACCAATTCGGACAGCATAGCACTAAATCCAGGATGCCAACTACAGCACTTTCCTTGTCTTGAGCTCCACAGTTATCAAAGGACTCCACCAGTGCAGTGTTACAACAATACAGAAAAAATAATACAAAATAAGACCACAAAAAAAAAGTAAGATATGATGATTAGGATTTAAAAACTCAAACTACGAGTTAAAAACTTCACAAGTGGCAGCACGCTCAGCCCAGTGGCCATCTTGACAGCTGATCAGCCTAGATCACTTAACTTCATCACAGTCTGATCCAAAGGATCATCATCATCATCTCTCTCTTCTAACCCCCCACCCCAAGTTCCACTAAGGCCCAACCTGCTTGCTATTTGAAACTGGTATCCCTCAAAGAGGTCCAAGATTTCTTGCCAACAAAGGCTGAGATCTCCCTGGCCATCACTACCTTGAACCTAAATTTCTTAAGCTTAGTGTTCCGACTCATCTCTATTTTCTGCCCCTTGGTTAAAATTCAAGAATGAATCATTTACAACCACCTTCAGAGCTACCTGGAACTTCACAACCTTTAATCTTCATAGCAACATGGCTTCAGAAGGAATCACAGTACCCTTACTTCCTTAGTAAAAGTGACTTCCCACATATTCCAGGCAATGGACCATGGTTTTGCTACTGGTGCCATCTTTGTCAGCCTTATGAAAGTGTTTGACCTGGTGAATCATGGTCTTCTGCTACATCTGCTTCATGTTCTTGCTATGGATCCCAGAGCACTGAACTGGGTCAAAAGCTGTCTATCCTTCTGCTCCCAAAGTGTCAAGTGGACTGGCTCTGTCTCATATCTTAGATCCATCACTCATGGTGTTCCACAGGGCTCCATTTTGAGACCAATGGTGTTCTCGCTATTTATTAACAAACTACCCAACTTCTGTAGAGGGCTTCAGTACATCTCTGTGCTGATGATGCCATAATCGCTGCTCCTCTCCTGATATTGCTCTGATTAATCAAGAACTTGCCTTTGACTTCATTTCCCTGGAGGGCTGGTTCAGGAGCAATCACCTTGTTCTTAACTCATTCACTCCACAGAAGCTCTGAGAGTTCCACCGCTTGCCTCCTGTATACTCTTAACACTGAATCCTGGGCCTTTCTAAGCAAAATCAGTCCATAATAAGCATGCCACAAACAAATGCAAATACCTCATGAACCGGAAATGCTACATACAAAGTATGAGAAGTAAAGTTGTTCAGCACAACATTATCTTTCTAGTGGTGTTATGTAATTACTAATAAGTAATTTTGTTTTCTATACTAGTTGAAATAACCATTTTTGTTGCACAAAAAAGGCAATGTAAGTCATTTTGGGTTGGAAAATATGTAACATATCAATACCAAATTAATCACCCATACATTAGATGTAGTTACAATAGTACATTTGTACAAAAAAACATTTTTTTTAATATAAAACATGTATTTTCCCCATTTTATGCAAGGTGCTTAGGTGAGGCTTGATGGCCAACATGACTGCCAAACACATCATGTCATAAACAAATGTGAATAACTCCTAAAGTGAACATGATACATGTGAGGTATCAGTGGCAGAGTTGTTCAACACATCATTACCTTTCTAATGGCGCTATGCAGAAATTTATAATCAATTCTGGCTGGCAAGTAATCTTAAAACATGTGAGTGATGTCTCCAGATGTTACTAGGGCACATAGGAAGTCTGTAACTGACTTCTGTAGTCATTCTGGGACACACTGCAGTACATTTGCTGCCACCTACAGGTGTACTATAGGAGGCAATGAGAATACAAAAAAGACTGAAAGTATACTATTTACTTACCTACCCTCCTGCTTGCACACTCATTCCCTCCTTAGCATTACATCTCTCAGTGGAGACACCCTTGAGTCTGTCCATTCTTTTAAATACCTGGGCATTACGTTGGATTCCTCGTTCTCCCTCAATATACATGTCACCAATGTCACTAGATCTTTGAACCAGAAACTAGGCCTCCTCTATCACATCTGTCATTTCCTCTCTGTGGCTTCTTTCCTCAAAATTGCCTCTTCATCCCTTCTTCCTCTCCTAACTTATGGTGCTCTCCTTATGCTCTCTACCAACTCTGCAACTGCGTTTCTTCTTTCTCAGGCTTACAGTACAATTCAAGAACATTTTCCAGAAACTTACTCTGGAAAAAAACACGGGAAATGTAATTATATTAATATAAAACCTTAAGTTCTTAAAGTTGCTGCCTCTTCCGATGTGTTATATGATCAACTATCAGTGGTTCCCCCACAGCTTTAGGGGAAAGGAAAGATGAAGGGCGCAAATCAGAAGAATTCACACGAGCAGAGATCCTCTTGAACATTTATGTATATTTCTTTATTATGAATAGAAGACATATCCTCTACGCTTCACCAATATGTCATTGGCTTCCTCAGGAGATGCCTCTTAAACATTCTTCTATTCCTATATACAGGCCAATTTTGTTCACTTAGACATACTGCGGTCAATGTTGTTTCTGGACTTCTCATATGCACGTCCACGCTGTGGCTCAACTTGCATTAAAATACAGGTTTGCCTTTGGGATTAATATCCATCATCACCACTGTGATGTACTGTCCTTACTGAATTGGTTGCCCTATAAATCCAAACTTAAGTATTTTGATGGTGGTAACAATGGGAGAGCACCTGGGGAATAGTGACCACCAGTCATTGTGGTTTGAAATCACAGAAAAAGCAGAACCAAACCACACAAAAACACGTATCCTGGATTTTAGGGAGGTAGAATTTGGGAAAATGGGGAGATACTTGAAAGAGGCGTTAAGGGGAATTGGGGAAGGAATCAGAGGTTGAGAAACAGTGGTCAGTATTTAAAATGGGGCTTGCAAGAGCAACAGAATTATGCATTAAGCAGGTTAGCAAAAGGAAAAGGAAGAGGAAACCATTATGGTTTTCAAAGAGGTAGCAAAGAAAGTGAAAGCCAAAAGATTGCATCAGGCAATACAAAAGACACAGGCAGAAGGGATAGGGAGAAGTACCAGGAGAAGCAAAGGGAGGCAGGAGGTCAGTAAGGAAGCCAAAGCTCAGACAGAAGAACACATTGCAAAATCAGTGGGTAGAGGGACAAACCTTTACAGGTACATAAGTGAAAAAAGAAAGACAAAGGAGGGATAGTGAGACTGAAGGGGAGGATGGGGCACGTGGAGGATGACAGCAGTAAAGCTGACATATTAAACAGGTATTTCTGCTCAGTCTTTACTGAGTAAGAGGAGGGTAATGGGTCTGAAGGGAGCACAAGGGTGAGAATGGTGCAGAAATGGACACAAGTCCCTTTACATGAGAAAGGGTCCTGAAGGAATTGGAAGTAATAAGTGTGATAAAGCAATGGGGCCAGATGGGGTACACCCCAGGGTCCTTAAAGAACTAAGAGAGGTGGTGGCTGAACCTCTGGCTATCCTGTTTAGCTGATCACTGGAAACAGACGAGGTACCCAAAGACTAGAGGATAGCAGATGTAGTCCCCTTATACAAAAGTGGGAACAAAGAGGAAGCGGGGAACTACAGACCAGTCAGCCACACCTTGGTAGTGGGGAAGATCATGGAAGCACTGCTGAAGGAGAGGTTGGTGGAACATCTGATTGTCAATGGACTACAGGACCCAAGGCAGCATGATTTCACCAGAAAGAGGTCATGTCAGACCAACCTCATTGAATTTTTTGACTGGGTGACTAGGAAGGTGAATCAGGGGATGGCAGTGGACATGGCCTATCTGGACTTCAGCAAGGCCTTTGACACTGTGCCACATAGAAGACTATTATACAAACTGGGGAATATGGGTGTGGACTGGACAGTAGTATGGTGGGTAGGTAACTGACTGGGTGGCAGAACACAGAGGGTGGTGGTAAATGGCTGTCATCCACAGAGGGAAGAGTGACCAGTGGGGTACCACAGGGATCAGTGCTGGGACTGGTCCTATTCAACATCTTCATCAGTGACATTGCACAGGACCTAGAAGGCAGAATTTCACTGTTCGCTAATGACACAAAGCTCTGTAATAGAGTAGACACACCAGAGGGTGTAGACAGAATGAGAAGGGACCTGCAGAAACTTGAAGAATGGTCAGGGGTTTGGCAGTTGAAATTCAATGCAAGGAAGTGCAAGATAATGCAGATGGGTGCAAAAACCCAGGCACAATATATCAGTTGGGGGGGTGAGGATATAGCATGCACCAAGCAGGAAAGGGATCTTGGGGTTATCATCTCTGATGACCTCAAGGTAGGGAAACAGTGTGGCAAGGCAGCCGGTAAAGCAAATAGGATGCTGGGATGCATAGGCAGGGGCATCACCAGCAGGAAAAGGGAGGTCATAATTCCACTATACAAGACACTAGTGAGCCCCCACCTGGAGTATAGTGTACAGTTCTGGAGACCTTACCTACATAAGGACATAGACAGGATAGAGAAGGTTCAGAGGAGGGCAACAAAGATGGTGCATGGATTGTATCACAAGTCCTATGAGGACAGGTTGAAGGAACTGAACATGTACTCCATGGAGGAGAGGAGGGAGAGATGGGATATGATAGAGACATACAAGTATCTTACAGGGACAAACAGGGTGCAGGAATACAGTATTTTTAAGTGAAAAAGATGTTCCAGGACTAGAGGGCATGGGATGAAGTTGGAGGGAGGATGATTCAGAGGAAACATGAGGAAGAATTTCTTCGCAGAATGGGTGGTGGACAAGTGGAACACCCTGCCAGAGGAAGTGGTGGGGGCTGAAACAATCAGGGGATTTAAGAATGCATGGGATAGACATAAAGGAATTCTGGAGGTCAGGGGTAAGGGGCAACAGACTTCTAGGAAAACATAAACTGAACTTATAAGCTCAAATGGGCAGACTGGGTTGGGCCATAGGCCCTTATCTGCCGACACTGTCTATGTATCTATGCCCTCAGATCTTTCTCCTTTGACCTTCTCATAAAGCCAGAATTGCATCTAGCTATTGCCCTTAAGTCTTTCTCCTTTGCAGCAGTATCTGCCTGGTACTCCCTGCCTTCCTCCATCCTGTTCTGCTCCTCTCTCCCCAAGTTCCAGTTGAATTTGCATGCCTTTCTCTCAGGCTCTGTATCATGCTCCTGCCTCTGCTAATGCCTTACCTAGTCTCACTCTGCCCTTTTCCTCTCTTTCCATCTCCATTGTACTCTTGAACCTTCCTCCCTCTTCTTATTCCTCCACCTACCTGCCCCTGTCCCCTGCTTCCTTGTTCTCCCTCCATCCCTCCTTCTTATCTTACTATGCCATTTGCTAACTTCCCCTGATCCTGTAATTTGTTCCCCTCTGCTCTAGGATTGTATCTGGTGAACACAAATACATTTAGTAGTGCATCTTTGTACACCGTGACGATAGTAAATACCTTTTTATTCCTGGTTATTTAAATGTATCATGCTTTTTTGCATTCTTTTACTATATGCCTATTTTTGTATTCTTAACTATGTATCTCTGCTTTATCTGTCTATACTGTATTTGCTTTTTTCACTGTACCATTCTGTAATTGCTTGTTTCTACCATGGGTCAACCCTGAAAAAGGGTCTGTAATTGTCTCAGTGGACTTACTTGGTTACCAAAACTCAAATAAATAAACAATAAGTACTTAAACCGTCAAGTCCTTGCTCATTTTTGTGGGTGCATCTATAACTTAAGTCCTTGTACTTTTTACTTAATGTATCTATGGTTTCTGTGTCTTTGTATTGGACCATCACTATGGCCAGGGTAGTGCCTGAAAATAATCCCTATGACCAGTTTGCCCACCCAGTTAACAAACAAACAAAACAGCACATAGGGACTGGCAGGAGCAACCCAGGGTACGAAGGGACCTGGGACTGGCAATTATAGATGACTGAGGGTAGACCAGGTAAGCCCCACCTATGGGGGTGTTACACAAACTCTTATTTTATATTACTTTCTGGCAATGTAGCCCAAGGAAGCAGGCAATAAAACACTTAGTTATGATAAACTCTGCCTTTATTATTTTCTGACGCCAGAAGAAATTTCTATAAGACTATATGTGAGGTCCGTTAGAATTCTGCAGCTGCAGAATTTTGCACAGAACTTGCAATCTACCGCAGAACTTCTGCGGTGCCGCAGAATTCACTCTTCTTGTTGATTTTTCATTAATATTTATGTTTTTCCATAGAATCTGGTTCTCTTCCCCTCTTTTTATATCCTAAACCCCCTATATGCTCAGAATGTGATGTTATCATTGCTGTAACATCATACATTAGCTAATGTAATGGCTGCAATCTGCAACAGAAAAGAACAGTCACTTATCTACCACAGCTCCCACTGCCATAGATGGTGGCACTGCACATCAGGCATGGTGATATTTGCTCAAACTGCACTACAGCCTAATACAATTTTCAGTCTTACATTAGTGCATTAGGGCCAACTTAAACAAAACATTGTCAATAACACAGACCTGTTAAGTCAATACCTCACTTTGTACAAGCCTGTTTGTGCCTTTAAGGTATAGAGATGCCATCTGAAATGAATAACTGGTAAAATGAATTTAACTGTCATTTTTAAGAAAAATAAAGTAATTATGCCCAGAAAAGTGGAATATAATAATGTGTAGACCTGTTGAAAGAATAGACCTGTTAAATAAATAATTTTGCCAGGTTATTGATTACATATTGTCATTGGTTGATAGAATCACCTAAAAGTTATGGAGAAATGTTGTGTGCAGTGACAGCTGTTGGGCCAGAGGGTAGCATGCTGTGTTTCTGTGCCAGCAACTCAGGTTCAGAGATTAGCTCTGGGAGCTGGCTGAGCAGCACAAGGATTGGTGGAACACATCACTCCTCGGAGCCTGGGAAGGTATGGTGCAGTGTTCTATCACATGGTGGACACACTGTGCTGTTCCTGAGATCTCTATCTCTCACAATCGGTTCACATGCATGTCATGGCCTGATGGTGTTACGCAGTGTGTCAGCGAAAGCAGGTTGACATCAAAAATGAGTTTTGACTCCTCTATTCCATTTCTAATGAGTCCTGTATGAATGATGATGCAAGTTCATGGAAATTCAAATATATATATATATATATATATATATATATATATACTATATATATACACACGCATACAGTATCTCTGTCTCTCTCATCACACACACACACACACACACATTTGTATATATGTTACAGATTGCATATAAATATATAAGTGATACACAGTGGGAATCTCATGAGTGGTGTAGAAAGCACATACACATATATAAGTGATAGACAGTGGAAACCTCATTAGTGGGATAGATAGAATGCATTTAGAAATACCTTATTTATTACATAAGATCTCCTCTGCATATGTCATTTATGCAACAGGCTAGGAAATTAAGGGAGAGACATTTGTTTTGCTTTTTTGGGCATAACATTATTTTTATAAGTGTTATTTATTGAACTAGTGTTACTGTGCTTTCCACCATCCTGATTGCTATAAAAACTTCCATGAAAGTGAAGTCAGAATGACAAGCTGTCACTGTGATGTGGTAGTTTGTTAGTGCTGCAGAACTTCCGCAGAAATTACAAACCACCACCTCAGAAGTTCTGTGGCAAATGGTAGTCTTGGTGCAGAACTTGGTCCCACTGTGCCGAAGAAAAGTAGGGGCCCTGACAAAGGCGGTGAAGAAATTAGTAATGGCAGGGAAACCATGCATTTCTATTTTTTTGTGGGGATGTAGCTCAAGAATGTAGAAAATAAAAGTGTTTGTTATGGACTGACAGGCTAGCCATGCCTTTATTATTTCCTAGGGCATGAGAAGAAGAAATCAGTGGCCAGATTACTTGTAACCATCAAATAAGAAAGCTCAAAGCTGCTGCAGTCTGTGGTGCCTGCAAGGTGTGTCTCTCTCCCCTGTCTCTCTTTCTCTCTTTCTCTCTCTCTCTCTCTCTCTCTCTCTCCTCCTCCTCTGTCCCTTTCTCTGAGTTTTGCCTATTTTGCTTAATTCAAATCAGCATAAGTTTAAACTGATTTTAAGCATGTTTATATTTTGGCTGGGGGGCTGGTATCACACACAGAATACAAAATCACCCAAAGAAGGATAGGCCAGCATGGAAAATAAAAAATAATTTGCTGTTCTGAGTGCTCCCCATTGCTGCTGCACACTGTTTGTTTTCCCCTTACTCAGTTATTTGATATATATTTTTAGTTAATTTATTTAGTATGCTGTTTGTTGACTCCTTTTCCCTTCCTTAAACAATGAACCAACATGGTCTACAAAGCAGGCTGTTCAGTTCCAGCTGCAGTACAAGTGCCTGTGTCTTCCATCCCCTTCTGCCTCAGTTCCCTTTCATTATTTCCCTTTCAGTTTTTTTATACATATTTTTTCAGATGTAATTAGAATTTTTTGCTGCCTAATAAATATATTTTGTAAATTTGATAGGCCCTAAAGCTTCTTCTTCTGCGGTGTAAGAGTTGATACAATGTAATTGCTGCCTCCTCTCTACTTCTGTCAGTCAGGGCTCACTCAAGCTGCTGCTGGAACAAAATAATGATCATGCTCTTTAGCTAGCATGTTTAGGAGAAGTCATCCAGCCTCATCTGAGACCTTATTCCATTCATGTTGCTGTATTGCCCACACTCACTGGTATGGTCAGGTAAGTCATCATGTGATGCCATCAAAGGTTGCACATGCTGCTTCTTGTTGCCAGTGCCAACACATGAGGAGGCATGCAGATGGGCCTAGAGTTAGGTAGGGAAGGAGGGAGGGAGGGAGGAATGGTATTTGCAGCTATGATGCTATCTTCCTTACTGCAGCCTGGCAGCAGTGTGACTTCTGCAGCTGGAAGGATTTTCTCATACAGAAAATGAAAGTCACCAAAGTCTGAGAGGGCACTTCCTTAAATTGGGGGCCATACCTCCATGTGGGGGACTAATGATATTGCTGGTTTATAGGGCGTTTGAAAATTATTCTGGCCAAATGAAAAAAAAAACAGAAAGACTCTAAAATGCTATTGTGGTGTCAAGAATGCAATTCTACTGGAGGAAGGGAGTGGAAAATGTTTCTCAAAAATGGCAGTGCCCTCTACTGGTAATTCTACCAAATGATGCACTACTTTACATTTAAACACTTTCTTATTCATTTTTATTTAATTTTTGTAATTTGTGCATTGTTTTTCACATTCTGAAGAAAGTTTTTTTAAATACTGAAAGTACAATAATACACTGCAGGGTGGCCAGTTTGGACTATACCCAGCCTTCTAGGGGCTGTAAGGCCCTCTTTCTGAGGCAGCGGGCCTCATTATGCCCCTAAGGAGATGGATATATCCCCAAACAACTTCTCCAGTTTTATATTATTGCTTGCATTATTGCTGGCACCTTAAACACTATTAATTCAGTTTTCATTACAGTATAGTAGCATTAATAGGGAGTTATATGGGAGTATATTTTATTAATTTTTGGTGGGCTTTCATTATGGCCTTTCTGTTGTTGCCATTTGTATTTTATTTTAATATATGAATTTTGATTTTAATATCACACTAAAGCATACAAAAAGATTCTTGATAATAGTATCACTCCCAAAGTGATAACAGTACACTTCAGGAGTGATAATACTATTGTGCAGGTGCCGTAATACTGTCGCTCAGAACTGATGTATAGTATTGGCCTTAAAAGACAACCACGCAAGCACAACTTTTCCTCCCGACATCTTCCAAAGTGTGCCTTCTGACTGGCTGCTTTTCCTGAATAGGGGGCAGAACAGCATAGAAAAAATGGCGTCTCTCTCACTTGCTTAGGGAGAGAAATCCTCGGTGCTATGAACAGCGTTTTTTTTATTTTTTTTTTTTCGTCAGCTGTAGTCCAGTTTTCTCTCCTGTTCTTGGTTCTAGATGAATCAGTCACCCACGACCATTTCCTCTTTATGGCCACTGACGTAATGATGTGGAACAAGTTATTGCAGCCACTTTCTCCATACTCATCTAGCCCTAAACTGGAAACCACCTCGCCTGCACTGTAAATTTTTAATTCCCTCTTACTCCACACAAAAGGGAAACATTTCTAATTCAGATCCATAAATGAAATAAAATAACGGACAGGTTGTGGTTTATTACAGGGGAGTCCTACCATCTCGAGGTTCTGGACACATTGAAACCTCTCGGGCTTTTCTCTCGAGGTTCATGTGTCCAGAACCTCTCGATGGCATTACTCCCTTGGTAATAAACCATAACCTATTCATTATTCTATATTTAAATCTTTACAAACAACAGCAATGTCATCATCTTTTAAGTTGTCTGCATATAATGATATGGTCCAGCTGTGGGTAGTCCCCATTTATTTATTTTATTTTTGGTAACCAGATAAGTGTATTAGACAAAAGAAATGCCTATTTTCAGGCATGATCTGGGAGATTACAAGTCACAATACATAGTGCAATCAAATGAATAATGAGGAAAATTAACAAAGAACAAGATCAGAAACCATTAGCAACAGACAGTAATTAGAGGCACTACAATCACATAGTACAGCGGTGAAACAGAATAACATGGAACAGTAGTAATTGAACAATTATACAAGCATTTGGCAGGAAGTGCAACAACAGCAGGCCATCAATGCATACAAGCCTCAGGGATAGTGGTGGGTGAAGTGGGCTCAATCCGCTTTGCAAAGTGATTCATGGAGTAAAGGCGGATTCCCGGAGTACTCTGCAATGTAAAGTGGAGTACTTTGCATTATAATGGGTAAGGCAAAGTCCATTGAAAGTGATGGCTTCACATTACTCCGCCTTCCCAGACCACTACTCAACCAACCTTAGAAGTGAAATGCATTGAAAAGAATGCACTTCGCTTCTCTTTGCCTTGTTTTTAAGCTCTGAAGGTGACTTTTGCAATGATTCATGCAATTTCAGGTCACATTGGTTCTATATTGATCTGCACAGCCTCAGTTCGGACTACTGTGTGTAGGAAGCTGTAAGAGACAGTGTGCTCTGATAGCTGTCTGTGATTCCAACCTTCTAAAAACTGTTAAAAAAGCGTTTTTGAAGGGTTTTTTTTGGTGCTCAAACTTTAGTTCATCGATTGTAGGAAATCCTCCAGTGCTCATATCATCAAGCATTTTGAATGTTAATGTACAACATTGAGTGTGTGTAGTAAAAGACAGTGAAAGTGTGCTTTGGGGGAGGGGAGTATCTGTGGAGTTGGAGAAATAAGGATTTATTTGTTTTTTGGTTATATTTTTGTTATATAACTGACTGTGTTATTGTACAGACAGTAATATTGTCAGTAATTGTTGAAATGTTCTTCCTGATTGTGTGTTGTGTGGATCTGCTGCAGCAGTTTATAATTTCAGGTTGTTTACAATACGTATCATATAACTGAACTTTTCAATTTGCTACTCATTACTCGTTGACCATTGTAGACAAACCTCTGTGTGTGTGTGTGTGTGTGTGTGTGTGTATGTGTGTGTGTGTGAGTGAGTGTGTGGTGTTGCGTGACATCAAATAATACACCTTTTATTGTACCACAGTGTAATTGCAGATGCAGCAGTGTGAGCCTACTATCCACCGCAGCTGCTTGATTTTGTACTGCCATCGTGGTATCTGTTCTTTGTTTTGCTGCTTGCACTGCCGTAAAAATCTGCAGTCAGTGCTTCCCCCATCCCCACCCTCACCCCCACCTGAAAAAGTAATTTGTTTTCCAGATTGGATTGTTTGTGACCTCAGCACCACTGGTTACTAAAGGTGTTTTCACTTGTGAATTTGTGTGACCATCTCTGTCTGTTGCTGAAGCCACAGTTGTTTTTTTGGCTTCACATCCAGTGTCCCCCAAATCAGAGAGTGAATGTACCAAAATCTGTCTTTGTTTAGATTATTATTGTTGATCCCCCCAAAATGCCCACAAAGAGATGTGCAAGTAAAGCTGGTTCTCACCACGGCACTGCTGTTAGTAAGATAGTTTGTGGGCATGGTAGTACACAGACGAAGAAGTGCATTGCTGATGTGAGGAAAGGTATTTCTACTGAAATGTTTTTTACAGCCTAATCAGTAGCTTCGCTCATAGTTGGAGGAGATTATATTTTCCCAGTCGGTGGTGTTAGTGCAGTTGCTGGTGGTGGTAGTATGAGTATTGCTAGCTCAAGTTCCACTTCTGACCAGTGTACCGTATCCAAAAATATAATAGAGTGTGAAGCAGTGCAAGTGAGTGGCAGTGTAGATGATGTCATACTTCACAGTAACACCCCAGTAACTGAACCTGAGGATTCTGATAATCATGTCAACGATAGCATACAATGTGATATTTCATCTACCACAGTTCATGTAATGCATTTTCCATGCAGTGATTCACAATGTAGTGAAAAAATATCAGGTGATGGTGGTGTTGATGATGATCCGTCTTTCGGATGAGATGTTAAACCGAGGTCCCATCTGCCTGGATTGGTGGTAGTCCAGGTGGATGTTAAAGATCCCATGGCACTTATCGAAAAGAGTAAGGGAATTTCCCCGGTGTCCTGGCCAAATTTCCCTTATTCACTAAAAATACCACCAACAGCTTAATCTGGTTCAAGGTCAGTTGGCATTCATCTGTATCCCCCTTCCCCGGGTCGTGCCTGAAAATAGGCAAGATTTGACTAGTGCACTTACCCGGTCAACAAAAGCTAAATAAATAGAATAAATAAATGATGAATGTGATGATGATGATGATGATGTTGCTGTGGCTGCAACATGCAGTCCACATGCTAGTATCCAAGCAGAAGATGTGGATGTGGGTGATGTTGATGAATATGATGATGATGTAATTGACTCCAGTTGGGAGGAACCAGAGAAAAAGAAATTCAAGGTGGCTGTGTCTGAGTCTGTTTGCATTAAATCCCCCCCATAAAAACTTGTGATTTACCAGTTTCAATTGATGATGATGATGATGATCCAGTAATAATGATAGGTAGTGATAGCGGTCAGTTGCAGTCCAGGTGTCCAGTGCCCAAAACATCATGTAGCCCTCCCCCCCCCCCACTTCAGTGCTTAAAAGAATAGAGTTCCATAAGCAGCATCATGGACATGTTAAAAATAGAGCATCACAATCCCTTGTTTGGGATTTTTCTGTTCAAGATGCAAATGATGAGTCAGTTGCTATCTGCCAGGTTTGCCACGTGTGTGTGTGAGTCGAGGTAAAAAGTGGATCCATCTGGGTACAGGGGGACAGCATGCACATCTTAAAAATAGGCACATGGCAATGTGGACCCAGCACAAGATGGCAGCTAGTGCCACAGTGGGTCGTTCACCCTCATCAACAACCATAATGAGCATGTTATCCCCTTCCATGAGTATTAAGTCCAGTAGGAAATTAAACACGTGCAGTAGTGAGTAAATAATAAGAGAAGAGGATTACTACAGGCATTATGAGGTGGAGGAGCATAATGATTTTGAAATGTTGTCCAGTGTTGGTGAGATTAGCAATTTTGGTGTTGGTGGTGGTGAATGCAGTATGTCTAGTGCAAGTGGTACATCAACCCTGGTTGGCAAATCTGGCAAAATAACTGTATTTCTGGGTTTGTCATCATCACCTGTGCAACCGTCTTCATCAAACGTCCACACTCCAAGCCCTACCAATGCCATTCATCACAAAGCAGAACCATTTGTCATCACACCCCATGTAAAACATTTATGTCAGCCCACGTTACAGAGTGTTTTTGCGCATAAGTTGAAGTACCCCCCCAATCATACAGTGTAACGTGAACTTAATGCTGCTATAGCTGAAATGCTGGCAATTGATCTTTTGCCCTTCTCCTTTGTGGAGAATTCTGGGTTCTGATGGTTTGCTGCACGTGCCTGTCCAAAATGGAAAGTCCCATCAAGGACATACTTTTCAACCTGTGCTGTCCATGGGTTGTTCCGTACTGTGTTCGACTCAGTAAGATGTGCCCTTCAACATTCCTCCTCTCCATTCATCTATTTAAGTATGGATATGTGGACAAGTGGCAAAACAATGGGGAGTTCATATCTGAGTATAACTGCACACTGGGCGCAGGTGCCAGGGGTTGTTTGTGATGTTGGTAGTGTGAATAATCAGTGCAGTAAGGTGGATTATCGTGGTAGCAATCTTCCAGGAATTCAACAGCATGCAACAATTGCTATGCGTAATGTGACCTGTTCACACACTTGTGAAAACATGTTGGATGTGGTACTGACTGAAACTGACAAGTGGCTGAACACCCATCCCTGAGAGCTGGGTTCATAGCAAGTGACAATGGGTCAAATGTCGTGAAATGCATCATGAATGGTATTTTTTTTTTCATGTTCCATGCATGGACCATTGTTTAAATCTTGTGGTCCAGGAGTTTCTGCAGCACCCTAATGTAAAGGAAATGCTGACCGTTGCATGCCGTACCTGCTCTCACTTTTCACGATCTGCAAAGGCCTGTGACCAACTGCAGCAGTTGCAAGTGCAAAACAGCCTCCTTCAGCACCGTTTGAAGCTGGAAATTGTCACCCAATGGAACTCCACTTTATACATGGCAGAGAGGTTGTATGAACAATACAAAGCCATCTCAGAATATCTTGTGATGCACACTAGCTGTGACAGTTCCAGGGCCTCCATGTCTATGACGACTGAACAGTGGCGCTTCATGGGCTCTGTAATAACAATTTTGCAGCCTTTTGAACATGCCACACAGGCAATGAGTGGCAAGTCGGCCTCCATTAGCCAATCAATTCCACTGCTGCTGCTGCAGGTGCTGAGGCAGACATTGGTGAATGTACAGCATGGCCTTGATGTTGCCAGAGACAGTGCTAGCAGTATGTTGTTGCAACACATACTGACAGTATTCGACCAGAATCATCACATTTTGAGCATTCAGCATAGTGACAACTTTGCCATAGCAACAATGCTGGACCCACAATACAAACGTGGAATTGCATCAGTACTGGAGGGAGGGCCTGAACAGGTAAAAAATATCAGTGGGCAACTGGTGCGCTTGGTTCATGGGGCACAGAAGCCACATGCTAAGGTCAGCAAACCTCAGCAGCATAATCTGGCTAAAGGTGTACCTGGAGGACCATCAAGCATATCCTGCAAGGGGAAGGGGACTGCAGTTCTAGGTGGTCTGTCATCCAAAGTGGCTGGCATCAACCCACTTTGGGAGGCTTTGTCCCAAGTGGGGATTTGTGACATAAATGGTTCCGGAGAACAGGATGATGCATCAACCACTGGACTTAGTGTGGCACAGAGAATGGTCGAGTCATATTTGTCTGAAAACAGGCATCTGACAATAACTGATGATCCTCTTTTGTACTGGAGTGGAAAGGTCAGTGAATGGCCAGAGCTGACTGCAGTGGCACTGAAGTACTTCACATGCCCACCCTCCAGTGTAAGTGTCGAGAGGATATTCAGCTCAGCAGGTGCATTAGTCAGAGATCATTGGACAAACCTCTCTCCTGCAAATGTTAGTTTGCTAACATTCATAAAAATGAATGAGCGGACCATACCAGCACAGACTGCAACCTCGGTATTCGTACCCTGGCCTAGTCATGGAGGTTTTGGTGATGTGGAAATGGACCATCCTGGTGGCTCTGGCAGTGGCATCATGAAATGGTCCACCACTGACGTAGATGATGACACAATGGAGAAAGAATTTCCCAATGGTCAGACTTCAGACACAGATGACTGAGAGGGCAGCTTTCTTTACGAGGATGATGATGTGGTTAATGTTGGCAGGTTTTAACTGAAGTTGTTAAAAGGTGGTGTGCCCCCCTTGATTCAGACCACCACCACCAGGGCTGATGTTATCACTGCCACCACTGAGCACAAGTTTGTCGGCCCCCCGGACCACCACCACCAGGACTGATGTTAGCCACTGCCACCACTGAGCATGAGTTTGTCCACCCCCCCGGACCACCACCACCACTGGGACTGATGTTAGCCACTGCCACCACTGAGCATGAGTTTGTTCACCCCCCCCAGACCACCACCACCGGGACTGATGTTAGCCACTGCCAGCACCACCAGATGCAGGAAGACATAACAGAGAATGTCATCATGTGCCGCAGCTATCACCACCAGTACCCACCATCAGTGTCATTCAGACAGTATTTCCCCATTACATTTACATTTACCATGCCAAGGCAGAGGGAATCGAACAGGAGACCACAGTCATCAGCCAAAGGCACAAAGCTTCTTAATATTTAAACCATAAAGTGAGTATGAATACTAATGTTTGTTATGCTATTTAACTTCCTTTAGCTGTATGTTTTATTTTCTGTAGTTTTTCTGAGCTGCAGTGGTCAAACACAAATGGTAAGCTTATTTTGTTTTTGTACAGGTTAACAAAAAAGCGCTCTTTTGCTGAAAGTCAGTATGAATGGCACTGCAACTGTACTGTACACAGGAACCTATGGAATATCCACATGAAATCCATTCTGGTAAGTATCAAGATTTTATTTCATCCGTTCAATTTTTTTTTTAAAGACTGTAGCAAATGCGACTGAGAATGATTCATAAACTAGGTGACGTGTGTATGTCACCAAAACTATTTCTATAAGATATCAGTACTGTATTCTGAACTTGCAGCTGTGCAGCCCTGACCATGACAGCATTGAAAAAGATGCACAAAGGTTGTGTTACTTGACAAGATGTGGTTTTGAAATGTAACTTGACTTGAAATTGAGAACCATGGACAAATTACAATCAAGTTGTAAGAAGTCACTCATTTCTTTTTTTAGGAAACTTCCAGATGCTTTGTTGTCATGTCAAAGTGGCCTTATCTAAAGAAGTTCTTCAACATCAGGCCCCCTCCCCGGGGCTGGGGCAGACATGCAACATGCAGAAGTTGTTTCATTCTATGACCATGACCATCATTAACAACCAGACTTGAGAAGGATGCAGATGAAAACTGTGAAGAAGTAATCAAATAAGAAACCATTAGAGACAAACCTGCAAATATGCTTCCCCCAAAAAAATACTTACCTTCATTTGCTTGAGCATTATCTATTTCAAATTTCTATGCAAAAAGTTCTGATCAAGCACTGGAATGTGCACACCAACAGTATCTGTGACCTGTGATGCAGAACAATACAATGAGTACACATCCATGTCAACCTCCCACCTACAAAGTACTCAAACATATATTTATATATATCAACTCACCAAGTCTACTATTAGTGTACAGACAAAGGGCACCACTTCCATCCAGTTGAGATGATTACATTGCATTTGCCGGAGTCGAGCACACATTGAACCAGCAACAATTCACTCATGGTCATCATTTTATTCTGGGGGATTTTGCATGTGGTATAATGCTCACATTTGACTTCATCACCACTTGTCAATTTTCTGGACACAAGGCAGTTGCATTTTGGGCATGCAGAAAAAATCTGGGGACTCTGTGTGAGTACTGCTCGCATGACTGAGTGCGCCATTAATTCTGGTGGACTTTGCATGTGGTGTAACACTCTCACATTTGACTTCATCACCACTTGTGAATTTTCTGAACACAAGGCAGTTGCATTTTGGGCATGCAGAAAAAATCTGGGTACTCTGTGTGACCACTGCGCTCATGACTGAGTGTGACATTAATTCTGGGGACTTTTGTATTTCATGTTATGCCCCATTTCACTTTCTTACCACTTGTCAATTTTCTGTACACAAGACAGATACATTTAGGATTGGGAATTCTGGTGGAGTCTGGTAAATATTTTGGAGCCTCAGTAATGTTTACTTTTTGACATGATATCATGAAGTATTTGTCAAAAAGCAGGACTGAGCACTGCAATTATACTGTGCTAAACTACATGTGTGCTGTCTGTCTTCTTTCCTGTGTGTGCAGACACTGTCCAAGGTCAAGTTGCAAACATATATATATATATATATTTTTTTTGCTGAATGTTGCTGACTTGTTGCACTGTTCATGGTGATGGTATAAAGAATAAAGATAAGAATATATATCATATATTTTATTGGTACCATCAACGGCATCAAAGTTATATGTTTTCAGACATCTTGGGCCAGTGTCCACATTAATCACTTGTCACACAGACCAGTGCACACATGACTTTGTAAAGATAATAGTACAAACAATCATGCTTTTAAACAAACCATACCCAACAGAGATAAAATATTGCTGAGGCACCCAAAATATTTTATGGTGTACAGACATGTTGAAGTCAGAATATATAATAGGTCCTGCAGTCCACTGCCACCACACTGTGCTACCACTAGCACCACTTCATGTTATGGTGTAGATCAACTTGCTGAAACACTGACACTGCCAGTGTAAACTAGAAAGAGCAAATAATGAAAAAAAGGAATGTAGTAGTGCAGTGTGGTGGCAGTGAACTAGACCTTATATATTTTCTGACTTTATAATGTCTGTACACAATGAAATATTTTGGGTGCACCAGCAATACTTCATGTCTGTTAGATGGGGTTTGTTAAAAAGTAGGATTTTTGGTTGCTATGATCCCCTAACAAAATATACGTTACATATTCTTATCTTTATTCTTTATACCATAAACAGAGCAACATGTCAGACAGCAATCACCATATATATGTTTGCAGAAGCTGGACAGTGTCTGCAGTACATACACACATAGGAAAGAAGACTGATTGCACAAGTGCAGTTTAGCACAGGATAACTTCACTGCTTAGTCTGCTGTTCCATAAAAACTCTGCAACAGAAAGTAAACATTAATGAGGCACCAAAACAGTGCACATGCACACACACACACTTGACACACACACACACAGACACTTAACAGAAGGAAGGGGGGCCAGAATACAAAGTGTCACGTATACAGAAGACAACAAAAAGGGCCTAATTACATACAAGAGTTGAGGATGGTGGAGAAATACATTTTATGACACAGCAAGGAAGGTGTGGGGGGGGCACATAGTGTGAGGAAACAAAACTAATGTGAGATCCCATGGTAATCCAGCAGCAGTTACAGCATGGACATCATATGCAACTGATGTCCTTCTATGCTATCCAGCTGCTGCTCCACAGCACTCCACTTCTTGGTTCTCTCGACAGCACTCTAGAGAATTGCCAAGTCAGCCTGTGTTACACACAGTTCTCAGGGGTCCACACATTCTACAGGCTGACTTGCTGGTGAGGGTGGGGATGGGGGTGCTGTAGGAGCAGCAGGTGCTGCTGTGGCCCTCCTCTTCTTAGGGATGCTACCATGCATAGCTGCACCCTCTGTCACAGAATGGCTAACAGGTGCAGGTATGGCCCGTCCTGTGGCAACCTGCCACTCCAACTGGTGGTGACTGAGCATATGGGTGCACTGGCCCATTGTCTCCAGGTGAGTCCCCCAGGGGCCAAGGAGCATCTCCACCTCACATAGGCGGCATATGACTACACTGCTGTCCCCCCAACACAGTCAAAAAACCGCCGAACAATGGAGGTGTGGGGACGACCAGGCACAGGCAAGGGAGGGCCAGATGAACTGCCAGCTGGCAGGTCACGGTGCTGAACAGGGATGGTATCCACACCTGAGCCTATGAGCACAGGCACATCCTGCTCCAGAGGACCTAGTGCTGGACCTGGTGGTGGTGGTGCTTCAACTGCCTCAGAGTCAGGAGTCGGTGCTGGTCTGGCTTCTGAGGGGGGCACTCAGAAATTCTGAGCAGTCCAACAGGAATGGGCTCCTATGTCCCCATGCATGCACACAGTACAATGATTATCTGTACCACACTCTGCCAGAGCTGCCCCCACCCCAGACATTCCCTCACCATGGTCCATCTCTCCTACTGGGCTCCCTCAGTCTGCGCAATGACTACTCACACTGACACACAACACACACACAGTCACACAGACACACACAAACAACTAACTACTTACAAAGGTAAGAAAAATAAAATTTACAGAAAGAACAAATTAAGTAAAAAAGACTACAGAAAAGACAAAAAAAAAATGCAGCTTTTAGAAAAGCTGTTGGGTCTAAATCAATGTTTAAATCTCCTCCTCCTCCTCGCACTGATCTCAAAGTATCAGCAGTCACAAAACACACTCCTCTCTCTCCATCTGCACAGGAGAAAGTGAAAGTGTTTATACGGACCCAACAGGGAATCACCTGTTTTTTTTACACATCTCTTGAACTTGTTACTCAGAGAACCTACAAAGTTTACATTGCTAGGAGGTGATTGGAACATCACAATACAGCCTGACATAGACAGGTCAGACTATAAATGAAGAAATCTAACTCCAACTCAGAGAGCCCTCAAAGAGTTAATGGATTGGACCGGATTATTGGATGTTTGGAAAATCTTAAACCCAAACGACCGACAATATACCTATTTTTCTCCTTCCCACCATACTTATTCCCGAATAGATTACTTCCTTATTAGTGACTTTTGCTCTACCAGGGGTCCTGGGGATAGACATTCAGGCCAGGGTGATCTCGGACCACTCTCCTGTAGTTATATCTTACTTATTAGGCCCTGGAATCAAAAGGGATTCCTTATGGAAATTTAATACCCAGCTCTTGCAGAATACGGATACCTTTAAACGTATAACTGATTTTATTATCTTTTTTCAAGATGTTAATAAAGGAACAGTTATTCTCCCTGGAGGAGAGGATGGAGAGAGGGGATATGATAGAGACATGCAAGTATCTTAGAGGGAGGAACAGGGTGCAGGAAAACACTATTTTTAAGCAAAAAAGATGTTCCAGGACTAGAGGGCATGGGATGAAGTTGGAGGGAGGACGATTCAGAGGAAACATGAGAAAGAATTTCTTCACAGAACAGGTAGTGGACAAGTGGAACACCCTGCCAGAGGAAGTGGTGGGGGCAGAAACAATCACGGGATTTAAGAATGCATGGGATAGACATAAAGGAATTCTGGAGGTCAGGGGTAAGGGGCAACAGACTTCTAGGAAAACAAACTGAACTTACAAGCTCAAATGGGCAGACTTGGTTGGGCCATAGGCCCTTATCTGCCGACACTGTCTATGTATCTATGTATCTATGTTACTAAGGTTGATATGATCTGGTCTTCCCTTAAATGTGCACTTTGTGGTGAGTGTATCAGATTAGCTACCATTAGGGCATCCAAAAGCCGAGCTTATGTCTCGAAAATCCTAGGATCTATTCTGGAACTGGAAAAGGTGCCAGGAGCGCTAATAACAGAGGACCAAAAAATTAAGTTAAATAGATTACAAGTAGAATACGCAGATTTTCAGGCACAGAGGGCTGAACTGGCCCTGAGGCATACCAAAATTCAATATTTGGAATCCGGTGAGAGAGCCGGGAAATTGTTGGCCTACAGAATGAGACAAGCCAAAATAGTCAGACATATATCGGGTCTCTATTTCCCTGGCAATGACACAATATGTACAGACCCTAAAGAAATAGCCCAAGGGTTAGGACTTTACTATCAGGCCCTTTACTCAGAAGAACCAGATGCATCCCCAGCCCAAGTAGAAATTACCCAGTACCTAGATAAGGTTAACCTCCCCAAATTACCAACAACACAAGCGATACGTGCCTCTGTGGGTGGAGATAGAGAAACATTTAGTAGCCAGACACCAATACTCACTACCCACTTTCATGTTTGCTACGCCCTCCCAGGCTCCCAAGCAGCTCCGAAATACCCCAACAGGGTGGTCACTTAGGGCAGCCCATCAGATGCAACAACACTTCTCTAAGCTGGCATCAGTCGCTCATGCAACCGATTGCAGGGAACCCTCACTTTAAAATAGGAGGAAGGCCTATCCCCTCCTCTTTTTGGGCACCTTTGAATGAGCTCCAAGTAGCAGACCTCTTCTACCAAGGGGAAGTAGTTTCATTCTCTCATCTCCAGCCTCACATAAAGTACGGACTCGCACATATTTAAATTTATCCAAATTAAACAGGCAATTTTGCTTTTACAAGATATACAGCAAATCAAATGGTAGAGGATCCAGAGGTGCAAGTGTTAATTCAGGTAGCATCCAAATCCCACCCTGTTTCTGGGGTGTATAAAAAACTGCAAACATTAGACCCACACTTACCTAAGGGGCTATGTTACCATTGGGTGCATGAACTGGAGTTGACACAGGATACAGACGTATGGAAGAGAATATGGCAAAACTGCTATAGATTTATCAAACAGGACAGGCTCCGCATGGTTCAGTTTAACATAATGCATAACTTATATTACACGTCAGCAAGGTTATATAAGTGTGGACTTATCCCTACACCTCTTTGTAGAAGATGCCAAGAGGAAAAGGGCACACTGTTCCATATGCTGTCGACCTGCCCGAAAATCAGGCCCCTCTGGCATGCCGTGATGAAAGGGTTAGATCCTCTCCTTGGTCTGCAGCCATTGCTTACCCCAGAAGCCTACTTAATATACCTGTTTCCCAAGAACTACATTATGGCAAAGGCCCACATTGCCTTAGCGGCAGCTAATGTCAAATTGATAATTCTAAGACACTGGAAGGATGACCAAACACCCTCAAGGACAGAATGGTATAGAGAAATGCTATTGGCATTACAGTTAGAAAAACATATTGCTTATATGAGACATAGAGGAGATGCCTATTTAGCTTTATGGGGCCCACTTGATGCCGCATTGACAGTATGGAAACCCTAAGAGTCACTACTCTCCCTTCGCCCACATACGCAGCATCTCCTTCTACTCTGAACAATAGGAGACAGAACTCGGCTAATCCGATTGGATATTGCACTTGGCAGGGGTAGGAGGGTCAGCAAGGAAGGGTGTGGGTGGGTGGGAAAGATATGTTTTATGTGTTTTATTTTTTTTTTCTTTTGGGGGGATCTATGAGAATAGATCTGAAAAGAATGAGTTGATGATAACCAATTATGTACTAATGCAACTTGCTGAAAATGTATGTAAGCACTGCTTTGAACTAAGCTCAAATAAAATATACTTAATTAAAAAGAGAAAGTGAAAGTGTCTGCTTGTATGACTCACTTTCTTCCAGCCTGGCTAAAAAGCATGCGACTTACAGTACTGTAAGACATGTGATGTGTTGAGGGGCTGCCAAATCTAAAACACGAAGTGGATCACTTAGAATCATAATGAGAAATGCAAAATCCATTAAAAACAATGACTCCATAGCCGGCTCGTCAGCGCAGTGGTTGGATTTCCGCTTGCGATGCCGGTGACCTGGGTTTGGGAACGGACTCGGGTCGTCAGAGAGCTGGCCGGGGGAGATGGCTGGAGCGTCCGTAGACAGCTCGCCTTCTCCAGGGGGGAGGGTGGGGATGTGAGCGGGCACCTGCTGGCCCCTGGTGGAGGCCGGGGCACAGCAGAACATCAGCTCAAGTAGCTTGGGGAGTGACAGATGGCTGGAGTAAACTTGCCAACGGCGTCATGGACTTCACTCTCAGGGAAAAACAGAAAATTCGGCTCTCCGGCTTGCCAGATGACGGCTCCCAGGCCGCCTGGCTACCGTCATGGCCCCACGGCCTCCCGCCCCAGCAGCACCTGGAACCGACTCTGCAGTGCGCTGGTTTCCTCCCTCACCAGTTCCTTCCCTCTCGGAGGAGGGGGACCCACCTGGCATAGGGTTACGCCGGGCTACTCCAGGGGGCTGTGATCTGGGGTTGTGGCAGGTCAGGGCAATGGCGGGCAGTCCAGGGCAGGTCCTTGAGGGGCCTGAAGGAGGTGCTGGCCGGAGGAGCAAGGAGGAAAAATAAATAACACAAAAAAAAACAAAAAAAACAATGACTCCGACTTACTTTGCATTGCCATTCTTCCTTAACACGAAGTGGTAATGACAAAGGCCAGAGTGGGCACTTTGCATAGCCCTACATAGCAGAGTGGCAACACGAAGTCCCCACTTTAAGTTCACTTCACTGGCGGAATTTAAATTTGCTGTTGCTGTATCTCTACTCAGGAATGCAAGAATAGCAGGACATAACAATTGTTCATAAGTACATACAGTGGTAAACATTATGTCAGGTTTAGAATACAACTTAAAGGTGACCTGCAAATTATCTAGACAGCCCACTCCCATCCTCACATACCTTGTAATGCTGCTTCAGGAGTCAGGAGCAGCATAAATGATCATTTTTAATCCAGTCCTGAAAGTTTTATAAACTGCCAAAATTTTCAGCCGAACATGGAAGTGCCGCGTGAGTTCCAACTGAGAGGCACAATTGCACATGGGTATTTCACCCAGTTAGTGATGTTACTACTGCCACACTGCTGTTATTATAGTAGTAGTGGCGGTACTTTATTATATTTATTTTATGAGCTTGGAGGTATTGATAGCTCAATCGCTTACCTACAGCAACACCTAGACAGACTGTTGCTGTAGGTAACATTAGAGCCATCAATACTTCCGTGGAGCCTATGTCACTAACTGGGTGAAATACCCATGTGCAATTGGCGCCCCACTCAGTTCGAACTCACAAGGCGCTTCCGTGTTCAGCCGAAAATTTCAACAGTTTAGAAAACTTTCAGGACTAGATTAAAAATGATCATTTATATAGCCCCCGACTCCCGAAGCAGCATTATAAGGTATGTGGGGACAGGAACAGGCTGTCAAGATATTTGCAGGCCATCTTTAAAGGAGAGAGTTTAGATGAGGGGAAAATTGGAAAAATTAATGTAGAGTAAGTGCAAATATGAAGAATGGAAAGCCAAGCATAGAACCAGAATGTGTGGGATGGTCCATTGGGCAATTCAAGGAGGATGAAAACAGGTGCAGGTACAGGTTGATTTAGGTGCCTCCTTAGCTGGTGCTTAAAGCTAGAGCATGTAGGGGAGAGGCAAATGGAAGCAGATGGTCAGTTTCAGTATATAGGGCAAGATATAAGAAGGTCCAGGCACCCTTAGCTGTTTTACATTTCGGCATATGGAGAGTGGGCTGATCACCCGAACAAAGTGTGTAGTAGGGGCATGCATCAACCAGCAACTGAGCAAGTTTGAGAAGCAATATAGAGTGAGAAATTCTATCAGTACTTGTGCCAAGCGAGTAAAGATGGTTAGCAGTGGGGAGAGCCAATGGAAATTCTCATACAGATGGCAGTGATGCATCATGTGGTGAGAGGCCAGAGCAAAGCTGCAAATACTGTTGTAAGTTGTGTCCCATTTGTGGAGGCTAACTTTTGTTGCCCCGGCATAAGATACAAAGCTGTAGGTAAAAGCAGTATTCCCTGGGCAATAGCCACACCAGCGATGGGGGTAGGGTATGTGTGGTTCTATAACCATACCAATTTTCTCATTAACAGCTTTACATGTACTTGTGATGTGGAAGTTAAAGTCAAGAGAGGGGTGAAAGGTCATACCCAGATATTTGAAGGAGTTTGCACAGGTAAGGATGGAGCCATAAAGGCCAGAGACAGATAGTTGTCTAGAACAGGCCCTTAGAATCAGATCCTAGCCAAACAACATAGAATGGGTTTTACTAGAACTGAGTGTAAATTTATTATTTGAGAGTCATTCAAGGACACTGTTGAAATCTGAAGAAAAAGTGGTGTTGAGGCAGGTGATGGCCTTAGCACAATGACATAGCACAAGGTCACCTGTGTAAAGTAAGGAAGAAAAATTAGGAGCATACAGAGATATGTCATTAATAAAGCTAGAGAAGGGGACCAAGGACAGAGCCTTGAGGTACCACAATGTTGATAGTAGAGAGGTCCAAGGTGACAGAGCAGAACTTGAGAAACTGTTTTCTGTTAGTGAGGTAACAATCATGCTAGGCCACTACTCCAAGGGAGAAGCCAAGACAGAGCATTTTGGTCTTGAGAAGGGTGTGATCACAAAAGTCTTAGGCTGATAAAAATAGTGCCCATCAAAAGTACATTGTCCATTGCAGATTTAGTGTCACTTGTGAACTGCAAGAGAGCAGTGGTGGTGCTATGCCTCTTTCGAAAATAATGTTGTGAGGCAGAGAGGAGGTTCTGGTCTTGTAGGAATTCCACAGTTTGGAGTGAAGCAATTTTCTTAAGCAGCTTACTTAGAACAGAGAGAACAGCGATTGAATGGTAGTTTGTAATAAACATTTTTGCTAACCGAGAAGGGAAAAAAAAAGCAAACCAGTCAGATTTTTGAGCCGCATAATGATCATTCGGCTTTTGAGTGAATGCTGTGGTTTCAGCTAGGTGTGTCTCACACTGCACAGCTGACAATTTTCCTGTGTTTATGCTCTGTCTTGTTTGTGATAATATTATCCTTCATGTGGGAACAATAGTATTGTCACTTCTGAATGATGCTATTATCAGTAGACAAGTGTGCTATTACCCCTTACTTCTCAGTACTATTATCAGGATTTTTTAATACTTTAATATACTATTAAACAAAGTATCCATATATTAAAGTAGCATTAATAGGGGGTTATATAGGTGTGTGTTTTATTAATTTTTGCTGGCTTTCATTATGGCCTTTATGTTGCTGCCTTTTGTATTTTACTTTAAATCTTTACAACAACAACAATTATGTCATCTTTCGGTTGCCTGCATATAGTGATATGGTCCGGCTGGGTGGTCATCACATAGGAAACACTCTGTGAGAAACTATTGCGCTCCCAACTCTGGGGAGTCCTGACACCAGAAAAGTTTTGCAGCTGTGATTACTCCATCCCTGTACTGAATCCATATTTGGATATTAATACTTTATATGTAAAAAAACTAGCAAATGCTAGCACTGGTTTCTTTTGTCATTATCTGGCTTGTATTATTGGATACAGCATAACCAGAAGCAGGTGTTTTCTTGTTCAATTTGTTTTGTTTGCATTCTGCAGATGGACTACCTTGTCCCTGCGCTGACTGGAGAAGCCATTAGACTGGTATGGTTCGTTATCGACTCGGCTTTCACCACCGCCTCCGAGTGATTAAATATGAGGGTATATTGTTACAACTTGCAAAGGAATATAGCATTATTCCCCTTAACAGTAGCGTGATATCATGCTAACTGAATTTTTGAGTAAGGTGCAAAAATAAACCTAGTTACAGATACCCACAGAATCAATCTTGCATGCATCTGTTTTATTTCATTTATTTATGCAGGCTAGACCAACAGAGATCCTACTTCTAATTATGCATTGGGTTTCTGCTCTACAAAGTTTTTCTGCTGGGAGGAGTAAAATGATAAGTAGTGTAGATCTGTTCAGAGTTATATGGCAAAAAAGTGGCCGTATTTTGAATTTAACCTGAGACTCCTTGTTCACAGGCTTAGCCAGAGAACCACACCACTTTTCATCTTAAATATAGTATGGAGGAACATAAGAAACACAAGGGCCCAGATATTCAAAAGAGTTGAGCCATGCGCAATAGGGTTGTGCCTGAGCAAGTCCGAAATTGAGCCATTCTGCGATACTCAGTAGGAGGCAGTTGCGCCCCCCAAATCATGCTGAGTAACATCACTATGATAATGAAGGCATGCGCAATCGAAGGGGGAGGAACCATGCATAAATGGCGCAGTGTGATATTCAACGACTTGCACCATGCACAATAGGGGAGCAAGTGGAAGTTTCTCCATAGCGGAAATGAGCCAAAATAAAAAGGAGCAAGGGAGAGGAGCAAGAATGCTACAGGGAAGCCACATGAGGCAGAAACCTAGGAAGCCAGACAGGGCAGGAGGGACAAACAGGGCAGGCCAGGGAAATGGCACTCTGAACACCCAGACACAGGGAAGGTGTGGGGAGCCACAGCTAATGAGAAAGGGGAAGTGCCACACAGAGCAGAGACCACCACTGGCAGGTGTTCCCAGTGCAGGGGAAGTAGCAGGGAGGACAGCAGGGGAAATACAGTAACAGCTGCCGGGAGGTGAACACAAGCCAGGGACATGGCCAGTGCCACCTCCCAGACAGAAGCCATTATGAGGGGGGTGAGAAAGCGTGTGGCAGAGGGGCATGGCCGTGGAAGGGCCTGTCGGCGGTATGCCCCCAACGGGCAGTACCGAGCCTGCACCAGCTTTGAGCTGTACACTGATACTGAGATTGTGGGTCGGTACTACCTGAATAGGGCAATTCTGAGACAGCTCTCTGAGCTGTGCAGTGATGTGATGCAGGCACCCACACTACAGAGCCATTCCCTGTCAGAGGAGACTAAAGTTACAGCCTGCATGTGCTTGCTCACCACAGGTACCTTCCAGAGACCAACTGGGGACACCACAGGCATAACCCAGTCAGTCACATCATGCCACCTCACACCCAATTCCTCAGCGCACTGCTGCCACATGCTGCAGAGTACATCCATTTCTCCAGCACAGAGCATGGAGTGCACAGCAAACATACAGGAGTTCCACAGGGTAGTACGTATGCCTGGCATGCTAGGGGCAATAGACTGCACCCATGTGGCCATACTCACACCACCTGGCCCTGAGGGGGCTGCATACATCAATCGCAAGGGCTATGCCAGCATCAACTGCCAGGTGGTGTGCGATGCCAGGTGGCGCATAATCAACGTCTTTGCCACACACCCTAGGGAAGCACATGATGCCTTCATCTGGCACCAGTTGGCACTGTGCCACATATTTGAGAGTGGGGAGATCCCCACTGGACACCTAGTGGGTGAGTATGTAAACCACATGGACAATCATAGGGCCTGGGGGGAGCATGGCCAGAGGTGACATGGGTAGTGGCCCACATGGCCTGGGGCAGGGCAATGCTGATTACCAAACTAGCCTGTACCCTCTACACACAGGTGACAGTGGATACCCACTCCGTCCCTGGCAGCTCACACCCTACCAGTGGCCCTCAACCCCATCGCAGCAATGCTACAATGAGGCACATGCCACCACACATAATGTCATCGAGTGGGTGTTCGGGATGCTGAAGGCACGTTTCCATTGCCTGGGCACCTCCAGCAGTGCCCTACAGTACAGCCCCTCAAAGGCCTGCAGGCTCTTCCTGACCTGTTGCATTCTGCGTAACATGGCCAATGAATGTGGGATAGCCATACAGGTCGAAGAGGGGGACAGCAATGGGGACAATGAGGACACCGGTGATGATGGTGATGGACAGCCCCCCCTTGGCTGATGGGACCCCCGACTGATCTGGCTGGCATAGCTGCACTGGGACACCATCACGGAAGAGCACTTCAGCCAACCCAGGTAAGTCATGGGGCCATGTGCAACCAACAGTGGCTAAGGCACAACCCACAAACACGCATGGACACACACCAGGGGTGCATGCCATCAAGGGAAATGGCAGGGCACAGAAGCACACACACATCCAGGGATGGGTGAGGATTAACTTGCCATGTGGACAGACACACACGCGCACACACAACACACCAAATGTGCACAGAGGGCAGGAGGCACACCGACCCAGAACACCAACCCTAGCAACACTCATGTCCACAGGCCACTACGCCCACTGCCTGTCCATGTGCGTGAGTCAGATGCTGAGCACCATTGCACATTGGTGTACTGCACAATGCAGGCATCATCATGCACACACAACTGTGGACAGCAGCCGGGAGAGTGTGCAGGTGGATTGTATGTCCATGTGCAGGGTCGGGTACCAAAATGTGCACTGCCCACTGAAAGACACAATGCACACAGGGCAGCACCAGACAGTAGCCGTGTAGGGACACAGGTCAGTCACAGGACACAGTGCCCCGGCCACCACAGATGAGTGGGTGGCCCCGCTGAGACCCGCCAGCACTAACAGGCTGACCACTGGCCTCATGGGGTGGCACCGATGGTCCCCCAAGGGTTCCACTGCATGAACATGACCATGCTCGCACGGGGGTCTGCAGCACACCAAACATGCCTGCACCAGGCATGTTCAGGATGCCCACAGCTGAACCCTGTGTCGACAGGGAGAGTGTCGCATGACACCAGGAACAGGGGGTGGACTGTGCACTGCATGTTGTCTGTGACGCTTGGGCACATGACTGTGTGCCCATTGTAGCCATGACAGCAGTGAATGCCTGTGTCTGCCTGTCAATGGCAGCAGTCACATCCTCCCACAAATGGTCCATCCTGCCAGGATCAGAGCAGTGTCCCTGCTGCAATGCTCTCTGCCCACTCCAGAGCCACACGCAGTGCATCCATAGATGTCACAAGCCAAATCTGCTGCTGGACTGATGCTTGCAGTAGGCGGGTGTGCTCGTCCAAGAGGTCATCTACCTCCTCGGCATCCTGTCTCTCAGGGTGTGCATGGCCCTGATGATCAGCACCCATTGAGGGTGGGCGCTGTGCACCAGGAACAGGTCTGAGCATGTCCACAGGCAGTGCACAGATGTCACCACTGAACACTGTACCCTCAAGTTCGTTGGCCGACTGCTGATGCTGCCCCTCTGGCTGCCACTCCCCAGGGCTCATTGGTGCTGCCAGAGTGGCTGCAACAGTTCCACTGTCCTGAACAGACACCAGTGCTGCTCCACTGGTGCTGACAGGCACAGGATGGGACTGAGCTGACACACAGGCCTCCACGGCAGCACCACCCACAGCCATGGGTGCGAATTGCCCTGCTGTATGGCCGTCCCATGGCACACACATGTCACTGCCCATGATGTTAGTGTCATCATCACCGGTGATGGACTGTGCATCAGCCACAGTCACAGCATGCTGGCATCCGTGGATGTTGGCATGCTGGGACACAGGCAGGGGCTTCCTCCACACCTGTTACAATGACATCAGTGTGGACAGCCATGCGTCTCCACTGTCACAATGATCCACGTATACCTGTGGAGGTGGATGGGCCCTCCTCCAACTCCAGCTGACTGTCCTCAGTGGACAGGCCCACCACTGCTGACCCATGCAGATGCTCAGGATCTCTAAGGGAAAGCAAAGCAGCGTTACTGCATGTGACCTACACTGCCCCCCCATAGACAGAACATGACTTACCATGCAGTGATAGGCCACCGCCTGTCTGGAAGCCATCACCCAGAATACCCTCAATGGCACTGCACTGCATGCTTCCAGCAAGCCTCTCCTCCTGTGGGGTCAGCTGTACTACCTCTAGCTGTCCCCCACCTGTTGCAGCACGTGCTGCCCTAATGGCAGCCACCTTCTCCTTTATTCTCCTCCTCCTGTCCATGCCCATCTTTTTCTTACACTCCTGCAAGGAGCGCTGGTGGCTGCCATGCAGGTTCACAGTGCATGCCACCTCCTCCCATGCAGCAGCATGGGCTTGAGGTGTTCCCTGCCATCCACTGAGAAGTGGCTCCTGATCCAGGTAGGCCTCAAACAGGGCTTCGGTTTTGGCCTTGGTAAAGTTAGGCTTCCTCCTCCTCTCACCACTGTGTTCCTCCTCTCCAACAACCTGCTCTATCATTATGTAGCCTGTAAGAATGGCAGTTGTTACCTGTGACTGTGCAGTCCCATACATGTCCCTAAATCCACAGTCCACACTCCCAAACAGCATGCAACTCACCAATAGACTGCAGTAAACGACTATGGCCACTGCAGTACAATGTCGCACTTTTATAGCACGACCCATGCAAATGAGGTGAGTAGCAACTTTAAGTAGCTGCAGATTGCGGTGCTGCACCATTGAATGGCTGATTAGATGATTTGCATATGAAGGCTGAATTTTGCACTGTTGCGCTTTGTGCAATTGTGTTGAATGTGCTGAGCCAATGGAGCAGTTCTGTGACATGCGTAGTACACACCTCACTGCGCATGCCTGGGTTGCTGATGCAGGCATCTGCCATGCTGATGACATGCTGTGTATGGTAGGCAATGCAGGGCATGGCTACCATTGTGCCAGTGGCACTATAGCAATGGTCACTACATGGCGCTGTGGCACTGGGCCATCATAGGCACTATGGGCCAACTGCGTGGTAGGCCGCTATGGCTCTGGCACACAGGTAGCCAATCGCACTACATGCATTGTATTCCAATGGTGCTATGCGTATCCATGTGCCAGAGACCCTTGACCCTGTGCCCAACCTTTGCCCCCTAGGCCCCATGCGTCAGGCAGGGGTGCACCTCTATTGTGCTGATCCGTGACAGTGAGATAGGAAATAGCAGTGCTGTACTGCATAGCATCTGCATGTGGGGATCCGTGCTGCAGAGCACCATATTGCCAACTACAGAACTGAGAATGGCATGCAGAAGGGCAGCCCGATGATCTGCTATTGAACTGGCCAACCTAGTGGCCATTGTGGAGCCATACCATGGGCCACTGTTTGAGGAGGCACCCCTGGACAGGGCCAGGACCCAGGTGTGGCAGGAGGTGGCCACTGCCCTTGAGGAGGCCACTGGATGGGAGAGGAGTGCCGGAGCAGTGCAGGCACAGAATCGAGGAGACCTCTGCAGCGGAGGGCAGACTACTGCACGCCTACAGTCACGTGCCAGGAGGGGCACAGTGCCACAGACAGGTAGGGGTTATGTCCACACACTTTTATCATCCATTTGGGTAACAGTGTTGTATGTGTCCAGCACATGGGGAGGGACTGTCTGGGGTTGGCTGTGGTGGTGTTCACAGGGTGTGGGGTGGGTGAGTCTGGCTGGGTGGGAAGGCACACACCTGGGGGCAGGAGGACTTTGCTATGGGATTGTACTGATGTTCCTCTCTCCATGTTTGCCCCACAGACCTGGAGAAACACCACCATGCGCATGTAGAGCGGTGGTGGGAAGAGCATGGTGCAGCCAGGCGGGGCGAGGGCCCTCACCGCCCACTTGACCGGCCCGATGAAGATGAGTGCCATACATCCATACATCTATTACATGCTGTGTGGCAGGGTGGGCAGCAGGGCATGACCACCATCCATCAACACCACTGCCATGCACGTGACTTGGTACAGTCAACACTGTCCAGTGGCAATGCATGTCTGGAAGTGCATCAATGGTGGTCCCTGCATGCACCAGGTACATGGTTGTGCCACTGCCTTTGCACCACATAGCCATGTCACTAAACAGCCACGGTGGTGCTGTGCGTGACTTGGCCAGTGGATGTATGCAGCATTCTGCATGGCTGAATGTGCCTGGGTGGGCAGGTGCTGTGGACGTGATCATTGCAAGTGGTCACACACCATCACAGAGGTATGTCCTACAGCCATATGCCATGCACAGTGGGCAGGTTGTATGGGGTTGTGCATTCACACCTATTGACTGTGCTCCCTTGTCCTAGGTACCCACCAGCTACGTGAAATCTGGGAGGTGCTGTGAGAGATATTACAGGTGGTGAGGGCGTCGCTAGACATCCTAAGATGCATTGACGAGACCGGGGTCCTGAGAAGGCACAGAGCCTGGAGGAGTCAGAGTGGGGATAGGTGCTCCCGCTTGGGATACATTGGTCCCAGTATTCCCTACCCCTGGACCCACCCTCCACCCTCCTTTTCCATCCCATTTGTCACCCTTCTCTCTACCCACACCACCTTGTTGTGGCCTCCCCACCTTGTATATAGTTCATGTAATATTGTATATAGTTGAATGTTATATATTTTTTCAATACATTTAATTTTGATATGAGTACTGTGGTGGTCTCTGATTTGCAGCGGGCTATAGGTGCTCAGCTGCAGTGGTGTGCATGGCATCAGGGGTGGTGCAGTCATGAGTATGTATGTGTGTCTGTGTGGAGGTGACTATGGTGTGGGGGTAGCTATCAGTCAGTGCCTGTGGTGCGTGTGTTGTGCCCTGTGCACTGGATGACTGTGTGCAGTGGTCCATGGTGCATGCTCTGTGTCCATGACACACCCATCAGCCCATCCATGGCCTGTGCAGCTGACACACATGCATGTCTGTGACCTGCACAGTTGCTGGCATGTCAGTGGTGGCAGTCCCTGCAGGGCAGCCACTGTACCCATCACATTGCTGGGTTGCCTCCTGTCACTGGTGTGGTGCATGTGTGCCTCAGGTGGCACTGTGAGCAGCACAGTTGTTGTCCCACCTCCATGCTGTGCCTTGTGTGCGTTGCAGGGGATGTGTCCTACTGTCTGTGACTTGTGCTCTGGGCGAATGATGGTGGTGTATGGGTCCACAGTTCCTGCGCAGGATGGCTGGCACTCCAGTACCATGGAGAACTGTGGGTTATGTGTACACAGTTTACATGGGCCCACTGGGAGCTTGGTTGCCCCATCACTGCGTCCTTGTGTTGTTGTGCCCTTGTGTATGGGTGGGTGTCTGTCCATACACTGTGTGGCATCCGGTGTGGTGCATGCTTCCACGCACCACTGTGGGTGTCTGTGCTGGATATGGTGGCCAGTGGTGGGTTGGAGTGTGTCATTGGACTACTGTGCAGGGTGCTGTACCACTGGTGGTGGTGTCAAGGGCACGCCCTGTCCCGTGTGGGGTATCTCATGTGCCGACATATGGTTGGTCTCTCAGCAGTACCTCGGGGAGACTGTGTATGGTGGCACTGTGTCTGCCATTGTTGCATTGCTGTGTGCTGCCACCCGCTGATGGGTGCTTGTGGTGGGGCTGGCTTGAATGGTTCTGTGGTGCACAGGGTTGCAGTATCACAGTGGGGGTGGTGGCATGCATGGGGTTTCCTGTAGTGGTGGTCACTGCTCATGGGGGGGGTTCTGGGGGTCATGGTGCAGGGTGTGCTCTGCATTGGGGGGATGGTGTGGCATGGGTTGGTCAGCCCTCCTTGTGTGCCAGTCACAGCTTGCTGTTAGGTATGATGGGGCACCATGGCCTGGCTGTGGGTTGTTTGCTTGTCTCCATGGGCCAGTGGTTATTCAAGCCCTTCCCCAGTTGTGCAGTGCATGGGGTGTGGAGGAATGATGTCTGTACTGCTGTATGTTCCTGTGCCCATCTGTGGCATGAGTGGTGGGCCCCTACCTCCCTGGTTGTGCAGTTACATTGCTCTGTTGCTGGGGGGGCATCCCTGGTTGCGCTATGGCACCTCTGAACTGCTCAGCTGAACATCCCTTGTTGCGCTATGGTGCATCAGATCTGCTCAGCTTCCCCTTCCTAGTTGCACTATGGCGTAGGTGGTGCAATATTCAGTCGTCTGCTGTAGGTGCATTTTGGCCTGCCCCGTTTTTGAATATCGCACCTCTTGCGCATGGGCACAACAGACTTGCACTTGCTCCTGCTATTGTGCACTTTTTGGGCGCAGTTTGAATATCTGGGCCAAGATGTACAAGCTCTGGTCAGTGCTACAATGACTACTAATCTGGGAGCCAGTATAGTGCAGTTGTCAAGAATAATGAGCTGCAAATCTAGAGAGCTGGGTTTGACTCCCACAGCCACCACTTACATAGAAACATAGAATTTGACGGCAGATAAGGACCACTTGGCCCACCCAGTCTGCCCATTTCCCTACCTACTGAATAAGCTGCAGATCCTAGTTAACCAGCAGCCTGCTTCTTCCTACCCCCACCCCCCAGAATTGCCTTATGACTGTCCCATGCATGCTTGAATTCCACCACTGATTTTGACTCCACAACCTCCTCTGGAAGGCCGTTCCATGCATCCACAACCCTCTCTGTGAAAAAATACTTCCTTAAATTACCTCTGAGCCGCCCCCCCTTCATCTTCAAATTGTGTCTCTTGTGCTTGCACACCTCTTTTTTTGAAAGATGCTACCCTCTTGGACTTGTTGATTCCCTTGAGTTACTTGAAAGTTTCTATCATGTCCCCCCTCTCCCTCCTTTCCTCGAGGCTATACATATTAAGCTCCTTAAGTCTCTCTTCATATGTCTTCTGGTGCAGACCCTGCACCATTTTAGTTGCCCTCCTCTGGACAGCTTCCATCCTGTCTATGTCTTTTGCAGAGATTGGGTCTCCAGAACTGCACACAGTACTCCAGATGGGGTCTCACCAGCTGTCTGTACAGAGGGATAATAACTTCCTGTTTTCTACTGGTGATGCCTCTCCCTATGCATCCCAGTAAGCCCCCAGCTCTCCTTGCTGCCCTCTCACATTGCTTGCCCACCTCTAGGTCATCTGATATGACTACCCCCAGGCCCCTTTCCATTTTTGTTGTTGTTAGTATCTCATTCCCCATTGTGTACTCTTCCCCTGGGTTTTTGTTTCCCAGGTGCATTACCTTGCACTTCTTAGCATTGAATCTAAGCTGCCATACATTTGACCATTCCTCTTACCTTGCCAAGTCCCTTCTCATCCTTTCCACCCCACCCTGTGCATCAACTCTGTTGCAGATCTTAGTGTCATCTGCAAAGAGACATACTTTTCCTTCCAGTCCTTCTGAAATGTCACTTATAAAGACATTGAAGAGGAGAACTATACTGAACCCTGCGGTACCCACTAGTAACCCTCCTTTCTTCTGAGTGGACTCCATTTACTATTACTCTCTGTGTCCTATTCTCCAGCCAATTCTTTATCCAGGCTGTCATCTTGGGACCCACTCCCAGGCTGGCTAACTTGTATATTAATCTTTTGTGTGGGACTGTGTCAAATGCCTTGCTAAAGTCTAGGTAGGCCATGTCCACAGCCCCTCCCTGATATACTACTTTGGTCACCCAGTCAAAGAAATCTATCAGATCTGTCTGGCATGACATTCCGCTGTGAATCCATGCTGCCTAGGGTCCTGTGCCCTCTGGCCTCTAGATACAGACAATTCTTTCCTTCAGAAGTGATTCCATCATTTTCCCTATCACTGAGGTTAAACTAACAGGTCTGTAGTTTCCTGCTTCTGCCTTGCTCCCACCTTTGTGAAGGGGAATCACATCTGCCCTCCTCAAGTCCTTGGGTACCACCCCATCCTCCCATGATTTGTTAAAAAGGGTAGTCAGTGGTGTCACTAGTTCTACCCTTAGCTCTTTTAGAATTCTGGGATGAATCCCATCAGGTCCCATTGCTTTGTCCACCTTCAGTTTGCATATTGTGTGACAATAAGCAAGTCACATAACTTCTATGTGCTCCCAGAAAGCACCTAGAAACACATTTCAGCTTAGTGTTTCTTTACAGGTGAACATTTGTCAAATAAAATAATTACAAATTATGTCAATTTAAAAGGATACAGAATTCATGTTAACTTGGGCTTAAATTTATTTATTTCATGTTTGTTTACTGGGTGGGTACACTAGACCAGAGTATTGCCTTTATTCTGGCATGACTCAATACCTGTTGTATTATTGTAATGTATTAATTTATTTCTTTTACCACAACAATAGACCAAAGAATAAAACTTTAAATATAAAGAGTGAGTGTAGATGCAGCTATTGTTGACTCTTGTTGACTTTGTCAAAGTGGGACAGGGCCTCAGAAAAGCACTAGCAAACAGGCAAGAAGGTGGGGTGGAGCGACAATGGAGAAACATCAACACCGCCATCACAGAGGCAACAAGCCTTTGTGTGAAGCAAATAACCAAATCAAAATGAAAGAAAAAAACACTATGGTTTCCTAAAGAAGTGGTGGGGAAGATTTGGGAGAAAAAAAGCATTAAAGAAGTATAAGGTAACACAGAAGGAGCAGGACAGAGAACTGTACCAATTAAAGCAGAAGGAAGCAGGGAAGGCAGTCAGAATAGCAAAACCCCAAACCAAGGAAAAGATAGCCAACTCGGTTCAGAAGGGGGATAAAACCTTTTATAGGTACATTAGGGATCAAAGAAAGACTAAGGCAGGGATACGGAGGCTGAATAAAGAGGAAGATGGTGGGCAGACAGCGACAGAGAAAAAGCAGGGATACTGAATGAATACTTCTGCTTAGTATTCACAATGGAAAAGCAGGGAGCGATACCTAATCTAGTCAATAGAAGCACTCTGGATAGGGGGGTTGATATTAGTCCTTTCACAGAAGAAAGGGTTCTGAAAAACCTCTTAAAACTGAAGGTGGATAAAGCAATGGGGCCTAATGGGATTCACCCCAGCATTCTAAAAGAACTAAGGGAAGAACTAGTAACACCACTAACTACCATTTTTAATAAATCATGGGAGGATGGGGTGGTACTTGAGGACTGGAGGAGGGCAGATGTGATTCCTCTTCACAAAAGTGGGAGCAAGACAAAGACAGGAAACTACAGACCTGTCAGTTTGACCTCAGTGGTAGAGAAAATGATGGAATCACTTCTGAATGAAAGAATTGTTGAGTACCTAGAGGCCAGTGGGGCACAGGACCCAAGGCAGCAAGGGTTCATAGCAGGAAGATCAAGCCAGACAAGTCTAATTGATTTCTTTGACTGGGTGACCAAAGTAGTAGACCAAAGAGGAGCAGTGGACATGGCCTATCTAGACTTTAGCAAGGCATTGAGACAGTCCCACACAAAAGATTAATAAACAAATTAGCCAGGGTCACAGGGTGGTAGCTTGGGTAAATCACTGGCTGAACAATGGGACACAGAGGATAATAGTAAATTGGGTCCACAGTAAAGAAAGGAGGGTTACTAGTGGGGTACCGCAAGGTTCAGTACTGGGACCGGTCATTTTTAATTTTCTTTATAAGTGACATTGCAAAAGGAATGAAAGGAAAAGTATGTCTCTTTGCAGATGACACACATATCTGCAAGCTGGTTGAATTGCAAGGTGGGGTGGAAAGGATGAAAAGGGAGTTGGCAAAGTTGGAGGACTGGTCAAATGTACGGCAGCTTAGATTCAATGCAAAGAAGTGCAAAGTAATGCACCTTGGAAACAAAAACTCAGGGGAAGAGTACACAAGGGGGGGTGAGATACTGAAAAGAACAAAAATGGAAAGGGACCTGGGGTAGTCATATCAGATGACCTAAAGATGGGCCAGCAATGTGAAAAGGCAGTAAGGGATGCATAGGGAGAGGCATCACCAATAGAAAACAGGAAGTTGTTAGCCCTCTGTACAGACAGTTGGTAAGACCACATCTGGAGTACTGTGTACAGTTCTGGAGGCCCCATCTCCAGAAAGAAATAGACAGGGTGGGGGCTGTCCAGATGAGGGCAACCAAAATGGAGCAGGGTCTGTACCAGGAGACATATGAAGAAAGACTAAAGGGACTTAAGATATATAGCCTCGAGGAAAGGAGTGAGAGGGGGAACATGATAGAAACTTTCAAATACCTCAAGGGAATCAACTTTCTGAAAAGAGATGTGCAAGAACAAGGGGGCACGATTTGAAGATAGAGGGGGGATGGCTCAAGGGTAATGTGAGGAAGTATTTCTTCACATAGAGGGTTGTAGATGCATGGACCAACCTTCCTGAGGAGGTCATAGAGTCAAAAACAGTGGGGGAAATTCAAGAATGCATGGGAAAGACATAAGGCAATTCTAGTGGGGGTAGGAGGAAGTAAGCTGTTGGTGAACTAGGATCTGCAGCTGATCCATTAGGTAGGGAAATGGGCAGACTAGGTGGGCCAAGTGGTCCTTATCTTCCATCAAATTCTGTTTCTGTGTTTCTTGACAGACAGACAGCCAGGTACATGCAGACAAACATACAATGTGAGATGCACTTACAGTATGTGTACACGCAGAATCCAACCATCTCATTAATCAAATTCAAATTTGTGCTCATGCTACTAAACACAGATGCCAGCAGACCCTGCTACATACACAGATGCTTGTATACTCCACTACAATACACACACACGATTAAACACATGCATAAACATACTTGTACATACCATTACAGTCACCCAGATAATTATACCTCCTATTGCAGAAATACAGAGGCATTTTACCATATACACAGTACATTCTAACACACACAAACACACACACACACACCACAACACATATACCCTCACTACACACAGAGTCAAAATAGGTTGAGTAGCAAAACAAAAGAGGGAGAGGAAACAATGGAGAAAAGAGTAAGAAGCGAGTTTGGATAGTCAAGGAGAAGTGATGGAGGAAAGGGGTCAAAGGGAAGGTTCAGGGAGGGTAGCAAGCTGGAAACTGGAAAGAGGCAAGCATATGGAAAGTGGAGGGGATACAGTGAGGGAAGTGGTAATCCATGGACTAGTCAAGATAATGGTGCAGTGATAGCAGGGATAGTTGCAGGGCAAGCCTGGGCGAAGTGAGGGAAAAGTTTAGATTAACAGGGGCATGGAAAACTGAGAGGGGTGATAATGACAGGCAGGTTTTGTAGTCCTTGGAGAAACCATGAAGAGATAACTCATACCCAGTGAGACCTAAACAGACTTTTACAGTGGGCTGCTAAATGAGAGATGAGTGTCAACCTGAATAAGTGTGGTGTGTGAGGCACTTTGGATTACTTAAAGAGATGCTGATGCCTCAAATAAATCTTTGATAAACATAACATTTAGGTATAATTCAGCTTTCATTCCACATATATTCTATAGATTTCTCATCCCTATTATTTATGACTGAGGTCATTTGCATGAAGACATGGGCTCAGATAGTCAAAAGAGATAAGCCATGTGCAATAGGGTTGCACCTGCGCAAGTCCGAAATTGCACCATTCTGCGATATTCAGCAGGTGGCAGTTGTGCCCTCAAAATCACGCTGAGCAACAGCGCAATGATAATGAAGGCATGCACAACTGAAGGGGAGGAACCGTGCATAAATGGTGCAGTGTGATATTCGACAAATTGTGCCATGCGCAACAGGGGAGCAAGTGGAAGTTGCGCCATAGGAGAAATGAGCTAAAATAAAAAGGACCAAGGGAGAGGTGCAAGAACGGTTCAGGGAAGGCACATGAGGCTGAACTCTAGACACACAGACAGGGTAGGAGGGACACACAGGGCAGGCCAGGGAAAGCGCACCCTGAACACAGAGGCACAGGGAAGGTGTGGGGAGCCACAGCCAGTGAAGAAGGGGGAAGTCACACAGCACAGAGGCTACCACAGGCAGGTGTTCCCGGTGCAGGGGAAGTGGCAGTGAGGACAGTGGGGGAAATACAGAAACAGCTGCCGAGGGGGTGAACACAAGCCAGGGACATGGCCAGTGCCACCTTCAGATGGAGGCCATTATGAGGGGGGGTTAGAAGGCAGGCAGGAGGGGGCATGGCCGTGGAAGAGACCCATCGGTGGTATGCCTGACAGGCAGTACCAAGCCCACATCAGCTTCGAGCTGTACAATGATATTGACATTGTGGGCCGGTACCGCCTGAATAGGACAATTCTGAGGTGGCTCTGTGAGCTGTGCAGTGATGTGATGCGGGCACCCACATGACAGAGCAATGCCCTGTCAGTGGAGACTAAAGTGACAGCTTGCATGTGCTTGCTCGCCATGGGTACCCTCCAGAGACCAACTGGGGACATCACAGGCATAACCCAGTCAGCCAAGTCATGCCACCTCACCCAGTTCCTCAGCGCACTGCTGCCACATGCTGCAAGTACATTCATTTCCCCAGCACACCGGTAGAGCACACAGCAAACATACAGGAGTTCCACAGGGTAGCACGTATGCCTGGCGTGCTAGGGGCAATAGACTGCACCCGTGGCCATACCACCCTGGCACTGAGGGGCAGCATACGCCATCGCCAAAGGCTATGCCAGCATCAACTGCCAGGTGGTGTGCGATGTCACGGGGTGCATAATCAATGTCTGTGCCACGCACCCTGGGGGAGCACACAATGCCTTCATCTGGTGCCAGTCAGCACTGTGCCACAGATCTGAGAGTGGGGAGATCACCACTGGACACCTAGTGGGGACGATGAGGACATCGGTGGCGATGGTGATGGGCAGCCCCCCCTTGGCCGATGGGACCCCTGACTGTTCCGGCTGCCACAGCTGCACTGGGACACCATCCACCATCATGGAGGATCACTTCAGCCAAACCAGGTAAGTCATGGGGCCATGTGCAGCCGACAGTGGCTAGGCACAACCCACAAACACGCATGGACACACACCAGGCGTGCATGCCATCAAGGGATGTGGCAGGGCAGGGAACCACACACACAACCAGGGATGGGTGAGGACTAACATGCCATGTGGACGGACGGACACACACACACACACACACACACACACACACACACACAATGCACCAAACTTGCTCAAAGGGCAGGAGGCACTGTAATAGGGTGTGGGATAACAGATGGACACAACAGTCTGGTATAACATTCAATGCACCATTGGCAAGGTGCAATGTTTATTTGTTATAAAAACCAACAACAAGGAAATAAAGTAAAAGGCTCAAACTGTGAGCAAAATAAAGGCTATATAAAGTAAATAACATTCTGTACCATTGTGGCAAACTTAAGCATTCAGTTTCCACTTGTGTGATAAGATCTTATCAACCCTTCTCACTCCCTGGTCAGAAAACACTGACCCTTATCTGAAAAAATGCTGAACAGGTTAGGTCTTTTATACTCTCCCACACAATCATGAGTCTACAGCATCATCATGTTCATATGAGTTTGTTTTTAAAGCTCCTTTTATTTTATATAATATAGGGAGCTCATATTAATATTCACTATATCAGGTCTGAGCAAACAGAACATATTTTTAGTTACGGAGAACTTTGATTTCAAACAGAAAACATTTCATTCAGGTCTAAGGTAAGGTGTTGCAGTATAAAGTTAGACACTAGAAGCTGCTGCTATCCTATAATGTGGGCACACAGCAACTAGACAAACAACAGAGCACACACCCTGTTTGCAGGAGTCTGCAGAGCGTCACTTCTTTTGGGAGTAAATTTTAACTTAGTTTGCTTTCTTTCTCGACTCTGTCTGGTTATTTATTATTTTAATACAGTAAATGCCTTGCTACCAAGCAAGGAGACCAGCTGAGGTTTCTTTTAAAACTTGCACGGGGGGATGATTCACCCTGCCAAAATTTGCACTTCCTAGTGAGAAAAGCTTAATTATGTAGCTCCAGCCAGAACAACTGAGGAACAGGGAAGTAACAAAAAAAAAAAACCCTGAAGGAGTTTTTCCCTTCAAAATGCAGCCTGTAGGTTTCCCTTTTAACGAGAGCAGTTCCTGTTGCATTTTAACCAGTATTCTTTGGGAGAAACACATTTATTTAGCCCCTTTCTGATAGCTTGTGTTTCAGCTAACAACCTGAGTGTTGCTCTCACACTCTAATTGGGCTGTAACTCAGGATAGCCTCTCCCATTTCATTTCAGCAGGGGAATAGCATTTTTTTATTTAAACAACCCACTGCGAAGTCAGCAGGAGCACATATTTGCTGGTTGCTATGTACTTTTACCTGTGCGCATGATGAATACCTATTTGCGGTTTGTTTGGTGTAAAGCCTAAAATATCAAAAAGCTCAACACACTTTTAAAGGGATTCTTTCTCAAGACCCATTTCTGATAATGTAGCACTAAATGTAGCTACTTCAAAACTTCTAGCTATGGGTTAAATAACAGTATGATTTTTAAATTACCACACTTGTTAATACAGTGAGGTGGCTTCTAACATTCAGATATTCAACTGCCAGGCGATTATACAATGCCAGGCCCTTTTCTATCACCAAGTTTTGACTGCACCGAGCCTTATTTTTGGACCACAGGAAAACTGAAAAACAGCAGAGACAGAAAAGCTTTTAGGTGGGGGGAGCTCAGTGGTGGCCAACCATCTGAACTAATAGCATAAAGGACAGTATAAAGACAGGACAGAACTGTTGCAACAGTAGTTTTTAAAGAATGAGAAAGTCCAACTCAAGGAGCAGGCTTACTTTAACCAGTAGAAATCTACTAACTCTTTTTGAGAGGTATTGTAACACACGGTACCATTCTATATTTCCCCTGTTAGGGCTCTGTGCTTAGTATCTGCATTTCTAAATGTTTCACTTAATTTAGGCATGTTAAACAATTAATTCCTCTGCACTCATGAAGTTCACAGCTGCCCATTTATGCGATCAACAAACATTAACCAGAACTTCTCTCTTGGTGGGGAGGGTATAAAAGAGCTAACATGTTCAGCATTTTTTCAGCAAGGGTCAGTGTTTTCTGACCAGGGAGTGAGAAGGGTTAATAAGACCTTATCACACAAGTGGAAACTGAATGCTTACATTTGCCACAGTGGTACAGAATGTTTGCTCACAGTTTGAGCCTTTTACTTTATTTCCTTGTTGTTGGTTTTGGAACAGATAAACATTGCACCGTGCCAATGGTGCATTGAATGTTATACCAGACTGTTGTGTCCATCTGTTATCCCACACCCTATTACACTTGGTGTCAGAAGTGGGATAACTGCCGACTGTGTTTGGCCAGGGAAGGTGTACGTAGTCATCAGCGGATACTGGCAAAAGTATCCCAGGTGGACAAGTTCCAATGACCATGGAAGGAGTCGGTAGCCTGAACAAAGTATCTGGGATGGAGTATGCAGATCGTGTGGCTGATCTGATACGATTGGTAAATTAGCTCAGTGGACAATGGCTTAAAGCGGACCAGCGCTGGAAGGAGGCTGAGCACTGATACCAGGTGCTGTTGGAGTGTTCCTGGTCAGTGGAATTGGTGGAGTCTGTGGATATCCAGGATCGGAAGGAGGAAGACCAGGTGACAGACCTGGTATGATTCATCCATTTTCTGTGTGGGCAATGGTTGGTAGCAGTCCGACGGAGAGAGATGGAGCATCGATACCAGATGCTGATAGAGTTGGCCCATTCAGTGGATTCTGACATGGCTGTAGATGAGCCTTGGCAGTGAGACAGGGAGGTCTTCAGTGACAGTAATGTAAACACAGAAGTAAGCAGACCATAGCTATTCTGTGGTCTTTGACTGTGTATTGAGAATTGCAAGAAACCACTGAGGGAAAAAGTGGTCATTGACATTGCAACTTACTTTTCTTTATTTTTGATTGTTTTCGGTCTTCTGACTTTTTGTAAATAAATGTTACATTCCTGTGTGTTTTTAATCCTGAAATATTGCCTTGTCTGAATTATTTCCCACACCCTGTGACAGGCACACCAACCCAGAATGCCAACCCTAGCCACACACATGTCCAGAGACCACCACGCCCACTGCCTGTCCATGTGCGTGTGTCAGATGCTGAGCACTATTGCACATTGGTGTACAGCACAATGCAGGCATCATCATGCACACACAACTGCGGACAGCAGCCGGGAGGGTGTGGAGGTGGACTGTGTGTCCGCATGCAGGGCCGGGTACCAAAATGTGCACTGCCCACTGAAAGACACAATGCACACAGGGCAGCACCAGACAGTAGCCACATTGGGAGACAGGTCAGTCATGTGACACAGTGCTCCGGCCACCACAGGGGTCTGCAGCACACTAAACATCGCTGCACCAGGTATGCTCGGGATGCCCACAGCTGAACCCGGTGTCAACAGGGAAGGTGTTGCATGATGCCGGGAACAGGGGGTGGACAGTGCACTGCATGTTGTCCGTGGCACTTGGGCACATGACTGTGTGCCCATTGTGGCAATGACGGCACTGAATGACTGTGCATGCCTGTCAAGGACAGTGGTCACATCCTCCTGCAACTGGTCCATCCCTGCCAGGATCAGAGTGGTGTCCCTGCTGCAATGCTCCTCTGCCCGCTCCAGAGCCACACGCAGTGGATCCACCAACATCGCAAGCCACATCTGCTGCTGGACTGATTCTTGCAGTAGGCAGGTGTGCTCATCCAATAGGTCATCTGACTCCTCAGCATCCTGACCCTCAGGGTGTGCGTGGCCCTGATGTTCAGCACCCCTTGAGGGTGGGGACGCTGTGTACCAGGACCAGGTCTGGGCATGTCCACAGGCAGTGCACAGATGCTGCCGCTGAACCCTGTACCCCTCCAACCCATTGGCTGACTGCTGATGCTACCCCTCTGGCTGCCACTGCCCAGGCTCAGTGGTGCTGCCTTAGTGGCCGCAGCAGTCCCACTGGCCTGAACAAACACCAGTGCTGCCCCACTGGTACTGACAGGCACAGGCTGGGACTGTGCTGACACGCAGGACTCCATGGCAGCACCACCCACAGCCATGGCCGTGATGTCCCATGCTGTGTGGTCATCCCATGGCACACATGTGTCACTGCCCATGACATTAGCGACATCATCATCGGTGATGGACTAAGCACCAGCCCCAGGCACAGCATGCTGGCATCTGTGGATGCTGGCACACTGGGACACTGGCAGGGCTTCCTCCGCACCTGTTACAACAACATCAGTGTGGACAGCCAGGCAGCCCCACTGTCGCACTGAGCCACATATACCTGTAGAGATGGATGGGCCCTTCTCCATCTCCAGCTGACTGTCCTCAGTGGACAGGCCCACCACCACTGACCCATGCAGATGCTCAGGATCTGTAAGGGAAAGCAGTCACGTTACCTCATGTGACCTAACCTGCCCCCCCCCATAGACAGACCATGACTTACCATACAGTGATGGGCCATCACCCATCTGGAAGCCACCACCTGGAGCACCCTCAATGGCACTACCCTGCATGCTCCAGCAATCCTCTCTCCCTACTGTGGGGTCAGGTCTACCACCACCGACTGTCCCCCACCTGTTGCAGCTCATGCTGCCCTGATGGCAGCCACATTCTCCTTTATCCTTCTCCTCTCCATGCCCATCTTTTCTTGAACTCCTGCATGGAGCACTGGTGGCTGCCATGCAGGTTCACAGCATGTGCCACCTCCTCCCATGCAGCAGCATGGGCTTGAGGTGTTCCCTGCTGTCTGCTGAGAAGTGGCTCCTGATCCAGGTAGACGTCAAACAGGGCTTCAGTCTCGGCCTTGGAAAAATTAGGCCTCCATCTCCTCCCACCACTGTGTTCCTCCTCTCCCACAACTTGCTCAGTCATTATTTAGCTTGTAAGAATGGCAGTTGTTACCTGTAACTGTGCATGTCCCTAAATCCACAGTTCACACTGCCAAACAGCATGCAACTCACCAATAGACTGCAGTAACCGACTATGGCCACTGCAGCCCAATGTCGCACTTTTATAGCACAACCCATGCAAATGAGGTGAGGTGCAACTTTAAGTGGATACAAATTGCAGTGCTGTGCCATTGAATGGCTGATTAGATGATTTGCATATGATGGCTGAATAGCACACTGTTGCACTTTGCGCAAATGTGTTGAACGTGCAGAGCCAATGGCGCAGTTCTGTGACATAAGTACTACACACCTCACTGCGCATGCCTGGGTTGCTGATGCAGGCGTCTGCCGTGCTGCTGATGTGCTGCGAACTGGAAGCAATGCAGTGTATGGCCAGCATTGTGCCAGTAGTGCTGAAGCAATGGTCACCTACATGGCGCTGTGGCACTGGGCCATCATAGGTGCACTGGGGCAACTGCACGGTAGGCTGCTACTGGCGGTAGCACACAGGCAGCCAATCACACTACACGCATTGGGTTCCAATGGCACTGTGCATATCCATGTGCCAGAGACCCTTGACCCTGTGACCAACCTTTGCTGCCTAGGCACCATGCATCAGGCATGGGTGCACCTCTATCACACTGTTTGGTGACAGCATGATAGGGAATGGCAGCGCTGTACCATGTAGCATCTGCACGTGGTGAGCTGCACTGCAGAGCACCATATTTGCAGATCGAGCAGAGAGCATGGGGTGCAGGAGGGCTGATCAGTGGTCACAAATAGAACTGGCCAACCTAGTGGCCATTGTGGAGCCACACCATGGGCCACTGTTTGGGGAGGCACCCCTGGACAGGTCCTGGAGCCAGGTGTGGGAGGAGGAGGCCAATGCACTCAAGGAGGCCACAGGATGGGGGAGAAGCACAGAGCAGTGCCACCACAGGTATGGGGACCTGCAGCAAAGGGAGCCGGAGCTGCTAGCCCACCTGTGGCCATGTGCCAGGAGGGCACAGTGCCATAGCCAGGTAGGTGTTATGTCAACACACTTTTATCTTCTATATGGGTATCACAGTTGCATGTGTCCAGTGCATGGGAGGGACCATCTGGGGTTGGCTGTGGTGGTGTTATCAGGGTGTGGAGTGGGTGGGTCTGGTTGGGTGGGTGGGAGGACACACACCTGGGGGCAGGGGGCTTTGCTACTGGATTGTACTGATGTTCTTCTCTCCATGTTTGCACCACAGGCCTGAAGGAATGTTGCCTTGTCCATGATCTGTGGTGGCAGGAAGAACAGAGGGAACCCAAGCGGGGCGAGGACCCACACCACCCAATGTACCGGCTAGATGATGGTGAGTGCCATAACTCCATGATTTCTATTGCATGCTGTGTAACAGGGTGGGCAGTGGGGCATGACCACCATCCATTGACACCACTGCCATGCATGCAACTTGTTACAGTCAACACTGTCCAGTAGCAATGCATGTCTGGGAGTGCATCGATGGTGGTCCATGCATGCACCGGGTACATGGCTGTGCCACTGCTTTTGCATCACATAGCTATGTCACTAAATGGCCACGGTGGTGCTGTGCATGACTTAACCAGTGGGTGTGTGCAGTGTTCTGCATGGCTGTATGCATCTGGGTGTTCAGGTCATGTGGACCTAATCACTTTGGATGGTCACACACCATCACAGAGGTGTGTCCCACGGCCGTATGCCATGCACTGTGGGCAGGCCATATGGGGCTGTGCATTCACACCTATTGACTGTGCTCCCTTGTCCTAGGTACATGCCATCTCTGAGATCAGGGAGGTGCTTCAGGAGATCCTGCAGGTGGCAAGGGCATCACTGGACATCCTCTGCAGGATCAATGACACCGGAGTCCTACGGAGGCACCGACAGAGACAGAGCCAGAGTGGGGAGCGGCAATCCCGCTAGAAGTCCCTCTGCCACTGAAATCCCCTACCACCCTGGACCCACCCTCACACTCCTCCTTTCCTGTCCCATTTGTCCACCCCTGCCCCTTACCCACCCCCACCTTGTTTGTGGCCCTCACCCCCACCTTGTACATATTTTGTAAATTGTTTTGTAAATAGTTAACTTTTATATGTTTTTTCAATACAGTTATTTTGATATGAATACTGTGGTGGTCTCTGATTTGCAGTGGGCTATAGGTGCTCAGCTGCAGTGGTGTGCATGGCGTCAGGGGTGGTGCGGTCATGGGTATGTGTGTGTGTGTCCGTGTGGAGGTGACTATGGTGTGGGGGTAGCTATCAGTCAGTGTCTGTGGTATGTGTGTTGTTCCCTGTGCACTGGATGACTGTGTGCAGTGGTCCATGGTGCTTGCTCTGTGTCCATAGTGCCCCTATCAGCCCATCCATGGCCTGTGCAGCTGACACACATGCATGTATGTGACCTGCACAGCCCGCTGGCATGTCCGTGGTGGCAGTCCCTGCAGGGCAGCCATTGTACCCGTCACACTGCTGGGTTGCCTCCTGTCACTGGTGTGGTGCATGTCTGCTTTGGGTGACACTATGACCTCCACAGTTGTTGTCTCAGTTCCATGCTGTGCCTTGTGTGTGTTGCAGGGGAAGTGCACCACTGTCTGTGACTTGTGCTCCAGGAAATGCTGGTGGCGTACAGGTCCACAGTGCCTGTGCAGGGTGGCTGGCACTCTAGTGCTATGGAGGACTGTGGGTTGTGTGTACACAATTTACATAGGCCCCCACTGGGGGCTTGGTTGCCCCACCACTGTGTTCCTGTGTTGTTGTGCCCTTGGGTATGGGTGGGTGTCTGTCCATGCACTGTGTGGCATTCGGTGTGGTACATGCTTCTACACACCACTGTGGGTGTCTGTGCTGGCTGTTGTGGCCAGTGCTGGGTCAGGCTGTGTCATTGAGAGAGTGTGCAGGGTGCTGTACCACTGGTGGTGGTGTCCAGGGCAAGCCCTGTCCCATGTAGGGAACCTCATGTGCCGATGCATGGTTGGTCACTCAGCGGTACCTCGGGGGGACTGTGCGTGGTGACACTGTGTATGCCATTGTTGCATCGCTGTGTGCTGCCACCTGCTGATGGGTGCTGGGGATGGGGCTGCCTTGCATGGTTCTGTGATGCACAGGGTTGCAGTGTCACAGTGGGGGTGGTGGCATACATGGGGTTTCCTGCAGTAGTGGTTGCTGCTCCTGGGCAGGGTGTCTAGGGGTCACAGTGCAGAGTGTGTTCTGCATTGGGGGGATGGTGTGGCACGGGATGGTCAGCCCTCCTTGTGTGCCAGTCACAGCTTGCCGGGGGGTGTGATGGGGCACCATGGGCCAGCTGTGGGCTGTTTGCTTGTCTCCATGGGCTGGTGGTTATTCCAGCCCTCCCCCAGTTGTGCAGTGCATGGGGTGTGGGGGGACGATGTCTGTTCTGCTGTGTGTTCCTGTGCCCATCTGTGGCATGGGTGGTGGGCCCCTACCTCCCTGGTTGTGCAATATCATTGCTCTGCTGCTGGTGGACATCCCTGGTTGCGCTGTGGTGCCTCTGAACTGCTCAGCTGCACATCCCTTGTAGTGCTATGGCGCATCAGATCTGCTCAGCTTCCCCTCCCTAGTTGCGCTGTGGCACAGGTGATGCAATATTCAGTCGTCGGCTGTAGGCGCAGTTTGGCCGGCTCACTTTTTGAATATCACGCCTCTTGCACATGGGCTCAATGGACTTGTGCTTGCTCCTGCTATTGCGCATTTTTTGGGCACAGTTTGAATATCTGGGCCAAGGTCTTTATCCCTTAGAGTGCATCTACTCCAACAATTTACTCCTTACTTCAAGTCATAATTCCCTGCTGTGACATCACATTCTATTGCCATGGGTGTAACTATGATGTCACAAGGGATGCAGTATTACCTCAGGAAGGAAGAAAGCAAAAAGAACAGATGAAATCTTCAAGAGTAAAGATGTTTTCATGAAAATGACTTTAGTAATAAATAATAGGGAGGAGAAACACTAAATTAATATGAGATGCCTGCTGAACTTTGTCTACATATTATATTTTGTTAATATTCTCCTAAAGGCATCAGCTACTCTTCAACACCAGGCAGGATTACTATTTTTTGGTAAATTATTGAATAGGACTCATCATAAAAAATATATAATTAGATGAATTTGGTTTCAATAAACAAATACCAGAAATGTACAGTAAAACCAATAAAACTTGGTGAGCGATGAGAATGAATATTAAGTCTAGAGATTATTCGGTATTACTTTGACTATTTAGAGCTTACATTCAACCTCACTGTGACTTCTAATTTCAATTTTGGTGTCCATAAAACAAAGGAGACACAGATAATATTGAGAAAATACAGAGGAAAATTACCAAACAAATACACAGAATGAGGATTTTGAGTTATAAAAATAGATTAGTTGAACTGGGACTCATGTTCCTTGAGAAAAGAAGGTTGCATGGAGACCTTCTCTTGACCTAGAAGGTTTTGCAGGATCAATATCAATACTTTGTCACAAGTGGGTCTGGAACAATTGTGGGTACTAGGGGTCACCCAATACAACTAACATTTTAAAGATTTAATTCTGTGAAGACGGTGTATTTTTTTCTCACAGAGGTTGTTAATCCCTGGAACTCATTACCACTGGAGGTTGTTATTAGTGATAGAAACATAGAATTTGATGGCAGATAAGGACTGCTTGACCCACCCAATCTGCCCATTTCTCTGCCTAATGGATAAGCTGCAGATCCTAGCTAACCAACAACCCACTTCCTCCTACCCCCGAATTACCTTATGTCTGTCCCATGCATTCTTAAATTCCCCCACTGTTTTTGACTCCATGACCTCCTCAGGAAGGCCATCCATGCATCCACAACCCTCACCATGAAAAAATACTTCTCACATTATCTATGAGCCATCCCCCCTCTATCTTCAGATTGTGCCCCCTTGTTCTTGCACACCTCTTTTTCTGAAAGATGCTACCCTCTTGGGCTTTGTTGATTCCCTTGAGGTACTTGAATGTCTCCATCATATCCCCCCTTCCTCCTTTCATCAAGGGGTATACATATTAAGCTCCTTAATTTTCTCTTTGTATGTCTTCTGGTGCAGACACGGCACCATTTTAGTTGCCTTCCTCTGGACAGCCTCAATCCTGCCTAAGTCCTTGCAGAGATGAGGTCTTCAGAACTGCATGCAGTACTCCAGATGGAGTCTCACCAGCTGTCTGTACAAAGGGATAACAACTTCTTGTTTTCTACTAGTGATGCCTCTCCCTATGCGTCCCAGTAGCCCCCCAGTCCTCCTTACTGCCTTCTCACATTGTTTGCAACGTTTAGGTCATCTGATATGACTACTCCCAGGTACCCTTCCATTTTTGCTGTTGTTAGTATCTCACACCCCATTGTGTACTCTTCCCCTGGATTTTTGTTTCCCAGCTGCATTACTTTCCACTTCTTTGTATTGAATCTAAGTGGTACCTGGTTAGATAAGTGCTACCAGAATAGCTCCACACTATTTGGCACTAGTCTGGTAAGCGCAGGAAAGGACAGCTACCAGGGATTTACAACGCTTACAATAAGTGTTCTGCTGGTCGAGGTCCATAGACCTGAAAACAGGATATGGGCAGGAGTACTCAAGTAGCCAGCTGAGCTGCTCCCATGGCGTGGAACACTGAGGCATGGAGCAGCTTGGTTGGCAGTACTAGAGACCAGTGTTCTAATCCTGGTCTCCCGCATTTTGGCAACATTGTGTGTGTGTTATTTTTTTTTTATCAGGGCCCCACACATTTTAACTTTCCCCACAATGCACTCCTCCCACAGAGTGAGAATCCCTAAGTCCATGGGGTGCAGGGGCAGAGCCCCCTATGCCGGGGGGGGGTGTTGTGGGCAAAGCCCCTCACAAAAAAAAGATCTCATGCCGTTTTTGATGCATGCACCATCTGTGCGCTATTTTGACTAGCACTGTTTGAACCCAGTGCCAATCTAAGCTGTCATACATTTGACCATTCCTCCAACTTTGCCAAGTCCCTTCTCATCCTTTCCATCCCAACTTGTTTATCAAGCCTGTTGCAGATCTTTTTGTCATCTGCAAAGAGACATACCTTTCCTTCCAGTCCCTTTGCAATGTCACTTATAAAGACATTGAAGAGGACTGGTCCCAGTACTGAACTCTGCAGTACCCCGTTAGTAACCCCACTTTCTTCAGAGTGGACTCCATTTACTATTACTCCCTGTGTCCTGTTGTCTAGTGAATTTTTTACCCAGGCTACCATCTTAGGACCCACTCCCAGGTTGGCTAATTTGTTTATTAATCTTTTGTGTGTGACTGTGTCAAATGCCTTGCTAAAGTCTAGGTAGGCCATGTCCACAGTCCCTCACTGGTCCACTACTTTGGTCACCCAATCACAGAAATCTATTAGATTCATCTGACATGACCTTCGCTCTGTGAATCCATGCTGCCTTGGGTCCTGTGCCCCACTGGTTTCTATTATAGGTATTCAGTAATTCTTTCCTTCAGAAGTGATTCCATCATTTTCCCTACCACAGAGGTCAAACTGATAGGGCTGTGGTTTCCTGCCTCTGTCTTGCTCACACTTTTGTGAAGAGGAATCACATTCACCCTCCTCCAGTCCTCAGGTACCACACCATCCTCCCATAATTTGTTAGAGAAGGTAGACTGTTGTGTAACTAGTTCTACTCTTAGTTCTTTTAGAATTCTGGGGTGAATCCCGTCATTCCCCATTGCTTTGTCCACTTTCAGTTTTAGAAGTTCTTTCAGAACCCTTTCTTCTGTGAATGGACTAGTATTGACCCCCTTCCCCAATCCAGAGTGCTCCTACTGATTGGTTTAGGTACCTACCCCTCATTATTCAGGGTTTTATTTAACTCCAAAAATTGATTAGCGTTTTGCTCATAAAAGTGTTAAAACATTGTGAAAATGCATAGCACTTGTCTCACTGTGTTTAACAAACAACACTTCTAGAAAACCTATATAAATACTTTCTGTACAATTAGCATTGTCCCTAGAAAAAAAACTGCTAATCAATTATTTAAAACCCTGTTATTTGTGAATACTGAGAAAAAATACTTGTTTAGTGTCTCTACCTTTTCACAGTCATATTGTGCCCACTCCCATCCCCTTTATTAAGCCTCACTACAACTCCCTTGGTCTTCCTTCACTCCCTGATATGCCTATCAAAGATTTTATGTAGAAACATAGAAACATAGAATTTGATGGCAGAAAAGGACCTCTTGTCCCACCTAGCCTGTCCATTTCCCTACCTGATGGATAAGCTGCAGATTCTAGTTAATCAACAGCTTACTTCCTCCTATCCCCACTAGAATTGCCTTATGCCTGTCCCATGCATTCTTGATTCTTCCACTGTTCCTGACTCCACAACCTCCTCAGGAAGACTGTTCCATGCATCCACAACCCTCTTTGTGAAAAAATACTTTCTAACATTACCTCTGAACTGTCCCCCCTCTATCTTCAAATTTTGTGCCCCCTTGTTCTTGCACTTCTCTTCTTCTGAAAGATACTACCTTCTTGTACTTTAATTCCTTGAGATACTTAAAAGTTTCTATCATGTCTTCCTCTCCTCCTTTTCCTCAAAGGGTATACATATTAAGCTGCTTTAGTCTCTTCTCGTATGTCTTCTGGTGCAGACCCTGCACCATTTTGGTTGCCCTTCTCTGAACAGCCTCCACTCTGTCTTTGCGGAGATGGGGTCTCCAGAATTGCACGCAGTACTCCAGATGGGGTCTCACTAACTGTCTGTACAGAGGGGTAACAACTTCCTGTTTTCTACTGTAAATGCCTCTCCCTATGCATCCCAGTATCCCCCAGCCCTCCTTATTGCCTTCTCACATTGCTTGCAAACGTTTAGGTCATCTGATATGACTACCCTGAGGTACCGTTCCATTTTTGCTGTTGTTAGTATCTCACACCCTGCTGTGTACTCTTCCCCTGGGTTTTTGTTTCCCAGATGCATTACCTTGCACTTCTTTGCATCGAATCTGAGCTGCCACATATTTGACCATTCCTCCAACCTTGCCAAGTCCCTTTTCATCCTTTCCACACCACCTTGTGTATCAACCCTGTTGCAGATCTTTGTGTCATCTGCAAAGAGACATAGCTTTCCTTCCAGGTGCTCTCCAATGTCATTTATAGACATTAAGAGGACTAGTCCCAGTATCGAACCCTGCGGTACCCTGCTAGTTACCCTCCTTTCTTCACTGTGGACTACGTTTACTATTACCCTTTGTGTCCTGTTGTCCAGTCAGTTTTTATCCAGGTTACCACCTTGGGATCTACTCCAAGGTTGACTGACTTGTATATTAATATTTTGTCTGAGACTGTGTCAAATGCCTTGCTAAAATCTAGGTAGACCATATCCACAGCCCCTCCCTGGTCTACTACTTTGGTCACCCAGTCAAAGAAGTCTATTAGGTTCATCTGACATGACCTTCCTGCTGTGGAACCATGCTGCCTTGGGTCCTGTGCCCCACTGGCCTCTAGGTACTCAACAGTTCTTTCCTCCAAGTGATTCCATCATTTTCCCTACCACTGAAGTCAAACTAAGTGGTCTGTAGTTTCTTTCCTCTGCCCTGCTCCCACTTTTGTGAAGTGGAATCACATTTGCCCTCCTCCAGTCCTCAGGTACCACCCCATCCTCCCACAATTTGTTATAGAGAGTAGTCAGTGGTGTTACTAGTTCTACCCTTAGTTCTTTTAGAATTCTTGGGTGAATCCCATCAGGCCCTATTGCTTTGTTCACCCTCAGTTTCAAGAGTTCTTTCAAAACCCTTTCTTCTGTGAATAGACTGGTATGAACCCCCCATTCAGAGTTTCTCCCTTGTTTGGTTTTTGTACCACCCTCTCCTCTTCCGCTGTGAATACTGAGTGGAAATATTTGTTCAGTATCCCTGCTTTTTCACTGTCACCCTCTGCCCACATTCCCTCCCCTTTATTAAGTCTCTATATCCCTCCCTTGGTCTTTCTTCGCTCCCTAATGTACCTATAAAAGGTGTTATCCTGCTTCTTAACAGCGTTGGCTATCTTTTCCTCAGTTTGTGCCTTTGCTGTTCTGACTGCCTTCCCTGCCTTCTTCTGCTTTAACTGATAAAGTTCTCTGTCCTGCTCCTTCTGTATTTCCTTATATTTCCTGAATGCTATCCTTTTCTCCTTAACCATCCCTGCCCCCTCTTTTGAGAACCACAGTGTTTTTTCCTTCATTTTGATTTGTTGATTTGCTTCACACAAAGGCTTGTTGCCTTTGTGATGGCTGTTCTGATTATTCCCCATTATTCATCCACCCCTCCTTCAAGCTAGTGCTTTTCTGAGGCATGCTCTCATTTTCCCAAAGTCAGCCTTCCTAAAGTCCAATACTCTTGTTTTTGTATGGCTTGACTCTATGGCTGTGTTTATTGTGAACCACACTGTTTGGTGGTCACTTGTTCCCAGATGGCTACCCACTTTTAAATCTGAGATCCTTTGCCTTCCTCATTTGAGGTACCAGGTCTAAGATTGCTCCCTCCTGAGTGGGTTCCAACATTAGCTGTCTGAGGCATGCCCCTTGTAGGGCATCAAGAATAGCCCTGCTCTTGGATGTGCCTTCAACAAAGGTACTCCAGTTAACAACTGGCATATTCAGGTCCCCCATTGAAAATATCTCCCCTTTTTCTGCCTTTTTAAGGATACCTTCTATCATTTCCTTGTCCATTTCCTCCCCCTGAGATGGGGGTCTGTACACAACCCCCATGTAGATTGTGGTGCCATTTTCTGTCTCCAGGGTGACCCATAGTGACTCATCAATTTCCTGTTTACTCTTTAGCTCTGTTGCTTTAATCCTTTCCCTTATATAGAGAGCTACTCCTCCTCCTCTTACCCAGCCTGTCACTCCTGTATACTGTGCATCCTGGTATGTTGACATCCCAGTCATGGTTCTCTGTGTAACATGTTTCAGTGACTGCCACAATATCCAGTCATCCCTCTTCCATCAAGGCCACTAGTTCAGGGAGCTTGTAGCCTAGACTGTAGGCATTGATACTCATCACCTTCCATTTATTTTTTATGGCCTTACCCCTTTTAGCCCCATCCCTGTCCTTACTGCCTTTTTCTGCATTTATCCCTGTCCTGCTCCCTACTGACTTCTCTACCTTGGTGTTTACCTCTCTAATTACTGTGTTTTGTGGGGGGAGGCTGGGATTTCCCTGCTCCTTTTTAGTGCCTTCCCCTTGGCTAGTTTAAATGCTTGCCAATGAAACATTTAAACCTGTCACTTAGAATCTTGGTTCCCCCCTGGACAGATGCAGACCATCACACCAGTATAAGCCTTCATCCCTCCAGGAGGCTCCCCAGTCCCCAATGAAGCCAAGTCCCTGAGCTCCACCAGTTTTTCAACCATTCATTGAATCCCATGGTGCAGAATACAGTAGCATCATCATTGCCATAGACAGGCAGCACCTCCGTGAAGGTTACCGTACATGTTACTTGTCTAAGGCCCCTCCCCAACTCCACAAACTCCTCTTGCACTGCTCTGATCCCATTTACAGCCAGGTCATTTGTCCCTAGGTGGACAATGACATTCAGCTCCCTCCCTCTCTCATGCCACTGCTCCTGCGATCCTGAGGATTCACTTCCTGTCCCTCCGAGCCGTGGTGCCAGGCAGGCACCTTACCTCCCTATCCCCCTTCCTCCCCCACTTCTACCCCTCTAATGATCGAGTCCCCCTTCAGGAGTTGTTTCCTTCCCCTGAGGGGTCTCAAGCCACCTTCCTGTGGGTCTCCTTTGTGGAGGTTCCCAGCATCCTCCTTGGTCTTCACTGCAGGTGCCTCCATAGAGGAACCACTCTTTGCCAGAATAGCATAAGAATCATGGAGAGGTACAACTGGAGGGATGACCTCTGTTCTACTTCCCTTTCCCTTCCTGAGCCCACCTTGGTACAAACACTCCTCTTTCTTGGCAACTTCTGAGGTAACGATGGTGCCCCTGTTGGTCCCTGTGTGGAGGAAGAAGTTTCACGAATCCTAGCCAGGTCAGCCTGGAGATGAGCAATGTCCTCCCTCAGACCAGAGAGGTCCCCCTTCTTAACTGAGTGGGCTATCTTTTCCTTGGTTTGGGTCTTAGCTGTTCTGACTGCTTTCCCTGCTACCTCCTGCTTTACCTGATCAGTTCTCAGTCCTGCTTCTCCTGTAACTCCTTGTACTTCCTGACTGCTATATGTTTCTCCCTAACCTTCGCTGCCACCTACTTTGAAAACCATAGTGGTTTTTTACATTGTTTTGATTATTTGTGTCACACAAAGGCATGTTGTCTATGTGATGGCAGTTTTGATTATCCCCCATTGTTCTTCCACCCCTTCTTTGTGCCCATTTGCTAATGCATTCTTTAGGCACTCACCTATTTTGGCAAAGTCAGCCCTCCTTTTTTTTATTTTGCATTTAAAAACAAGGCATACATGACAAATACTCATACATACAAAATCTATTAGGTAGCTCAAGGTGTGCAGTATACATTAAATAATACAAATGTGAGAAATACATAAATAAATAATTAATTCTGGAAATATAAATACAACAAAAAATACAGTTAATCAGGCATTCTTCATCACTGGATTTATCCTAGGGTTCTAATCCCATGAGTAATGTTATGGGATATTCGTAGTGCATTACAGAATGGTGTCCAAATTTGCTGAAATCTTGCCATTTGTTTAGCATTCGAGTAGAACTCTTTCAATTTGATGTATTCCAAATGTAGCATTGACCTAATTAACATAACTAGGTGGATCCTTGTCCTTCCATTTCATAAGAACTATTCTAAATGCTGTTATGATACCAATATTAGTAAGAGCAAATGCAAATGGGTACAAATTAAACACAGGCCCTCCATATCATAATAGCATCCAAAATGGATCTTTATACATATTTTGAGAGATAGTCTCGGAGAGAAAAGATAATATTTGTTTCCACCAGTCACTCAATGCTGGACACAAAATTAGCATGTGGTCTAAAGTGCCAGATGATTGGAGACATCGTGGGCTATTGTTTGAGATACCAGGGTTCATTAAATTAAGTTGATGGAAAGTATAGTATGTATGTTGAAGTATATTAAATTGTATTTGTCTAAATTTAGCTGATTTAAAACCCCAGCCCTCAGTATTTATAATTTTATTCCAGAGGGAAGATGAAATGTTCTGTTGTAATTTACTTTTATAGACTTTAAGTCATTTAAGATAGTAGAGCAGCCCCAGATTAACAATTTACAAATTTTAGAAATTATTTTGTATGAATTTAATGATATTAATATATCTTCAATTTGAACTAATTTCTCCTTTTTAGGATAATGGAGATATTTATTAATAAAATCCCTAATTTGTGATATGCATAGAAATGATTATAAGCTAAATTGTATGTAACCTTCAGGGTTTCAAATTCAACAGCCTGATTATCTGACAATAATTGATTAATCTCCATTAACCCGTTTGAGTACCAGTCTTTAAAAATATGGTCAGAAATAGAAGGTAGAAAATATGAATTTAGATATATAGGTGAATGTTTAGAACAAACAGGGAAACTAATTGTCCCAAAATTGTATGCCAGATATGCATCACAGAGTGAGAGCACAGAGCAGAATAATAAAGTTTCCAGTTTGCAGCTAGATTTGCCAGCATGCCCGGCCAGTGGCACTGAGGTTGAGGCGCTGTTCACACCGCGCCACTGCGCGGTGACCCGTGTTCGGAGCAGGAATGGGTTGCTGTGGGTAGGCAGGAGGAGGATGGATTGAGCAACAAAGGGACTGCTCTCCATCTCCAGGAGGGGGATTTGGGTGGCAGGGCTTGCAGACCCTAGCGGAGGCTAGGGTTGACAGTACATAGCTGCAAGCTATGGGGGGGCAGGACGTGGCAGACGCTTGATAGGGGCATGCACGGGAGCATGTGTGCATCCAGTTGCTAGCGTCATTGCATGCCATGACCCGCCAGGAGGAAAACACTGGAAAAGCGAGCCTGGCAGCAAGAAGTTGTTCCCCCGCGGTGCCATTCCTGGAAGGGCACCTCCCTGGCATGGATCCGTTGGGGTGGGTTGAGTCACTCCCACCACCCTGCCACAAAGGGTAAGTCATGGGGTGCACAAGGGAGGGTCTGATGTCCGGGGATGGCGCTTGGGGAACAACGGAGGGCAGGGGTCGTGGAGCTTGAGGAGAGAGAAAAACACCCAAAAAAAACATTTGCCAGCATGAAGACAATGTTTATATTTTATAAGGTGAACAATAAGTTTCCATCTTGAAGGAATAGTCAGTGTCAATTTGTTTAAACCATTTATGTATAGCAGCTACATTTTCAGCAAAATAATAGTACCTAAAACATAGAAGTGCAAGGTCACCTTCTGTCACTGGGGATAAAAGTTTCTCTATTTTTAATCTGGGCTTCTTACCCACCCACAAAAAATGCTTTAATTAGCATTTCAAGACCCTTAAAAAAGTTATCTTTAATAATGACAGGAACATTCTGAAAAACAAATTAAATATTCTTCTGAAGTTTTTTTTTATGGTATTGACATGACCAATAAGTGCTGAGGGAAGGTTGTCCCACCATTTAAACAATACTTTAGTCTCTTGTATTAATACATCCAAGTTTAATGCTTGCTTGGGAGACAGGACCTATGGGGTGAGGTGCCAAGAGCTAAATATGTACACATTGGAAGAGGAAAGGGACCGGGGAACATGATGGAGGTGTTCAGGTACATGAAGGGGGTTATTAGGGGAGAAGCAGTCAGGGTGCTTCGAAGGAAGGAGGAGGGGCAACTAGAGGGCATGGGTGGCAGCTGGAGGGGAAGATTCAGGGAAGAAAGGAGGAGGCACTACTTCACTGAGAGGGTGGTGGAGCCATGAAATGTGCTGCCCAGGGGGCTGGTGGAGGCAGAGACAGTGGAGGGGTTCAAGAGGGGGTGGGACAGGTACAGGGGAAAGGTTCTGGAAAGAAAATCCAGTGCAGCGAGAATATCCAGAACTGGGAAGGGAGAAGACAGACAAGGAGAGGGGGGCAGCAAGGTCAGCTCCCAGGGTGAGGACTGACCGAACGAGCAGACACGAAAGACCGTTAGGGCTATTCTGCTGGCATTTTAGTATGTTAGTAAATGTTTACATTCACTATCTATAAAGATGTCCAGATACAACATTTCTGAAACTTTTTTGATTTTAAGTTCAGAAGGGGATTTAAATGGATCCGTATGTCCACTAGAGTCCATAAACTCCGAATTACCCCAGTTAACTTTATATCCTGAGGCTAAACCAAATTGTGTGATGATATTACAAATGGGGAGAAGGACTGACTTAAGTTAACATATATCAATGAATCATCAGCATATAGACTGATACGATGTTCCACATGATCTATACATGGGCCTTTAATATTGGGTGACTTTCTAATTGCCATGGCAAGTGGCTTGACTGATAAAACAAAAATTAGAGGAGACAGAGGACAACCCTGATGAGTTCCTCTAGATACAGTAAAAGGCTAATACATTTATTGGTTAGTTTTGATCCTGGCCACCAGGCCAGAATACATCACCCCATCCATTCACAAAAATATGGACCAAATCCATACTTGGTCAAAATAGCTTTAATATATTCCCTTTCTAACCAACTGAAAGCTTTTTCAGCATCAAGTAGAAACAATGAAAGATCTGAACCCTTAACATTATCTATGATATTCATAGTTCTTCTTATATTTGATGATATTGGTCGTCCTTTAATAAACCCATTTTGGTCAGGATGGATTAAATGGGGAGCAACTCTCTAGCCTGGTGGCCAGGATCTTAGTCAGAATTTGAGTGTCACTGTTGATGAGAGAAATAGATTGATAAGAACTAACCAATACTGTGTCTTTAAGTTTCTTCAAAATAACATGTACATTAGCCTCCTTAAAAGATGGAATAAGTTGCATTGTTTGAAATATGCGATCACATGATTGTTTAAGATGAGGTGCTAAGATGTCCAATAGACTTTATAAAGGTCTAGAATATGTCCATCTGGTCCAGGAGCCTGGCCTGAAGGCAGAGCTTTAATTGCAGACTAAATTTTAGCCATTGTAATTTCAGCTTCCAAATTTAATAGCTGCTGTGAATTTAAACACGGAAAATGGAGCTCTGAAATAAATTTAAATATATTTTCACCAGAGCAGGAACTATCACATGAGTAAAGATTTTGGTAAAAATGTTTGAAAGAATTATTAATTTCTACTGGGACATTAAGAATATGACCCAGGTGATTCTGTATCATAGGTATCAGGTGATTTTGTTGCTGAGTTCTAAGTTGTGACGATTATAATTTATTTGAGTTATTACCCATAATATAGTAGTTTGATTTTAAATATAATATTTGTTGTTCTGTTTCTTCAGTAAGTAAACTGTTCAGTTGTTCCTTACACATGACTAGTTCCATAGAAATTGTTAAATCATTAGTTTACATGTGTATATTTTCCTTATGAAGAATCTCTATCTCCAACTCTTGAATTCTCTTCTGATAGTTCTTATTTCTTTTGATCCAAAACGATGTAATACTCCCCCAATATAAGATTTAAATGCCTCCCACAAAATGACCACATTCACATCCCTTGTAGTGTTTGTGCTAAAATAATTTTCAATATCTACTTTCATCTGCTTGAGAAAATTGGAATCTTTCATAAGAGGTGGATCAAATTCAAATTTATTCTGCAGGATCCTGTCCAAATATTGCAGGTAGAGAAAAATAGGGGAGTGATTTGAAATAATACTACTGCCATGGTTTACTTTGGTCACTTAATACCTACATGATTCAGAATGCAAAAAATTAGTGGCCACAACACAACAGTGCAGATCTTTTGATAAAGTTAGAGAACTTTTATGGCAGAAAGAAATCAAACATCACACAGAATGCTGCTGACCGTGGCAGGAACGGAGGAGAGCAACTCCTACCTGGAGCTTCTCTTTTAAGCCACCGGCTGCAATTCCATGTAAAGGCATTATGCAATTTGACTCCTGCCTCAGACAGCCGTGGGGCATTTCGGCCGTGCAACCTACGGACTCTTGGCTTCTTTGCCCCACAGTCCACTGATTTTTTTTGTGGACTTCGGCTGTGGGGTGCTACCTGAGAGGGTGGTGTGGGACTTGGGGTCAGTCTGAGCATAGGCAAGATGCAGTGAGACCTGAATGTTTGTACCTGCACACTACTGATTGCAAATGCTAATTTCAGTGTGGGTTTGCTGCATTAGTACCTAGAGTTGTATTGGTTTGGACTCCTGATGTAAAAACCTCAGCAACTTGCACGCCAGGAATGTCATGTTTTATTCAGTGTATTCCTTGATCAAGGGTTAGCTGTTAGAACCTGTGTCCTGTATATCAGTTAAGCAAAGTGCACGTAACTGCAACGCTGCTCTTCCGTGTGCAACAAGCCTATTTCTGTAGCCCTTTCCTTGTGCTGTTTAAAGTTAAGTTTAAAGCTTAAAGTTAAGTTTAAAGTAAGAATAAAAAAGGGGCTACTTGTGTCTTGAGTTTGTGATAAAACTCTCGTTTCTGTGCATGCGCAGTGTGACACCTGAGATTACCACATTCAAATCCTCCTGCTGCATACTAATTCCCTGCTTCCTACCTTTTACAGGCGGGCATCCCCCCCCCCCACAAAATGCTGCCAACCACGGCAGGAAGGAGGAAAGCAGCTCCTACCTGGAGCTTCTGTTTTGAGCCACCGGCTGCAATTCCAGGTAAAGGCATTCTGCAATCCGACTCCTGCCTTAGACGGCCGTGGGGCGTTTCGGCCATGCAACCTAAGGACTCTTGGCTTTTTTGCCCCACAGCCCACTGATTGTTTCTGTAGACTTTGGCTCAGGGGTGCTAGCCCGATGACACTTCGCGTCGTTTGCCCCACCCGCCCCAACCACCCAGGGGCAGCCCTCAATTTATTGGCCCACACTGAGTGCGTCACTTCCTGTTACATCACTTCCTGCATGCCAAATTCTAAGTCCCCACTTTCCCATTTGCAGGTTATACCTGCTAGCCACCAGAGGGCACTGTGCTCCTGCTTATCTGTCTTGCTCCTACTTAGCTACTCCAATTCTATCCCTGTGTCTGTCTCCCTACCTCACCTCCTGCATCTCCCACTGCTGCCCACCCTCTCTGCTGCCATCCAAGCTCCCCATCTTACTCCCTACAATTCTCGCCCCACTCCTATCATGCTTGTCATCCTCCTTCCTGCTTGTCTCTCTCTCTCCTTCCCCTCCTACTAATGTCCCTTGCCTTCCCTAGGGTCACTGGTATGCCCGCAGGCTTGCTACTCTTGCACCCCCAATTGCCCTCATGCTCTTCCCCCTTTTCTGCTCCTGCTTCCCCCCTCCTCCTCCACACATCCAGTTTGCTCCTCTCTATACCACCCTCCACCCGGACACTTCCTCTCCCTCCCTCCCCCCTTGCTCCCTCATGCATCTTATCACACTTGCATTCCCAGTCTGTGCTGCCCTACCTACCCCTGTGCTACTAACCCCCATCCCTCCTATGCCATTCAGCATAAACTCTCCTTCTGCCACCCGCTTTCAAGGGCGGCTCTCCTCCTCTTGCTCCTGTCTGGTAACATACATCCCAATCCTGGGCCTGGCAACAATGGCTCCCCATAGAAATCCTCTGGAATACATATTGCGTCCATGAACATATGTAGCCTCCTTAAAAAAATGACTCACTACATTGCTGGGTGGCGGTTCATAAACCAGATGTGATTGCCTTGGTTGAAACCTGGCTATCTGACTCCACCCCTGACTCCCTGGTCTCACTCTCTGGCTACTCCCTCCACCGGCAGGACTGAATCAGTAGGAGAGGTGGGGGATGTGCCATTTATGTCAAAGACCCTCTTATTGGACTAGCCCTCCCTCCCTCTGACCTTGACCACAAGGCCCAGGCCCTAACACTAAAACTATCTTCCGACTCCTCTAGGGGTCCCATCTTCCTGACTACGGCATACATGCCTCCTAAAAATCAAGCACAGGCACTAGGCCCATTGATTGACTATATTACCTCCTTACCCAACTCCTCTGACCAAATCCTGGTGAGGGACTTGAACATTAATTGGCTTAGTCCCACATCCTCTTCCTCCCATGAGGCTTTTTCTGCTATTGATCTAACCCAACTAGTCTCCCAACCTACTAGAATAAATCCCAGAAGGGGCACTAGCACTCTCTTGGATGTGGTCCTCACTAATCGGCCTAGCTGCATCCACAATATCCAAATTCTCCCTAACTATCTTAGTGACCACTCCCCTGTTATCTTTAACTGGTCAACCTCTCTGCCCAAGCCCACTGTAAAAACTACCCTTCGGCGGCAGCTTAAACCTGGTGGGTTGAAAGACCTTAAGCTTTACCTAGCCCACATGGACTGGTCCCCATTACAAAACACCCCAGACATTGACAAAGCCCTGGCCTTCTTCATCCGCACCTTCAACTCTGCTTGCGACATTTTTGCACCCATAACTGCTCGTAGGTCCAAAGTAAGGCATGCCCCCTGGGTCACCCCCGCCTTGTGCCTACTTTTTAAGCAATGGGATAACCTATGGCACCCTTACTGTTGAAACTGGCCATCCAGCGGACAGACAAGCCTATGCTGCTGCCCGGAACAAGTGTACTTGGGCTACCCACAAAGCAAAGGCTGAGTACTATCAAGCTTCCCTCACCTCCTCATGGGGGAACCCCAGGTCCTTCTGGGACAACATCAATCAGCTGAATGGTGGCACACATTCCCCTCCACCCTCACTTATTAACATTAATGGTAGAGTCTCCTCAGACCCAGTCCTTATTGCCACTCACCTCAATAATTCCTTCACTGACCTTAGCTCTGTGCTCCAAGATCATTTCTTCAATCCCCCTTCCACCAGGACTGCCCCACCACCTCACACCCCCTGTTCCACCTGCGTTGGGTCACTGCCCAGGAAGTCAGACCATACTTACTTAAAAGCCTTAAAGAGCAACATTATTGGTGATGACTCCTTGATCCCTGTCTTCTACGTCAGGTCCTGGACCAGGTCATCTCACTCATCACCTGCCTCTTTAATAAGTCCCTCTGCCTAGGGCAATTCTCCTCTGTCTGGAGGGTTGCTACTGTTACCCTATCCACAAAGGTGGTGATAAGGATGCATCAGGCAACTACCGGCCTATTTCAATCCTCTCTCCTCTCTCTAAGGCCTTAGAGAAAATTGTGGCCACCCAAATCTCTGAATACCTCTCTAGGAGGCAGTATAGCGCAGTGGTCTAAGGCTCTGAGCTGCAAATCTGGTGACATCCAGCAGACTAGACCTGGGTTTGAATCCCATAGCTTCCACTTGCATACTGTGTGACCCTGAGCAAGTCACTTAACCTCCTTGTGCTCCCAGGTCGCTCCTGTAAAAAAGCTTTCAGCTTAGTGTGCTATACCTGGTTAAACAACTAAATTAAAAAAAATAAATAAATAAATATGGTGTCCTTTGCCCTGAACAACATGGCTTCAGAGCCGGCCATTGCACCAATACTGCACTCCTGGAGTTCGTTAACTTTCTGCACACCTCTCTGGACTCTGGCTCCTTGGCTGGTGCTGTGTTCATTGACTTATCAAAAGCCTTTGACACTGTCTCACATCCCCTCTTGTTAGCTACCCTTGGGCACCTAGGCTTTGGCATTGGACCAGTCTCCTGGTGCTCCAGCTACTTTAGTCAGCCTACCTAATGTGTGAAAGTTAGTGGAACACTTTCCAGCGCCTGCCCTATCCGTTCTGGAGTCCCTCAGGGCTCTATTCTAGAACCCTTGCTCTTCTCTCTCTTCCTCAACTCCCTGCCCAGAGAATGTACCGAAAAAATCCTACTCTACGCTGATGACACGGTACTCTTTGCCTCAGATAGTAACCCCATCTCACTCTAGAACTCTCTTCAGCAAGTCTACAATGCCGCAGAAACCTGGTTCACTGAGCACCGACTCGTCATCAACCTAAAGAAAACCAAAGCCATGCTCTTTGCTTACCCCCAAAATAAGTCCTGCAACTTTCCTCTCTCTGTCCACTCCACCCTCAATCTCCCTATTGAACTTGTTCACTCTTATAAATACCTTGGTATAACCTTTGACCCAGCCCTCTCCTTTCATGACCACATCTCTGCCCTGACCTCTGCCTCCAATACATGGCTGGGTATCCTTTACCGTCATAAAAACTTCCTCCCCACTGATGCCCTCCACCTGGCAGTCACCTTCTCTGTTATATCCCTAATCGACTATGGCCTTCCTGTCTATGGTGCAGCAGACGAGACAGCCCTGCGCAAGGTATGCCTTACTCTTAAAAAAGCCTGTAGACTTATAAAAGGTGCTCATAGACTTAACCATACCTGCCTTCTTTATTCCATGGCCAATCAACTCAACCTGGATGAGCGCCTCATGTACCAAACCTGCCTACTTACCTATAAAGCTCTCCATGGTCAATCCCCCTTCCCGGGCCTGTCTGACTCAATCCACCGGGCTAATCCCACAGTGCACACCCGCAGCTCCTGCAAAACTGCACTGGTTATACTGAGGGCGAGAACCTCTCAAGGTCAAAGGGCTTACCCCTACCGAGCCCCCTCATGGTATAACACCCTCCCTGCCTGAATCTCTGAAGCTCCCTCATTATCATGCCTTAAATACAGCCTCAGAAATCACCTGCTCACCTCACGCAGCTGTTGCTGCCCTTAATCTTCTCCTCTCCCTGACAATGCTCTCTGAGCAGCTCTCTTCCTCCCCACTAGGCCACCCTCACTTGTCTACTCTCCTCTCTCTGGTGTCCTCCTCTCACCCTCTGCTATCCATCTCTTAATCAATCTTCCTTTATCCACTGTCTTTTATGCCTAACTCACCTGTATGCATTATTTATGTCTCAGAAATGCCTGTAACTTTGACTGACATAAATTGTGAACCTGTATTGCTGATTATCTGTTGTCTATTGTACCGCTGTTTTTGTCCTCTATGTGACAAGGTACCTTTGTAAATGAGCCCCTGGCTCAAAGGTTGTTAAACTGATGTTAAAATAAATAAATAAATAAATGTTATACTCTATCTGGCGCAGCTACTCATATATCATCATGGTAAAGTGCTAACATTTTCGGACTCTAGAAAAGCCACTGATCACTTGCATTCTTTGTCATTGGAAGAAACTGTTACTTGAAAACTTAAATTCTGCGGTCATTTTTTTTTTCTTCCTGTCAGACTGGAAATGCAGGATGCAGAATGATCAGAATGAATGCTTTGCTGCTTATTTGAGTTAAGACTCATTTTACTGCACTACAGCAAACAGAGGTTAGGGAATGAAATCTTTCATGTAAAATGTTCTTTTTTCTTTTTTGGGGGGGAGAACACAAATTTCTGTTTGGGAAGAACACAAATTTTGAAATTGTTGGGTTAGAACCTTGCATTTGTCACCACAGGAGTGAACGAGTGATGTCCATCTGGTATAGGTTTGGGGGGCTACTATACCTGAATCTGTTCTGGCTTCTTTTTAAACAGTTTCTATTTAGTATAGATGGGGCATTGCTATACAAATTATATATTGGAGCTGATGTAAATGTTGTTGATTACTCTATAGGTTTTTTTCTTCTTTCTTTTATGTAGTATGCTATTACAAACCTTTAAGAGATTTAGACATAGTTTGGCGATTGATAGACTGCACCATTTAGATAAAAGTAAATTGATTATTGTGAATAAGATTTGCAGCAGGTGGTGGGGGGTAGACATATATGTATTTGTCTTAAATGGAACATTCAGTGGTATTGCTTAAAGTATTGTAGGTCACACTTAATTCTGGCAAGTGAAACTAGTTATAAGATTAGGCATTTTTCCCTCTGGGGTATTTTCCCTGGACTGCATGCATGTAGTTATATTCCCCACAATGAAAATTTAAGACCAATCAATTTAAATGTGCCAGTTAGAATGTTAAGGGGATGTTAGATCTTCACAAGGTATGTACAATATTTTACTGGTTAGACAAAGAGGGGGTGAATTGTGCACTTTTTCAGGAAACTCTTTTATCGCATACAGAGTTTCTTTTTCACTCTGAAAGATGGGGAAAGGGCATAAATGGACCCTACAGGAATAACTTTATGGGAGTGTCTATATTTTTTTAACAGGTCATTAATATTACAAATCAATAAGCAATCCATAGATAAGGAAGGCTGCTATATTACAATTCATATCTCACTAGCTGGATAGACTTACACTATAGGAAATTTATATGGCCCAAATGAAAATTCTCCTGTATTTTTTCAAAACAATTTGGGGAGCTTAGCTCTTTTCTAGCACCTAATAAATTTGGCAATGATTTTAATCTTACATTAGATCCCGTGTTAGATAGATCGGGTATATGTTGGGACCATAGATCTTTTGCTGCCTCAGTGGTGGCACAGTTTATGCAGGACCTTCATTTGATGGATATATGGAGAGCATGTAATCCAAAGGTTCAGCATTTTACTTTTTTTCTTCTGTTCATACACCTTACTCCTTAACTGATTTTTAATTTTTTTTGCTTTCTGAATCATGTTGATAGCAAAGTCAGCCCTCCTAAAGCCCAGGACCTTTGTCTTTGTGTGGCTTGAGTCAACTGCTGTGTTTATCGTAAACCATACTGTTCGATGGTTGCTAGTTCCCAGATGGCTACTCACTTGTAAATCTGTGATACAAAAACACTTTTACAAATAGGCTTGATAGGCTACTGTTATCAAGTAAGGATCTATCCTAATATGGCTGAACCATATGGGCTTACAGTGCACTTAGCCTTATGCTCCTTACTTGAACCTTAGTAAGAGAGCAGTGTGGCAACTCAACCGTACAACTATATTGGTGGAGTCAGAGAGACATGAGAGAATCACAACTCACATGCACATTAGGTTATGGTGAAGGAGAAGCAGAGGGAGGGGAGGGGAGTTATAAAACCATGCCACAGTGGCATAATGAGGTTAGGATCAGCGAGAGGAACATATATTGGGGGGGTCAGCAGGGAAAAATCAAGAAAGTTGCAATAGGACATTGGAGAGTATAGAATCAAACTGGAGGGACAGTAGCAGAGTCTTCATACTATGGGACTCCATAACAAGAGCAGCAGAGCTGCTCCAGGGTGGGGTTGGTGAACACAAAATAATCATGGTGTACCTCCCAGGGGTGATGGCTGAAAAGATCATTCTGATGGTACAATCGCTTACTCGGTGGGTAGGGGGCAAACCCTGTGTATTAATTTAAGTGTCTACAAATGACCTGGTAGGATATGAGGTTGATGTGGTCCTGGATAGACTCAGACTGCCTGGACAAAGGATGAGGGTAAATGCAAAACTGGCAGTATTCTCAGCAGTTCTGCCCATGTCCAGAGCTAGTTAGGTTAGGATCTCTAACTTTAACAGCTGGTTCAGACAGTGCTGTAAAGAGAAGGGTTTGTGATGCATTGGAAAGTGGGGAAGAGTCTGGGAGAAGAAATTACTTTACTAGCTGGACAGGTGACATCTTAGCTCGGGAACAAGGATGGTTACAGACAAGATTGGAGAGCATATTAAGAATAACTTAAATTTAAACAGAGAATAATTTCTGGGTCATGGACCCTATGTTTTCTCATAGAAGGCCTGGCAGACCTCCTAGGTTATTGGTATATCAGGTAGGGGTGACTATGGAGGTATGGGTGAGGAGGGAGGGAGGGAGATGTGAGGGCAGTATGAAAGAAGGAAGGGATGATGGGGCCAAGTGCTGCCATTGCCCCAGAAGTTGCCAAGGAGATGAAAGGTTGTTTTCCACATGGTGTGCTCTGGGAGGATGGGGAGCACAATCCTCAGCCTGTGCCACTAGAGAATTCCAAAGCCATTCTGGCTCGATAGGATTGCAAAAAGGGGGCACCTGAAGTAGTGGCAAGAAAGGTTGTGAGGGTCCTCCAAATTGAAGGCTCCAAGGTGGGAGGTAGAGCTCCCCAGCATGGTAGCTTCTTGTGGGGCCTCAATTGTTAGAGAGGTAGATTTGGGAACAGAAGGAGGAGGAGGAGAGGGAGGTTAGGTGCCTACCTGGATCCAGAGCTTGAAGGGATGAACTATGGATCCTAAGCATCACTAGGGTGGCAGGTCATTGGGGAGACTGAATGTTATTGTCCACTTGGGGACTAATGACATAGCAGGGGATGGGGCTGGGATTGTGCAGATAGAGAGAGCTCATGGTTTGCTGAGGAGCCTATAGCAGATAGCATGTAGGATGGAATTTGTCAAGATGCTACCTGCCTATGGCCAGGGGAAGGAAAGGATACCTTGCACCAGGAGCTTCAACTCATGGTTGAAGGAATGTTGCAGGGAGGAGGGTTTCAGATACTTCAGGGAGTGGGGACCAACCCGATGGATTTGTGTCCATTCAGGGAAAATGGCCTACGTTTTTCTGGGAGGGGAACTTCAGTCCACAGTAGATGGTTTGAATGTTACTTTGATAAATGTTTAAACTAGGTGAAGGGGTGGCAGAAAGACAATGGGAGACATAAACTGCCCCCACTACACAGACTGAAAAAATAGGAAGGGAGGACCCAAAGGGATAAAACTCCTACAGAGCAGGTTAAAACCAGTAGAGAAGTAGTAAATGAGAAGTGTGCTAGGAATGAAAGTTGAAAAAGAGAGGAGAAAATGAGATGGGGCACAAGGAGAGCAGTGAATCACAACCAGAATGGGAGCAAATTGTGGAGGGCCATGTGTGCAAATGCAAAGTCTTGGAAGTAAAACAGTAGACCAGGAAGCCATCATGGCTGAGGAAGACCTGGATCCTGTGACCATTACTGAGTCATGGTGCACACGGAGCCATGACTGGGACATGGCTATAGCTGGCTATACCCAGCTCAGGAAGGATACTGAGGAGAGGAAGGGTGGAGGGGTTGTGCTGTATGTAACAGATGGTATCAAAGCAATAGAAATGCAAGGGAGTCATGGGGGAAAGAGGGGGTTGGAGGTGCTGTAGATCACCCAGGAGACATGAACTGGATTCACTATTTACACTGCAATGATATACAGACCTTTAACGCAGAGGGGAAGATTGTACTGAATAAGGCATTGGGGAAGCTATCAGCACAATGGCAGAAAAGGAGGAGGTGCTGCTGGTGGAGGACATTAATTTGGATGTAGATTGGAGCCTCCCTGATGTGGCCTTGACTGGAAGCAAGGTCATCAGAGCCTCTTGTAAAGGGCATTTTTCAGACAACTACTCAGAGAGCCCACTCATGATGGGGCAATACAGAACTGCTGTTCACAAAAAGGGACAGTGTTACAGACATCAAGGTGAGAAGCCACCTAGGCACCAGTGATCAGTGTAAAGTGTGGTTTAACATAAGGACAGATGTAGAGGCAAACCACACAATGATGAGGTTCCTGGACTTCAGACGTGTAGATTTTATAAAAATTAGTGCATGCTTAACTACAACCTAGCAGTGGGGGACTGCCTGGGTGGTGGGGTACAGTTGGACAAATTAAGGGATTGAATAGTGAAGACTACAAACATCTATATGAAAGAAGTGAGCAAAAACAGGTGGAAATAGAGATCAATATGGTTCTCGATGGAAGTGTCTGCAAAGGCAAAGGTTCAAAGGGCACCATTCAGGAGATACAAGGAGATGTAGGGGAAAGTGGATTGGGAGGTGTTCCAGTAAAAGCAAAGTAAAGCAGGTAAGGCAGTGAAGGGTGCAAAGGCACAAGCGGAAGAAAGGATAGCCAAACAGGTAACTATATGGGGTAAAACCTTTTCTAGATACTTGGGTGAAATAAGGAAGGTAAGGGAGGGAAATTGAGGCTACGAACAGCAGGGGATGGCAGTTCAGGGAAGGATTAGAAAAAAGCAGATATCCTAAACAGATACATTTGCTCAGTCTTCCAAGTAGAGGGAGAGGGGAACAGAACAAATAAAAGCAATTGGAACTCTATGGGGTGGGAGGTAGACACAAGTCCAATCGGAGGAAAGAGTCCTGACAGGACTTTCAAATCCAAAAGTGGATAAGGCTTTGGGGCCAGATGGGTGCCCTCAAGTGTACTGAGGGAGCAGCTCATGGTGGTACCAGATGCACCACTGACAAGCCTATTCAACAACTCACTGGAAACAGGAGTGGTTCCAAAGGAATGGAGATGGGGCAAATGTAGTCTTGCTTCATAAACTTGGCAGCAAAGAGGATGTTGGAAAATATATGCCAATCAGTCTAATGTGTGGTGGGGAAATGAATGGAGACAAAGGCTAGTGGAATATTTTGAATCCAATGAGTTACAAGATCTAAGACAGCATGGATTCATGAGGTGGAAGTCAAGACAAATGAATCTGATCAATTTCTTCAACTCTGTGACTAGATAATTAGATCTGCATGGGGAGGTGGATGTGGCCTGCTTAAACTTAAGCAAGGCCTTCGGCACTGTGGTCATGGAGACAAAAGCAGTGGGGAAATTCAAGAATACATGGGACAGACATAAGGCAATTCTAGTGGGGGGGTAGGAGGAAGTAGGCTGTTGGTTATCTAGAATCTGCAGCTTATCCATTAGGCAGGGAAATGGGCAGACTAGGTGGGCCAAGCGGTCCTTATCTGCCATCAAATTCTATGTTTCTATCACACAAAAATTACATTATTGGAGCCTCTGCTTCTGCAGTTGCAATTGTGTTTGTATGGTATACAGTATGCATGAGTACATGTGGCAGAAGAAGCACAGACCCCATGGGGCCCACATTTCTACAGGTAGATATCCCAGGGGGCCCGTGCCTCTACAGCCAGAAGTTCTTATGCACTGGGTATGAGGTACCTCACTAGATATCACAGTGAACATACAGCTGTTTCCAGATGACACAAATGGAGTAGCACTCATGTATTGCTCATATTGAGAGGTCCACAGCTTGAGGTGGGATCCATGATACCGCGACAGCTCTGACTCATGACATCCGCTATAATGCCGGGAACCCATCAACACCCCAGACCGCATTATAATCCTGAGAAAACAGCAAACATGTTGACAGACAATGCAGGGGCTATGCCCTGCACCCTACCATGTGGTGGGCTGTGCCCCTCGCATCCCCTGTACTATACATATATATATATATATATATATATATATATATAATATACATATATATATATATATATAAAATAGCTGTGAGGACAGTATTTGAGAGACAAAGTGTGACATTCATACACTCAAAAAAAGTTTTATAATTAGGCATGACTTATCCTTAATTTTAATGTGTATATGTGGTAGTTACATAATACAAAATATAAAGGTAGTTCTATTTTTCTAAGTTTGGAAAAATGGCACAGTTATTTATGACATGTAAACTACTTTCGTTCATAACGTGGTGTCCATTATGCATTATTTACCATTTCTAGTAATAAATAACATATTCAAATGCAGTCTCTGTCTTCTATTTAAATGTATTAGTTTACAACATTTAATGATTTGATGTTCTTCTATACATATGTGTTGCTATCTATCCTCCAATGTAGACAACTGAAAATACAAATAGGAGGTTACCAAAGTTTCATTACTTCATGCGTATACTGTTTATGTTCAATCTACATGCCTTTCATACTTAAGCTGGACATTAAGCAGAAAGATAAATATGAACAAATCACTTGCTTGCATTTGATTTATTATGTGACCATCTCTGTTGCATAAAACTACTGTGGGTAATGCAGACACCAGAGTAGCAATGGAACATGTGAAATACATTGTACAACTTTTATTAGTGACTTATTATCAACCAAACACCCAATACCCATGGATAAGTACCATGCCACATCAGGGGCCATTTTGACATCACTGTAGCTCAGCAGAGCCAGACTGAGGAGAGGCCCAACCACAGTTAACAACCAGAAAGCACCCAGGCAAGCTGCTTGGTATTGATAACTATAGATGAGGGTGCCACATGATGCTCCCTGGCAACTTCGTGCTGGCCTTTGAGGGGAAAATTATGCCAAAATATCACACAGGCCCACCCTAAACTCACAACCATGTGCATCACAGGGATGCCGCTACAGCAGGGTTCTTGTTCTGCTCATGGAATGCCACATCCAAACTGCTCTACAAGTCAAAACAATACACCAAAGTTCCCCATGAACAAGCAAAGGAAAGGCAAGAGACAGCTGGATGTTACACAGCGGGCCTGAGCCACATCAGGGGTCATTTTGACATCACTATACTTCCGCAGAGTCACACTGAGGGCAAGCCTAACCACAGTTACCAACCAGAAAGCATCCAGGCAAGCTATTTTGTGTTTATAACTGTAGATGCAGGCACTGCATGACATCCACTGGCAACCTAGTGCCAGCCATTATGGGGAAAATGATGCCAAAATATCACACAGGCCTACCCTGTGCTCACCACCAAGTGCATCACAGGGACACTGCTGCTGCAGGGTTCTTGTACTGGACATGGAATGCCACATCCAAACTGCTTAAGTCAGGTCCATGTGATGTATTTTTTATTTTCAAATAATTCCAAGATAATATGACAACACAAGACATTTAATTTATTGGCAGCCTCATCATAAATAAATCTGCTAAATGTTTTTGCCAGATAAATCCAAACCACTGGTGTTGCCCAACAGGAACTAGTAGGCCCAGGCAATGACCAGATTCCAGTACTACACATGGTATCCCTTCCATACCCCTGAATGTACTAAGCAATACCATGAGCAGACTTTCTGAGGTAAGGCCAAGTGCTGTATTTTTTTTATTTTTAAACAGTTCCATATTGTGCCATCACTTGACATCTAATTTAGAAACAGTCTTATTACAAATAAATCAGGAAAATGTTTTTGCCAGATGAATCCAAAACAATGATGTTGCCCTACAGGTACTAGTACACCCAGGCAATAACCCAGTTATTATACGTGGTACCTCCCCATGCCATGAGCAGCCATTTTGAGGTAGGCCCAAGCACTGTATTCTCTTTTATTTTTAAACAGTTCCAACATATTATGCCACCACTTGATGTCTAGTTTAAAAGCAATCTCATTCCTACAAGTGGTAACCCCCTCCATAACCTCAAATGAACTGACTAATGCCATAAGAAGCATTTTTGAGGTAGGCCCCATTGTTGTAGTTTTTTTTTTTTATTTCAAACAGTTCCAATATATTATGCCACCAACCACACCTGAACCCATAGTTCAGCATGCCAATACAATGATGCTCCTTTATAATCTTACATCAAGAAAGGCAACTTTATCATTTTAAAATAACACACACACACACACACACACACACACACACACACATATACCTTAACCGGAGACAGCATCACCCCTTCTTTCCAAAAATGATAAGCATCTCTCACAAATTGCATTTATTTTTATTTAAAATATTTTAAGAGTGCAGGTTTTTTATTCATTCCACATACACTTCTAAAATAGAGCCATCGTCACATCAACAGGTGCAGCATTCATTCAACAAATACACATTCTTGGAATTTACCAGTATGAACCCCAAAGGTGGTGTTTTTTTCCCCATTTAAACATGATTAAAGTCATCACCAGGGGAAAGTTCACCAACATTAGCAATATTCTGAAAAAATCAAATTAAAAAATGAAAATCCGCTGGATGGATTGTAAACTAAAAACTATAAATCTCAAAACTCTATTTGATTAGACTGGTCACATATATGTACAGCCCCATTTTAAAGAGGGGCCCTTCAGAAACAGCTGGGCCATGAGAGAACATACAAATTTAGCTTGTCTGCCCCCAAAGATGATAAAACACAACTGCTGCACTATAGCCAGATAGTATTTAATATGCCCTATTTAAACAGTGCCGGCACCAGAGGAAAGTTCAGCTGATGTAGTTCCCAAACAAATCATGGAAACATAGACTTTGACGGCAGATAAGGACCGCTTGGCCCATCTAGTCTGCCCATTTCACTACCTACAGGATAGGCCACAGGTCCTAGTTAACCAACAGCCTATTTCTTCCTACCCCCACAAGAATTGCCTTATGTCTGTCCCATACATTCTTGAATTCTCCCACAGTTTTAGACCCCACAACCTCTCCAGGAAGGCTGTTCCATGCATCCTCTACCCTCTCTGTGAAATAATACTTCCTCACATTGCCCCTGAAATGGCCTCCTTCTATCTTTAAATTGTGTCCCCTCGTTCTTGCATGTCTCTTTTTCTGAAAGATGCTACCCTCTTGGACTTTGTTGATTCCACTGAGGTACTCAAAAATTTCTAGCATATCCCCCCCCTCCCTTCTTTCCTCAAGGGTATACATATTAAGCTCCTTTAGTCTCTCCTCATACGGCTTCTCTTGCAGACCCTGCACCATTTTAGTTGCTCTCCTCTGGACTACCTCTATCCTGTCTATGTCCTTGCGGAGATGGGGTCTCCAGAATTGGACACAGTACTCCAGATGGGGTCTCACCAACTGTCTGTACAGAGGGATAGCAACTTCCTGTTTTCTGCTGCTGATGCCTATCCCTATACATCCCAGTATACCCCCAGCCCTCCCTACTGCCTTCTCACATTGCTTGCTAACCTTAAGGTCTTCTGATATGATTACCTCCAGGTCCCTTTCCTTTTTTGTGGTTGTTGCTACCTCCCCACCCATTGTATATTCTTCCCCTGGGTTCTTGTTTCCCAGGTGCATTATTTTGCACTTCTTTGCATTGAATCCTATCTGCCATACTTCTGACCATTCTGCCAACCTTGCCAAGTCCCTTTTCATCCTTTCCACACCTCCTTGTGTATCAACCCTGTTGCAGATCTTTGTGTCATCTGCAAAAGGCATACTTTCCTTCAGTCCTCTGCAATGTCACTGAAGAAGACATTAGAAAGGACTGGACCCAATACTGAACCCACGGTGCCCCACTAGTAACCCCTCTTTCTTCAGAGTGGACACCATTTACAATTACCTTCTGTGTCCTGTTGTGCAGACAATGTTTTAACCAGGCTACCACCCTGGGACCCACTCCCAGGCTGGTTAATTTGACTATTAATCTTTTGTGTGGGACTGTGTCAAATGCTGTGCTAAAGTCTAGGTAGGCCATGTCCACAGCCCCTCCCTGGTCTACTATTTTGGTCATCCAGTCAAAGAAATCTATTAGATTCATCTGACATGACTGCCTCGCTGTGAACTCATACTTTAAAATATACTATTTAATATGTCCAATTTAAACACTAACCACACCAGAAGAAAGTTCTGCTGATATACTTCCCCCACACAACTTTAAACTATGCTATTTGATGTGCTCCATTTACACAGTACTGGAACCAGAGGAAAGTTCTGCTCATATACTTCCCAAACAAAACTTTAAAATATACTCATTGTGCTGCACAGCCCACTAATCCAATAATTCTCTGTTTTGAAGAGGGGTCCTTCACTAACAGCAGGACCATGAAGTCTTCAGGTGAATACTTTACTTTTTATGTCCCCAAAATGACACAGAATAACTGCTGCACTTTAGCTAGTAGTTATTTAATATGCCTCCCAGAATTTTACCTTGCTGTTTTGTAGCAGAATGCTGAAGATCATGTTTGCTAGTGATTGGAGACATCTGAGATACATCCGAACTCCTGTGCAGTACACCAGATATAAAATGGACGACTCTTCATTCTACCTGTTTTTAAGAATGGTAAATGGGAGAAGCAGCAGGAAGAAAACAGTTTTGCTTAGAGCCAGAGTACCAAAACTGAATGCCTGATGTCACCTTTGGGTCCCAGTTATTTGTACCAGTATCAGCAGCAGCATCATCCATGTGAGTAACATGGACACCACAGCAAGAGCCACGGCTTTTGATGTTGCTGCTCCTAGCAGGCTCTATGTACCATTGCATTAAGACTGCAGATTTGTGTGGGGGAAACACATTAAGCAATGTGAACTGTCACTAAAAAAACACCTCAACGCATAAAGGCAGAATACACAAAATAAATTGTGCAGCTATATAAAACACCACAGTAACGCACAAAAGTTATAAATTACTTGCGGTTTCAAGTAAATGTAATTACATCTGCATAAAATCAATAATCACTGGGGGACAGTTACATAGCCACTCTGTCCACTAAAAAAGAAAACTTTAGTATTGTGCTTTAAATATAGTAAATTTAATGGTCACCAAGATGTGTAGCACAGCCATGTCACAAAATGGCTGCCTTTTTTAAGGATATTTTCATTATTATAATGTTGCCACAATGAAATAAAAATACACACATCCTTTTTTTATGCACACTATCTCTTGATCATACTGGCAACAGTACAGAGCACAAATGTTGTATTTTTAAACAATTAAAAGTAAAATACAGACCTTATTTTATGTGCACATCCAAGTCTCTAGAATATTGTCCACACACACACACATATGTATATGTGTGTGTGTGTGTGCTTATATATCATTCCACATCACACAGACAGTGGAGTTAGATATTGTGTTTACCCCCCCCCGTCGCCCTAAAGTGTCTCAAAGCAAAACTCCCATCACTGTCGAATAAGGTACAGTGGGGGTTTCACTGTGTGGGGTTCGCTGTCTATCACTGTAGTGGTGGCATACCCTTGTGGTACTGTCCCTGCCTACTACCCCACTCCTCTCATCCTCCCTACCCATGATCCATACCTATCCCCCATACCTAGACAATCATGTCTTGAAGCTGCTATTCAACAAGATCATCTCTTCTGGCAGTGCAATCCAAGTGTCCAGTACACTCTTTGTGAAGAAATGCTTCCTGACCTTTTTCAGTGTGGCTCAGTTGGTAGCACATCTGCCTCTGGACCAAAAGGTTGTGAGTTCTCATCCCACACTGGGATTGGACTTGCACCTAAAAATCGCTGACATCTGAGTGCAGTATTGGGGGGTGCTGTACTGCTGGGATGTGCCATCCTTCAGATGAGATGTTAAACTGAGGTCCCTTCTGCCCATCCTGGTGTTGCCTGGTGGGTGTCCAGGAGGAAGTAAAAGAACCCAGAGCACTCTTCACAAAGAGCAGGGAACATTCCTGGTGTCCTGGCCAACATTCCCCTTCCCGCAAACTGGTTCATGCAATTATCCAGGCTGTCTGTGAGTGATGTGCGATATGGCCGCCACCACACATTCAGTCATTTCACTATCAGTCTAGCATTTATTGTAAAGTTCTTTGGGATACTGTGTATGAAAAACACTATATAAATGCTGATTCTTCTTCTTCTTCCTTCCTCCTAAACCTCTACACCTTCAGCTTAAGATACTGGCCTCTTATGTTATGGTTACATTGAATTATATGACAGATAAAGGCTGCTTTGCCGACCTAGTCTGCCATTTTCCTTTTTACTGTAACACAGAAGACCCTTCTTGATCTCCGGTTCCCTCATCCGTACCTTTATGGTTCCCTTATGCCTGTCCCATGCATTCTTGAATTCTGCTACCATTTTTGCCGCCAACCATCTATCCTGAGGGGATGTTCAAGGCATCCAACAGTATCATGGATTTCTATCTGCAGCAATAGGTAACTGTGTGTATTTTGCAGTTGACATGCCTCAGATACAAATCCATGAAGGAGCTGTAGCACATCAGTGCCACTGCATTTGTGTTATCTAGAAACAGTTGTATGTTGTTTGTCTTACCTGATAATGACTGTCTGTGGTTGTTTGTGCGGTCTTGCCCCTTTGCTGCTTGGGGGTGAGGGTAGGGAGTTAGGGTTTGAATTCTTAATGCCGCATTTCCATGCTTTTGTGGCATTAAGATCAACTCTAACTAACGCATTAACGTATTTTTTTTTCAGTGAGTTTCCATACATTTCTGAGATAGTGTAATCTTAGCCTTATTTGCCTGTGGGACCACGGGGACCTCTGGTTCCTGTGCTCCCACCCATGTATTGTTTTTGACATAAAGCAATCATATCCTTATTTGCCTGAGGGAGCCCAGGGCACATCTCTTTCCTCCATTAAGGAGGTAATATAGTGTGGAGGGATAAGGCTCTGAGCTGCAGATCTGGAGACCTGAGTTAGAATCCCATAGCTGCCTAGCTGCATACTGTGTGATCCTGAGCAAGTCATTTAACTTCCTTGTGTTCCCAGGTCACATCTGAAAACAAGCTTTGTCTTAGTGTGCTACTCCTGCTTAAACAATGTTCCCTTTCCCTTTTCATATAAATGCATATACTGTACGTATGTAGCTGTGGAAGGGCTTTGTGCTTCCATTAATATGACAACATGTAGCCCGTGACCTGGTCGACTGTGATTTAGCACATACAAAAACAGTGACTACAGACAAGGGAGGGAGACTGGATGGGGGGTTAATGCATATAGCGACCATCGAACAGTATGGTTCACAATAAATACAGCAATAGAGTCAAGCCATACAAAGGCAAAAGTACTGGACTTCAGGAGGGCTGACTTTGCCAAAATGGGTGAGTGCCTAAGGAATGCACTAGCAAATGGGTAGGAAGAAGGGGTGGAAGAACAATGGGGAAAAATAAAAACTGCCATCACAGAAGTAACAAGCCTTTGCGTGAAGCAAATAAACAAAATGAAACGATGTAAGAAACCATTATGGTCCTCAAAGGAAGTGGCAGTGAAGGTTCAAGAGAAAAAGAAAGCCTTCAGGAAGTACAAGGAATCACAGAAGGAGCAGAACAGAGAACTATATCAGTTGAAGCAAAAGGATGCTGGGAAGGCAGTCAGAACAGCAAAAGCCCAAACCGAGGAAAAGATGTCCAACTCAGTTAAGAAGGGGGATAAAACCTTTTATAGGTACATCAGGGAGCGAAGGAAGACCAAGGAGGGATAGTGAGGCTTAATAAAGGGAGGAGGATAGTGAGGCTTAATAAAGGGGAGGAGGGTGGGCAGAGGGTGACTGTGAAAAGGCAGAGATACTGAACAAATATTTTTGCTCAGTATTTACAAAGGAAGAGGGGGAGGTACATAAAACAAACAGTAGAAACACTCTGGATATAGAAGTTGATACCAGCCCATTTACAGAAGAAAGGGTTGTGAAAGAACTCTTAAAACTAAAGGTGGACAAAGCAATGGGGCCTTGATGGGTTTCATCCCAGAATTCTAAAAGAACTAAGGGTAGAACTAGTGACACCACTGACTACCCTCTTTAACAAATCATGGGAGGATGGGGTGTTACCCGAGGACTGGAGGAGTGCAGATGTGATTTCCCTTCACAAAAGTGGGAGCAAGGCAGAAGCAGGAAACTACAGAGCTGTTAGTTTAACCTCAGTGATAAGGAAAATGATGGAATCACTTCTGAAGGAAAGAATTGTCAAGTATCTAGAGGCCAGAGCAGCACAGGACCCAAGGCAGCATGGATTCACAGCAGGAAGGTCATGCCAGACAAATCAGATAGATTTCTTTGACTGGGTGACCAAAGTAGTAGATCAGGGAGGGGTTGTGGACATGTCCTACCTAGACTTTAGCAAGGCATTTGAAACAGTCCCACACAAAATATTAATATACAAGTTAGCCAGCCTGGGAGTGGGTCCCAAGATGACAGCCTGGGTAAATAATTGGCTGGAGAATAGGATACAGACAGTAATAGTAAATGGAGTCCACTCTGAGGAAAAGGGAGTTACTAGTGGGGAACCGCAGGGTTCAGTATTAGAACCGGCCCTCTTCAATGTCTTTATAAGCAACATTGCAGAGGGACTGTAAGGAAAAGTATGTCTCTTTGCAGATGACACAAAGATCTGCAACAGAGTTGATGCACAAGGTGGGGTGGAAAGGATGAGAAGGGACTTGGCAAGATTAGAGCAATGGTCAAATGTATAGCTGCTTAGATTCAATGCTAAGAAGTGCAAGGTAATGCACCTGGGAAACAGAAACCCAGGGGAAGAGTACACAATGGGGGTGTGAGATACTAACAACAACAAAAAATGGAAAGGGACCTGGGGTAGTCATATCAAATGACCTAAAGTTGGGCAAGCAGTGTGAGAGGGCAGCAAGGAGGGTTGGGGGGATATTGGGATGCATAGGGAGAGGCATCACCGGTAGAAAACAGGAAGTTATTATCCCTCTGTTCAGACAGCAGGTCAGACCCCATCTGGAGTACTACATGCAGTTCTGGAGACCTAGTCTCCAGAAAGACACAGATAGGATGGAAGCTGTCCAGAGGAAGGCAACTAAAATGGTGCAGGGTCTGTACTGGAAGAGATATGAAGAGAGACTTAAGGAGCTTAATATGTATAGCCTTGAGGAAAGGAGGGGGGGCATGATAGAGACTTTCAAGTACCTTAAAGGAATCAACAAAGTCCAAGAGGGTAGCATCTTTCAAAAAACGAGGTGTGCAAGAACAAGAGGGCACAATTTGAAGATGGGGGGCAGCTCAGAGGTAATTTAAGGAAGTATTTTTTCACAGAGAGGGTTGTGGATGCATGGAATGGCCTTCCGGAGGAGGTTGTGGAGTCAAAAACAGTGGTGGAATTCAAGCATGCATGGGACAGTCATAAGGCAATTCTAGGGGTTGAGGGTAGGAAGAAGTAGGCTGCTGGTTAACTAGGATCTGCAGCTTACCCATTAGGTAGGGAAATGGGCAGACTGGGTGGGCCAAGCGGTCCTTATCTGCTGTCAAATTCTATGTTTCTATGTTTCTGCCACTGCTGAACATGCCACAGAAGTTCAGGCATGTTTCCCAAAAAATGTTCAGGTAAATTGAGACAGAAATCAGGTGCAGTCATGCTGTCATGTGGGTCACATCCACCACCAGGACCGAAGTCTGCTGTTTTCTCCACCATTTACAATGGTTTTCAAGCCTAATCTTGGTGTTGCCACTGCCAAACATGCCCCAGAAGTCCAGAAATGTTTCCTAAAAAATGTTGCAGTAAATTGATAAAGAAATCTGATGTCAGCCATGCTGTTATATGTTCACATCTACCACCAGGACCAAAAAACAGGTTACTCACCTGTAACAGTAGTTCTAGAGTGGTATATGTTTTTCATCCACACTATCTGGCAGGTACCTTGCAGCTTTAAGAGTGCCAGAAAGTCTTCAAGCTGGGTCCTCCCACCCACCCAGGTGATATAACTCTTAACTCCCATGACACCAGATCTTAGCCCACTGGAAGCTAGGTTTGTGCATCAGAAGTCAGGTGCGTCTGTGTGGATGAACAACATATACCATTCCTAGAACTACTTTACAGGTGGGTAACCTGTTTTTCTAGGGATGTGGATATGTTGTTCTATCCACACTGTCTGGCACTCTTAGCAGTTCTCTGGGAGGAGAGCTGCGAGATGCACATCCCCAACTTAGGGAAGAGGAACTGGAGAACTGAGGTCCCAAAACCAGCATCCCAGCTTGACTCAAGGTCAATATAGTAATGGGAAATTAAGGTGTGTGCTGACTTTCAGGAAGCAGCATGGCAGATTTTCTAGATAGGGATGTCCCTAGAAGCAGCCACCGACACAACGGTATGGCAGGTGGAATGAGCCCTTAGCCCTACGAGAGGCTTCCTACCCTCCAACCTATAGCAGAGATCAATGCAAGATGTAATCCATTGAGCTACTGACCACTTGGCTGCAGGTCTGCCAAGTGCAGCTTTAGTGCAGGTGACAAACAGCTGGCAAACCTTTCCCCAAACCTCTGCTGTACGCTCCTTGTAGTAGGTGAGCATTCATCTCAGGTCCAAAGTTTGGAGCATGTACTTGGCCTCTGAGGTGTGATTGGGGTAGAACACCAGCACTGTCATCACCTGATTCAGGTGAAACTTCAACCCCACCTTCGGAAGAAATTGTGAGTGGGAGCACAGGACAACCTTGTCCCTGTGGAAGACCAAGTAAGAAGACTCTGTAGAGAGTGTCTCTAACTCCCCAATCCTTCTGGCTGATATGATAGCCACCAAGAAGGCGGTCTACCATGACAAATGTGACATGTCACACTTGTGCATATGTTTGAATTGTTTGCTCATGAGCTTTGCCAAAGTCAGCAGTAGATACAATGGAGGTGGAGGTTCATGCACCGGAGGGGATATGTGATCCAGACCTTTGAAAAAGTGCCCAACCACTGTCTCCTGCTCCACTGACAGCTGACCGGCTCATGCCTGGTAAGCAGAGATGGCTGCCAGGTGCACCTTAAGGGTCATTGACAAAAACCCCTGCAGAGAAAGGGACCACACGTAATCTAAAATGCTAACCACCAGACAGGATAAGGGATCCAACCCTATGCCCTAACACAAAATGGAGAATCTCTTCCATTTGAAGGCATAGCACTTTCTGGTCAATTCCTTATGGGATGCCTCAATCATGTTGAGAACCTCATCAGAGAGACCAAAGGCCTGGAACTCTAGTTGCTCAGGAATCAAGCCATCAGGAGTAGGGATTGAAGGTCCAGATGGAGTACTTTCCCCTTGTGGATGGGGAACAGGTCCGGGTGTGCTGAAAGCTGCCTTGCAAGCCTGGAGCTAAGGCTGAGGAGATCTGGATATCAGAACTGGCAGGCCCAGTCCAGGGCTACCTGGATCACCTGCGCCTTGTCCCTCCTGACCTTGAGGAGCACATTGTGGATCAAGGGAAATGGAGGAAAGACATAGAAGAGGTCTGGGGTCCATGGCATTGAGAAGGCATCCCCCTGCAGTGAGCCCCATTGAGGGGGTGGGCATAGTACAGCCTCAGCGTCACATTCTCCTGGAGGTGAACAGGTCCATCTGAGGGGTGCCCCAGAGGGAGAACAGATCTTGCACTACCTCCAGCAGGAGAGACCTCTTGTGAGATGCTTCGCCCATTTGGCTGACAGCATCGGCTAGACTGTTCGAGGCTCCTACCATGTGAATGGCTAGGAGATCTGCCTCCAGACTGAGCACAAGGAACTAGATGTGAAGAGCTTCCTTGCAAAGGGGCAAGGAGTGCAACCCATCCTGTCTGTTGAGATAGTACATGGTCATGGTGTTGTCCATCTGGACTTGGACCACTTGACCCAGAACAAACAGAGCAAAGGCATTCAGGGATAGCTGGACCACTCGGAGCTCCAGCAGGTTGATGTGACATCGGGACTCCTGAGGGGACCAGAGACTGTGGGCTCTGTACTCCCCCAGATGGACAACCCAACCCATCAGAGAGGCAGTGGTCATCAGGATGACCATCGGCTCAGGGAAGACAAATGTGATTCCCTCCTGCAGATGAGCTGGGATGAGCCACCCTTGAAGGCTGTCCCAGATCTTCTGGGTCACCGAGATCAGCTGGTCCCAATAACTGGAGCACTGAAACCATTGGCTGGCCAAGCCCCACTGAAAGGGATGCATGTGCCAGTGGGCCCAATGGACCAGACTGGTGCAGGCCACCATGTAACCCAGAATACGCAAAAAGTCCTGGGCAGGGCACAATTGCCTAACCTGAAATGATTGGACAAAGGAGAAAAGAACCTTGTCCCTGTCCACTGGGAGCTGAGCTCTGGCTCGAAAAGAATTGAGCTCTGCTCTAATGAATTGGATCATCTGCAAAGGCACAAGTTCCGACTTGGCCTGGTTGATGAGAAGGCCAAGTTGAGGGCAGACCAGGGGCGGCCAGATCCCTGGACCTTTCCACCTCCTGTCTGGAGAGACTTGCTATCAGCCAGTCATCCAGGTAATGGTAGACCCAGACCCCTTGGCACCTCAGGAATGCTGCCACCACCGCGATGCATTTGGTGAAGACCCTCATGACCGAAGATAGGCCACAGGGCATGGATCAGAACTCATAAAGGGTTTCCTCTGCCCTAAGGTGGAGGAACTGACAGTGGGACAGATGGATTGGGACATGAAAGAACACATCCTGCAGATCCAGGGAGCAGAATCACATGCCTTGTTCCAGGGATGGTACTATCTGAGCCAGAGTTACCATCTGGAAAGTGCGTGACCTGAGAAACTGATTCAGGTCATACAGATCGAGAATGGGGTGCCAGCCCCCATCCATTTTGGAACCAGGAAATACCTGGAAATAAACCCAGCACATGGAGGAAGTTCCACCACTTTGCTGACTACCCCTTGTGGAGGGGCTGATCGATGTTGTCCCAGGGAGCCAACTGGGAAGCTACTGACCTGGTACCCCCCCATGGGGCACGGGCTGGAAAGGGAGGAACCTGCTTGAATTTCTGAAGCAGGCCCCTGCCGACCACTTCCAGCATCCAGCTGTCTGTGGTAATAATGGACCAGGCATAAAGGAATTTGCTGAGCTGGCCCTATGGGGGGAACCAGGGGAAGTGTGATGGGGTTGGGGAGGTGCCCTGCGGGTTGTCACTGGGCAGGCTTGGAGGAGGAGGAACCAGCCAAGGGCCCACTGGGTCCCTTCCCTTCAGGCTTTCTGATAAAGTGATGGACTTGGCTCTAGGCCACCAAGACTGAGCCTTCTGGCCCTGCTACTGCTGGGCTGGTCTGGCTGCAGAGGCAGAGGGACAAAAGGGCTTTCACTTTTGGTAGTGAGCACCCTTGTCCCACTGAGCAGAGGTCACAGTCAAAGGTGGCATTGGACTTTTCAATGCATTGGAGGTGACCCTCCATTCTGGGCCTGAACAGATCATTGCCCAGAAAAGGGACATTTGCTAGCTTGTGCTGGCTGTTTGCCATAAAGGTTGAGATCCTTAGCCAGGCCCTGCAGTGCATGGCCACTGCAGCTGCAACTGATTGAGCACAACAATCACCAATGTCCAGATCAGTCTGGAGATGCTGCTTGGCTACTGTTCTACACTGACCCCAGACCTGCTTGACCACCATTTCAAGGTCAGCTAATAGATGAGGTATCACCTCATCCAGGGACCCCAAAAGGACATGGGAGAAGTGTGCCATCAGAAGGACCGAGCTGGTCTGGTGAAGGCACAAGGAGGTGGCAACATAGACCTACTTGCCAAAATGGTCTAGTTTCTTAGACTCCTTGTCAGGAGGCTTGTCCACATCTCCTGTGTTGCCAGAGCGCAGAAAGGCAGAGTCAGCCACCAACCCCTCTGGGGCACCGGCGAAGCCCAGGAATGAACTTGTCCTCCATTGTGGCTGAGATAGAAAGTGGTGGAGTCAGAACTTGGACAAGTTTAAGAATGAGTTTAGAAGACTGGGAATCCAAAGATTCAAGAGTCCGTGCCTATTCAGTGAGAGTGCTAAGGTGGGAACCTGAGCTTCCAAGTGGAAAGGAATATCTGGCATCATGAAATGGAGCTGAGAGTTATATCACCCGGGTGGGTGGGAGGAGCCGACTTGAAGACTTTCCGACACTCTTAAAGCAGCAAGGTACCTGCCAGACAGTATGGCTAGAACATATCAACGTCCCTAGAATCTGCTTTTTTCTGTGTGTTTATAATGATTATTATACATAATCTTGGTGTTGCCACTGCCGAACGTGCCTCAGAATACCAGAAATGTTTCCCAAAAAATGATAAAGTAAATTGATACAGAAATCTGGTGTCAGTCATGCTGTTATATGGTGTCCCCTCACCTCATGGACCTCAACTCGAGGGAGTGGCAGCTCCATTGCTACTATGCCCACTGCTTGAGAGAGAAAAGGGTTGCTCACATTCCTCCTCCGCTGACCCACTCAGCCCTCCCTTCTCCTGCTCTGATGCACTGCTGTCACTAATAATAAGCTTGACGAGGGAAGTCACACCAACAATTGTTACTTTCCAGTGTTGACGCCAGCGCAGTGGGTGCTTGTTTTTCAAGTGGGTGTGCTGGCCATCGGTGCCAATGTGGCTGCTGTTTTTTTCCATGACTCACACATGCTTGACACAGCTGACATATCATCGCTATAGTCTCATTCACTGCATCAAGTAGGAAAATATCCCAAATTAGGGACTTTGCACTTCTAGATTTTACATGATACTGCAACTTGGACAGCAGGGCTAAAGGTGTGGACGTTTTTGCTTTTTGGGCCTCTTGCATCACTTCCACCATGCTAGCTTTGGGAGGAAGAGTTATAGGACTGCTTGTTGTAGGCTTGCTGATAGACACACCCTTAGTCTTGTCATCTAAATGGGCTACATCATCACCCTTCAGCACCTCATCATCGTCATCTGTATTGAAACATATTCTATCCTCTTTCTCATCCCTATCACTGTCTACTGCCAGACAAAATTTTCTCTTTTTTTGGCATCTCCTCATTGTAGGGGGCTAACTTTCCTTATCCCCTTCTCCAGGAGAAACAGACTGAAGCTGGACACTATCACCCTCACCACCATCAGCTCCTTCTCAAGCAGGAACAACATCAACAACTTTTTTCACCTCTTCCTGGACCTCTGGGCCTCCACTGGTGTGACTGTCTCCCTTATTCCCAGTATCATCCATGACAAGCATACTAGCTACAGATTGGGCAGTAAAAAAAAAAGAGTTACAGACCTGAAGTCACTTCTAACTTCAATTTTGCTGGCACTGACTGCCACAGCAGCACAGGAGCCCACAGAGGGCACTGATTCAGAAACAGATTTGCTTACTGGAAGTGAAACTGTATTTCTGTGTTTTCCAACATACTTCTCTTTAAGCCACCTCCCACCAGGTCACCTTTCCCAGAACTGGAATGTCTCTCGGTATGCCTATTATATGCTTGTTCCATTTACCTTCCTCCAGAAGTATATGATTATGTATTTCTATTTAATAAGTGTGATTTAACATCTGCCGTACTATCTGTAAAGGACAAACAGAAATCAGAACAAGCAGCTGCACTGTAGCCTATACAACTACCTGCAACTGCTAATGTAGCCCTTTTGAGTGTGAAAACATTATTTTATTTTTTCCATTGGAAAAATACCAATTAAGTAACATGGGGTAAGAGAAGGACAGAAGTGAGAGACTTTAAATACCAAACCGACAGAGAACACCACCACAACAAGGATGTGCAGTAGCTCTGAAAAATACTTAAGTTGTTCTTAATAAAATGTCAGTTTTTAAATGACATGGTTATTACACAACTTGTTATTAACTGGATAGGTACAGGTAGGTTTTTGCAAACTAAAATGAAAACCAACTGCACAGAACATCTGACAGTCACAATACGATCTTTGCTCTGGATAAGGCAAGTACTGCAATGTGTTAGTACTTACAAAATAAAATTTTGGCTAATAGATACATCAGATGGAAGGGACAACAAGATTTCAAATGAACAAACAAGCAAAGATGCCTCCAACAATCTTGCAGGGACCACCACACTCTTGAAAACTATGTTGTTATTATATAGTACAGGTCAGGTAGTAAACGTCTGTGATGTAACAGGGAGTAAAGGGTTAATATGGTAAGCAAACAGGAAAACAGAGGCTAGATCACACTATTAATTTCTGTGAGCAATGCAGTGTACCTGTATAAGGACAAGTGTTCAATATCCACAAATACTTCCAAAACCAAAATGAAGCAGAAAAGTGATTAAACAAAGTGAAACAGGAACAGAACTACTCAGAATGAGTAACTCTTCAGATAAAGTTACCCCAAAAAGGGTCAATATGTGTGAAAAATATTACAAGTAAGTAGCACACCAACAAAAAAATTAAGGCTTAAAAGAAATAAAAAAAAAAGACACTCACAACTTGTGAGAACTCTATTAACATTAGGAACTAGCCTGCTCTGCTTACATCTACACACACACACACACACACACACACACACCACATGGTCGACCTTCCACCACTTAACTCCCTCACAGACACAGAGAAAACTGAAAACACTACCTGAGCATAATTAAGTATTACCCAAAGATATCAAAAAAAAAAAGTGTTCACTACCACACTACAACAATATTTAGATTTTGGGAGCAATTGGCTCTCAAAAATAACAAATAAGGAGGTTTTTGAAAGGTTTATTGAAGTGATGCACCAAAATGAACTGCTCTCCAATGCAACAGACAATATACTGTGCAGTAAATAGCCTGCACATGATATTTCAGCTATTTACCCACAGTGCATTGCAAATTTACAGGTGAAATTAGAAAACATCAGTGAAATTGTTGAAATTTGGTGAAATTTGCCTTTACTCTAAATCACCATCCAGTGTGAAATTATGTTTGGCCTAGGTGAAACATTTTGCATAATGTAATAATTATGTGAAATATTGCGCTAGGTGAAATTTTCCAATTTCGTAAAACACTAATGGGAATCAGAACCCTGAGGTGGCAGAAGTGCATGTTGTGCATAAAGATGCCATCCTCTGTTCTTATAATGTATGGTATTGTGTGAAATGTTTGTGTATCAGTTCTTTCACTTTCACAATAAAATTGACTTGCGTAGTCTCTAAAGATTTATGAATGCTCTTGTGCCACAGAAGAATGCAGTCACATTCCATGACCTTTCAGCTGTGGTACAACAGCAATCTGCAAAAGCTGACCATACCTTTATTATTTTCCTGGGGCTTGAGAAGGAGAAATATGTGGCCAGATTACTTGAAGCCATCAAATAGGAAAGCTAAAAACTGCTGCAGTCTGTGGTGCCTGCGAAGTGTCTCTCACCCCTGTCACCCTCTATACCTTTTTCTTTATTTTGCCTTTTTGTTTAACTTAAGTCAGCTTGAGTTAAAACTGATTTTAAGTATGTTTTTTTTTGGGGGGTTGCGCATACACAAAACAAAATCTCCCAAGGAAGGATAGGCAAGCAGGAAAAAGAAAAACAATTTTCTGCTCACCCTTACTCAGATAATTTATTTAATTTTTTCAGTTTGTTTACTTAGTATGTTGTTTGTTGACTCAATGTCCCTTCCTTGAGCAATGACCAAACCAACATTGCCCAGAAGACAGACTACTCAGCTCTAGCTGCACTGCGGGTGTCTTTGCCTTCCCTCTCCTTCTCCCTGAGCTCCGTCACATTATTTCCCTTTTTGCTTTTTTCTTTAACATTTTTTTCAGATGCTATCACTTTTCTTTTTTTTTCTGCCTAATAAATGTATTTTGTACTGTATATTTGTCAGGCACTACAACTGCATTTTCTGCAGTGCAAGAGTTGCTGCGACATAAGCGCTCCCTCCCCTCTGCCTCTGTCAGTCGGTGCTCACTCTAGCTGTTGCTGGAACAAACTGATGACCATGGGCTCTAGCTAGCATGTTAAGGAGAAGTCATCCAGTCACATCTGAGACCTTACTTCAGTCATGTTGCTGTACTGCCCACCCCACCCGAGATGGTCACCCGTGACTGGAGCAAGAAGAATCCACCTCAGCTCAGATACAAAGGGAAACCCTAGGAGGCATACGCCAAGTGTGGTTCAGCCCCTAGCCTTATTGTGTGCTGAGCATCACTGATCTTCACCTACTGGGAGAGAGACCACTCACAGATGGGAAGGCAGACACCAACAGGTGCAAATGCAGGGATTCCATGACAGCAGTTCTACTTAAATCCTCCTCAGAGTGCACAGTCCAGGCTCCTTTCTCTGCTGAGGCAGTTTCTCTCCTTGCTCACTCTGCTCAGATCTAGCCAGTGGCTGCTCTCTCAGCATAAGGAGCTGTTGGAACACTTACCCAGAATCCCTGGCTGTGATATGTAAATCAGTTTACCCACTACTGAAATAGTGTTCAGCAAATAGAAAGCTCTCAGCCAGAAGCAACAGCACAGACACAAAGGGTACTCCAAGGGGCATACGCCAAGAGTGCTCCAACCCCCTAGCCTTACTGTCTACTGATCTTCACTGACTGCTGTACCTACTGCTGAAATAGTAGTTGGCTAGTAGAAACCTCTCATCCAGAAACAACCAGCAGCAACAGCTCAGACACAAAGGGCAACCCTAGGAGGCATACTCCAAGTGCGGTTCAGGTCCTAGCCTTACTGTCTGTTGAACTTCACAGATCTTCACCAACTTGGAGAGAGACCGCTCACGGAGGGAGGGCAGACTCCGACAGATGCAGAAGCAGGGATTCCTTGACAGCAGTTCTAACTGAATTCCTCCTTGGAGTACACAGTCCAGGCTCCTTTCTCCACTGAGGCAGGCTTCTATCCTTGCTCGCTTTGCTCAGACCAAGACAGGGGCTGTTAGCTCAGCATAAGGAGCTATTGGAACACTTACTTCACACACCCTTGATATAGAAACAAGTTTCCTTTCCATCCTATCAGTTCTATGTGTACTTTGATTTTCTTTGTGCAGTTGATGTAACAAGGGCTTGATACAGCTAAAAGGCAGAACATCAGAGATTGTTTTTACCAGTAGCAGAAACAAAGTTCTGCCCACCCACCCTATTCCCTAATTCCACCCACCTCCCGGCTATACTCCCTTATAGGGTCTACATTGCTCCACCCCCTTCCTTCCTCTCCTAATTACTTATTACAAAGGCAGGGCAAATATACATACTGTACAGCTCAAACCCGAATGGCTCAGACACAAAAGGCACTACTAGGAGGTATATGCCAAGAGCAGTCCAGCCTCTAGCCTTAGTGTCTGCTGAGCTTCAGTGATCTTCACTGACTGCTATGCCCACTACTGTAATAGTAATCAGCTAATTGAAAACTCTCAGCTAAAAACAACCAGAAGCAACAGCTCAGACATGAAGGGCAACCCTAGGTGGTATACGCCAAGTGTGGTCCAGTCCCTAGCTTTATTGTCTGCTGAGCTTTATTGAAGTATCACTGATATATATATACACACACACACACACACACACACACAGTAGTTATCAAAAAGTTTCCTACCTCGAGGTACTACTGAGGTACCACTTTGATAATTTGCATTGACTGCAATGTGATCCTGCCTCATTCTGCTTCAGTAAACCTAGGTATACCCCAGTACAGCAAAACATTTCTATGACTACCACTGTGTGTGTGTGTGTGTGTGTGTGTGTGTGTATGTGAAGTTTATTGTTATTATATAACTGTAATTCTTTATTGTTGTTGTGTGTTTTAAACTATATGTATTATGTTTTGTATGTATTTTGTGTACCACATAATTTTTTGCTATCTTTTGTCCAAGACCACTTTGAAAATTAGCTTGCTCAATGGTGTTAGTGCCTCATTAAATAAAGTTTTTATTGATTGATATATACACATTTTTTGGTCCACTCATAGCCTCTACCTCTAGTTGTTCATATGTTCCTTTCATCCATAACAGCTCAGGGCAACAGCCACCTTCTACTCCTCTCTGCTGAGCAGATATACACCCCAGTGAAATAGCAGGCATCCCTTTTCTTTGCTCATCAGGAACTTAAATGGAGAAATAAAGGCCACTCTGAACCTCTAACTGCAATAACTGTAGCACGCTTTTTACCAAGGACTTCATTTGCAGAGTGGGGCACTGCCAACATGCTCCACAATTAGAGACCTCCAATTACAGCTTCATGCACTTGCCCTCAAGGAATGATTACCTCCAGGAAGGGAGCCCTAGCTGCCTGATTGTGCTTTTTTTACATGAGGACAGTTGTCTCTGGGTTTAACTACAGAGTCTGTTACTGCTGCGACCCACTGGCTGCAGTCAGCCCCAGGAGCACTCTGATTGGCTCCATATAGCTCTGCACTGTTAATGCTTGAATTATATTGTACTAGATTATGATTTCTGTTAAAACTGTCTTGCTAGCATTTTATAGTTGAAGTTTACTGATTTAATTTTAATGCCTGTAGTGTGTTCCCTCATAAGACCCAGTAGCGATCTCAGCTGAGGTCTTTGAAACCCACCCTTTTACCTTTTTACTCTAGTACTGTGTTTTAAATGGCCCTGTTCTTGCTCTGTCAGACTTTGTGGCACCTTGCCTAACATTTTGGTCTGCAACATCCCCCTGTTTAAACCATTTTGCATTTCTTTTTAGCTCCACAAGCAGCCCCACCCCTCTGCCTTTCTTATTTAATTCCCCTCTGTCCTTATCTTTTTAGGTAATCTGAGAACCACAGCTGTGGTTCTCTGATGAACCTGACCTGCCAGACTGCCACCCACAGTCCTGGTCTGAAGCCACCAGCCCCTCACAGAAGCTTAGATATGGACTTGCACTCAGGGACTCATTACCTCCAAGAAGGGAGCCCTAGCTGCTTGATGTTTTGCCCCCCCAGTCCTAATTAAATACACTTAAACCCTGCCCAGGCTTTCTAGCTCACTCCTACAGACTACTGCCAGCCACGCCCACCCTCCATGTCCCCGACCTCTACTAAATGCCCAAGGGTACCGCCCAGTTCTCATCTACACTGCTCTTATTACCTATTAGTAGACTTATCCTTCCAGGGCTCCCAGCTCACCTGCTGTGGGACATGTGGCCACTGGGTGGACTGCACTTCCCTAGCCACTGCCCAAGACCACAAGCATAGACTCTCCCAGCAAAGAGGTATGGCAAAGTCGCATTTTTTTTTGCCCACCCACCCCTCCCCTCTAGGCTCATTGTTATATACACTAGACAGCCTTCCCCCACTCCCTCTCATTCTTTGGTCTACTCCTTTCCATCTATCTAAAATATTTCTCACATCGATGCTCTCCATAGGCTAACCGCACTGCACATTACCATTTCAAATAGCGGTGTAAGAGCATATTGGTGCAGCCTACTTTACCACACACATTACCATCTTATACAGTGGCATAAGACCACATTGGTGCAGCCTACTTTGGCAGCATTCTACCTCCTTTTAAAGTACCAGCTACAGAGGAAGACCGCACATCTTCAGCGATCATATAGGCTTGGTGCCATCCACTATCTAGCTCAGCCCTGTGAAGTCCCCAAATACCTGCACACACCAACTTGTCTTGTTCTGTCTGGTGAGTCTCTAGGAGTCTGTAATCTGGCTATATCATCTACAGATAACAACACTTTGCCGTAGTCACAGCTTACTATTTTTTCACTATAAGGTGTCAACATGAAGGCTGATACCTGGCTCCCTCTCTTCATCTTCAGCTTTCAAATTATCTCTGGCTGCCCTAAATAAAATTGCGTTTCTCCTCCTATTGTGCTCAGGTAATGTTGAACTTAACCCTGGCCCTACAGAATCCTTGTCAGCTCCGTACAACCTTACAAGGAATGAGCTTTATGCACGTTAATGTTTACAGTCTCTTAAAAAAGCTTACATTGATCCAGAGCTGGGTCATTCATACTGCACCAGATGTGCTGGTAGTCTCAGAATCCTGGCTCGGATCTTCTACCCCTAACAGGGAGGTTAACATCCCTAAATATTGGCTGTTCAGAGCTGACAAGCAGACTAGGGGTGGTGGGGTAGTCATTTATGTCAAAGACAAATGTACGGTCACTACCATTGACTCCTCCTCTATCGCAAATGGCTTTGAATGTCTGTCCCTTAAGGTTGGCAGTATAGCCTAAAGGTTAGAGGAATGAGGTGTGAATGACATTGTTGCATCCAGCAGGGCAGACCTGATTTTTATTCTCACAACCTCCACTTGCATACTGTGTGACTCTGAGCAAGTCACTTAACCACCCAGTGCTCCCAGATCACCCCTGAAAACAGGCAGTTATGCCTAGTGGGCCTTACCAGGTTACCAAAGACTAAAATAAAAAATAAAATAAAATCTTTCTATGGCTGGTGCCTTATGTAGTGCATCACCTGAGCCAAAATAACTCATAGGGGGAGTCAGACCCTTTGTCACAGTACTATTTACACAGCAACTCATCTCATAGCTTTTGTTGCACTCCAGCGCTCCTATACTTGCATCAGTCTGAGGTAGCTTCTGGGGGTGGGATCTGCACCTCCCTACCCATACAGGGTATGCCCCCTATATCCCCAGTAATAATGCCACTTGGTGCCACATGGCAAAGGTTTTAGTAGCTCCATCCTTTGGACAGCACTGCATAAACAGCAGGGCCCAGCACTCTCATTCTGTCATTCCAAGCAGTCATGGAAGAATTAGAGCTTTTGAATTATCTCTGGCTGCCCTAAAGAAAATTATGTTTCCCCTCCTATTGTGTGCAGGAAATGTTGAATTTAACACTGGTCCTACAGCAGCCTTGTCATCTCTGTCCAACCTTACAAGGCTTAGAGGAATGAGCTTTATGCATGTTAATGTTTACAGTCTCTTAAAAAAGCTTACATCAATCCAGACCTGGGTCATTCATAGTGAACCAGATGTGCTAGTATTCTCGGAATCCTGGCTCAGATCTTCTACCTCTGACAGGGAGGTTAACATCCCTAATAGTTGGCTGTTCGGAGCTCAGAAGCAGACTAGGTGTGGAGGGGTAGCCATTTATGCCCAGGACAAATTTACAGTCACTGCCATTGACTCCTCCTCTATCACAAATGGCTTTAAATGTCTGTCCCTTAAGGTTGAAACATCCCGCTCAATGGCTATCAGGGTTATAGGGTGTTACAGACCTCCATCTGCTGGGTCCCAGCTCCTGTCTCACCTGTCAACTATTATGGGACATGAGACCCTCAAAACTATTATTCTAAGGGGGATCTCAATTACGACTGGTTATCCAAAACTTCCTTACCCCACAAATCCTTCTATGACTCTCTTGGGCTCACACAACTCATTGAAGAACCTATGCGTCCTAACAAGAAAAAGCCCAGGAATAGCATCCTATTGGATGTCTTTCTTACAAGCAAGCCGCAGTCCTTTTCCTACACTGGAATATTTTTCTCGGATGTCAGTGATCACTGCTTCATCTTCAGTGTAAGATCTGACTCCAATCCCCCCTATACATCTAAGTTCTCCATCAGAAGGTCCAGACACAACTCTGACCCATTTGCCTATATCAATGAGCTAAAATCGTCTGTACACTAGCAGAACTTTTACCTAGACAAATCAGTCAGTATGGCATATGACATTTTTCATGAAATAGTGTCTTGTGCCATAAATAATCATGATCCCTTGGTAAAAGTTCATGTAAAGACCAGAACTTGCCATTGGTTCTCTGCTGAACTCAAGGCTGCATTACTAGCGAGAGATAAACTCTGGAGAAAAGCCTGCAAATCAAAAACTGCCAAGGACTGGTGCCACTTCAGGAAGGCTAGGAACTCCTGCACCAAATTGGTTAGAGAGGTTAAGGCCAACTTCTACCATTCTGAGCTTGACTCTGCCTCAAGGTGCCCAGCTAAATTTGGTCCACAATCAAAGAGCTGTCTGGTCATACAGCTGGAAATGTACTTCCCTTGAAAATCATCTCTGACGATGTTACTATCAACGATAGCAAGGAGATTCTCCAGGCCTTCAACAACCACTTTGCTATGGCAGGCCTAGCATTCGACAATTCACCAGCATCCATGTTATGTTCTTGGGTTAGTGCACAGATTCCTGAACCTAGCACCACTAATGTGGGCTTCTCATTCCTTTCTGCTTTGTTGAAAGAGGTCGAAGACCTCCTTCTACAGTTGGACACCAAGAAAAGCACTGGTGCTGATTCTCTCAACCCCTACTTTTTAAAGATTACATACCACATCCTAGATGTACCAATCACACACCTATTTAACTTGTCCTTGTCCCAGGGGACTCTTCTACACCTATGGAAAATTGCCCATGTCATTCCTCTGTTTAAATCAGGGGATCCCTGCAACCTAAATAATTACAGGCCAATATCTCTCCTACCAATATTGTCTAAACTGCTGGAAAAAAATGTGAATGTTCAGTTGATAGCCTACATAGATAACAAGAACCTTCTAAACCCTATGCAGCCTGGTTTCAGAACCAAGCATAATACAATTATGGCTCTGGCCAAAGTGACTGACTGGCAACGAGAGCTGGAAAATAAAAAAATTTGTATGTGCTGTGTTCCTGGACCTTAGCAAGGTCTTCAACACTGTCGACCACTGCCTGCTTCTTTCCACCCTATAAGTGATAGGTCTGGACCCAACCTCTCTGTGCTGGTTCAATAATTACCTTACAGATAGGCTTCACCAGGTCAAGGCTGAAGGAGAGCTCTCTCCACTCAAACCACTAAAAGAGACATTCCACAGGAATCCATCCTGAGCCTCTATTGTTTGCCATTTATATAAACAACATTGATGTTGGCATCAAGGAGGCCAATATTCACCTTTTTGCTGATGATACGGTGTTGTACCTACAGTGAGCCACCCAACTCCAGAAGCTACATGTGGAGATTTACAAACAGAATTCAATTTGTTGCAGAATCAGCTCCTGAATAAAAAAAACTCTTACTCGATGCCAAAAAAAACAAAATCTATGCTGTTCTCTCCAGCTACTCATTCAGCGAACCATGCTATCTCTGGCTCCTTACCTCCCATAAACACTTTACTAGGAGAAAGGTTGGAATTTGTTATGAAATTCAAGTACCTAGGGGTCTGGCCAGACCACAGACTCTCCTTCGTGGAGCATGTTGAGGATCTGCTGAAAAAGTTAAGGCTGAGGCTTGATCTCTTCTTTAGAATAAACTGTTTCCTGACCAAAAATGTCAAGATGCAGTTAGTTCAATCCACGTTTCTATCCCTAATTGATTATGCCAATTTCATTTAATGCCCCCAGTCTTACTAAACTGGACACCATATACCACAGAGCCTTGAGATTCATAACTGGCCTACCTATCACCACCCACCACTGCTTCTTATATGCAGCTGGGGGGGTAGACCTGCTTTCAGTACAGAAGTAATAGAAGTGCAGCTCTCTGGACTTACAGAGCTATTACCAACAAATTACCCCAATACATTTCTGACTGTTTGCCATTATACATGGTAGGCAACTACGCAATGAGAAGCTATTCTCTGCTTCTGCTGAAGGTACCTAGGGCCAATACACGCTTTGGGAGAACAGTCATAAGCTTTGTGTTGCTTTCAGTCTGTAACAAACTACAGAAATTTATGAAACTGAGTCTCTCTGTTAGTCTTACCACCTTCAAGACCTTGTATGCCAAGGCTGTTGAGCTATGCCTCTGTTTCCAGCATGCTTAGTGTGCTAGGGTGCATACTGCTTACCTGTCCACTACATCTCCACCTAACCCAGCCCCTTGATTGTCTCCACCTATAACACCCTTTTTTCTGCTAATCCACTACCTTTCTCACCCTCAGACTCCTAACATATGTATCTCCAGCTCATCTACCATAGCACTTCTCCAAAAACAGCTGCAGTACTGTACCCCTCCCCTTCATATCTGCCCCTTAAGTTTGTATATGACCTGACCAATGATATGCTTTGCTGTTTGAAAATGTTTTAATATACTGGCTGTTTCAGAATGTTTTAATTTCTCTTCTCATACCATTCTCCCTAACCTTGTTATTCCTATACCTGAAATACTTGTTATTGCTCTGTGTATTCTTTTTCTATTTCTGTATAATTATGTCTATTTATTATCAGTACATAAAAGTGTTATTCTTGACCTTGTGTAATGCAGGTCCACCTTGTAAATGAGCCTGCTCAATGGTGTTCACCTAGATAAATAAAGACTTGATTGATTGATTGATGCAGCATGTGCTGAGATAAAATACCTCCATGATATACTAAATCAGCCCCCACTGGGCAACAGCATGAAACTTTTAGTTTCAAGGTGCACTACACTAGTACCCCTACCCCAAAGGCAAGCAGGTCAGGAAGCTAGCAACAGGTCAGGTCTCGTACAACTAACACAAAATCCTCAGTCAAGAAGGTACTAAACCTATTCAAACATCGAATAGGTACACTGCACTCTCTACCATGATGAATAAAATAATGAATGTAAAAGGTTCTGTGAACCCAGAGTGGCACATGGAGGTTCAGCACACAACTAAACCCACTAGAAAGGACAAAAAGAAACTGGTGGCTGAGGAGTTGAAAAAGGAGCTTGCAAACTTTGCTTATCTTGGAAGTAACTTCACAAGTATTTGAATACTGCATTTTTGGTTATCCCTTGGGGTAGCTGGATTGACTACTAGGATTTTGGGACAGAAACTATTTTTAAGTAATCTACTGGTGCATAGGAGTCTGTGATAGTTAAACTATTTTTAAATAAGTTACTGTGGTTCAGGAGTTGTCATAGCAAAACCTGCAGTGTAAATTGAAACACAGACAGCCTTAGGTTCAGGAAATTGTTTTCAGACCACAAAGTGTTGTATTGGAACAGGAAGGGCTGCATCATAACCATTGTCAACAAATTGCCCTGGGTGGAGATATCCAGACTAGATCAGATTACTATAAGTTACTGGAGGCTGCAATTTTTAGAGACACAAGGCACATTTTCTTGACCTGGAAGGACACTACTTCTTTATTCAGCTGTGAGCTGTGTGAGAAATTCTATATTGCACTTGATATCTGCAACAACGTGCACTTTTGCTTAATTCTGTGGGAGGTGAAACGAACTACTCTTGGTAATTGCTTTTTATTCACATATTTATTTAGTGTTTAACCAAGAAGGGGCTTGCAAACTCTGTTTATCTTGTTAGTAACTTCAGAAGGATTTAAATACTGCATTTGGGTAGATCCTTGGTGGTAGCTAGATTGTCTACTAGGATTTTCTGACAGCTAAACTATTTTTAAATAAATTACAGGTGGATGAGGAGTTGAAAAAGGAGCTTGCAAACTCTGCTTATCTTAGAAGTAACTTCACAAGTGTTTGAATACTGCATTTTGGTTGTCCCTTGGGGGTAACTGGATTGACTACTAGGATTTTGGGACAGAAACTATTTTTAAATAATTTACTGGTGTGTAGGAGTTTGTGATAGTTAAACTATTTTTAAATAAGTTACTGTGGTTAAGAAGTTGTCATAGCAAAACCTGCAGTGTGAAACAGGAAAAGACAGTCTTTCAAGCAACAGAGGGAGGTGGATCTAGGTTTACATTTGTTTGTTAGAATTCTTAAGATTTTTAGTGCAGGAAGAGTTTAAAGCACAGCTGACTTATTTTAGGGCTGACAGCTTTCAGAGCACAAACCACCAGGCCTGTTTTGGGGCTGGGGAGGTTTACCTGTGTCTGACTTGGATGTGTGGATTTTTCTCTGTTTGATTAGCAGGGTATTTTCTCTGTCAAATTGTTGTGTATGGCATCTTGCTGACTGGAAGGCACTCATCACAGCGGTGGGTCAGAGCTTTTAGCTGATTGTTTTGTGAGGGCAAAGTTTAGACCCAACCCCTTCCCACCTCTCACCCCCAACCACCCCTGCAAATAGTTCCTTTATACCTGGGGTTCTGACATCATTTCCTCAAGAGTGCAAGGTGCATATCACTGTCATAGCCTCTTTAGCACACTGCACTGGCAATATAAGCATACCTCATTGTGTAATATATATATTTCTGTATAACAAACCAATCTCACACACACACACACACACACACACACACACACAAATGTGGGAGTAGTGCAATGTAATGGCGTGGGGACAGCAGTCTTCCAGGGAGTCTTTTGGAGGCTGAGATTGAGATGCTGCCCTATTTGCAGACAACACTCTGCCCTGAGGGAGGAAGTTGCCCATCTTCAGGCCACACCAGACAGTAGTAAGGGAACCTTCCCCCAGGCCACACTGGACAGTAGGAAGGGAACCTCTCCCATCCAGGGAGCACCAGAACCACCACCACTACCTCAGAGGTTGTGAAGAAAGCACAGCAGTTGGACCACGGTGGGCTCAGGGAGGGTGAGGATGGTGGAACAGAGGCACACCCAGTCAGTTGTTCCACACCACAATCCATACACCATTCTGGGGGAGCATAGCTCCCCTATGGATGCACCCACAGAGGAGACTAAGGAGGCTGAGGACAACTGTCACAAGGGAGGCCCACAGGAAGGAGACAGAGTACACCACAAGGAGAGGAAGCAGCTCCTGGTGGGGGACTCAGTTATTAGGGGGATAGAACTGGGGGAGCAGGGAAAACTGAAGTAAGGTGCCTGCCTGGTGCCATGGCTTGGAGAGACAGGAAGCACATCCTCGGGATCACAAGAACAGCTGCACTGGAGTCTGAGCTGGATGTCATTGTACACCTAGGGACAAATGACTTGGCTCATCATGAGATTAGAGCAGTGCAGAAGGACTTTGTAGAATTGGGGAGGGGCCTAAGACAAGTAGCACATGCAATATCCTTCTCTGAGGTGCTGCCTGTCAATGGCATGTGTGAGGTGAGGGTACTTTGCACCATGCAGTTTAATGAATGGTTGAAAAAATGGTATGGAGCACAGGGGTTTTGCTTCATTGGGGACTGGGGTTCCTCCTGGAGGGACACCAGCCTATACTGGCAGGATGGTCTGCATCTGTCCTGGAAGGGAACAAGTCTCTTGAACAATCAGTTTAAATGCTTCATTGGCACGCTTTTAAACTAGTCAAGGGGGAGGCACTGATAAGTAGCAGAAAACTCCCAGCCTGTCCCTACAAAACGGGGTACTAAATGAGAAAAAGACCGAGGTCGAAAGGTCAGTGGGGATGCTGCAAAAGAAGGTAAAGCCATCAAAAAATGGAGCGCAATGAGTACCAATGCTGTAGTCTGAATAACAAGCTTCCTGAATTGGTGGCCTTGATGGAGGAGGAACATCTGGATATCGTGGCAGTCACAGAAACATGGTACACACAAAACCATGACTGGGCCATAAACATACCATGATACACTATCTACAGGAGGGACAGGGAGGGTAAAAGGGAGGAGGAATAGCTCTTTACATAAGGGATGAATTAAAGCAACAGAATAAAGGGAAAACAAGGAGGAGAAGAAGCACTGTGGGTAAATTTGGAGACCGGCAATGGCACCACAATCACGCAGAGCGATATACAGAACCCCTTCTCAGGGAAGAAATGGACAGAAATGATAGAAGAATACTTAGAATGGCAGAAAAGGGAGATATTGCTGATGGGTGATCTGAATATGCCAGATGTTAACTGGAGTGCAGTTGCAGCAGCCACTTTGAAGAGTGGTTATTCTAGATGCCCTACAGAATGTATTAGACAACTAGTATTGTAGCCAACTCAGAGAGACAATCTTAGACTGGTTCTCTCAAATGGAGATGAAGAGGGATCACAGATAGTAAAGTGGTAGCCATCTGGGAACAGCGACCACCAAACAGTGTGGTTCACGATAAACACAGCCATACAATCAAGCCATACAAAAGCAAAGTACTAGACTTTAGGAGGCTGACTTTGGGAAAATGAAAGAGTGCCTCAGAAAAGCACTAGCAAACAGCCAGCAGGAGAGGTGGAGGAACAATGGGGTGATCAAAACAGCCATCACAGAGGCAACAAGCCTTGGGTAAAAAAAAATCAATAAAACACAACGAAGGAAAAACACTATGGTTCACAAAAAGAAGTGGCAGGAAGGTTATGAGATAAGGACAGCATTCAGGAAGTATACAAGGAAAACACAGAAGGAGCAGGACAGAGGAACTTTATCAGTTAAAGCAGAAAAGAGGCTAGGAAGGCAATCAGAATAGCAAAGGCCCAAACCAAGAAAGGATAGACAATTCTATTAAGAAGGAATAAGACCTTTATAAGTACATTAGAGTGAAGAAAGACCAAGGAGGATACTGAAGCTTAATAAAGGGAGGAATGTGGGTAGAGGTGACAGTGAAAAACAGGGATACTGAATGAACATTTCGCTCATTATTCACAAAGAAAGAGATGGGGAGTTACTTAAACCAAACAAGAGAAACACTCTGAAGACAGGGTTGATACCCAGTCCATTTACAGAAGAAAGGGTTCTGAAGAACTAATACAATTGAAGGTGGACAAAGCAAATGGGGCTCTGATGGGATTCACCCCAAGAATTTTAAAAGAACTAAGGGTAGAACTAGTGACATCGCTGACTGCCTCTTTAACAAATCATGGGAGGATGGGTGGTACCCGAGGACTGGAGGAGGGCAGATGTGATTCCTCCTTGACAAAAGTGGGAGCAGGACAGAGGCAGGAAACTACAGACCAGTTAGTTTGACCTCAGTGGTAGGGAAATGATGGACTTACTTCTGAAGGAAAGAATTGTTGAGTACCAAGAGGCCAGTGGGGCACAGGACCAAGGCAGCATGGATTCACGATGGGAAGGTTGTGTCAGATGAATCTAATAGATTTCTTTGACTGGGTGACCAAAAGTAGTAGACCAGGAGGGGCCATGGACATGGTCTACCTAGATTTTAGCAAGGCATTTGATACAGTCCCACACAAAGATTAATACATAAGATAGCCAGCCTTGGGTGGGTCCCAAGGTGGTAGCCTGGATAAACAATTGGCAGACAACAGGATGCAAGAGGTAGTAAATGGAGTACACAGTGAAGAAAGGAGGGTTACTAGTGGGGTACTGCAGGGTTTAGTACTGGGACCAGTCCTTTTTAATGTTTTTATAAGTGACATTGCAGAGGAACTGGAAGGAAAAGCATGTTTCTTTGCAGATGACACAAAGATCTGCAACAGGATTGATACACAAGATGGAGTGGAAAGGATGAGAAGGACTTGGCAAGAGTTGGAGGAATGGTCAAATGGGTAGCTCAGATTCAATGCAAAGAAGTGCAAGGTAATGCACATGGGAAACAAAACCCGGGAAGCGTACACAATCGGGGGTGAGATACTGACAACAGTAAAAATAGACAGGGACCTGGGGTAATTATATCAGATGACCTAAAGTCGGGCAAGCAATGTGAGAAGTCTGTAAAGGAAGGCTGGGGGATACTGGGATGCATAGGAAGAGGCATCAATAGTAGAAACAGGAAGTTGTTATCCCTCTGTACAGATAGTTGGTGAGCGCCATCTGAGTACTGTGTGCAGTTCTGAGACCCCATCTCACAAAGACATAGACAGAGTGGAGGCTGTCCAGAGGGGGACCAAAAATGGTGCAGGGGTCTGCACTGAGAAGACATATGAAGAAAGAGTAAAGGAGCTTAATATGTATACTCTTGAGGAAAGAAGGGAGAGGGACATAATAGAAACTTTCAAGTACCTCAAGGGAATTAACAAAGTCCTAGAGGGTAGCATCTTCCAGAAAGAGATGTGCAAGAACAAGGGGGCACAATTTGAAGATAGAGGGGGGACGGCTCAGGGGTAATGTGAGGAAGTATTTTTTCACTGAGAGGGTTGTGGATGCATGGAACAGCCTCCCTGAGGAGGTCGTGCAGTCAAGAACAGTGGGGGACTTCAAGAATGCATGGGACAGGCATAAGGCAGTCCTAGGGGCGGGTAAGAGGAAGTAAGCTGTTGGCTAACTAGGATCTGCAGCTTATCTGTTAGGTAGGAAAATGGGCAGACTAGGTGGGCCAAGCGGTCTTTATCCACCATCAAATTCTGTGTTTCTATGTTTCTATGTAATGGCAGATGCACAATTAGACTGGGTCACTGTTAGTGAAACATGGTTCACTGGGAACCACTCCTGGTGTGTCACCATCCTAGGGTATGTACTATTCTGGAAAGATCATGAGGGAAAGAAAGGAGGGGTGGCACTGTGTGTCAGAGATAAAATATGCACAACAGAAATGCAGGGAAAACATAGTAAAGCAGAGGCCCTTTGAGTTACACTTGGAGCCAGGGACAAAGCCCCTATCTGGGTAGTAGTCATATACAGACCACCATTCCAGGAGGCTGACATAGACAAAGAGGTCTTGGAAACCATCTTAATGATGATAGACAGGTGTGAGTTGTTGCTTGTGGGGTACTTCAATCTACCTGATGTGGATTGGTCCTCATACACAGCATTGTCAGACTGGAGCAAAGAGTTCCTTTTAGCACTAAGGGGAGTAGGTTTGCATCAACTGGTGAACTCACGCACCAGAGACAAAGCAATATTGGATCTAGTGCTGACAAACACTACAGAGATCCTAGAAGTAGAGGTGGGAGCCAGTCTAGGGACCAGTGATCACAATTCAATCTGATTTACTATGAACAATAAGGAGGAAAATAGTCACACCAAAATCAAGGTACTAGATTTCAGAAAAGCCAACTTCCCTAAAATGAGAACTATGATAGCATCCATGCTAGAAGGAGGAATCACAAGAGATGTAGAGGACTGCTGGAATACTCTGAAGGGTGCTCTTTATACAGTAACAACTGTATGCACTAGGCAGAGCAATAAGTCCAAAAGAAGGAAAAGACCCCTCTGAGTCTCTCACAAAGTAGCATCCAAAATCAAAGAGAAAAAAAGGCTTTTACACAATTCAAGCAAACAAAACAAGAAGCAGACATAGAAGAATACAAGAACAAGTTAAATGAGGTGGGGAAAGCTGTAAGAAGGGCAAAAGCACAGATGGAAGAGAAAATAGCATGGGGTGTTAAGAAGGGAGACAAAAGCTTCTATAGATATATTAGAGGAAAAAAGGAAAACTAAGGGATGAATAGTTCAGTTAGAAACCAAGGACTGCAAGATGGCATTCACCATAGAAGACAGTGGCAAAGGTCCTATACTGAGCAAGACAAATGAAGATACCCAGGAGCAGATACTTGCCCCTTCAGAAGGGAGAGGTCGTAAAAGAGCTTAACAAACTGAAAGTGGAAAAGCTAAGGGATCAGATGACATACACCCTAGGATATTGAAGGAGCTCTGGGAGAAACTGGCCACACTGCTGGCTGAGCTCTTCAACAAGTCACTAGACAGCTTAAAAATACCTCAAGACTGGGAACAGGCAACCGCTGTGCCCTTACACAAAAGCGGAAATGAAGAAGAGGCAGAGAATTACTGTCCTGTCAGTTTGACCTCAGTTGTGGGGAAAATAATGAAGTCACTACTAAAAGAGAGGATAGTGGCATACCTAACAGATACTGAAAACATGGACCCAAAGTAACATGGCTTTACAGCAGGATGCTCTTGTCAAACCAACTTGATCGACTTCTTCGACTGGGTCACCAGAACATTGGATCAGGGAGGGGCTGTGGACATTGCATATCTAAATTTTCAGCAAGGCCTTTGACACCATCCCTCACAGATGACTAACCAACAAGCTGGAACATATGGGAGTTGGCCAGAAGATGATCAGCTGGATCAGTAACTGACTGAATGACAGGACCGCTAGTCAATGGATCATTGTCAAGGGAGGGTATGGTGACCAGTAACGTCCCATGAGGATTGGTACTGGGACCAATCCTATTTACTATAATTATAGCAGACATAGCGAATGGACTAACAGGGAAGGTTTGCCTGTTCACAGATGACACAAAATTCTGCAAAAGAGTGGACACAAGGGAAGGGGCAAACAACATGGAATCTGACCTTAGAAGGCTAAAGGATTGGTCCAGGGACTGGCAGTTACAATTTAATGCCAAAAGTGTAAGATAATGCACTTGGGAAAGAGGAACCCTGGAAAAAAGTACACACTGGGAGAACATCAACTTGATGAGACACAAACGGAGCAAGACCTCAACATAATCATCACTGACAAATTAAAGGTAGGAAAATAATATGAGAAAGCAGCACAGAAAGTGGGTGGCATCCATGGATGTATAAGTTGAGGTATTTCTAGTAGAAAGAGGTAAGTTATCATGCGTTTCAGCTGGTCCTTGGTGAGGCTACACTTGCAGTACTGCATTCAGTTCTGGAGACCTCACCTCAAGGACATTGACCATTTGGAAACAGTGCAGAGAAGTGCTGCTAAGATGGTGCATGGACTGTATCACAGGTCATATGGAGAAAGACTTGGGGAGCTTAACCTGTGCTCCCTTGAGCAGAGAAGAAACAGAGGGGACATTACTGAAAATTTAGGTACATGAGGGGATATAATGCAGCTCAGGCAGACAATCTATTTCAACAGAACATGGCATGCATGAGAGAGCATGATATTATACTAATAGGAGGAAGGTTCGAAAGCAACCTCAGGAAGTACTTCTTCATAGAGAAAGTGATAGATCCATGGAACTGCCTGCCCCATGAGGTGGTAGCATCAAAGATGAACAGGGAGTTCAAACTCACATGGGACAGGCATAAAGATCAAGTTAGAATGAAGGCTGCATAGGGAGGGGGTAGTTTCTAGGGAAGACTAGATGGATCGCATGGTCTCCATCTGCCAACAGTTTTCTTATGTTCTTATTCCCCAAAGTGCTACCTGAGCCATCTTCTGCATGTTCCCAGTGAGTCAGTTATGATCCACTCCTCATATGATTGAGATTTACATTGTGAGTCAGGACTGTATGGTTGGAGCAGAGGGAGAGGGAGCACATAAGCAGACTAGCCAGCCAAGCAGCAGTGCAGGTCAACGACCATGTGTTGCCATCACAGGACACAAATGATGCTTCTTGTTGCTGGTGCCAACTTGGGGAGAAGAGATGAAGCTGCACTTGAGGCAGAAAATAGGAGAAATACAGGCAGGACTGGAGAGAGGGAGGACAGTACTGGTTATGATGCTATCCTCCTTGCCACAGTCTTCCACTAGTGTGACTTTTGCCGCTGGAAGGATTTCCTCGTAAAAAAATGTAAGTTATCAAAGTCTGGGAAGGCACTGCCATAAACTGGGGGTTGGGGACATGCCCCTGGTTTACAGGACACTTAAAAATTGTTCTGACAAAATGAAAATTATAATTTCATTTGGCCAGTACAATTTTAATTTTAATTAAATATCTGTCCTCACTTGCTAAGATTTATCTTATTGTTTTAGGCTCATACTCTGAGCCGTCTTTATATTCTTTAGCTGAAATACAAAGTCAGCAAGGATTGTGTCTAATTCTGGTGCTGGTACGGTTTCAGTCTCTCAGGACTCACCAGCTTTAGTCAGGTAGGCTCTGAGGAGATGGAGATCAAATGCATTTGTTTTGTGTATTTTACTTTAAATCTTTCCAACAACATAAATGTTGTCATCTTTAGGTTGCCTGCACATAATGAAATGGTCCAGCTGAGGGTGGTCCTCACTTAGAAAACAGTCTGTAAGAAACCATTGGTGTCCCAACACTGGGGTTTCCTGATACCAGAAATGTTTTGCAGCTGTGATTACTAATTACTACATCTCTGTGTTGAATCCATGTTTGTATATTATTTTTTTAATTTTAGTCTTTGGTAATAGGGTAAGGCCCACTAGGCACAAGTGCCTCTTTTCAGGGGGCGACCTGGGAATACTGGGTGGTTAAGTGACTTGCTCAAAATCACACAATATGCAAGTGGAGGTTGTGAGAATCAAACTCACTTCTGGTCTGCTAGATGTACCAAGCTCATTCACACCTAGTTCCTCTATCCTCTAGGTTATACTGCCAGCCCAGTATTGTTTATATGTCGAAACTAGTAAATGCTAGCACTGGTTTCCTTTCTCGTTGTCTGGCTTTTATTACTGGGCACAGTAGGACCAGAAGCAGCTTTGTTTTTGTGTGTGCTTGTGTGTGTGTATGTGTATGTGAGTGTATGTGTGTGTGTGTGCGTGTGTCTGTTTTCTTTGCATTCTGCATATGGAATATCTTGGCCCTGCACTGACTGGAGAACCCATCAGACTGGTATATTTCATTATCTGCTCATCTTTCAGCACCACCTCCGAGTGATTAAATATGAGCGTATATTGTCAGAACATGCCAAAGAATGTAGCATTAATCCCCTACCCCTAGTGGAATTTCATTCTGACTGAATTTCTGAGTAAGGTGCAAAAAGATATCTAGTTACAGATACCCACAGAAACAGTATTGCATGCCTCTGTTTTCCCCTTTATTTATACATTCTAGCTCAACATAGATACTATCAGTAATATAAGTTCATATATCTCGTCAAATGTTAAATTTCAGCCAATCAGCGTGCGCACTCCATTTGACAGGTGGAGTGGCCTAAAAGGACCAATACAGAATCGCCTTGTTAAACCGGAACCTCCCTAAAATGCGCTTAGCCCACCCACTTCTGGTGGAAGTGATGCAACCTCAAACCAGTGTCCCGCCCCTTGCGCAAGAAATGATCATTCAATCGAACCCATGTCCAGCCTTTGGCGGAAAATGACATGCCTCAACCAATACCCCTTATGCAGGAAATGACCCAACAACACCATTTTGTAGCGCCCACGCCTCCTAAAGACACCTCGAGCCCCTGCCGAACATCCCACCAACCCCGAGTCCCACCATGCCAGGTTGAACTCCTGCATCCCCACCTCTGCCCACTCCCACCATCTGTCAAACCTATCACCCACCCCTCGCTTCAGTACACTCTCAGGAGCCCCTGCCCAGACCATCCTGTCTAGACCCAGAACCCACCATGCTGGGTTGGACTCCTGCATCCCCCCACCTGTCTCCTGCACTCCCACCATCCTGGCTTGAACCCCGTCACCCACCCCTCATTCATCAGACACCCTCGAGCCCCCGCCAGAACCATCACATCTCGAACCCGAGTCCCACCATGCTAGGTTGAACTGATCCTCACCTGTCCTGCCTCCACCATCCTGGCTCGAACCCCTTCACTCACCCCTCATTCTAGAGACACTCCTCGAGCACTGCAGACCATCCTGTCTTGAACCAAGTCCACTCCATGCTAGGTTGAACTCCCACGTCCCTCCTGTCTCCTGCACCCCACCATCCTGGCTCAAACCCTGACCCTCTCCCTCTATCACGTACTCCTCCCACCCCAAAAAATCAGTTAGTGTTTATGTAGTGTGCCACCCCTGTAACCCTATTGCATAACCGCAGGCATGTGTGTTACGATTGGGATATTTTCAGAAAGAAGTATCAGGAGGGAACCTAATCGTGCAGAGATGTCACAGATCTGTGTGGAGACCCCCACCCCGAGGGAATTCATCTGCCTGTGGAGTACCCTTTTTTCTGTTTTTGTAACAGTATACAAATTACTTAATATGCATCTGTAGGACTCAGTCAAACTTGCATCAAAAGATAACTTTATGTATCGCATGTAACAGTTTATAAGCTAAACAGGGGACCTCTGTGAAATAAGATGGTTCAGCAGTTTACCTCTGGATAACATTGCAACAATCGCTAAAACTAATTATACTTTTGTCGTAGTTAGAAAGAATAAAACTATATAAGAAAAAAGAACACACATACTATAGTTCACCCCTCAGCTCTGTGTGCAGTATCAAGGAGAAAGGCTGAAATGAAATGTGTCATGATATTTATAATGTTTTGAAAAAATGATATCTTACAAAGAAAAGACAGAATGTAAAATGATAATGTTTCTTTCAAAAATAATTTTAAAGCATGATCTTAAAATGTATATACAGCTTTGCTTAGAGTCGTTACAAAAAAAACCCACACTTTGTGTGTAGTGTGTCAATCCCTCATTAGGCACGCAGGAAAAAACAATGTATTTTTATGGATGTTTAAAATATAGATGGCCTTTTTGAAGCTGCCAGGACTGTTGGCTGTGTGGTAGGGTCTTTGTCTGTTAAGACGTGACAAAACATCTGTTGTTCACTTCACAGCCATGGCTACAAAGGCCTATGATTCTCTTGGAAAGCGTGTGTCTCAAAAATTTTGGGATTACAGGGTCTCGTAAAAAAGTAGCTTTATGCTTTTGTTCAAAATGTCTATAGTCACATTATCAAAAATTAAAAGTCATGTAGTATAGTTACATTATCAAAAAATAAAAAGTCATGTAGTATAAATAGAAAAAATAAATGATATGTTACAAGATTTATATTCTGATTAGTGGTATGCAACCCATTTTACCGAATTACTAATTTAAAGAGACATGACTGTTTAAAAGACAGAATTTCTGTTTTGCCTTTTCAAAAACACACACTCTCTGTGTTTTGAAAGTGATAAAAAACATCTGTTTTAATTAGCGTATGGCATTTCTTTTGAACTGTCCTACATAGTAAATATGAAAAACTTGTGTTTCTCATGATTAACTTTTAACAAAATAAGTTTTATATTCTGATTAGTGGTATACAAACAGTTTTACCGAATTACTAAATTTAAAGAGGACATAGCTGTTTAAAAAGACAAGAATTACTGTTTTGACTTTTCAAAGCATAACTGAGCTTGCACTCACTGCCTCTCGGTTTTAGATTGATAAAAAGCATCTACCCCAATTAGACTTGACCAGCCCATGCTTGAGAAGGCATTTCTTAATACCTTCAATATGCAGGAAGTAAAACAAACCTACATTAGTAACAAAGGTCTTATAGCCCCCTTGGAGAATGGGAGAGGTGTTGGTGATGGACAGTGCCAGATGTTTTCACTACTTGACACATACTTACGAGTGGGGTGGTGGGGGTCTGAGATATCATTTTTTATATAAGCATTTCAAGATACTGAAAGCTCAAGTAGCAATTGTGTTAGTATCGCTCTGTCCTTTGTCTTGAGCTGAAAAATTAAAATATTCAACAATTAGCCATGGAACCGTGGACTCCTGATGAAGACTTATCCAAACATTTAATCATTTGACTAATCCCAGATTACTGCTACAGAAAGTGTGTATTTTTTAATTAGAAAATAGTAGATGCTGCATGTTTTCAGAGTTTAAATGTTGTCTTATAAAAGTTTTAAAAAATACCGAAGTAGTGACAGGGGCTTATTTTCTGTTTTTAAATAGAACAGAGAAATCCTGGAGGGGAGAACAGCTAACTCCCAGATTACTGCTACAGAAGGTATTTATTTTTATCTAGAAATAGTAGATGCTGCAGGTTTAAGAGTAAATGCTGTCTTATAAAAGTTTTAAAAATACCAGAAGTAGTGACAGGAGACTTGTTACTGCGGAAACGAGCGAACGCCGAGAGAAATCCTGGAGGGATGAGGCTGGCTGGCAGATTACTGCTACAGAGGTGTGTATTTTATCTAGAAATAGTGATGCTGCAGGTTTTAGAGTTTAAATGTTGTCTTATAAAGTTTTAAAATACTGAAGTAGTGACAGGGGTTTGTTCTGTTTTTAAACAGCCTCACGAACAAACCTACAGGTGAGAGGGAAAAAAGAATCATTGCAGAACGTGATGTTTTCCAAAGGCATGGCAGAATTTCAACTGGGGTCAGTGACCAGAATACATATACATAACTGAACAAGATATACAACCATCTACGAGCAATGTTTTAAGAGTCTCTGCAGCCGTAAATGAACCAAATTGCCAGCAAACATTGTACAGCCATTTAGGAGCAAAAAACTCAAAGTTTCTGACCAAAGGTTTCAAGAAAGTCACCAACATGATCAATGACCGGAAAAGCCTATATTTTAAAACAATTGATTGTTTTGTTTAATGCCTTGGTAATTGAGGCAGATTATCTAGTGGGGATTACGATCATCAGCTGCTTAAATCTGACTTTTTAAAGTTCCTTCTGCTAGAACAGTGCAATGACGCGTGCTTGCATTGCAATTTCTAAACAGTCAATCAGAGAACTGAAGACTGCGTTTGAGTGCAAGCCGTCATGTATGAAAAGTACAGGGGCTTGGAGGAAAAAGCTGCCAAAAACAAAGAACAAAATACAAAGTGAAAGCACAAGAACTCTCATAAACTGAGTACAAGGGTTGCATCACATAGCAAAATGAAAAAAAATAACAAATGGAGTCAAAAAAGAAAATCTGGGTAAAATAAAACAATACGAGAAAAAGTTGATCAAAAATAAAACACTGCCAGGAAAATAGTACAGCTTAGGTTGTTAACAAAATGTTACAAATGGTCTGCAGTCTGAATTAGAAAACCATGATGATCAGGCTAACAGAAGCGATCCTGACAGTGTTAGAAGCTGTACAGGAATATGAACACGGTTGAAAAAAATTTAATCTGAGAATTTCATCAAGATATAAGTTTATAAATCTAGATAAAATAAAATGCTACAAGAGGCTATTGCAACAATGCAGGCTATAGAAAGTGTTAGACAGTGTGAAGAAAAACACAATATGGGGATTTTATACAGGTAAGATTAAATGCTGCTTCTTTGAATCACCCTTGTTCTCAAGAAAGACAAGACCAAATGAACCGTGCTGCAACCTTCTTAGATCAGATAAACTGATATATACAGAGCTAATATTGAAGTAATTGCTGATTCCTATACATCTTATGATCTTGTGCCATCAGAAAACCACCAGGGTCAGGGTGGGGAGAGGACACTGAAACCATCCTGCCTTGGCCAGGATTTTACAAAAAGAGCGATACCTGTTGTTTAAATATGAGAGACAATAGGTTTGTGTTGGTGGCTCCATTCTCACTCTTAAATCCACAGGTGACAGTCAGTTGTTGAACAAGGCCAAAAATATTGTATGCTGAGCTGGGTTTGTCAGACCAAGCCCTGTCACTTTTAGTGATGTGTCACAGTTTGAACCTTTTTAGGAGTCAAAATTAGATTTTATATCATAATGAAGAAACTGGCAAACATTTTCAACAGGTCAGAAAGATTTCTTAAACACTGTTTGTATTATTACATGAAAACATTATTGTGGCATCACTAGTAAAAAAAAATTCATAGGCACACGGTACCTCTGTGAATATTGTGATGTAAACCTACAGCCATAAGGAATCATATCTGTGCACAACAGTGCAAAGTTTGTTCGACCATGTTGTCTCGAAAAGAGAGTGGCACAGTATCTTGTCCTGCAAATGTAAAGAAAGTCCATGGGTCTTCCAGCGTGCCTGAAGACATTTAGCTAGGCTGATGTTGATACAGGGTCTTGTAAATCCATGAAACAATAATGAACAATGTTTTGTTTTTACAGGGATCTCATACATGTAAAATTGATTCAGTGTGAGATGTAGTTCTAACTCGACGACAGCCGACAAGCATCTGTTTACATGTCACCTCACAGTTGTAAAAAGCACTGATATATAGTGTTTGATTTTGAAGCCACACAAGAAACGGGGTTGCACATACCAAATTTGTGTATGCTTAGCAGTTAGATGGGAAGAGGTCCTGGGAATTCGAAGGTGGGTGCATAAAGATTTAAGTAGGACATTTATTGATACCCATTTAGACACTACACATTTATAGCACACAATGCAAAGGCTAAGACAGTTAACTATCAATATAGCCAGCTAGTCAAGGAAAAATTGATATTAAATTGCTCACACAAGGAGGAAAAAGTACTCTGTGTCTGAGTGACATCCCACATCAATTTATTGACAGCCATTGTCTTCCTTTTAAACTAGCAAAAATCCTCAGCACTTAGGATTCCAGAATAAGAGATTGCTAAAGACTACTTCCCCATTTTTTTAACACCAAGGCTAATGAAAATATACGTAGGACCCCTGCCCGATGCTCAGTTTATGGTCCTGAATATATGTTGCCTGCAGAAAAAGCAAGGGGTTTTGCAATGGTACCTAACTTCGCAGACTGAAATTTAATCTGAAAGAGAGCTTACTACCTATTACTGATTAGATGTTGAAATTCTTGAAAAGCCTGTATGTCAGATTTAGAAATGAAGTACTGGAGATGACTAGGAAAAGTATTTTAAAACAGTCAGATGATGATACCATGGAGTATGAAACAGTATCCTAGAACCCCTAACTACATCACCATAGCCTCAGTTCTATAAGCGTGTACAGGTTGCTGTTTTGAAAGAAGTGCACACTGTTGCTGTTCTCCCCCAGACCTTCTACAGACAATTAGAAGAGTACTCCACACCTGCTATTCAGTGGATTATATACATATCAGAAGAAAACTTTTCTATTCAGTAAGCTGAGGGTGACAAATTAGGTGGGTCGTCCCACTTTTTGGATAGCTATTCAGTCATAAAATGGAATACCCACAACATTTGAATTTAATGGTTGTTTTTCATTGGCTGCAACATCATATTATATGAGAAGCTTATAGAAACCACATGACAGGGACTAGATTTGGACAGTTTTCAATAGGACCATGCACAAATTTCATTTCAAAAAGACAGGGTTTGCTGTTAGAGTATTGTGGGAACATGAATGGAAAGCAATGCTGACCACGGATCCAGGATTTGAATAATTTTTGAGGACGAGCAGCTACCACGAAACACTCAAACCTAGGCAGTCACTGTTTGGGGAGAACAAGCCATTTGTCTGTACTATAAGACACAGCCTGATGAGAAGAAATACACTATTATGATTTTACCAGCCTCTACCCTTTTGTTAACAAACCAAACAGTATCCGACAGTCATCCTGACATCATTTATAACAATTTGATGACCTCCTCAGTACTTTGGTTTTAGCAAAAGTAAAAGTCTTACCCCTAGAGGTCTTTTCTTTCCAGTGTTGCCATCCAGGATTGGTAAAAAGCTTGTGTTTACATTATATCGTGCATGCTCTGAAAATAGACTTCAAACAACATCATGTACACATGATGATGAGCCATGAGTCACACTAGTACCACCACTATACCGTAAAACTAAACCTAGCACTGGAAAAAGGCTACAAAATCATTAACATTTATGAAGTTTGGCATTTAAAAGTCATCACAGAGCTTTTTGCAGATTACATCAAGCTGCATCTAAAAGGCAACAAGAGGCATCTGGTTTCCTTCATGGGTCAAAACTGAAGAGGATAAAGTCAGGTACATACAACAGTATTTTGAAAGGAAAATGTACATTTGAACCCTGCAGCCATAACTATTAACCCTGCAAGAAGACGAGATATCTAAACTGTTTTAAAATTCTCTTTGAGAGCAAATTTACAGGCGAGAGAGCTAATTTACCGACAAACGAAACATAACAAGACCCACAGAAATTATTTCAATATGTCTTCGTTCCCTATTTTGATATCTCATCGTGCTTTTTCACCGATGATGAAACAGCTTATTTAAGCTGAAATATACCAACGATCATTACACAAATTCAATAATATCAACATATTTATAGCTAGTTTTACAAGGCATATGCCGGAGTCGAACTCTACAACCTGCCAGATGGGTTTACAGGACAGGTGCCTTTACCACGACACAGACTCTGTCATTTTATGTGTCCAGACCGGGTGACTGGGCCCCCCCTCTGGGTGATTATTTAGGGAGCTGACCAGTGAAGTTCCTGATGAACACATTACAGAGTTCGATTCTGGCCCAAAAGCGTATGTACAGGGGTGTCCAGTGGTGAGGTTGTTCTTAAAGTGAAAGGGTTTACCCTTAATGCTAGCAAACAGTAAGCAAATTTTGAAAGTCTGAAGGACCTGGTCTTTGACGGATAATGGGGTTCACAGATCTCTAGAAATTACCAAGTAGTCAACCCAGCATTGTTAGGAATAAAAGCAGTGGTCCCTTGAAACAAGCGGCTGTCCAAGACACAGAGGTAGTTTATGACAAGCGAGTTTTACAAGACAATTTTAAACACTTCCTTACGGATACTGACTGTGAAAATGGATATCAGGTTGCAGCATCCCTTTACTTGTCTGTTGGCTGCCCTCTATAGTGGGAAGAGCTTCTTTATAAAACAGTTGTTGGAACATGCTGATGCCACTTTATCCACACAAGCCTGAAAATATTGTCTGGTTCTACAGCTGTTGGCAACCTTTGTATAATGAATTGCTGTTAAAGTTCCTCAGATTAAATTTGTGGAGGGGCTAACGTGTCACTAGACAGACAATGATCTCTTACCCCTGGAAAGGTAAATTTTGTCATTATAGATGATTTGATGGACTCTGCCTGTCAAAATAGTGAAGTGGAATATGGGTTTACCAAGTGCAGTCATCATAAACAATTGACAATATTTTAATTGTCCAGAATGTGTTCTGTCAGGGTAAAAAAGCAGGACCATCACTAAATCCAAATACATGATTCTGTTTAAAAACCCCCAGAAGAAACTGGAATCCACAGCACTAGCTAGACAAATGTATCCTGTGGTCAGACAAAATTTTCTTAGAAGCTTTTGAGAATGCCACAAAGAAAGCCTCATGGCTATTTTCTAGTTGATTTAAGATCCAACCACCAGATGAATATAGACTGCATAGTGGGTGTTTCCCCTGACTGGCCTGTGGCATATGTCATAGAAAAAACACATTCTGCTTCTAAAAATATTTGATACTGTATTGTCATTATGTCAAAACTGCAGAGAAATCTGTCTGTTTTAAAGTTACTGATAAAGGGCCTCAAGCTTGAAAAGCTATTTTATGTTCAGCCTCTGATGATCTGATATCAACTATAGCTGAGATAACCTTAAACACTCTCAGAGAAATATTCCACTGTCAGCAAAGCAGTTAGGTGTACTGAAAAAAAAGCGAGTCATTAAAACTTTAAGCGATAAACAAATAACCTTAAAAGGAAAAGAAGAAAATAGTTAATCAGACTGGTGGCTTTATAGGAACACTGCTAGAATTGCCATCCTTTGATCACAGGTCTGCTGGCTAACAGATAATGGATTTTACACAGAAAATGTATTTGGTACCTCAGCAACAGATGGATCACATTAAAACTAATTACCCTGATCAGGATATGAGAACAGTTGCAACTAACAGTTTTGGACACTGACATGAAAGCTATACATCCCGGACTGATTTATCAGACTAGCAACCAAAGCCAAGATGTACTCTGCTGTATTTACAACGCTCGGCTGGTAAGACAAGGAGAACAAAGCTAAAACCAGTTTGACATTACTCATGCCTGAAAATGAATCAATATCTGACCCCCCTGCAGTCATATGACAGAGACAGCTTCTGTACCTAGTACTATGGAAAAAGACATTTTAAGTAGTGTTTCTCATCGGTCTAAAGCCAATGCTGAACTTTTGTTAAAGCATATGGCCAAGAACAAGGATATTGTGTTTTGGAGTGATAAGGGTGAATTAATGTATAAAGCACTGTTGTTTCTGGGTCTCATGTCGATTTAGTAAGCGGCTACAGCCACTCACACAATCTAATATACAGAAAGCAAAGGGCTGGGATGTTTTGTCAAAGCAATGGCTGAGTCTAACATACCCACCTCAGTGTTTGCTCACTCAGCAAACAGGAGCTATGTGGAAGGCTGAAACGGGTAGCTGGTGCAAAACAGCCACAGCCATCTCCAGTTAGCCAATGGTCAGGACGCCAAAAGACAAAAGTCTTTAAGAAACCTGTGTGGATCACTATGTAAACTTAAAATACAATCTCTATGATATAAATGTTAGATACCTCAGTGCCTGTTGTGTACAGCATATGTTGAACATTTTATCTCATATTAAATATGTAATCCTACCTCAGTGACTGCTGTGTACAACCTATGTTAACCATTTACCTCATACTGAATATGTAATCCTGTTTTACAAAAAAAGTGTTTATATTGATGCATGTTAGTCTACTTCATAGTTAAATATGTTAACATGTTTTTTAGAAAGATCATGCTTATAATTCTACCTCAGGGCTATGGCGTATATAGTGTGCATTTTAACAGGAGATACTTTTGTTTTATTATATCATATCTATGATGTCACCACTGATACTTGTTGTATTTTATTGCCAGTTTTACAATAAATGCCTTTGTATTTTATATATTTGTCATTATTGAAGACATTATATATCTTATCCATGATGTTACCACTGATTTTTGTTGTATTTTATTGGCAGTTTTTTACAATAAACACCTTTATATTTATATATTTTTGTCATTATTGAAGACATTGCATATCTGAAAGCGTTAAACACAGCCCACCAGTTTAAACACAGCAAACAGAGACACACAATTATGAGTGTTTATATATGATTTTTATAAGTGACTGGTTTTGAATAAAATTACAAGCTGCTGCATATTTTAAATTCATTACAAGACAAACAAGTCTGAACATGTGCCACCTCACTGTCACGTGCCCTGGACATGTTCAGATGTCACAGAAAAGTGACGCACAAAACTAGTTACCATGGCATCATTTTCAGCAAATCAGTAGAGCCATTTTAAAATCTGATCATTAAGAAAGTCCTTGCATCTGTGTAGAAAATATGCAGTGAAATCCACAGGTGGTAGAAAAGGTATCTTGTAACTGTGTGTTTAGGTACAAAATGTTGTTTGCATTTCTGTTTAAAAACCCCAATAGTTTGTGCATTGATTTGTCAGGATGAAAAGCATGGCTGTCGAAGAACTCCCAGTCCCATTTTCACAAAATGTATCACGGCTAACAGTGCTGTCAGGGAGGTCATGGGGTCAGTATTGATGACTAGTGCTGCGGGAAGGTTTCAGTCTCTCCTTGGGTAGCAGATCACAGGGAAACACGCCCAGAAAGCAGTCACGGATGTGGGTGTCACTGGTTACAATTTTTCCAGCTGCTTTGTGTTAGATTTTATGGTTTATCATATAATCAAAATGACATTTCTTCTCTGGTTTATCTCAATGACATTATCAAACACTGCATAGATAATGAGATTAACTGTTTGTGGAAGGGCTTCTGCAAATCTGATCTCAGCTCTGAGGTTCCCAGTTTTAATTAAAGAATAATGATCAGCACATTCTTGGTCGGAGTGAGATCAAAGGCAAACAGTGTGTACCCTTGGGTAAATTCTGACGGTTAACTAAAGTGGTCGATCTTTCATAGATTTCCCCCTGCTAGTACTAGATTAAAATATTCTCTCACAGCATTCCCATTTCTAAAATCTGGCTGCAGAGGTTTAGCGATTTGTTCACCGATCAGATACAGAGCCACAAAATTAATGTTATAATGCTTAAAGTTAAAGGGTTTTAGTGTAGGAACCACTAAAAGCATCATTGTCAACAAATCCATGACTATCATTTTGGTAACTGTCCAAAACAAATTATCTTGGTTGCAGACCCTGCCTGCTGCCTGCAGGAGGCTGAACACTTTCATACCCACTCTGTCTATGGGGTATTTAGCGTTGGAGATGAGCAGAGGCTACAGGTGTCCCAGAGCGGACTCGGGGTCACCTTAACCCTTTGACAAACAGAGGCGGCCATGACTTTTAGCTTATAAGGCTCAGCATCTCCACTCATCAGGCAAAGCTGTCCTATTCGTGTCAGTTTAATTTTAATATCACGCCATTCAGCATCAGTTTCTCTTGAAAAACAAGTCTGTGTGCAAGTGTCCCAGCAGTTCTACCCCTCTACTGAGATATTGAAGGGTCTTTTAATAAAACCTACATTATCACCATCTCTGTCTGTGGTTTCATGTTTCCTGGGGTGTCTTTGTAAAATAACCTGCGGTAAATTGTGTAGAAGGTCTCTTCACTGAAGTTCAGCACAGATTCTATGACAGCCCTGTAGGGGTAACAGTTATTACTCTGACTGATGAGCCGATCACTCGAGACACATCCAGCTGACTGAAAATGGTTGCCACTGGGTAGTTCATAGAACACACTTCAGCAGCTGCGGGTATATCACTACCATCCGCTTCAGTGATTTTACAAACCAGGTAAAGAAGTGTGTTGTTTAGATCAAAATAGTCTTCACTCAGTCCCTGCTATATAAAATTCAATGCGGTGAGTTTTCTGAAAGGGCAGCCAGAGGGGTATCTCTACATAAATGCTTTTTCAATGCTTGTCTGTGTGGGAGAAACTGACAAACAAGTCAAGTTCTGATTTTGTGCATTCTTCAGAACCACAGTGCACGAAAGCCATGTTTTTAGAACAGGTCTCTGCTTTTGACCCCTCGAAGATCCTTTGCCTTTGGCGTTTTCTTTTATGTGAAGTTTTGCGTTTGAAACACCTCTTTTTAAAGTAGCCGGGGCCGATGAGAAGCGAAGAGGGTGTACTCTGCGGCTTTTTACCCTCTTGAATACAATCAGCCCTGAGCCGCCCTGAGTAGGCTTATCACCCCTGACATCTTTTGAGCCGACAGCACTAGTCACATGCCCACAACATCCTTTGCAACATTTTTAGCAGCTGTCTGTAGATGTGGTTTTGCAATTTCACCCTTCTTAAAAATGGAACTGCTTTCTGAACAGACTACGAAATATCCCTCCTATACCAGAACCATACATAGTAGGAGAGACCATGAAAGCCTGGCAGACCGTATCCTGCCTGTGCCTTGTAATAGCTTCTGTACAAGGCAGAGTTCCCATAATGTCGAACAATCACCATCCTTGTTTAAATTTAGAAAGCACTCTCTGGGGGCGAAAATACAACTTCACGATCACCTTTCCAAATCGAAATGGTACAGGTTCATTTGATCATTCTTTATTTCAATAGTGACTGTATCGATCTGATGTTTTACTGACTGTTTGATAATGGGGTTTATCATGGAGTCCACGGTCACTATCTCATTGTCTTGGCTGAGCAGGTACGCATCTCAGCAAGGCACTAGACTGTCACCCACTATTTCATGTGTGATAATGTCAGTGTATATATATAATAGTAAAAAGCCCCATTAATATCTGGAGGTTCTTTGCTAGATTCTTTCCTACTACCTACCTACGAGTCTGCTAAAACCCAAAGGTACTGTAACTGTCCATGCATAAACAAAATACATTTGATGTCACTGTCAATGCTTATTTCTCTCCCGGCGGTTTGTTGTTCCAAACCACTGGCAGTTCATTTACTTCAAATATGCTTTTATTAATTTGAGCAATAACACCAGCCATGTTAGGATAATACCCGATGGGATTTTTAAATACTGCTGACTCAGTAAAGGTCCAGCTGGTGGTGTTTACTGTGGGCTACATTTAGAGACTGATAGAGCATACTGAACCTGTTTTTCTGTGCAGGCACATTGTCCCAGGTATGAGGTACTGAATTTCTGCTAAGCCCACTTCCCATTCACCAGAGTAGTTCAAGCGTTTGTGGTAACTACAGTAAAAGTGGATATAGTATTGTGGGAAAATGTTATGCGATGCATTGCTGGGCAATGTGATATAAAATCATTTTTGAGCATATTAAGCCTTATCTGCTTCTAATGTCCTGAACTTGTGTTGCCTCAACCCAGCTATTAAATTTATCAGGCCACCCTCTCCACTTTACCAGATACAAGTTTTCTGCCACGCTTTTCTCCTTCAGTATTTTCTGCACCCTGTACACACGGTCCTCATTAGGTTCAATTTTGCAGCTCTCTGCGTAAAAAGTACCTTTAATATCTTCCCCTGATAGTCTTTTAGCTTATGGGTGGGCCTCTGTGTCTTTAAGACCTCTGTCACAATAAATATCTCATCTGTGTACGTCTGTTCATATCCCTTTTCAAACACCCTTTTAGCTTAGATAGTCTCACGTGATCATCTTTCTGAAGGGTACCTTTTGTTTTTGCCAAGAACAGAATTACCGTATAGGATCTTCCATACACCCAGGGCATTGGAAGGGTTAACATCCACAGGTCTGTGTTTAATGCTTCTGTGATAAGTATGGTTATAGCTGTACCAGGTCTGACAACACATCTGTATATTTCCAAGTATTCTGGGCTGTAAAGTAGCACCACATCGTGACTTCAGTGTCCTATTAAATCTTTCTACAATGCTGGCCTTAACTTCATTATTCGTCACAAAATGATGTTTTTATTTTGTTTTAATAGGTTCTTTAAGGAAGCATTTGGAAACTCTTACCCTGATCAGTCTGCAACTTCTGAGGGTGTCGTCCACTTTTAAAAATAGTTTGAAGGCTTGCATCACGGCCTTGCCTGGTTTGTCTCTTAAAGTCACTACCAGGCATACTTGGACAGCACATCGATGCACGTCAGTATGTACTTAAACCCATTATTGTACTCTGCATATTGACTCATATCCACTAAATCAACTTGCCATTGTCTGTCTATGTCAGAAACAATGACAGGTTTCTCTTAAATCGGACTCTGGCTGCTTTGTGTAATGAATAGGGCTCCTGCTTCATAAAGCCATTCTGCAACACCTTTCCTGGTGACCTCTTTATCAAGTTTTTGCAGCCTTATACAGCTGAATCACCCTGTGAAACTACCCACTTTTTGCATTAAAATATATATTCTGGAACAGGTGATCATTCATCTCCTTTCGTCCAACACCCGACACATCTGCTAGCTAGCAAAACTCTTGTCACCAGTAAAATAAAGTATGTACTCTTTTTGTTCTTTTAAAAACACTATGACAACCACAAAGTGCAATGCATGATTATATTTTATTTATAAATACACCGTCATAACAGTATTTGAATATTTACTTTATAATACATCAACTAATGCATATAGGTTCTACATACAAAAGGCATAACACTATGACAACCACAAGGGCAATGCATGATTATATTTTATTTATAAATACACACGTCATAACAGTATTTGAATATTTACTTTATAATACATCAACTAATGCATATAGGTTCTACATACAAAAGCATAACACATGGTAAGCATACAACAGATTATATAATAATTTTGTTTCTACTCTTCAATTTTACCGCTTCACAATGCCTAAACAGCAACTTTTGGGCTGTATGTTTTACACATGCATTGGCATCGTCCACTTCACCCTTAGTGATGAGGTATGCACAATACATACATATACCATACACCACTCAAAATAATAAGGCTGATTTTGAAGACATTCTGTTACATCAAAAATGACATTCACCTTGCATACTGCTCTCTGGATTACTGTTTTCCATTAGGTCAACATAGAATCTCCATACAAGGGTGGCAACTCTTTAATCAAGAGTCAGTTGTGTTTCTGCCAGTGAAGCAGCAGCATCTTCAGAACAGACATTTAATGCAGGCTGCTTTCAAAAGTATATAGGTTCCTTTAAAATGTCCTTTATCACCACGGTACATTGTAGACATCAAGACTGTCTGGAATATTGGAAGCATGCCAGTCACGTTCCATCTGAAAGTAAAATTATAATACACTATTTAGGAGAAAGCATATGCTAAATCTGGTTTATGAAACACAACAAAAGCGATAAAACCAAGCAAATTTATGATGTCAGACTCAGACCCCATTCCTGCAAACTAAACACTAAAAAGTCAACAGCAGTACAGATAAAACCACAAAAGTGTATTACATCATAAAGGGTTATGCATAAACTCTATAGCAATTTTAAACATTGCTTCCTCCAAGTAACCCCCTCATCCTTAAAATAATCCACAGTTCCTTTTGGGGTCCCTCTGGGAGAGACCATCAAAGACAACCAGCATGTCTCTAAAAGTACCAGGCCAGTTGCTTGTCCTGTAGGTAGATTTAAACCAGGTTGTTTAGCTTTGTGTCTGACTAGTTGGTAAATAAGCCTCTGGATGCATTGACAGGGTGCTTCCCATCGTTGTATACTCTGGAAAAAAACATACATTTAGCAAGTGGTAAAAGCCAGGGTAACAATATGAACAATATTAAAATGGTAACAAGTAGCAGTTTTTGGGTGTGGGGGGGTTAACAATGAAAACAGTGTTCCTGAATTTCCTTATATCATTTTTTAAAGGGTCCTTTTTTTGACCAGTGGATTATTTCAGCAAGCAAAGCCAGGTTAACAACCGCACAATATCACAAGGTTTTCTGCTTTGTAGTACACACACACAGGCTATGATGACCATGATATAAAGTCCACAAAGACATTCATCGTCTTCCATGAATATATCGGCAATCACTTTAACATTTTCTACAAGTGGTAACACAGATTCATTTATATATTTATCTGTATCCTCCCATACTTCTGGAAGGGCAAACATCATCAGTTCATAGGCTGCATGTATCTCAAAGGCAAATGTCATATTGAGGTGAGACAAACAGTGATGGATGACAGTAATGGCTTAGGATCAGATACATAAACCTTGGATTCTCTCTGTACTTGCATTCCGCATGATTATCTGTAAAAATAAAATATGACACATTTCGGTACTGAAATGTTTCCATATAATAATTTGGGGTGGGGTAGGGGCAGGTGTTGGGGTAATTTTTTACAATATAAACAGTGTTCCTGAATTTCTTTTTAGAAATTTTTTAAAGGAACCTTTGCTGACCAGATGACGGACATCTTTTTAATTTCACGTCTGTCTGCTGTAACATTTGCATAACTAACCACATGGGGTCATCAGATTTTCTCCATCATTTAAAACATGACTTATAGTTTCCAGGGTACAATTGGTCATATTTAACCCTGATGCTTCATAAGCGATTGCCAAGATCACGGGCATGAGCTGCCCTATATGTATGACTTCAGAAACATTTCTGTATGCTTCTTAGACCTTAAGTCATCAAGGACACATGAATGGTTTTCTGACTCGGATCATCTATCGCACACCAGGACAGGAATCAACTAATTCACAATGTATTACCCTCTGTATCACTGAAGCAATTCACCACGGATGGTATGATACATAATGTACTTACAATACATATCGTTGTCAGTTTGGGGGTTTACTAAGGCCTGATTTTTCACATGAGGCCCCCTGTCTAATCTCAGTAGAAGAAGAGGTTGTGTGGTGATCACAGCCCGTTCTGTGACATTTGAAACATTCTATAAGCTCTCTGTATTTCTAACATACTGGTTCTCACACATCTCATTAACAACCACATTTGTATCTTTCACACAGCAAAGACAGTCGAGCAGTAGATTTGTGGAAAGTCGAGAATCCATGCTGTCCGAATAGGACTGCTGCTCCATCGCAAATCCTTCAGTCTATTAAAGTAAAACAAAAAACAGCATTGGTCCTCTGACTCATTATAGGTAAGATTTAGTTCTACTGCTAACTCATCTCCCTCAGTTATGCCATGTAACCACTCACATTTTTTTTATATGTTAAAATGCATTTACCTCATCAAGGCAACTCTTTTCTTCATTTTTCTCATCTTTCTCTTTCTTAGCCTGGGCCTGACTGCTTGTGGCTGCATTATCATCATCATCACCCTCTTGGTCAGAGTGCCCTCTTGGCTCTGTCTTGCATTTCTTTTTCACAACTTTCTCTGATGCTTTTTTTGGCAGTGTCTCACTGACCATCATCTCTAGCTCCCCCTTCTTGTCACTCTCTGTTTTTGGTTTCATAGTAACTTCTTTTTCTGCATCAGATTCACACCCAGCAACTCTTCAAGGTCTTGCAGTGGTGTCTCTTCAGAAGGACAGTCAGGTTTAGGATTTTCTGATTCACCAAACTGTTCAGCGAGTTTCTTTTTTATGTCAGACACTCTTCCACTCAACAAGACTTGTGTGGGGCATTCGTTTTCACACCTCACGTAGTACACATACGTTGGCTTGGGTTGAGGGGCCCCGACAGCTATCTTCTTGCTTGGCTTTTCATCTCCAGACTTTTCATTAGGTGGTGTGACAATCTGGCTTGTTACAGGGAGGTTGAATTTCTCATTAGGTGGTATGACAATCTGACCTGTTACAGGGATGTTGAAATGAGAAGCGCTTGCCATCTTCTTGCTTGATGTTTTGATAATCTGCTCCAAGTCTCTAAAACAGAATCTGAGAAATCTCTCAAAGCTGTGCCTTCTGGCTTCAAATGCAGGGTTTATATAATGCTTAGCAAGATGGACTGCCCTTGGTAAAACCATCACCACACCCCATCCATACTATACATGGTAGCGATGTCAGAGGTACATCTGTTGTAGCCCCCACCCCTTTTCAAAACATTATAAATATCACACACATTTCATTTCAGCCTTCTCCTTGATACTACACAGAGCTGAGGGGTGAACTATAGGTATATGTATTCCTTTTTCTTATATAGTTTTATTCTTTCTAATTCATGACAAAAGTATAATTAGTTTTTAGCGATTGTTGCAATGCTATCCAGAGAAAACTGCTGAACCATCTTATTTACACAGAGGTCCCCCATTTTAGCTTATAAATGTTACATGCGTATACATAAAGCTATCCTTTTGATGCAAGTTTGACACAGTCCTACAGATGCATGTTAAATAATTTTGTATACTATTACAAAAACAGAAAAAAGGGGTACTCACACAGGCAGATGAATTCCCCTCGGGGGTGGGGGTCTCCACACAGATCTGTGACATCTCTGCATGATCAGGTTCCCTCCTAGATACTTCTTTCTGAAAATATCCTAATCAAAAACACACATACCCCTGCAGTTATACAATAGGCCTACAGGGGTCACACACTACATAAACACTAACTGATTTTTGGGGTGGGAGGACAGTGATGAAGAGGGACAGGGTTTGAGCCAGGATGGTGTGGGGTGCAGGAGACAGGAGGGGACACAGGAGTTCAACCTAGCATGGCGGGACTCGGGTTCGAGACAGGATGGTCTGGCAGGGGGCTCGAGGTGTGCGAGAATGAGGGGTGAGTGACGGGGTTCGAGCCAGGATGGTGGGAGTGCAGGAGACAGGTGGGGATGCAGGAGTTCAACCTAGCATGGTGGGACTCGGGTTCGAGACAGGATGGTCTGGCAGGGGCTCGAGGAGTGTACGAGAATGAGGGGTGGGTGACAGGGGTTCGAGCCAGGATGGTGGGAGTGCAGGAGACAGGTGGGGATGCAGGAGTTCAACCTAGCATGGTGGGACTCGGGTTCGAGACAGGATGGTCTGGCAGGGGCTCGAGGTGTGTACGAGAAGGAGGGGCGTAAGGCGCTTACAAATGGTGCAGTTAGGTCATTTCCTGCACAAGGGGCGGGCACTGGGGTTCGAGCATGCATTTCCGCCAAAGGGGGCTGGACAGGTTGAATCGTGTCATTTCTCTTGCGAGGGGTGAGGCCAGGTTTGAGGTTGCATCACTTCCGCCAGAAGTGGGCGGGGCTAAGCGCATTTAGGGAGGACTTCGGTTTAACAAGGCGATTCTGATTGGTCGTTTAAGCCACTCCACCTGTCAAATGGCGTGTAGCCGCTGATTAGCTGAAATTTAACATTTGACAAGATATATGAACTTATACTACTACTATCTCTAATTATGCAGTGGGATTCTGCTCTACAAAGATTTTTCTGCTGGGAGGAGTGAAATGACAGACCTGTTCAAAGCTGCATGGCAAAGAAGTGGCTGTGTTTTGAATTTAACATGAGACTCCTAGTTCACAAACCTAACCAGTGAAACACATTAATTTTTCTCTTAAATACAGAATGACTGGAGGAACATAAGAAATACAAGATGAACAATCTCTGGTCAGTGCCACAACAGCTACTAATCTGGGAGGCAGCTTAGTGCAATGGTTAAAAGCACTGAGCTACAATTCTGGGGAGCTGGGTTTGAATCTCACAGCCACCACTTGCATGCTCTGTGAACATGGGCAAGTCACTTAACTTCCCTGTGTTCCCAGGAAGTACCTGGAAAAACACTTCAGCTTTCTTACTCAAAACTTTGCACTAAAAATAAAAATATGTGACTTGATAAAGGATACAGAATGTATATTAACTTGGACTGTAGTTTACTTATATTATTGTGATGTATTAATTCCATATTTTTATCATAACAATAGACCACATAATAAAACTTATATAAAAAGTGAATACAGGCACAGCTATCATTGGCTCTTGACACACAGACAGGTACATACAGATAAACACACACGGTGAGCTATGTCCCCTGTAAGGTGCACACATACTGCTTCAGTAGTAGTGCATAAAACAGCAGACAGAAATCTCATCACATTCATGAAGTAGTGAAGCAGTCATTGCTCAGACTTGAGACCCAGCCAGCAGGGCATGAAAGTTAATGGGAAAGAAACACTGCATGTCCTCCCTTCCCCACCCACTAACCTTAATAATCGAGACACTTGGCTCCCTCTCCGCTTATTGAACAAAAGCACCCATCGACTTTGCAATTGGAACCGATCAGCTTTGCAGTTACAGCAATGTTTTCAGCTTCTTTCCTCTCCCTGTAAGACAGTACTTCATAATACACAGTATCCCCCTGCTGTTCACAGAAATGGCATATTCACGTTGATTGCACGCATGCGCAAGAAACATATTGCTGCAGCTTGCCAGAAGCAGGTAGTGGAGGCGCGGCACTGCAGTGGCCAATGCCCCCACAACCTCTGGAGGGTAGGCCCACTTTTCTCAATGAGCTGGCACACTGCTGCTGACACTAGTTCAGCCAGAGTGCCACAATCTTGAAAGGTTTCAGCCACTGCAATCAGGGGCCGCCTCTTCATTGCAGCGCAAGTCATTCCACTGCAATGTGGGAGCAACCTGTCATTGCTTGGCAGAACCTTGCTACTGTGATATTATTTGTGAACATGGTGGTGGCTTGCTGCCATGTTCACAAATAATATTAAGCATCCCCCACTGCCAAGGAGGTGCCCAATCCCCCTCGGCAGCATATGCCCCCCCACCCTACCACAGTGTTTGTTTGCCAAAGGGGGCCCCAATCCCCCGTCAGCTTCAGTGCCCATGATGTTCATGTTGCCAACATGGGAGCCCACTCCCCATCAGCATTATGTTCCCCCTCCCGGTTTCATTAGCCGAAGGGGGAGCCCACTCTCCAGTGGCATAATTCCACCCTAACATGCAATACAGTTGTGCTGAGGGGGTGCCCAATCCCCCATGGCTCTTGCACCCCCCCTTTTGTGCCAGTGTGGGTGCCTAATCCCCTGCCGGCTAAAGCTGCCCCAAAAAAACTCTGTTGGTATGCAGGGCCCACTCCAGCATGCAAAATGGCCCTAAAAAAAAAAAAAAAAAAAAAAAAAAGTCCCACAATGTTTTTTTTTGAGTAACAGAAAAGAAAACAGTCCACCGTCTCTTCCCCACAACCCATGCCCACCCTCTGTGTACCTCTGCCTCCTCTCACACCCCTCACCCCATACTTACCTGCTGAGTCTGGCGTGAAGATCTACGGTGGACAGGGAACACACCTGCACTTTTCAAAGCTGACCACAAACTGAGGAAATGCCAGTAAGCTGTATAATGGCATAAATAGGGCTTTTTCAACTTTTTTGCATATTTCAGCCATTTTTTGGAATTTTGGCACCAAATTTTGAACATGGGGTTACTGGGCCCACTCCTAATGAATTCAGCCACTGTCATGGTGTTAGTCAGTCCTGAAAGGTGATTTTGCGGTCACCTTTTGAGACCGATTAACAAAACGACAATGCCAGGTAGGGTCTCAAAAAATCTATGTTGCAAATTTGGTGAGAAAAATCCAAAAAATGACTGTTTTGAGTGTGCATTGCTCAGTTGCTACACACACTTATAACTATTCCAAATTGCAATATTTTCACTCCAGATTTTCAAAATTGCTATTTTTACACACCTCCTTATGAACAGCACAGCTCTCATTTTTCACATCCTGGCCAAAATGTGTTTCACAGTTCTGGCACAGAATAGCGCAGTCGCTGTGGAAAATCAGTGTCCAGGACACAGTAAGAAAAAGATAGTGACACTGCTCATGAGCAGAGGTCCTAAAATGCCTATGTTGAAAATTTTGTGATGAAAGCCCATAAAATGAGTGCGTTACGAGTGTGTGTTGCACAGGTTCCATGCACACTCATAACTTTGCAATAGTTTCTCTCCAGATGTTCAACATTGCCATTTTTCCTCACCTCCTTATGAACATTGCTGCTGTCATTTTTCACATCCTGGCTGAAATGCGCTTTCGCACTTCCGGTGCAGAATAGCGCGGGTGCTGTGGGAAATTAGTGTTTGGGATGCATCAAGAAAATTACTGTCACACTGTTCAGGAGCAAAGGTCTTAAAATACCTATGTTGAAAATTTAGTGATGAAACTCCATAAAATGATTGTGTTACAATCGTGCGTTATGCAGTTTCCATGCACCCTTGTAACTTCGCAAATTAGTAATATTTTCATGCCAGATTTTCAACATAGGCATTTTTTCACACCTCCTTATGAACAGTACAGCTGTCTTTTTTCACATCCTGGATGAAATGTGTTTTCACATTTCTGGCACCGAATACCACAGTCGCTTTCAGAAATCAGTGTTTGGGACAGATTAGGATCTAGCGAGTGAGAGAGGGGGAGTGACTGAGCTCAACTGAGCTCTGTCAGGATTGCCCTGGATTTCTTTGTGGGCATAAAAAAGCACCAATGCAGGCAGGAGCCCAGTACAAAAGGGCAACCTGCAGCGCTGGGAGATGCACAACAAGCAAGTGAGAGAGAAGTGAGCAACTTCAATGGAGCTCTATCGTGACTGCTGCAGATTTTTTTGTGGGCATAAAAAAGCACCAATGCAGGCAGGAGCCCAGTACAAAGGGCAAGCTGCAGCTGGGAGATGCACAACAAGCAGTGAGAGAGAAGTGAGCAACTTCAATGAGAGCTCTATTGTGACTGCTGCAGATTTTTGTGGACAGAAAAAGTGCCAACAGAGGCAGGAGCCCAGTACAAAAGGGAAGCCTGCAGCGCTGGGAGAAACACAAATAAGTAAGTGAGAGAGGGGGAGTGAGCAAGCTCAATGGAGCTGCATTGTGACTGCTGCAGATTTCTTTGTGAGCAGAAAAAGGCTGCAATGCAGGCAGGAGCAGAGTACAAAAGGCCAGCCTGCAGTGCTGGCAGAAACAGAACAAGCAAGTGAGATGGGGGAGGGAGTGAGTGAGCTTAATAGAGCTGTGTCAGGACTGCTGCAGATTTCTTTGTGGGCAGAAAAAGCTGCCAAAACAGGCAGAAACCCAGTACAAAAGAGAAGCCTGCAGCACAGGGAGACACAGAACGAGCAAGAGGGGGGGTGAGTGAGCTCAGTGGAGCTCTGTTTGGACTGCTGCAGATTTCTTTGTGGGCAGGAAAAGGCAGCAATGCACGCAGGGGCCCAGTACAAAAGGGCAGCCTGCAGCGGCAGGAGAAACAGAATGAGCAAGTGAGAAGGGAGAGTGAGTGAGCTCAATGGAGCTCTATCATGACTGCTGCAGATTTGTTTGTAGACAGAAAAAGGCAGCAACGCAGGCAGGGGCCCAGTACAAAAGGGCAGCCTGCAGCGCTGGCAGAAATGGAATGAGTGAGTAAGAGAAGGGGATTAAGCGAGCTCAGTGGGCTCTGTCGGGACCGATGCAGATTTCTTTGTGGGCAGAAAAAGGTGCCAACTGAGGCAGGAGCCCAGTACAAAAGGGTAGCCTGCAGCACCAGGAGAAACAGAATGCATGAGTGAGATGCGGGGGTTGAGTGACCTCAACAGAGCTCTGTTGGTACAGCTGTGGATCTCTTTGTGGGCAGAAAAAGGGACCGAGTATGAGCCATCAACTCTGAGGGACATGGTAGGTAGCATAGATCGTTACCTTCTGTAGATAAATAATGGGCATTTCATTTATCATGGGAACAGTAAAGAATTTTCACTCAGCCTCCAAAGTGAACGAACAAGTGGTGAATACTATCACTGTGATGATTTTGTTAAATCTGTAACCTTCAAAATAGCATATATCCGTATATTTAATATAAGAATATATGCTATTTTGAAGGGTACAGACTTAATAAAATCATCACAGTGAAAGTATTCACCACTTGTTTGTTCACTCTGGAGACTGAGTGAGCTCCTTTCTGACTTTCGCTTTGGTATTCCAATTTTGCTCCTACTCCCCACAGTTGTTGATTACACTGAAACGGAGCATTTATTTTATAAGGAACCCTGGGACTCATAAGGTGGAATTGTAATAGTAAAGAATTCCCAGAGACACTGTCTACCCTGTTGGCTAAACAGAAATATTTGAAAAAGATGGGCAAAGGCAGCAAGCCTAACAGAGCAAAAGCACACTCTCCCTCAGACATAGAAAAGCTTTATACAACTGGCACCTTGGGGCTGCATAGCCCTGTATCCCTCTTGAATATGCTATATTTTAACAGTGGACTCTACTGTGCACTAAGAACAGCAGAGCAATATGCCCTCAGGTGGGGTGACCTATGCCTACTGACAGACACATATGGCAACCAGTTCATAGAATACACTGAGAGGCAGACAAAAACAAGAGCTGGTGACAACCCCAGGGACATCAGGGCAATAAAGCCTAGAATGTATGAAAATAGAGAAAACCCTGAAAGAGATCCAGTAAAGGCATACACTGTTTATGCCTCTCAAAGACCTCTAAGCATGCTGTCATCAGACTCCCCCTTCTACCTATCTCCCAATCTGTACTTCAAGCCAGATGTCACCCTGTGATTCAGTGCAATGACACTAGGTGAAAATAAAGTGTGCACAGTGATGCAAGTCATCAAAACTTTTGCTGGGCTACCTGTAGAAAATTGCATAAAAAATCATTCCACTCGTAAAACTGCCATTCAGAGGCTAGTAGATAGTGCAGTGCCCTTCATTGAAGTGCAGCAGGTCTCTGTACATAAAAGCCTGCAATCAATAAATAATTACAGCTTCCTTTTAGACTTATTAAGGGAAAAAGCTGAATTAGCTATTATTTGTACTTAAGCAAACAATACTGATCAGGGGAGAAAATATGGGTCGCCTACTAGCTTTAAGGTTAAAGCAGCAAGAATCAGCAAGATTTATACCTCCAATTAGGGCCCAGGTAGACGGATCCTTGAAGGTATCCCCTTCTGAGGTTGTGCATGAGTTTGCTTCCTATTATGAGAATCTATACAGGGATATGGATAACCCTCCTTCCTTAGAAGAGCTTGATGCCTATCTAAAGGATTCCTCCTTACCTGTTCTGTCAGAATTACAGGGGAATTTTCTATCCTCACCAATATCCCTAGAGGAAATTTCAGAGGTTATAAGAGTTTGCCAACAGACAAGGTCCCACGTCCAGACGGGTTCTCCGCCTTAGTTTATAAAACTTTTCAACCACAACTATTGCCAGCCCTCCACCCGGTTATACTGTCACATTCTTTCTGGAGCCAAAATAGATACGCATTTGTTTGAGGCCCTGATTGTACTTCTCCCTAAGCCAGATAAAGATCCGGAATTAGTGCAAAGCTGCAAACCAATATCCTTATTGAACCAAGATGTAAAAATTATCTCTAAGATATTGGCTGATAGGATAACACGAGTTCTCCTGGACTTGATTGGTATGTCCCAGGTGGGATTTATGAAGGGACGGTCATCAGCTGACCATTTACGCACTCTCTCACACGTAGTCTTGGTGTCCAGGGATGCTGCCTTTCCTGCGGGATTAGTCTCCTTGGATGCCAACAAAGCATTTGATCTTGTTAATTGGAATTTTCTTGTTTCAGACTCTCAAAGTATATGGCTTTCCGGCTAAATTTATTGAATGGATTCAGGCCTTATAACAAACCCCATCTGCCAGAGTTTCTGGTAATGGAGCATTCTCCAAACCCTTTCCTCTGTTTTCTGGTACTCGGCAGGGCTGCCTCCTCTCTCCTCCCCCCTCTCATTTAATTTATACTTAGAACCCCTTATTCAAAACATTCTCAATAATCCAGAGATAAGTGGTATCCCAATCAGCAATCAGGTGGTGAAGATCACGGCTTATGCTGATGATCTCCTTCTCCATTTATCCCATCCTAAAACCTCAATTCCTGTCATGTTGCAGGAACTCACCAAGTTCAGCACTCTCTCGAATTACAAGTTGAATTTAGCTAAATCTACCATTTTCCCTCTTAATCACAAGGTTTTTAAAAATGAGTTGTTGTCTCTTGGTCTTGGTCCCCATGTGCCCTTAAATATCTTGGTATTAATTTGACGCGTAATCCTTCTTCCTGGTTTAAGGAAAACCCAGAGCCCCTCTCCCAAGCGATAGTTCAGGACCTCAATAGATGGTCCAAGCTTCCTCTTTCTCTTTGGGGCTGCATTAATATCATTAAAATGAACAGTTTTCCTCACTTATTTTATTCCCTCTCGCTTCTTAACATCTTTACACCGTTATCATGGTTTCATAGAATGCATGGAACTTTCACAAATTTTATCTGGTCTAATAAACAAGCAAGGCTAGCGTATTACAAATTAGCCACTCAAAAATAGATGGAGGGCTGCGGATTCCCCATTTAGCAATTTATTACTGGGCTAGTCATACTGCAAAATATTTGCGATGGGTCAATCCGGGCCTGGAATATTCAAGTCCGGCCTGGCTCAAAATTGAGCTAGATTTTATTCAGTCCATGAATGCTGATCCTCAGACATTGTTCCATCTAAAATTAGCTTCCTTTCCAGACACTATTAGTTGCCCTATCATCTGAACGTTCCCTAAAGTTCACGCGCAGCTTTGTTCATTTTTGCGGTATTCCCCAGAAATGGATCTGTCTCAGTCTGTTTGGAATTCCCAGTCTTTCTCTATAAATAAAAAGAAGTTATCTCGTAGGTGGTTACCCCAGACAGGAGATGAGATAATCTCTACTTTTCTGGATGACGCAGGGGAATGGCTCTCAGTCTCTAACTTCGTCCATAAGTTTAATATTCCCTTAACTTTTCATTTCAGGGTGGCCCAACTAAAACACTTACTTTCTACAGTATTTGGTAATGTACCTCCCCATTCCCCCGCTTTTAGGTTTGCATCGGACCTCTCTCCTTTTTTGGGGGCACCAGGTACTATTTCCAAAATATATCGTGTCCTATATCAATGGAAATATGGGCGGCCAGAAGGCCCTACCAAGCTCTGGGTTTCCCTTTTTCCTCAATATACTCCTAATTGTCCAGCTTTATGGAAGTTTTGTCATAAATATGTTTCTCAGGATAGACTCCGCCTCATGCAATTTCATATATTGCATAACATGAATTACACTCTTGTGATATTAAAGAAATGAGGTCTTATAAGTTCGGGGACCTGTACCAGAGGATGTCAAAAAGAAGGCACACTCCTTCACATCTTTTGGGCATGTCCTAAGATAAAGCTATTATGGATGACCATCCAAAATAACCTAGACCCCATACTGGGTTTGCAGGAATACTTCACTCCTGATATCTGCTTATTGGGGGATTTATCCTCTGTTAAGGTTAGGATTAGAAGGTTTCATATTTCCATGATTGCACTATCAGTTAAGAAAATTGTGCTTTGGTACTGGAGGGACACAGTAGGGCCATCATACCAAGAATGGGTTAATGACATTTTGGCTAACTTACTTACTGAGAAAGCTAAAGTGAGCCTCCACAATAAATTGCAGTGGTACAAGAACATTTGCGATCCCCTTCACATGCTAATTAGGGTTAGAGCTGCTAAATGAATATGTGTATCCAGTGTCTTTTATTGGTGATATCATATTCTATGTCTTACTTGCGTAAGTGCCTTGCTGCTGTATGGAGGAGGGAGGGGGGAAGGGGGGAATCGGGACAGCTCATGTATTAATCTATGTACTTGCATTGTATATGCTAATTTTCTGTCCCCTGAATTTGTATAAGAAAATATTAATAAAATATGAATTATAAAAAAATTACAGCTTCCTATCAGAGGCCAAGCATAAAAGAAATTGTGAAATTCTTTGTGGATGTGCAGCAAGTGACAATCAGCAGTTCTACCTCAATGTCAAGTGCAGCGATTTCAATTTCACAAGCATATCCATATATAATAGCTTCAAATATATAATCTCTGGTGGTGTAGTGATATCCCCCTCCCCCCTCCCCCACCCACACAGGCACCCCTGCCCACACAGCTCCCCCTAGTCATTGTCAGGTGGCAGCAACCCACCCACATACTGTCCCACCGCCTGCCAAATGACAGCTTACAGTAGCAGCTGTAAGCCTATTGGTCCACATTGTGGACCAATGGGCTTGCAGTGCATACTGTACTAGTCATTCACCGATTTGTGGCTGCTACTGTAAGCTGTCATTCTGCGGGCAGTGGGGTGGTGTGCGGGTGGGTTGCTACCACCTGCCGATGATGGGATGGGGGAGCTGGGTGGGAAAGGGTGCCTATGTGGGTGGGGGAGTACCAGTAGACCATCAAGGATATTATTTTAACATTTGCTTATGATTGGGCATATGGAGGGAGGGGATACCACTACACTAACAGGGATTATATATGTAACATTTGCCCACAATCAGGTTTATAGAGGGATGGAGATGCCACTATACCACCAAGGATTATATATTTAACATTTGCCTGCAATCAGGTTTACTGGAGGGAGGGGGGATACCACTAGACTACCAGGGATTCTTGTCATGTTGAAGGTGGCTACACAGCATGCCAGGCACATTTTTGCCAGGATGTCCTACACATCACATGCAAATGGGGCCATAATGACATGCAAATGGTCCCATTTGTGCCATGCATACTTTATGGCCCCATTTGCATGCCCAAGTCTGAATATTGTGGAAGATGCACCCAGCGTAACTACAGTTGTGCTGGCACATTCCCAGTCCTCTCCATCTAGGGAACACACCATTGCCTTGTACTTGTGCCATGCACATTCTGTGCCATATTCAAAGGGGATGCTCCATGGCACATCACCTTTGAATATCACACTGTCCTGGCCCTGGCACATCTCAGTTGTGCTGCACCCCCACTTGCACCACTGCCAAGCGCAGTCTGAATATCTGGCCCAATATGTACATAATATATACACATAAGTACTAGAAAGGTTAAGGCAAGGAGGGGGATAAAGCAGGAGAGTAGAAGGTCAGAAAAGGAAGGGGTCCAATGTGAAGGGAAGGTGGTCAGTGCTGAAAGCAGCTGCACAGCTCAGTAAGGGAATGAGCCAGCAGAGTTTTAAAAGTGGCCAATTTGATGGGGACAGCTAATTTAAAAGTTTTGGGGATGCTGTTCCAAAGAAGAGTCAGTGAATGATGTATAGAAGCCTTACCTAGGCATGTTCTGATCCTGGGGACAGACAGAGTGATAAGGGAGAGGCTCCTAAGCAGGCAAATACTTGCAGTGGATGCAGGCAGACATTCTGAAATGTACTGGGGCAGTTTGTTAATGATAGCTCAGTAAGTTCAGGTGACTGCATTTTTCTGCCTTCTGAGCTTAAGGGATTGACATCCTAATTCAGAGTACAAGGAACAGTGATGGATGGAATAGGGGGCATCAGAAATGAATCTTTGTGCATGGTGATAGAGTGTACAAAGCTGAGATAGGGCAGTACTAGGTCCTTGACCATAAAGCAGGTCTGCATAATCAATGAGTGGAAGAAAGGTGGACTGAAACAGTTTAATTTTTGCTTCATAAGTAAGGAGGTGCCTGATGTGGAACAACAGCCCTAGCCTTTGCTTAAGTTTCTTAGCAAGTTCTTTGACATGCTCAGTCAAGGACATCTTGTGGTTGATCCAGAAGCTCAGATATTTGAATTTGGAAATAAACTTGAGGCTTTCCCCTAAGAGGGTGGTGATTTGGGGTGCAAAACAGGGACTGGATAACTTAGTCAAAGGAGAAAGGCCATGATTTTTTTGCCTTTAGCAAGAGCTTGAAATTAAGAAGATTTTGCTGCAGAAGGTTAAAATCGAATTGTAAGTCTTTACTGGCAAGCTCAAGCATAGACCTGTTGATATAGAGAATCATGTCATCTGCAAAAAGATGGATATTAGCTGAATTAATCCCAGTGTTGATGTTATTGATGTAAACTGCATATAACAATGGGTCAAGTTTGAACCCTTGGGACATACCTCTCAAGCGAGGTTTCAAAGAGAGAATTCCCATCAGCTTTAACTTGCTTTTGCTGACCAGAAAGATAGCATGAAAACAATTTCAAAACTTGTGAGTCCAGACCAACATTATGCAGGGAAAGCAGTAGCAGATTATGGTCCACTGTATCAAAAGCCTTGCTGAGATCAAGAAATAAGGTACATGTGTAATTCTTGTTATCCAGAGACCTTGGCAAGGGCAGAGACTGGACTATGGTTTGTCCTAAAGCTGGATTGTATAGGGTTGAGAAGATTGAATGTTTCCAAATGATTTCTGAGCTGGGCATTGACAATTTTTTTCCAGGAACTTGGATAATGTGGGAAGGAGGGATAAGGGTCTATAGTTGTTAACTTACTCGGATCACCAGATTTGAAGAGGGGAATAACATGGGTAGTTTTTCATAACTGTGGGAGGATACCCTGAGAGAGGGACATATTGAAGAGAAGAGTGATAGGAGCCGTCAGAATATGGTGGCCTATTTTTTGATAGCAAGGGTCGATAAGGTCAGTGCTAGCACTCTTCCTGGAGTCGAGGCCCAGGAGGAGGTCCTTTACTTGGCCAATTGTTATTACTTCAGGGAGATTTTGACCTTAAACTACACTTCTGGATCATATTCCTGGTATAAGGGCAAGCCCTGCTGTGAGCAGGAGTGTGAAAACTTTATTTGGCACAAAAACACTGATTGTACTAGTCACAGCTCCTTGTAGCTGGGTCTTCTAAATGAAATGAGGTTGCAAAGAAAGCACAGCAGTTGGACCACAGTGGGCTCAGGGAGGGTGAGGACGGTGGAACAGAGGCACACCCAGTCAGTTGTTCCACACCACAATCCATACACCATTCTGGGGGAGCATAGCTCCCCTATGGATACACCCGCAGAGGAGACTAAGGAGGGTGCAGACAACTGTCACAAGGGAGGCCCTCAGGAAGGAGGCAGAGGGCACCACAGGGAAAGAAAGCAGCTCCTGGTGGGGGACTCAATTATTAGGGGGATAGAACTGGGGGAGCAGGAAAACTGAAGCCAGGTGCCTGCCTGGTGCCATGGCTTGAGGACAGGAAGTGCATCCTAGGATCATGAGAACAGTTGCATGGGAGTCTGAGCTGGACATCATTGTCCACCTAGGGACAAATGAATTGGCTCATCATGAGATTAGAGCAGTGCAGAAGGACTTTGTAGAGTTGGGAGGGCTTAAGACAAGTAGCACACAGTATCCTTCTCAGAGGTACTGCCTGTCAGTGGCATGGGTAAGGCGGGTACTTTGCACCATGCAGTTTAACAAATGGTTGAAAAAATGGTGTGGAGCACAAGGGTTTGGCTTCATTGGGGACTGGGGTTCCACCTGGAGGGACTCCAGCCTATACTGGCAGGATGGTCTGCATCTGTCCAGGAAGGGAACAAGTCTTTTGGGCAATCGGTTTAAATGCTTCATTGGCAAGCCTTTAAACTAGTCAAGGGGGAGGCACTGATAAGCAGCAGGAAAATCCCAGCCTCCCCCTACAAAATAGGGTACTAAATGAGAAAAAGACCAAGGTAGAAAGGTCAGTGGGGGATGCTGCTACAGAAGGTAAAGCCATCAAAAATGGAGAGAATGAGTACCAATGCCCATAGTCTGGTAACAAGCTTCCTGAATTAGTGGCCTTGATGGAGGAGAAGATCTGGATATCATGGCAGTCACAGAAACATGGTACACAGAACCATGACTGGGATGTAAACATACAACGATACACTATCTATAGGAGGAAAGGGGAGGTAAAGGGAGGAAGAGTAGCTCTCTACATAAGAGAAGAAATCAAAGCAACAGAAAAAGGGTAAACAGGAAGGAGAAGAAGCACTGTGGGTCAATTAGGAGGCAAGCAATGGCACCACAATCCGCACAGGGTTGTAGACAACCCCTCTCAGGGAGAAATGGACAAGGAAATGATAGAGTATACTTAGAATGGCAGATAAAGGGAGATATTGCTGATGGGTGACCTGAATATGCCAGATGTTAACTGGGTGCAGTTGCAGCAGCCACTTCTAAGAGTGCAGCTATTCTAGATGCCCTACAGGGGCATGCCTTAGACAACTAGTATTGGAGCCCACTTGAGAGGGAGCAATCTTAGATCTGGTTCTCTCAAATGGAGATGAAGAGAGGATCACAGATGTAGAAGTGGGTAGCCATCTGGGAACTAGCGACCATCGAACAGTATGGTTCACAATAAACACAGCAATAGAGTCGAGCTATACAAAGACAAAGGTACTGGATTTTAGGAGGGCTGACTTTGCCAAAATGGGTGAGTGCCTAAGGAATGCACTAGCAAATGGGCAGGAAGGAGGGGTGGAAGAACAATGGGGAATAATAAAAACTGCCATCACAGAGATAACAAACCTTTGTGTAAAGCAAATAAACAAAAGCAAACGAGGTAAGAAACCACTATGGTTCTCAAAGGAAGTGGTAGTGAAGGTTCAAGAGAAAAAGAAAGCATTCAGGAAGTACAAGGAATCGCAGAAGGAACAGGACAGAGAACTGTATCAGTTAAAGCAAAAGGAAGCTGGAAAGGCAGTCAGAACAGCAAAGGCCCAAACCAAGGAAAAGATAGCCAAATCAGTTAAGAAGGGGGATAAAACATTTTATAGGTACATCAGGGAGCAAAGGAAGACCAAGGGAGGGATAGTGAGGCTTAATAAAGGGGAGGGAGGTGGGCAGAGGTGACTGTGAAAGGCAGAGATACTAAACAAATAGTTTTGCTCAGTATTTTCAAAGGAAGAGGGAGGTACCTAAAACAAACAGTAGAAACACTCTGGATATGAAGTTGATACCAGCCCATTTACAGAAGAAAGGGTTCTGAAAGAGCTCTTAAAACTGAAGGTGGACAAGCAATGGGGCCTGATGGGATTCATCCCAGAATTCTAAAAGAACTAAGGGTAGAACTAGTGACACCACTGACTACCCTCTTTAACAAATTATGGGAGGATGGGGTGGTACCTGAAGACTGGAGGAGGGCAGATGTGATTCCCTTCACAAAAGTGGGAGCAAGGCAGAAGCAGGAAACTACAGACCTGTTAGTTTAACCTCAGTGGTAGGGAAAATGATGGAATCACTTCTGAAGGAAAGAATTGTTGAGTATCTAGAGGCCAGAGGGCACAGGACCCAAGGCAGCATGGATTCACAGCGGAAGGTCATGCCAGACAAATCTGATAGATTTCTTTGACTGGGTGACCAAAGTAGTTGATCAGGGAGGGCTGTGGACATGGCCTACCTAGACTTTAGCAAGGCATTTGACACAGTTCCACACACAAGATTAATATCTAGAGTTAAGCCAGCCTGGGAGCGGGTCCCAAGAAGACAGCCTGGGTAAAGGTGGCTGGAGAATAGGACATGAGAGTAATAGTAAATGGAGTCCACTCTGAAAAAGGGGTTAGTAGTGGAGTACTGAGGTTCAGTATTAGGACCGGTCCTCTTCAATGTCTTTATAAGCGACATGGCAGAGGGACTGGAAGGAAAAGTATGTCTCTTTGCAGATGACACAAAGATCTGCAACAGAGTTGATGCACAAGGTGGGTGGAAAGGGATGAGAAGGGACTTGCAAGGTTAGAGGAATGGTCAAATGTATGGCAGCTTAGATTCAATGCTAAGAAGTGCAGGTAATGCACCTGGGAAACAAAACCCAGGGAAGAGTACACAATGGGGTGAGATACTAACAACAACAAAAATGGAAAGGGACCTGGGGGTAGTCATATCAGATCACCTAAAGGTGGGCAAGCAATGTGAGAGGGCAGCAAGGAGGCTGGGGAATACTGGGATGCATAGGGAGGCATCACCAGTAGAAAACAAGTTAGTATCCTCTGTACAGACAGCTGGTGAGACCACATCTGGAGTACTGCGTGCAGTTCTGGAGACCAATCTCCATAAAGACATAGACAATATGGAAGCTGTCCAGAGGAGGGCAACTAAAATGGTGCAGGGTCTGTACGGAAGACATATGAAGAGAGACTTAGGAGCTTAATATGTATAGCCTCGAGGAAAGGAGGAGAGGGAGACATGATAGAAACTTTCAAGTACCTCAAGGGAATCAACAAAGTCAAGGGTACCATCTTTCAAAAATAAGTGTGCAAGAACAAGGGGCACAATTTGAAGATAGAAGGGGGCGACTCAGAGGTAATTTAAGGAAGTATTTTTTCACAGAGAGGGTTGTGGATGTATGTAACGCCTTCAGAGGAGGTTGTGGAGTCAAAAACAGTGGTGGAATTCAAGCATGCATGGGACAGTCATAAGGCAATTCTAGGGGGTGGGGGTAGGAAGAAGTAGGCTGCTGGTTAACTAGGATCTGCAACGTATCCATCAGGTAGGGGAATGGGCAGACTGGGTGGGCCAAGCGGTCCTTATCTGCCGTCAAATTCTATGTTTCTATGTTTCTAAACATTGTGTACCTATATTTTACTGTGTAGTCTGCAGCTAATATACTACATACGTCTTGAGCCCTGCCTCCTGGTTTACACAGGAACAGGAAGAGTGAGGGTAGTTTCCAGACCACTTAATTCAGGGCACATATTTTTAAACAAACAAAAGCAAGCCGGACTATTTACTTATGCCTGCTCCACATCTGTAGTGGAATACGCATATAATTTGCATTTTGGACAATTTTGTTACTTCAGGGAAATTTTGACCTTAAACTACACTTCTGGGTCATATTCCTGGTATAAGGGCAAGCCCTGATGCAAGCAATGTGAGCATGAGCAGGATCAGTGCCACGTGTGTAGACGTGCGCCAAGACACGCATGTCAGTGCATTTGCATGTTTAGCAAGTTTGACAACTTAGGAGAACAGGAGAAGGTAGGACTGAAATTTGTTCAAAGGGCAAAAAGTATTATACAAATCACTGATAGGTTTTATTTAGGTGCTAAGGAATCTATTGAGTAATTCAGTGAAAGATCAGTGCAGTTCCAAGGTACCCTAGAAATACCTTACTAAACATAATTAATAAATTGCACATACTATTAAACCTATAGCTGCAAGAATGGAAACTATTGTAACCAGTAAAGGGAAAAGAGGAGTTAAATCTAATTCTTGTTGTGTGTATGTATGCAATTTTTATGGATACAATTCTAAAAAATCCTTTTACTTGCCAAAAATGTAATAATGATGTTGAACTATTAGCAACAATCAGCATGTTCAATAAAAGATTGGCTGAACTAGAGCAATGCCAAAAAGACATGGCCAATTGTTTAAAAGCAAGAGAATTGCCAAAAAATCTAGGAAATTACTCAGGATTAAATAATATTCAAATTGCTGGGCCAAATATAACTAACCCTACCACAAGCTGTAACACATCAGTATCACCCAATGAGCAAAATATGCTACAACACAATCAACATAACATAAAAAGAAACAGAGAGGATGAGGAATCACATGATACAGAGGAAATGTGGTATCAGGTACAAAGTCTAAAAAAGCCTAATAAAAAGGGGAGAAAAGCAAATCAGTTCAATAAATCATTGCATCATCGTTATGACTCTCTCTTACAAGAGCCAGAAAATAATCTAAATATCTTAGGGTCTGAGCAGCCAAATACTTCCAAATATTTGCCACAATACACTATGGTTAATAATTCAGAAAAAAAACACTAATAGACCATGCACATCAAATAAAGATCTACTAGAATTTGAAATAGAACCTCTTACTTTTAAACTCATTGAAACAATAGAGCACATAGACAACATGGAAATAGAAATTACACAACAAAATAACACATAGGTCTTTGTCCTGGGGGATTAATTAGTAAAAACAAAATGGGATAGGACAGTATGTGACCAGAACATAGCCAATAGGACATTGTCATGTTTCAAGGGTGCTACAATAAAGGAATAATGCCCAACAGGGTGGGTGTTATGCTGGGATAACATCCCACCTCAGGTGGTTGGGCCCAAGGCCAGCATCTGAGGGCGTCCAACATTCAAGAAGGGATGTTATCCCAGCATAACACCCACCCTGAAGGGCATTATTCCTATTATACAATGGCTTGTTGTTATATACAGAATAACAAAAATAATTTGAAAGAATGTTGGTGTGTGTAAAAATATTTTAGTTTCTTAAGAGGAGATGCAAACAATGCAAATCCAGATCCAAGCAATCAGCAAACAATCTGCTGGAATGTTATGCCAGGATAACATCCCTGCTGTGGTGGCCAACTGACCAATCAGAAACCAGGATTTTTTTTTGCCATTGGATAATATCAGATATAACCAAAATGACAGACACAGTCCTCAAACATAAAGATGACAAACAACTTGTACAAGCTGGAGCAAATAATGTGTCCCATCAGCCTGCATAACAGATCAAACACAAAATTTGTTGATTTCATAAACAAACTAATGGATTTGGGATGTGAAATGGCCATTTCAGAAATCTTGCCTATTCCAAGAGCTACTCAACAACAAAAGAGCAAGATTAAAAACATTAACAACTGGTTAAGACAATGGTGCAAAACACAATCAATAGACTGTATTACACTTTGGGGAGAATTCTCTATTAATGAACATCAGTTTTGTCAAGGCGGATTCACATTTTAGCAATCAAAGGAGTCAGTTGTTGGGACTACATATCAAAAGTTACGTTGATACTCACTTAAACTAGTAGAGTGGGGGACGGAGAATATGATTATAATCATAAGGCAACAGCACTCTCAACCCCTTTAGAAAATCCTTTAGAATGCTAGGATTCAATGCAAAGAAGTACAAAATAATGCACCTGGGAAACAAGAACCCAGGGGAAGAATACACAATGGGTGGGGAGGCAGTAACAACAACAAAAAAGGAAAGGGACCTGGAAGTAATCATATCAGATGGCCTTAAGGTTAGCAAGCAATGTGAGAAGGCAGTAGGGAGGGCATGGGGTATACTGGGATGTATAGGAGAGGCATCATCAGCAGAAAACAGGAAGTTGTTATCCTCTGTACAGACAGTTGGTGAGACACCATCTGGAGTACTGTGTCCAGTTCTGGAGACCCCATCTCCTAAGGACATAGACAGGATAGAGGCAGTCAGAGGAGGGCAACTAAAATGGTGCAGGGTCTGCAAGAGAAGCCGAGTGAGGAGAGACTAAAGGAGCTTAACATGTATACCCTTGAGGAAAGAAGGAGGGGGACATAATAGAAACTTTTAAGTACCTCAGTGGAATCAACAAAGTCCAAGAGGGTAGCATCTTTCAGAAATACAGACGTGCAAGAACAAGGGGACACAATTTAAAGATAGAAGGAGGGCGGTTCAGGGGCAATGTGAGGAAGTATTATTTCACAGAGAGGGTAGTAGATGCATGGAACAGCCTTCCTGAGGAGGTTGTGGGATCTAAAACTGTGGGAGAATTCAAGAATGCATGGAACAGACATAAGGCAATTCTTGTGGGGGGTAGGAAGAAATAGGCTGTTGGTTAACTAGGATCTGTGGCCTATCCTGTAGGTAGGGAAATGGGCAGACTAGATGGGCCTAGCGGTCCTTATCTGCCGTCAAAGTCTGTTTCTATGTTTAAAATACCTACTCAGGTAAATCATCAAGCAATATTATTAAGAATATTAAAAAAAATAAATAAAATGAAGAGAAGACGTAAGAATACAAATAAACAAATAAATGTTGAAAATACAGATTCAGACATTAAGATAAATATAAACAGCACTTCTGATTTTAATGAACATTGTTCTAATGACATAAAAACACTCCTGAAAAATATAAACAGCTTTTCACTTTCAAAAAACAGCCTTGGTTTCTCCCTAAGATGTCTGCCAAGTGTGTTAAGTGATGAGTCATGATGACATCATCGGAGCCAGAGCCAGAGATCCACATATATTCCTACAGTGCTAACTAGTTCTTCTTTCCATCTTTGTTTTGAATTGTCATACCAGAATGATCAACACCCTGGGCTGGATATTCAAAAGGGTTGCGCCATGCACAATAGGGTTGCACCTGCGCAAGTCTGAAATTGCGCCATTCTGCCATATTCAGCAGGAGGCAGTTGCGCCCCCCAAGTCAAGCTGAGCAACAGCGCAATGCTAACGAAGACATGCTGAACTGGAGGGGGAGGAACCATACATAAACTGCACAGCCCAATATTCAGTGGGCTGTGCAAAGCTGTGCAGGTGCAACCCCAACCTGCGCCTGCACAACTTTGAGCAAAAAAAAGGAGTAAATCGAGGCCACCCACAAGTGAGCTGCCGCATTTCAGTGCGCGTAGCAGCTGCCACCTGTGGTGGCCTCAACCTCTCCTGTGCCCCCATGGCCAATCATGGGCATATAGTAACCCGACTGGCCCGATCACAGGCTTAGGTGAAAAAAACCCACCCCCACTAGCCCGATCGAGGGTAGAAAAGATTCACCCCCAAGAACATATCCTTGGTGGTCCAGTGGACCACGAAGTCTGATCATGGGCAGAAAAGAGTTCAAACCCCCAAGGACCACCTACCCTGGTGATCTAGTGGCTCCCACACCCACCCACCCATGGAGGCCACACCACCTGCTCCCCCCTTCAGCGGCGGCGGCAGCATCCCACCTGCCCGCTGCCCACCGACTGACTGATCAGTATGACTTTGTTGATCAGTCCTCATGTTAGGCTACGATTTTGTTCATTTTGTTTACTTTAAATTGTGGAAAATGTTTTGCAGTCCAGCTGGCTGTCTCTTTGGCAAACTGCAGTACAGTACACTTTAAATACCTGATGATTTAGTGGTTATGTGATGCCCTGAATTTATGTTTTTTGTTAACCAAGAGAGACACACTTGGGCTGGCAGTATAGCCTTGAGGTTAGAGGAATGAGCTGTGAACGAGCTTGGTACATTCAGCAGACCAAACCTGAGTTTGAGTGTCACAACCTCCACTTTCATACGGTGTAACTCTGAGCAAGTCACTTAACCACACAGCGCTCCAAGGTCGCCCCTGAAAACAAGCGCTTGTGCCTAGCAGGCCTAATCCGGTTACCAAAGAAAAAAAAAAAAAAAGCTGAAGGCTTGTTTACAGGTGTGGCCTAGGAGCACAAGGAAGTTTAATCATTTGCTCATGGTCACACAGCAAAGTACCTGTCTGGTTCAATTACAAGACTCATGCTGTCTTGTTAATCCACAAATAAGGCGTTCATTTTCTACTTGAACCCCCTGCACCTAGCCTGCCTTCTGTTGAACACCCCACCATCCATACCCTGTGCTTAGTACTGTCTGGGGTTGCATATGTACTTACGGTCTTATGAAGAGAATTATCACACCTCAGATTGTAATCTTGTACCTCAGAGAGTTGTGCACACCGATACCGATATGCAACATCAGCTGGCACTGTTAAAAAATGCCCCCCAAATCACTCTCCAGTCAACTTTCTCAATGTTTGACTTCTGCCCCCACAGAAAACATTGAGTTGATCACCACCCTTCTGCACAGTGAAGGTAGTATGTACAGTTCCCCTGTTGTGTTCTTTTCCCCGCCTCATTAACGAGCAACTAGATCTTCCTGGTGGGCCAAGCAATAAGCATCATGACCTACCAGAAAGACTGCTGTTCATGCCCTCATAAGGGCTACACTTACAATGGATAACAATATTATAAGCAGGAGAGGCATACTAATACCGAGGGCGAATCCACCCGACTTCCAGTGTCAGTCTTCTCCTTTACCTGTGATCTGCAGAACCCCGCAAGACAGTTCCCAGCAATTCTTCTCCAGTACTTTTCTGTGCTGTACTCCGCAATGTGAGTTGGCTGGCTACCACCCTTCCAAATCTGGAATGAGCAATACATAACTCCCTCAATACTTTCCTGACAAATGTCAACACCCCTCCCTACACACACACACCTGAGGGTAATCTCCCTACACTAAATTCAAGAAACAGTTTAGGTCCAGCCCTGCCACTCTGAGTATTTGTCATCGCTGGCTACTCCTTTCCACAGTTAGGTAGTGATCATGATGCTGGCAGCCCCACATTTCAGATCTCACGGTGATCTGCTCAACATCCTCCTTCCTGTCTTCAACTAACCTGAATATAGCTGTACCCTGCTGGAATGGCCTCTTCAGTCCCTCTCTGGCATTTATTCTTCTCACCTACTCCCCACACCAACAACTGGTGAGTTCACTACCCTTCCTCATCATTAATGTGGTTAGTACAGTCTCCCGTGTTATTTTTTTTTTTGGTGGGATCTCTCACCAAGTATCCACCCTGGTCACGGCCCCCGGAGGTTCCTCCTATGTCAGCCGAGTCCTCTGGTCACCCCTGGCTTACCCCCCAGAGGATGGGGCCGTGGAGCTGGCTGCCCATATTCCAGCCCGTGGTCCTAGTATCTGGTTGGAGGATCGGTGACACGGAGGAGACCCCCAGGGAGGGCTTCATAGAGGCGGAGTCCCAATCTGTATATTTTAGATGGTATGCCCCTGGAAAGCGGACGTGCAATGACGTCCACGCACTTACGTGCTGACGTCTGCCGGCTTTCCCCTTGTTAGATGCGCTCGCTGTTAGACACTCAGCCTCCACTGGGTGTCACTGCAGCGCCGCCATACCACCCTCACCCACCCGAAGGAAGGAGAGCTGTCGTGGGGCGCTCGGCCCTTTCTTCCTACCAGCCCCGGCAGCCGAGTCCGTTCGAACCCGGGTCGCCCGGCGTGGCGTGGTGTGGTGTCCTGCGCCTCAACCCTCAGCGCCACCGGGCCGGCCCATGTTATTTTTACATATTAATAATATACATGGTCTTCTGGTAAGCCAGGCTGATAGCAGCATGGCACAAGTGGAAAAATAGGCTTTCTTACCCATATAAGATATACGCCACCTGTGATTAGGCACTATTAAATGATGTGTATAATGATGTGCACATCCATCATTTAATAGTGCCCAATCAAAGGTAGCCTAGATCTGTTAAGGACAGGAAAGCCCATCATTCCCCTTGTTCCCTGCTACTATCAGCCTGACTTCCTGGAAAGATAGGTTTATATTTGATATGTCAAAAAAAGGGGGCGGGACTATACTACTTGCATTCATGGTGCAGATGGGTGATGAGCTCACCAGTTTTTGATGTGAGAAGGAATAGTGAAGTATGAATATAAGAGGGTGACTGAGAAGGCCAGTCTTGCAAGGTACTGCTATTGTCAGGAAAGGGGAAGACAGAAGGAGAGAAATATGAGCATATTACTGTTAGAAATAATATGTGGGGCTGCCAGCACCATGATCACTACCTGATCCTGTTGTCCTGGCCAACATTCCCCTTCCCATAAAACTAGTTTACACAATTGTCCAAGGCTATGTGTGGATAGTAAAGTGTGAAATGGTTGCTACTACATGTTCAGTTACTTCACTACCAGTCTAGTATTGCTTGTAAAGCAGTTTGGGATACAATGTGTATGAAAACCTCTATATAAATGCTGATTCTTCTTACTATTATTATTTCCCATGGAAAAAGAAGACAAACATATACAGTATTTGATTTTCAAGAATGTATGAACTCTAACATTGGACTGCAAGAGAACTTTGCTTGCTTCAAAAAAGTGGTGGATCTAGGGTGTGGTGAAAAGTGTGGCTGCACCCACCTCCCCACATTGTAAAGTACTTGCTTGCTGCTACTGCATTTCACTTTGTTGAAGAAGTCTGATTATTGATTGTACAAATATTTACGTTCAAACTATGGATTACATTTGTAGGGTCTGTCTAAAACATACTAGGAAAGAATAATAGCAGAAAATATAAAGGTTTAATAAACATGTTAAAAAGTGCATATTAAGTATGCATACCACCCCAATGCCCCCACTGTAGCATCCTGGATCTGCCATAACCACTAGACCACCGGGTTATTCAAGATTTGTACTGCACTGTGGTTTGCCACAGAGAACATTGGTTGGATTAAAACACAATTTCAGCATGTTAAAGTAAACAAAATGAACAGAACCATGGTTAACATGTGTATTATACAAAATAATGCACATGGTTTTGACCATTTGGATGAAACAATTCTAAACAAAGGGGAAAAAGAACTGGTTAGCACTATAGAGAGCCATATATCTCTCTGACTTTGGCTCCAATGATGTCATCACATAACACATTTGGCGGCCATTTTAGAAAGCAGGTAAGACAGTTTTTTTGAAATTGGAAGGCTGATTTTATAATTTTCAAATGCTCTGGAACCACAGTTAGGTCAATTATATAAATATAGTTTTAGCATTAATGAATACAGCAGCCTTTCCTTTAGTCACCTACAGAGTCAGATTTTTGAATATGTTGTTGTCAAAATTTTGTGTAGATGTCTTTTAATTAATAAAGTAGAAGAACTATAATATATATTCACATTATGAAACATTGATGTATGCGGAGCAACCAAAACTTGGTATACAGATAATGAATGGAACACAGACATATTTGCCGATACTAAAATTCTAAAACACAGGAATAATAAAAAAGGCAGAGGTATTGCTTTTTATATATCAGAAAGACTAAAGGGATACCAAATAGACTTGCAAGAATTCAGCTCTGAAATATTATGGGTAAAAATACAATTGTTCAATAGAACTATGACCATAGGACTGGCCTATAGATCACTCAATTTTGGACATGAGGAGAATCAGCTATTTCTAGATGAAACTGAGACAATGCAAGTTACTGATGGTCTTGTACTTATGGGAGATTTTAATCTACTAAACATGAATTGTAAAAACCTATTGTAAATGCAAAAGTTTCACTGGAGAAACAGTTCTTAGAAGTTACACTCCAAAAAGACTTAGAACAACTTGTCACTGTTTCTACAAGAGGAGATAATATTCTCAGCCTCATACTTACAAACATCAAAAATATAAAGTCAACCCCATTCAGTATACCACCTCTTGGTGATAGCAATCATAAAATGGTATTGTTCAGATTAAAGGGGACAGTTAATATAATCAAAGGGTTAACTAAGATTACAGATTACCACAGAGTGGCCTACATCAGCATTCAACATTTTTTGACTATCTAGAACTGGAAGCTGGTATTTAAAAATATGAATGCAGAACAAGTATGGGAACAGATAAATCAAAAAATTAAATACTCCAAAAGTAACAAACAGTAAAAAACAAAGTATTTCTTTATGGTGGACCAGTGAAATAAGAAAAATAAATAAAAAATGGAAAGCTTATAAGAAATATAGTAAAAATAAAAATATAACACATTGGAATAGATTTAGAATACTGGCTCAAAAAAATCATAAAAAGGGCTAAATAGAATTTAGAAATAAAGTTGGTTAATAAATCTAAAGATAACAGGAAATGTTTCTACAACTACATTGGATCAATAAAAGGGAAACAGAATAATGTCGTCCCCTTACAATCTGACAATCAAATAATTAATGATAAAATTGGAATGGCCTCTGAACTAAATGATTACTTCAGTACGGTATTCAAACAAAAAGAGAATATTGATAATATAATTTGTCCCAATACTCCAGAAGTGTTTACTGAATAAAATATTATTGACAGTATTGGTACAATAAAACCTAACTCAACACCTGGGCCGAATGACATCACACCCAGGTTCCTGAAGGAACTGATAAAGGAAATATCAGGACTACTGACTGCCTTATTTAATTTGTCAGTGAATGAGGGTAGAGTATTATCATCTTGGAGAGCAGTCAATGTCATTCCAGTTTTTAAGGGTGGTAATAAACTCATGGCTAGTAATTATAGGATCATTAGCCTTACCTCCATCATTTGCAAACTCATTGAAAGACTCCTGCAGCATAATATAACAGATCACATAAATAATACTGGTAAAATAGATATTTATCAACATGGTTTCACCCCCAGTTGGTCCTGCTTGACAAACCTTCTGAATTTCTATGAGCCTGTTAGTGATGCATTGGATAAAGGAATGCCTGTAGATGTTGTATTCCTGGATTATGCAAAGGCCTTTGACACAGTGTCTCACAAAATTCTTATAGATCAACTCATTAATATAAAATTGAATATAAATATCATAAAATGGATAGCCTCATGGCTTCAGAATAGAAAGCGGGTAGTTATCAGGAGCCATGAATCAAATCAGTTACTAGCGGAGTGCCCCAGGGTTCGGTCTTTGGCCCACTTCTTTTTAATATACTCATTCCAAGTATGCAAACAACAGGTAGTGTCTAGATAAGTAAATACACAAATGACTGCAGATTGAGGTGCATTGTGAACAATGCACAAGCTGTGGCAGACCTGCAACAAAATTTAAATAAAATCTGTAATTGGGCAACAGAAAATAAAATGAATTTCAATACCAGCAAACTCAAAGTTATGCACATGAGAAGAAATAACAATAATGCTAGTTATGTTACAAATAATACTGAGCTTTCAGAAACCACAGAAGAAAAGGATTTAGGTATTATGATAACTAACAACATGAAATTTGATACTCATATCAACAAAACTGTTGCAGGCCCATCAGCACAGCGGTAGGGCTACCACTCACGACACCAGCGACCCGGGTTCGGGAACGGACTTGGGTAGCTGGAGGATCAGCTGGGGGGAGGAGGATTGAGCACCCAGTGGCTGCTCTCCTCCTCCAGATGGGGTGGGATGCAAGTCCCACTGCTATACCACCACCTGGGTGACCATAGGTGGAGGTACAGCGAGACTGCACACAGCAGGGTGGCAGGATGTCTGCTGGGAGTCGGAGTGCCAGCACGTCGTGACATGCCTGGCCCCTAGGCTTCCCTAACATGCGGATGTCCTGAGGTCAGGGAAACAAGAAAAATGGAAAAACCCTGCACCAGGCTCCCATAGACAGGACCCAGTTGAGCCGAGAACATCCATAACCAGGCTCCGTAGAAGGGTCTGGCAAGGCCTTCCGACACAGACTTAAGGACCAAGAAAGAGGACTAGGAGAGCCCCTCTCTCTGCCCCACCCAGGGAGGGCAAACCGAGGCAGGATGGGGTCAGGCTTGCCTGTACCCGGAGGGAGGTACCTGGGCAGGACTACGGGAGTGCACATGACCTAGGAATCCCAGAAGAAAGGATCCTGGTACAGCGATGAAGGCAGCATACAAAAAAAAAACTGTTGAAAAATCACAATCGATTCTGGGCTGTATTAACAAGCACATTAAGAGCAAAAAATCTGAGATAATTCTCTCCCTTTATTCCACTCTTGTATGACCACATATGTAGTACTGCACTCCCTTTTGTTCTCCCACTTCTGTTGGATGTCTGGCTATGTATGAAAAATTCAGCAAAGAACCACAAAAAGAATTGACTGCATGTCAAGCAAAAGTTATGAGGATAGGTTGAAAGCACTCAGCCTTTACTCCCAGGAATACACACTGATTAGAGGTGACTTTATATATATTTTGAATGCCTTTCAGAGGGACATATTGTTGGAAGATATCTGTCTTGAAAGACAATACACAAAAAGCATCACTAGATCACATAGGTATCAATTAAAAACATTTGTTTGCAAAACTACTCAGAGACGGAGGTATTTCACAAAAGAGCTCCAACAATTTGAAACTCACTACCAAGTAATATCGTTGGTAGTAATAGCACAGAACAATTTTAAAAAAGCTTAGACTTATACATGGGTGATAAAAATACTCTTTCCACCCCTAATTTGTAGAAGTGATGAGTTCCATGTGGACTTCGGTCCTCTGAACTTATATACAACTATAAAACTATTAAACTACTTGTTTAAATGTGACTCTGCAGAAGAAGAAAGGTGGATTCTGGGAGAGAAAGGCAAAACTAGAACCGATTGGGCTCGTGGCATTAAGCTGTGTCCGTAAGCTATTGGTGAGGGAAGATTTAAAGGCCAAGCCAGCAGTAGCAAAATGGTTATTAATGAGGTCTAATATGGTAGGCTTGTCGGAGCTAAAAGAACTACCAAAAGAGATTTTAGCAGAGAGGGAGTTAGCCTGACAAAGACCTTCAACCTCCTTTAAAGTACTCCAGAAATTGGCTGAGCAATTTGAAGTAGATGTTAGTTTATCTTTATAGAAGCTAGCTTAGCAGTGTTGATAGATTTGGTGCAAAGGTTTCTTGCAGCCCTGAAGGCAGAAGAAGAAAGAAAGTGTGTGTGTGTGTGTGTGTGTGTCTCTGTCTGTGTAACAATTACATTTTGTGTTGAGTTGTGTGAAGTTTTATATGCCTAATAGTGCATTTCAGAGCATTTCTGTGTGTGGTTTTAAAGTATTATAGTAAAGGAACTCAACTGTATATGTATGTGTGTGTGTGTGTGTGTGTGTGACTTGTTTTGAGGAGCTAGTGCCTAACTTGAATAATCAATAACAGTATATTTAAAGAAGCAGTGCATGTTACAGTTAAAAATGTGACCCATGTTTTTTGCATGTTTTGGGACCTCACCTGTCTTGTACAATACCTTTATTTTTCCTCATTGGACTTTTGGAGTGTGCTTTAGCACTTTTTTCATCTGAAATAATGAAAGGAGTACTCTGTTTTTAATATGCCCTGTGATGTGATAACCCCTTACTTGTAATTATTTGTATAACCCACAAAATGTGGGGGACATTCTCGATGGGCCACGGCCTTCTTTTGTCCCTTAAACCAAGTAATACCAAGTAATAATGTGATATAAATATCTGTTCTGTGAATTTCCACTGGTATATTATGGCAGCAGCCCAGGCCATCAGGGGATATTGAATTTTTGTTTTAAGAAAATAAATGTGCTAGCCTGGTTGGTACCTCTGACTTGTAAAAGCTGACTTCCTGTGATTAAAATGATACCAGGTTGTAACAGTTTATAAAACACCCATTTACTGTGAACTACAGGAGAACCAGTCATAACAGGCTGCATTTTATGACCTATTAGGAAGAAGCAACTGCAGACAGATACCCATTAGATTTCACAAATAGTTGAAGTACCTCATCAGGAAGTTCCTGAAACACAGAAACAGAATTTGATGGCACCTAGTCGGCCCATTTTCTTACCTAGAGGATAAGCTGCAGATCCTAGTTAACCAATAGCCTATTTCTTCCAACCCCCCACTAGAAATGTTTTATGTCTGTCCCATGCATTCCCGAATTCTCCAACAGTTTTTGACTCCAGCCATAAAAGCAGTAACTCTGACTTGTCATAAGGCATCACTAATTAGGAAGACTTTATACATATATACAGTATATATGTATGTATTTTTTTTTATTGGAATGTTTAGCAGTGTGCTGGGGTTTGTGACTAATCAATTTTTTCAGTATCCAGATTTGAGTGACCTCACAGCCAGCATTACTGTGAGCTGTGACATCACAGGGATGTCAGAACTGTATCCAAATATTACCAGATAGCTGGAAGAAAAGAGTGCATTCTGATTCTGGACTTCTGACAAGACACACTCTCAAGTGCACTTCTACTGAAGTAGATGATCAACTATCATGATTTATTACTGAATACTAGGATAGGATAAAATATTCAGTATTAATGCAGTTTTGATTAAATTGTTCATTTAATTTAAATGACTGTAAACCCAATTGTATATTTTCTGTGTTTGATATTTCATCTACTATTTTTTTTATTTGTAGTAAACTTTGTTTTCCTTGAAATTCTGCCTGAGTCTTTTTCTCATTTTGAATGTGAATGCTGGACAGTGTTCATAAGTCTGACAGAACTGTTATGTGCTTATTGTGTGTTACCATATGCAGTAAGGTAAGAAAAGTACCTAGGTCTCAACTGAGTCAAATAGGGGGACTGTGAACCAGATTGGGTGCCTGCTGAGTTAAGTATTGCACTGCAGTTCCCTGAAGAGGGTGTGATATTTGAATCTGTTGTCTGGGCTTGCTAGTGAAAAAGGGTTCATATTTGACACCAGGACTTGAGAGTGGTAGTTGTTTCAGACCGAAAACAGACAGGAGGGTTACCCTGTTTGTCCCTGTTCACATATTGCGCTTCGAGGTTTGTCACTGTGGGAGCAGAGGGCCTCACTCACAAAGTGTGTTTGTGTTGCCTTACACCAGCTTGGCAAGAGAAGGGCCCAGTGATAGCAGGGATAATTGCATGGCAAGTCTGGTTGATGGGAGGGAAATGTTAAGCTCAACAAGGGACAGTGCAGAATCTGGAGTGGTAAGCTGAGCACTGAGCTCCTCAGAGATACTGATGTGGCCCTTGAAACAAAAGTGGTACAGCTCGCATTTCCAACAGAAGTGGTTTAGTAGCATGAAGTGAGTGTCTTCTCATCATTGTTTCCCCCCACAATTCTTGAAGGAGATGGCTGCAAATGTGAAGGCTAAACAGGCACCATTAAGGAGGTACAAGGAGATGTAGGGGAAAGTGGATTGAGAGATATGCCAGGAAAAGCAAAGCAAGGAAGGCAGTGAAGAGTGTAAAGGCACAAACTGAAGAAAAGGTTACCCAACAGGTAACTAAAGGGGACAAGATCTATTCAAGATACATAAGTGATAGAGGAAGATAAAGGGAAGGATTGTGAGGTTATGAAGAGCAGGGGAAGACAGTGCACAGGAGGATCAATAAAAAGCAGATATCCTGAACAGATACTTCTGTTTGTCTTCAGAGTAGAGGGAGAGGGGGACAGAACAAATCAAAGCAGTAATAACTCTGGGGGGAGGGAGACACAAGTCCAATCACAGAGGAAAAAGTCCTGAGAGGACTTACAGATCTGAAAGTGGATAAGGGTATGGGGCCAGATGGGTTCCTCAAAGGATGTTGAGGAAGCAGTTTGTGGTGGTACCAGAAGCACCGGTGACAACCCTATTCAACAGCTCACTGGAAATAGGAGTGGTTCCAAAGGACTGTAGTCTTGCTTTATAAAAGTGGCAGCAGGGAGAAGGATGGCAATTATTGGCCAGTCATTCTAATGTCTGTGGTGGGAAAGTTAATGGCAAAATTTAAAAGAATGGCTAGTGGAGTATCTTGAATCCAACGGATTACAAGACCGGAGGTAGAATGGATTCATGAAGGGGAGGTCGTGACAAATAAATCTGACAATTTCTTCAACTCTGTGACCAGACAATTAGATCAGAGTGGGGCAGTAAATATGGACTACTTAAACTTCAAGAAGGCCTTCGGCACTGTATCACATAGGAGGCTTAAAGGAAACTGGACATTTTGGGGGTGGAACCCAAAGTGGTTTGCTTTGTACAGAACTAGTTGATGGATAGGTGACAGAGCATGGTGGTAAATTTCACTCACTGTAATAAATAGAGGGTTACCACCAGGGTACCTCAGGGCTTAGTACTGGGACCAGTCCTCTTGAATGTCTTTATAAGTGACATTACAGAAGAACTGGAAGGGAAGGTGTGCCTCTTTGCTGATGGCACCAAAACTGCAATAGTGTTAATACTCAGGAGGGGGTGAAAAGAATAAGGAATAATTTGAGAAAACTCAGGGAGAGGCCATGAGTGTGACAGCTGGGTTTCCATGTGAAGCAGTGCAAAATTGTGCACCTAAGCCATGGAAACTAAGAGGTAGTGTATAGAATGGGTAAGATGTATTGATGGTCACTAAACAGAAAAGGAACCTTGGGTAATAATATCTGATGGCATCAAAGTGGCAAGAAAGTGCAACAAGGCAGTGGGCAGGGTCAAGCAAATACTCAGGTGCATAGGGGGAGCATCATGAGCAGAAGGAGAGCAATGATGTTACTACTGTATCAATCACTGGAGAGATCCCATCTGGAATATTGTGTCCAGTTTTGGAAACCACATCTCAGGAAAGACATAGACAGGGATGAGTCTTTTCAGAGGGGGGACAACTAAAATGGTGTAGGGGCTGCATCCTAAGTCTACTGAGGAGAGACTAAGGGATCTCGGTATGTATACTGTAGAACAGAGGAGGGAGAGGGGGAATTGATAGAGATGTATAAGTACCTCACAAGGATTAATAAGGTACAGGAGGGGAGTAGTTTACATAACAGAAGGTACATGAGAACAAGTGGGCATGCAATGAAACTGTAAGGGTGAATTTAGGAAGGATGTAAGGAAGCACTTCTTCACTGAATTAATTGGCTTTAATCATGCATAGGATAGGCACAAAGGAATTTTTGTGGAAAAGTGGATGGGGGGTATCCAGTAATCAGGTAAGGTCTACAGTGATAGCATAGGCAGGACAGAAAATGGCCAGACTGACTGAGTGAGACAAGCAGTCCTTATCTGCCAATAGATTTTATGTATATATGTTTCACCACAGAAGTGCAATTAAAATTATCCACAATTCATGCTAAGGTTCAGGAGTCACAATCACCTGTTTGAAGCATACCAGTAAAAAAGAACAAGCATAAGAAACCACATTTATGTACGGGGTGGATGGCATTGCCATCAGGGGTGAAAAGGGCTTCCTTCTAGAGATACAAGAAGACTCGGCAAAAGGAGGACAGGGTAGACTACCTGGAAAAGCTAAAGACAGCTAGCAAAAACAGATAAGAAAGGCCAAGGTGGATAAAGGGTTGAGGAAAGCAGAATGGGCCAGGAAGAGTGAAAAGACCCTTTTAAAATTTTTGAGCTGGCAGTATAGCCTAGAGGTTAGAGTAACAAGGTATGAACAAGCTTGGTACATCCAGCAGACCAAACCTGGATTTGATTCTGACAACCTCCACTTGCATACTGTGTGACTCTGAGCAAGTCACTTAACCGCCCCAGTGCTCCCAGGTCATCCCTGAAAACAGGCACTTGTGCCTAGTGGGCCTTACCTGGTTAACAAAGACTGAAAAAATAATACATCTGAGAAAAACAGGTCAACCTAAGAGGGTATGATCAAGCCTAAAAAAGGGCCTTAGTGGGTGGAGGATGTCATAAGAAACTCAGACCTATTAAAATAATTCTTCTGATCAGTATTCATTAAAGAAAAGGACAGACCAGTACCACAGGGAAAGATAGGAATTATCAGGCTGGAGTAATGTTGTGAAAGGAGGTGATCACAAGGGAGAGGGTCCTCAGGGTGTCCCATGTACACCCTAGAAGAAAGGAGGAGATCAGGGAATATGATAGAAACATTCAAATACCTCATAGGTGTAGATAAAGTTCAACAGAAAAGCATTTTGTTCAGAAAAAGATGCTGAAGAACAAGGAGACATGCTATGAAGCAGGAATGGGGGAGACTTAGGGGAGATATGAGGAAGTACTTCTTCACAGAAAGGGTGGTGGATGCATGGAACAGCCTCCCAGTGGAGGTGGTGGTGGCAAAAATGGTAATGGACTTCAAGAATGTATGGTATAGGCATAAGGGAACCTGAGAGTTAAGGAAAGAGGGGACTGGAAGTTGCATTGGGTCTGTGGTATTAGTTAAGGAAAATAGACTAGGTAGGCCAAATAGTCCTTATCTGCCATCAATATCTATGTTTCTATGTTTCAAAGGACTCAAAGCCCTTAAGCTGGATAAATCACCTGGGCCTGATGGCATGATCCTTAGGGTACAGAAAGAGCTGATGACAGTACTAGCATCCTCTCTAACTGACCTGTTCAATAGTTTACTTGACACAGACCAGGTACCATGAGAGTGAATGACTACTGATGTAGTGCTATTTCAAAAAAGTGGGGCAAGAGACAAGCTGGGGAACCACAGACCAATCAGATTATCATTGACAGTTGACATGCTAATGGAAACCATTATTAAGGAAAAGTTTGTAGAGTTCCTTGAGGCAGACAGGCTACTGGTTGACAGGCAACATGGGTTTATGGCAGGGAGGCCATGTCAATACACTTGATCAATTTCTTTGACTCAGCTTGTACCTGGGTTTCAACAAGACCTTTTACTTGCTCTCCATAAGTGATTGATCCCAATGTTGTAGGAGGAGGAGGAGGGGTTGGGAACAAGCTGACTAGTAGGGTGGCAAACTGGCTATGGGGAAGAACCAATTGGGTGTTGGTAGACAGGAGTACTCAGGTATGAGGGAGGTTACCAGTGGGGTTCGACAGAGGTCTGTGTTGGGAAAGGTGCTGTTAAATGCATTTATTAATGACACTGTGGATAGCAAAAGGGCAAGATCAGCTTCTTTACAGATAAGACCAAGCTCTAAGTTAGGGTTAAGTCTCAGGAAAGGATGAACAGAATGGGTATCTGAAGAGTTATCTAGGTGTAAATCTCAGGTGACTGAAAGGACTTAACTGCTGTGAGGTTTAAATTACTTCTAGAAAGATCTGGTAAGTAGGGGGAGTGGCTTAGCTAGAAGGAAGCTACATTTAAAGACTGCCTTAGAAAGTTTCTGCTAATAGCTTGGCAGAAGACACCAGGAGAAAGGACTGCTGTGTGACTGAACTTCTCTGCTGGGACTATATTGCCCTCCTTCCCTCCTCCACCACCCCACACAAAGCTAGTTCTATTTTATAGACACAGGTTTGACTGACAACAGGAACTTCCTGTTTAGGGGCAGGAAGTGAGTGATCACAGAACCACCAAGGACCCACCATCCTAGAAGGGCAGAGTAGCTCTCCGGCCCCCTCTAGCTGCTGGAGGTCTGCCTCTGGAGCAAGTAAGTGGTCTACTGGGAAATATAGGGATATTCTTTGTCTCCAGAACAGAACAATCAGGAGCTTAAAGGGCACACAGGCAGAAAGTAAGGAGAGAGAGAAAAAAAACAGAGGAAAGAGTAAGGATTGCAAACAGTTAAGGGGCCAGAAATAAGACATGATTGGAGTGGTGCAGTGCAGTGGCTGTGGAGCAGCAGTCTTCCGGGAGATGTTCTGGAGGATGCGGTGTTGTCCCTTCTGCAGGCACCTCTCTGGGCTGAGGGAGGAGGTTGCTCATCTCCAGGCTGAGTTGGCCAGGATTTGTGGGACCTCCTCTTCCATCCAGGGACCACCAGTGCCACTGCAGTTGCCTCAGAGGTTGCCAAGAAAGAGGAGGCGGTTGGACCACAGTGGGCTCCAGGGAGGGTGAGGGGTGGTGGAACAGAGGCACATCCCTCCAGTTGTACCTCTCCACAATTCCTATGCCATTCTGGCAAAGTGTGGTTCCTCTATGGAGGCACCACAGTGGAGACCAAGGGAGGATGCTGGGAACCTCCACAAAGGAGACCCAGGAGGGTGGCCGGGGACCCTGCAGGAGAAGAAACAACTCCTGGTGGGGGACTCCATTGTTAGGAAGGTAGAACTGGGGAGGAAGGGGAGGGAGGTAAAGGTGCCTGGCGCCCATGGCTTGGAGGGACAGGGGCAGATCCTCAGGATTGCTGGAGCAGCTGCACAGGGGAGGGAGCTGGATGTCATTTTCCACCTAGGGACAAATGACCTGGCTAAGAAAGGGATTACAGAAGTGCAGGAAGAGTTTGTGGAATTGGGGAGGGGCCTTAGTCAAGTAGCACTCACGGTAAGCTTCTCGGAGGTGATACCCATCTATGGCATAGGAGAGGCTAGGGTGTTCCGCACCATGGGATTCAATCAGTGGTTGAAAAACTGGTGTGGAGCTCAGGGATCAGCTTCATTGGGGACTGGGGGTCACCTGGAGTGATGCAAGCCTATACTGGCATGATGGGCTGCATCTGTCAGGAGGGAATCGGGATCCTAGGTGATAGGTTTAAATGCTTCATTGGCAAGCTTTTAAACTAGCCAAAGGGGAGGCACTGGAAGGAGCAGAAATCCTAGCCCCCAAATAATCATATTGGTAGTCGTCGGCAAACACCAACATAGAGTGTCGATAGGGAGAAGGGCAGGGGTAAATGGAGAAAGTGACAAAGGCAAGAAGGACAGGGATGGGGCAAGGAGAAGGCCATCAGGAAATGGAGGGTAATGAGTACCAATGCCCATAGTCTGGGCAACAAGCTCCCTGAGCTGATGGCCTTAATGGAAGAGGGATGCCTGGATATCGTAGCAGTCACAGAAACATGGTGCACAGAGACCATGACTGGGATGTTAACATACCAGAATGCGTAACCTACAGGAGAGACAGGCAGTGGAAGAGAGGAGAGTAGCTCTATGTAAAGGAAGGATAAAAGCAACTGAACAAGAGTAAATAGGAGGAGGAGGCACTGTGGGTCACCTTGGAGACTGGAAAGGCACCACAATCCGCACACAGGGTTGTGTACAGACCCCCATGTCAGGGGAAGGAATGGACAAGGATATGATAGAAGGCATTCTTAGAATGGCAGAGAAAGGGAGATACTGTTGATGGGAGACCTGAATATGCCAGATGTTAACTGGAGCACATTTGCTGCAGCCACATCCAGAAACAGGGCCGTTCTTGATACCCTACAGGTGATGGCATTAGACAGATAGTTTAGGAACCCACTCATGAGGGAGCAATCTTAGACCTCGTACTCTCCAAGCGGGGGCAGTGAGAGGATCTCAGATCTAGAAGTGGGTTGCCATCTGGGGACAAGTGACCATCAAACAGTGTGGTTACGTTAAACTCAGCTACAGAGTCAAGCCATACAAAAGTGAGGGTACTGGACTTTGGAGGGCTGACTTTGGCAAGATGGGAGAGTGCCTTAGAAAAGCACTAGCAAACAGGCTAGAAGGAGGTGTGGAGCAACAATGGGGAATTATCAAAACTGCCATCACAGAGCAACAAGCCCTGTGAAAACAAACAAACAAATCAAACAGAAAGAAAAAGCCACTATGGTTCTCAAAAGAGGTGGCTGTGAAAGTCAGGAAGAAAAATATAGCATTCCGGAAATATAAGGAAACTCAGAAGGAGCAGGACAGACAGCTGTACCAGTTAAGGTAGAACGAAGCAGGGAGGAAGTCAGAATAGCAAAGGCCCAAACTGAGGAAAAGATAGCCAACTCAGTTAAGAAGGGGGATAAAACCTTTTATAGGTACATCAGCGAGTGTGAAAAGACAAGGGAGGGATAGTGAGGCTGAATAGAATGAACGGTAGGTGGGCAGAGGGGACAGTGAAAAAGCAGAATACTGAATGAATATTTCTGCTCAGTATCTACAAAGAGGAGGGGAAGTGCCTAATCCAATTAACAGAAGCACTCTTGATAGAGTTGATCCCAGTCCTTTCACAGAAGAAAGGGTTCTGCAAGAATTCCTAAAACTGAAGGTAGACAAAGCAATGGGTCCTGATGGAATTCACCCCAGAATTCTAAAAAGAATTAAGGAGAACTAGTGAAACCACTGGCTACTCTTTTAATAAATCATGGGAGGATGGTGTGGTACCCGAGGACTGGAGGAAGGCAGATGTGATTCCTCTTCACAAAAGTGGGACCAAGACAGAGCGAAAACTACAGACCTGTCAGTCTGACCTCTGTGGTAGGGAAAGTGATGGAGTCACTGCTGAAGGAAAGAATAGTTGAGTACCCAGAGGCCAGTGGAGCACAGGACCCAAGGCAGCATGGGTTCACAGCGGGAAGGTCATGTCAGATGAATCTAATAGATTTCTTTGACTGGGTGACCAAAGTAGTAGACCAGGGAGGGGCTGTGGACATGGCCTACCTAGACTTTAGTAAGGCATTTGACACAGTCCCACACAGAAGATTAATAGTCAAATTAACCAGCCTGGGAGTGGGACCCAGGGTGGTAGCCTGGGTAAAACATTGGCTGGACAACAGAACACAGAAGGTAATTGTAAATGGAGACCACTCTGAAGAAAGGGGGGTTACTAGTGGGGTACCGCAGGGTTCAGTATTGGATCCAGTCCTTTTTAATGTCTTCATCAGTGACATTGTAGAGGGACTGGAAGGAAAAGTATGCCTTTTTGCAGATGACACAAAGATCTGCTATAGGGTTGATACACAAGGAGGTGTGGAAAGGATGAAAAGGGACTTGGCAAGGTTGGAGGAATGGTCAAGTATGGCAGCATTCAATGCAAAGAAGTGCAAATAATGCACCTGGGAAACAAGAACCCAGGGAAGAATACACAATAGGTGGGAGGTAGTAACAACAACAAAAAGGAAAGGGACCTGGGGTAATCATGTCAGATGACCTTAAGGTTAGTAAACAATGTGAGAAGGCAGTAGGGAGGGCTGGGGTATACTGGGATGTATAGGGAGGGCATCATCAGCAGAAAACAGGAAGTTGTTATCCTCTGTACAGACAGTTGGTGAGACCCCATCTGGAGTACTGTGTCCAGTTCTGGAGACCCCATCTCCGCAAGGACATAGACAGGATAGAGGCAGTCCAGAAGAGGGCAACTAAAATGGTGCAGGGTCTGCAAGAGAAGCCGTATGAGGAGAGACTAAAGGAGCTTAATATGTATACCCTTGGGGAAAGAAGGGAGAGGGTGGACATGATAGAAACTTTTAAGTACCTCAGTGGAATCAACAAAGTACAAGAGGGTAGCATCTTTCAGAAAAAGAGACTTGCAAGAACAAGGGGACACAATTTAAAGATAGAAGGAGGGCGGTTCAGGGGCAATGTGAGGAAGTATTATTTCACAGAGAGGATAGCGGATGCATGGAACAGCCTTCCTGAGGAGGTTGTGGGGTCTAAAACTGTGGGAGAATTCAAGAATGCATGGGACAGACATAAGGCAATTCTTGTGTGGGGTAGGAAGAAATAGGCTGTTGGTTAACTAGGATCTACGGCCTATCCTGTAGGTAGGAAAATGGGCAGACTAGATGGGCCTAGCGGTCCTTATCTGCTGTCAAAGTCCATGTTTCTATGATCATTTGGGGATATATTCAGGAAAGGCTAAGCTGGGGGTATGCCTCAGGAAAGGCCAAGTTGGGGGTATGTTTCAGGATAGGCTATGTTCAGGATATGTCTCAGGAAAGCCCTAGCAAAAAGGGTGATAGGGGAGTTGAGGAACAGTGGGCCTATCTAAAAGGAGCCATAGTGGGGGCCAGAAGCCTTTGCAAACAAAGGCAAGAGAAAAAGACAACCACTATGGTTCTCAAAGGAAGTGACTAGGAAGGTGAGAGAGAAGAATGTGACTTTCAGGAAGTACAAAGAAACACTGAAGGGCTAGGCCAGGGTAGTGTATCGGGATACTCAGAGGGAGACAGGGAAGACTGTCAAGAGCACAAAGGTACAAAAGGAGGAGAAAATAGCCCAGGAAGTAAAGAAATGGGACAAGATGTTTTACAGGTAGATTAGTGAAAGGAGAAACACAAGGGGTTGGGTTGGATTGTAATGCTTAAGGGTGAAGAAGGGGAGTTTGTGGAGGAGGACTTGAAACAATCCTAAACAAATATTTTGTTCAGTACTAATGAGAAGGCAGAGGGGCACAATTAAGTGTAAGTGAACAATAAGAGAGGGTGATGGACACCAGTACATTTTCGGAGGAGAGAGTTCTAAAGGAAAGTGGATGAAGCAATGGGAACAGTAGGGATACATCCTAGAACATTAAAGGAGCTTAGGGAAGTGCTGGCAGCACCACTGACAGCCTGTTCAATGAATTGCTGAAAACAGGAGTGGTTCCAAATGACTGGAGGAGGGTAGAGGTAGTCACTGTACAAACAAACTCTGGTCAGAGCCAATATGGCTGTGGAGAGCTTTTGGGATGCTTTTACCCATTATTTCTAATGAATTTGCACAATGCAGATCTATGGAGAGGCAGTTTTAATGTGATCTTTCTTTTACACATTTTTACAATGCGTTTTCCAAGAATATGCCTGCTGATTGCTATATATTTAACATTGATAGTTCACAGAAGAAATGGCATCTTATTTTCAGTGGGGCTCTACATCTACACAATATTAGGCTGCATTGCATAAAATCAGAATGCACTGAAAACAATATTTTACATCTGGGGGGACATATTAAGTACAGGACCTATGTGCGAGCAGAAAGATGCATTGAACAAATAGGGTGCGCCTGTCGGCACCGTATTCAAAGAGAATGCACCACTGGAACAGGGCGTGCATACAGAGAAGCCCACCAGGATGAAGCAAAGCACTGCAAAATTCTGCAGTAGAGTTACTGCAGCAAAACATGCAGTTTCAATGGGAGTTAATTCTTTTTTGTCATGCAGTACACCTATGACACTGTGCTTCATCCTGGCGGAAGTCATTGTACCTGTTGAAAATGTGACTCTGGATGGGAGTCACAGTGCAGGCAGCTGCCAAGGCAGGTGCATCTAGGGCAACCCTGACTGAATACCTTCCAGCGGGAATGTGTGTCACATACCTGAATAAGTCACAGCCTCCTTGGGTGATATTTAGCCAGTGAGCTAGTTGAGCATGCAGGGTGCAAAGGGGCCTTATACATGCTCAATACCAGAGAATTTGCATTTTGGCCTAGGGATGAATGTGCAGAAGCAGCTCTCACCCCAAGCCCTGACTGTGATCAATCTCATGTGGAACATGCCCTGAAGTCTCTGGTGGTAAAGTTGTACCCCCACCTGTTCCACCAGCCCCAATCATACCAGAGTCCAGGATCTATTGATTCCATACTGTAGGGACCCCACTCCCACCTCTGATTGCACTGGAATACACCTACAGTCCATGTCCATGGTGTAGTGACCCCTGCTCCCCATCACCAGTGCACAGATACCCCTTCATTCCCCCCCAACCCATCCCATTGCAATGACTGGCACTGTGATGGGATCATATCACTGTATCGGCAGGTGGTGGTGCACTGGCAGTAGGATGCAGGAATGTGTCATACATAGGCAGAAGGTGTGTGTGTGTGTGTGTGTGTGTGTGTGTGTGTGTGTGATAATGCCCAGTGAACATACACATCAGGCGCTTGTATGTGGATCCATCATCCCAGTGCCATTGCATTCCTCATTGCCGGTGATAGCTGATGCTGTACCCACTCACACAGGTCCCAGAACAGGCATGTTACAGATGACCTTCCATTCATTTGTACAATCGGATAACCATGGATGAACTATGCATAGTCTGGAGCATACACTACAAATGCCATTACAGGATACCACACTCCATGGCACCCAGGATACCTCAGCTGTCTGGAGGGTGGCATATTACACAGGGGAATGGGGGACAGTGTGGACTTGCAGCAGTGTATGACAGCAGGAAGATTCAGCATCGATAAGTCATGCATTGTAGGTATGTGAATTCCCTCTTACAGTTTGCCGGGGACCTACACATGGCTGCATACACTGGTGGGTCTGCAGCTTCCGTAGTACCTCAATGCATGGTACAGCCACTTGGATCATTCCAGAGTGCAAGTCCCCAGCCTGGGTCCAGTGCAGTCGGTGGCTGGCCATGGCAGAGTTTCGAAGGCAGTGGCAGTCTCTGCAACAGGTTGGGTATGGGTGAGTGAGGGTGTCTGCATACTGAGGCAGTGGGTGTGGGTCCTCTATGCTATGGATATGGACCATGGTTTCCTCTGGTGTGATTGGGTCTAGGCAGCCCACACTATGGAGCTTTTTGGGGGATGGAGTTGGATCAACTGGAGATGGGAGGGGGGTACCTCTAGTCTACCTTTGCTACCTGGGTGCCGTTCCACAGCCCACCTGTGGGTGGCTGGCCAGGTTAGGCCAGCTATTCATGGTCTATGTATGGGAGCACCCCCTCGACTTGCACAGGATACCATTTGTGTGTGCTCTGGCCCATTTTCTTACAGCCTGCGCATCCTGCACATTTGAATATCATGCTGTAGTGCATCGTTGGAGTTGCGCGGCACATCTTCCTTTTTGAACAGGATGTGCTGCTCATCTCCTTTGAATATGGGAGCTCTGGATTAGGTACCCTAAATAAATACATTATAAAAATGGTAAATTCATGACTCCACTGAAAACAAGTTATTGTATCTAATCTGGGACAGCCTGAGTAAATACTGTACAAAAATGTGTAAATGAACATCCCTGTGACAATGAGATGTAGCATCTTCCCTGTGCTAGCCAGGATACAAAAATACAGGATAAGAAATATTCATTGCTCCCAGATCCAAATAACCATTACTCAGTAACAAGCCCTCATTTATTCCTGTAGTTTCCATGCAGAGGCAGAATCGAATCTTCTGGACAAACCCCCCATAGATTTTTCCATAAGCCATCGGTTCCCTATTTACGACTTTGTTCTTTATTTATTACATCAGCAGCCTTTTATCAGAAAAAGAGCTCTGATGTGCTGTTCAGTATTAATAGTAAAGGTCAAAATGGCCTTGGAATTATTTGGATTTACATAGTATGCATACAGCACAATGGGGGACTATATGAAATAACAAATATCACGCTCATTATTTCATGAACTATACTCAGAATCACTAATCACAAGTCAACCAGTCTTTCAAAAGATACGAGTAATGCCTTTAAACAAATTTATTGTAAATAAATTAGACATTTCCCCATATACATATATACAGATGCTATTTTTTGCATCTTATATTTGTTAGTTTTCAGACAAATTCGCATAGACTTTTTTCTGTCCACCTGATGGAATCTTGAATGAGTTAAGTAAATGTTATTACTTTCTTCAATGCCCTGATCCAGCAACTAAGTAAATAATCAGTACATCATATCATATTATACAGTGGGTTGAGGCTGCCCAGAGGAGGGGAACCAAAATGGTGCAGGGTCTGCACCAGAAAACATATGAAGAAAGGCTAAAGAAGCTTAAGATGTTTAGCCTTGAAGAAAGGAGAGAGGGGGGGACATGATAGAAACTTTCAAATATCTCAAGGGAATCAACAAAGTCCAAGAGGGTAGCATCTTTCAGAAAAAGAGATTCGCAAGAACAAGGGGGCACAATAAAAATAAAAGGGAGGATGGCTCAGAGGTAATATGATGAAGTATTTCTTCACAGAGAGGGTTGTAGATGCATGGAACAGCCTTTCTGAGGACATCATAGAGTCAAAAACAGTGAGGGAATTCAGGAATGCATGCATAAGGCAATTCTAGTTGGGGGTCGGAGAAAGAAGGCTGTTGGTTAACTAGGATCTGCGGCTTATCCGTTAGGTAGGGAAATGGGCAGACTAGGTGGGCCAAGCGGTCCTTATCTGCCATCAGATTCTATGTTTCTATGTTTCTAATGACAAAAAAAAACAGTCTTCTGTTTCCAGTTGTTTGATCAGGACCTTTCACAAATGGTATAGTTATATACCAGTGTCTTACAAGTTCCCCAGTGAGACCTCTGACATTTCAGAAATAATATCAAACTTACACAAAACCTCCAAAAATAGAAAAATAATAATGTAGAAAAACATAAAGGGAACTTACAAGCTCAAGTGAGCAGACTGGGTGGGTCAAAGGCCCTTATCTGCCGACAGTGTCTATGTACTGTATCTATGCATCTAATGAATAATTTTCCTCCTAATAAATGGCATGATCTCTTTCATTCTCAAAAATAGCACATTATATAGCAAGTCAATATCTTCTCCAGCTTGGCATCAAATAAGATCTTGGCTTGTAAAAAGTGTTGACAAGCCTAAAGTTTGTGGTAACTAATTGAAAAACATCTACATGTCTGTCATGTATTGTGTCTTTTGATACAGGTTGTATATTGTATTTGCTATGCTTGTATTTATGTACGTATTCTTTGTAACTATTTGTTTTATACACTGGGACCCATTGAAAATGAGCCTCAGCTCAACTGGGCTATCCTTTTCTGAACTTTCATAATAACATTTTTACTACGACTACTGAATATTGTGAGAGAACAAAACAAGATGAAGAGGAACTACAGTCAAAGTTTCTGGCATCGATAAATTTCAGAATTTAACTTAGCATAGCCCCAAACAGCCTCATGCCAAAAATAAGATCTCTTAGTTACTTTATTTAAAAGTTATAAGTCATTTTACAACCCTAATTTCACTGCCTGTTCACAAAAAAAAAGTTTCAGTGAAGAGCTGCTGATAATGTCATCTCCAGAACTCAGTCTAGTTTTCCCTTCCAGTAAGCTTATAGAGCCTATTTCTTCAAATATTGGAGTTCATGTGCAATAGTTTTCACAAGTAAAACAGGCAGCAACATTCAAAAAACTTTGCTATAGAAACTGTGTGTTTCAGGTTTTGTAAAAAAAAGTTGACATAAGTGTATTTTTGTGTTGCTTGCACGCATGTGCAAGAAACACATTGTGCCAGATCACTTGATGCAGAGTGCTGAGTAGCAGCTCCCTCAAGAAGATCCTGCCTCCCATTTATTATTTTATCTCGTTTTGGTGTTATAATTCACTATTTTTCCTTGTTTCTGAGATTCAGCGCTGTATAATAGCTGTCGCACTCTGGTCTGGTTATATCTCAAGCAGATGGAGGCTTACATGAAGAAAGCCCCACAGAAGCATACCCCTCCAGCAACTCCCGAGAAGGCCCCTAAGAAATCCAGGGCCTCGGGTGGTTCTGGGCCTGATCCTCTGAGCCAAAGTGGTGATCAGGAGCCTTTAACGCTTTCCAGATTTCTTGAGGAGTTTAAACCCTGTCGAGAGGAAATGAAGGATATGGCAATGGATTTGAAATCGCTATCTAGAAAATTAGATGAACTCTGGCTGTCTGTGTCTGATAATACAGCCCAGATTGCTTTGACTGAGAAAAGAATTGATAGTCTCGACCCTGAACTGGTTTTAATGCACCAGAAATTGTCATGTTTTGAAGCTAACTCGAGGACCTAGAAGGTCGGAACCAAAGAAATAATGTAGTGGTTCTCGGTTTACCGGAGGGAGAAGAAGGCCAAAATGTTGTGGCATTTGTTCAGAAGCTGGTTGAGTGGGTGGGTGGCCCATCTTCATTTTTCCCCGGCTACATTATAGAGCATGCCCACAGGGCTTTACAGCCTAACCATCCCCTGAGGACCCCCCCCCGCCCTATTTTGTGCCGGTTTCTGAATTATTTGGAGAGACAGCATTTCCTACAAAAGTGCGTACTGCAAGAGGTTAGCTGGGAACATATAAAACTGAGAATCACACAAGATCTACTGTCTCAGTCCGCTTGAAATGCAAGGCTTTCCACCCTATTGTTTCTCAGCTAATTACTGCAGGTTTGAAGTTTAGGATGAGTTACCCAGCCAGACTACAGATTTTAACTAATCGATCCTGAAAAAGCTACAAAGACCCTGAAGAAGCTTTGAGGAGCCTTAAATCCATGCTGCCAGATCTCTTTAAAAACTCTTGAAGGGTTGTGGTGCAGTATGGAGTACTGCACAGAATTGGGAGTTCTAACTTTTGTTTTTTCCCTTAGAGAAATTTTATAAATGTGAAGACTTGGGAAATTGCATCTACCGCATTGGACTGGGGGATCATTGCAGACCGCCCATTTTCTTTTCTTTCTGTCTCATAATGGTATACTGGTCTGAAGCAGTGGACACTCGGGGTTAGGGCCTTCTTGGGGGAGAGGGTTTGTGAGCCAGGTTTGGCGGGTTCTTTGTTGGGGTTGAAAGGCCCAGTCGATTGGTTGTGGGCTAGATTTCTCATTTTTTTAGTTAGATTACTAGGATGGTCCTGAGGCTTTCTCAGTTCAGTTTTCATTTAGTTGGGTCAGGAAATTGGCCACTGAAGACGTTCAACTTTTAGGGACTCTCCAGGAAACTCTACTCGAGGCGGAATTAGCATCGTTTCACTATTTAGCTGGGGTGTAGCACTTTCAATTTTCCAGGGAGGACGTGTCCATTGGATACTGGCTCATAGTGGGTAGAGGCAGCTTCTTTGCCTTCCCCTCCGGTGGAGCGATCCCAGCTTTTCCCATCTCAATTCTCATTCTTAATATGAGCTGGGGTACTATTCCCTTTAGGAGTTTCTAATCCGGTTCTGGTTTCTGGTGGCTCACCCTGAGCTTCTGGTCTCAATTCGGGTTATCACGAACATCTGGGTGATGAGATGGTTTCCATGGTCCCCTATGACAAATTTCTCTTATGTCCATACTCTGGCTGGACCAAGGTGAAAGAGCATGGACCATTCCTCCTTTGTTGGGGGTATAACTTGCAGTGTTTGGTTTCTATAGACTGCGACTTGTGTCTGCTAGCACTTACTATCTAGGTTCATTATCAGTGAGAGGAGAGGATTAGAACCAGTACTGTTCTGAATGTTGCTTGTGGCATTTTGATGGAGGGAGTGTGGGTGGGGTTTGGGGTATGGTTTGAGGGTGGGGGGATAGAGGGGATGAGTGGTATCTATTTCTGGGGGGGCTATGGAGGAGGGTGGGCATTACTGCAGTAACCCTGGGGATACATGTAAAGGGGATATGCATCTTGTATGCTGAGTGTAATTATTTCAGCTCAATTATTTCTTCTAGATGGTTAATGAGTTAACATTTGGGTCTTGGAATATTAAGGGGATCAGAAAACAACACAAGCAATACCAGGTTCTTAAACATTTAAGTCTGTTCAGTTCACAGATAATGTTTTTGCAAGAAACCCATTTATTAGAAGCAGAAGCTTTGCAATTACGGAGGCAACAAGTAGGATCGATTCATAGTGCCCAAGGCACCACAAATAGTTGCGGGGTCATGCTCATGATTAACAGGAGTATTCCATTCTCTTCCTCACAAGTGATTAAAGATATCGAGGGTAGGTTCATCCTGGTTAAAGGTACCCTCTGGTCTGTCCCAATATTATTGGGCTGTGTTTATGGCCCTAATCTGGATGACCCTGGATTTTTCATGAGGCTTACACCTATCATTCTCCCAATGCTTCCCATAAAAATTATTTTAGGGAGAGAATTCAATCAAGTACTTGATTCTCACTTAGACAGACTGGGCAGTGGCCTAGGTGGGGCTACTCCTGGGCAGAAAGCATTTAGGGATTTATTAGACCAATGCGGGTTTTGGGATGTCTGGCGTGTTTTACACCCTGATTCTAGGGAATTTACCTTTAGGTCTATGGCACATGGCTCGTAGTCCCGCATTGACTATTTACTTATTTCTCAGTATCTCCTGCCTGGGGTGAAGATCTCCTCGATTCAACCCAGACCAATCTCCGATCACTCACTAGTGGTGTGCAATTTGGTACTGCTCAATTCATTTAATAGGGAAACTAGATGGAAGCTCAATGACCAGCTTCTTAAAGACATTAAATATTGCAAACTTAGGGAAAAAATGGAATCCTTTTTCTCATTAAACCCTTTAGTTGGTGCAAAACCTGATATCTTGTGGGGGCCTTCAAAGCTTTCATGAGAGGGATACTGATTAGCATGGTGGTTGGTAGGAAAAGAGAGTGGGAGAAAGAGCTTAAATCCTTATTAACCCAAATCAGATCTCTGGAAGTTAATCATCTGGCCAGTCCCCTAGATGAGGATACTCGAAAACTCCTGAAATTAAAGGATAAATATTTGAGGTTTACTTCAAGAGAGAGCAGAACTAGCCATTTTTCGTACCAGAGATAATTACACTGATCATTGGGAGAAAGCAGGACTTTTGCTGGCATTGTGTATTAAACAACAGGAATCAACAAGATTTATCCCGCCCATTAGGTCTGTGGCAGATGGACCTCTTAAGGTGTCTCCTACTGAGATAGCTCAAGAATTTGCTGCTTATTATTCTAAACTGTATAGCGACATGGGCACCCCGACCCTGAAGACATACAGGATTATTTAAGGGACTCCCACTTGCCCCTTCTCCTGACCGGTGTAGTGATACTCTGATTGTCCCTATTTCCAGGAGGAAATTGCTAAGGTTATTAGTGAGTTGCCTGCCAACAAGGTCCCTGGATCCAGATGGATTTTCTGCTTTATTTTACAAGGTCTTTCGAGACCTTCTCTTACCAATACTTGATCGCTTTTTCAGTAAATCCTATCTGGGGCAGAGACAGATCCATGTCTCTATGAGGCCCTGATTGTCCTGCTTCCTAAACCTGATAAAGACCTTGAACAAGTTCAAAGTTGCAGACCTATCTCGCTCTTAAACCAGGATATTAAGATTCTCTCTAAAATACTGGCTAATAGGTTGGCACTGGTTCTTCCTGGGTTAATAGGTACAAACCAGGTTGGATTTATGAAAGGGCGCTCATATTCTGATCATTTACGCACCTTGTTGCACGTCTTCTTGACTACCAGGGATGCGGAGTTCCCTGTGGGCTTGGTGTCCCTGGATGCAGAGAAGGCATTCGACCATGTGAACTGGAATTTTCTGTTCTGCACTTTGGAGGCCTTCCATTTCCTCTCTCTGTTTATCTCCAGGATTGCCACCCTTTATAAAAATCCCTTGGCAAGAATTTCCACAAATGGGGCCTTTTTCCATTCTTTCTCGCTTCACTCGGGTACCAGACAGGGGTGCCCCCTCTCCCTTTTATTATTTAACTTATATCTGGAACCTCTTATTCAAAATATTCTCAATAATGATTCTATGCAAGGAGTGAGAATTGGGCTGCATGAAGTTAAAGTCACTGCATATGCTGATGACCTGTTAATACATCTGTCCCATCCAGTATCCTCTGTCCTGGCCTTACTAAGGGAAGTAGCAAGGTTTAGTGCTCTATCCAACTATAAATTGAATGCCAGTAAGTCCCTATTTTTCCCATTAAATCACAAAGTTTTTAAGACTGACATTACCCCCCTTGGGCTATGTTGGACACCCAGGTCTTTCAAGTATCTGGGTATCAAACTTTCACATAACTCCCTAGCATGATTTAAGGAAAACTTGGATTCCTTATTGCAGGGGATTACACATGACCTTGAGAGGTGGTCTACTGTGGGGCCGAATTAACATAAACAAAATGAATATACTATATTTCCTAGAATTTTCTACCCGTTGTCCCTTCTCAATGCCTTTATTCCGTTACTCTGGTTCAAAAAGGTACATGGTGTTTTCACTAGATTCATCTGGGCCAACAGGTATCCCCATATGCTCATCATAAGCTGGCAGCCCCAAAGCTGGAGGGGGGGCTGCGAATCCCCCATCTGGCTATATATCACTGGGCTAGTCACCTTGCGAAATGTTTGCGGTGGGTATCTCCCAGCCCAGAAGAAACACAACCTATCTGGCTCAAAATAGAGTTGGATGCAATCAATGCCAAAAATCTGGATCCTCTCGTGTATTTTTCCATCAGGTTATCCCAAGTAAGTCTGGCCGTAGAGGTGTTCATAATAAGGACCATGCAAAAAGTCTATTCACAGATATGTTCCTTTTGCAGTATTCTCCCCATCTGGACCTGGCCCAGTCTATCTGGAACTCTCCATCATTTACTGTTAAAAAGAGTCAAATCTCCCATCCTTGATTGCCTCAACTGGAAGAGGGGAAGCTCTTGACTTTTACTGATGGTGGGGGGCATTGGTTATCAGTGGAAGAGATGGTTAGGAAATTTCTCATCCCAACCTCTTCTTATTTCAAAGTCCTGCAATTGAAACACTTACTTGTAATTACCCTGGGTAGTACTCTTCCTTTTCAGAATATCTCTTCTCTGATACCCGAGGTATCCCCACTTCTGGATCTTCTGGTGTAATCTCTAAACTATATCAGGTTTTGTTTCATAAAAAATCGGGGGTCCATTTGGGCCATCAAGATTTTGGAGTAAATTTTTCCCCCACCTTCAGCTGGATTGGCATTCTCTCTCTGGAAATCATGTCATAAATTTATTTCTCAAGATAGACTGTGTCTCATGCAATATAATGTATTGTACAACTTATATTACTCCCCGGCTAAACTTCACAAATGGGGCTACCTAGACTCAAACAAGTGCAACAAATGTTTGCAGGATGAGGGTACACTTTTTCACATGCTTTGGTCTTGTCCAAGAATCTCCACCTTATGGGTTTCCATCCAAACTTCCTTAGACCCCTTGTTGGGCCTCCAAGAATGTTTTATTCCTGAGATATGTGTGTTAGGGGACCTGTCCTCTATTAGAGTCAAGGTGCACAAATTTCACATATCCATGGTTGCCTTGTTGGCTAAGAAAATAATTCTCCGTCATTGGAAAGACAGGTCCTCCCCTTCCTTCCAGGAATGGGTAAGAGAAGTATTATCCAACTTGCACATGGAAAAAGCAATAGCCAGTCTACATAATAGTCTAGCAGTTTATACTAGAATTTGGGATCCCCTTCACTCACTAATCTCTCTGGTTCCAAACTAAACCTATACTAGGATTGTTGCTTCTATATGGTTTTTTGTTTAGAGGCTCGGCATCTACGGGTACCGAGATGGGTTACTGCAGTAAGGGGAGGTGGGGGGGCAGCATCCTTTCACTATGTACCAATGAGTCTCTATCAGTTTTCTCTGTATGCTGCCTTTTATGGTGGAAAATGTATGAATAAACTTTAAATTATAAAAAAAAAAAAAAAAACACATTGCATCAGCAGTTAGGGAGCATGCCACAATCGTCAGAAATTGACCACATCACCCACACAGTCAGTTGTTCTGGTGCATTACAAGCTAATAAAATAGCTGATTGCATGGTGTACCCATAGGTGGCGGCTTCTCCGTTGACCTCTCACAGTCCCCAGGAAGTCAGCAGGCAACGCCACCTGCCATTCAGTGTGCCTTCCTAGTGAAACATTTCAATAAATAAAATAAAAAAAGCTGATGGGGTGCCCAATCCCCCTGTTGGCATGCCCCTCTCCCCAGTTCATTTGCCGATGGGATAGCCCAGTCCTCGTCGGCATAATGCACCCCCTCATGGCTCATGCATCCTCCCCCAGCACACTGTCTGACCAACGGGGTTGCCCAATCCTCCATTGGCTCCACTGCCCCCCCAAACAAACTTCCATCTGCCACACTGGGAGCCCACCCCAGTGTGGCAAAAGTCTCTTGGCCAAAGGGGTGCCCAACTCCTGTCGGCTTCACTGCCCCCCAAATAAACTGCCTGGTGCCATGCTGGGAGCTCACCACAGCATGGTAAAAGTCCCACGTCATCTTTAAAAAAAAAGACCTAGAAGAAAAAATGGTCCCTCATCGATTCTCTTGCCCCTCCCCAACCTGTGCCCACCCTCTGTGTACACCACCTCCCCACACACCTACCTCATTTCATACTTACCTCTGGAGCCCAGCGCAATGATCTTTGGTGGACTGGGAATTCGTCTGCACTCTTCAAAGCTTACCGAGAACTGAAGAAATGCTGATAAGCTGTATAATGGCATAAATTTTTTTTTTTCAACTTTGGTGCATATCTTGGCCAGTTTTGGGAATTTTTTTACCAAATTTTTCAACAACTTGGGACCCCACCTCATGAACTCAGTCACTGTCATTTTGTTATTCCGTCCCAAAAGGTTATTTTGCGGTCACTGTGCTGAACCACCTTTCAGAAACAATTAATGAAATGACAGTGTCACAGTTCATGAGGTAGGCCTCCAACAACCCTATGTTGAAAATCTGGTGAAAAAATTCCCAAAAATGACTGTTTCAGTGGGCATTAAAGCAGTTCCTCGCATGCTTCGTAACTTCAACACTTAATATTTTATTCAGATTTTCAACATTGCAATTTTACTAAACCTTCTTATGAACAGTAATGCTGCCATTTTTCACATCTTGCATGAAATGTGTTTTTGCGCATGTAGCGTACAATGGTGCAGTTGATGTGCAAAATCAATGTTTGGGACAGATTAAAAATGTCACAGTGACACTGTTCATGAGGTAGACCCCCAAAAATCTTATGATGAAAATTTGGTGAACAAGTTCCCCAAGATGACTGTTTTATGAGCATGTGTTGCGCAGTTTCTACGCACACTTGTAACTTCGAGCATTTTCAATATTTTCACTCCAGATTTTTAACATTGCCATTTTACCACACCTCCTTATGAACAATACAACTGTCATTTTTCACATCACACTCAAAATGTGTTTTCGCACATGTAGCGCACAGTGGTGTGGTCAGTGTGTGAAATCAATGTCCAGGACAGATGAGGAAAATCACAGTGACACTGCTCATGAGCAGAGGTCTTAAACTGACTATGTTGACAATTTGGTGACAAACGTCCATCAAATCACTGTGTTATGAGCGTGCATTGTGCAATTTCCACGCACCCTCATCAGTTTACAAATTCATAATCTTTTCAGTCCAGATTTTCAACATTGGCATTTTTCCACACCTTCTTATGAACAATACAGGTGTCATTTTTCACACCCTGGCCAAAATGTGTTTTCGCACTTCCGCACAGAATAGCATGGCGCTGTGGGAAATCAGTGTTCAGGATAGATTAAGAAAATCACAGTGACACTGTTCATAAGCAGAGGTCCCAAAATGCCTATGTTGAAAATCTGCTGTAAACAAATCCCAAAACTAATTATATTATGGGTGTGCGTTGTGCAGTTTCTATGCACACTCGTGACTTCACCAGTTTTTTTATATTTTCACTCCAGATTTTCAACATTGCCATTTTTTACACCTCCTCATGAACAGTACAGCTGTAATTTTTATGTTTGTCTTGCATGCATGTACAAGAAATATGTTGTGGCAGCTTAGGAGAGAAGCGGGTTGTGGAGGTGTGGCACTGTTGCAGCCAATGCCGCCACTGCTTTTGTGGGCTTGGCTGTGTCTCACCAATGGTAGCGCAGGCTGATGGTGACACTGGTTTGCAAGCCTGCCACCGACTTGAAACAATTTAGCAGAGGCAGTCAAGGAGCGCCCCATCATCGCAGCGTCAGCTTCTCGTTCCCTCCTTGTTTGCATATGCAGTTTGCCCAGAGAAGCTCATGCTGTAATGCCAGGGCAGCCCAGATCATTGCGGCAATTTAAATTGGTGTTTGTGGCAGTATGTTTCTCAGATGTAAGAGGGGGCAGATAGCATGAGCACTTGCCTGGACAGTGCCTGCCTGATCCGGTGATATGTCCGATCCATAAGGAAGAACAGTAGTCCTCTTTTACAAGTGTACCTAGGAGCTCATTGCTGCTCTAATTATCAATCCTCTTCCTGGCCTGGGCATCGAGAACTTCAGCGTTCATTCAGCTCACTCACAATTGTAAACCAAACCATTACATTGCCAGTAAACACCAAACTGCACACACAGAATAATTTCCTCTTGATAACAATGAGATACAGCGTCATTCTTTAAACAGCACCATGCCCCCCCCCCATCATCCCCCTGAAACTTGGCATGAGACTCTGCCAACAGAACTCAGCACCACAAAGACTCCTCCAGAATTGCCATGCCAAGTACAACCACTGGAGACAGACAGTGACCTCAGCCAGTGAGAAACCTTACCATAAGTGCAGTTGAAATTGCCAAATCTGCAGACTTTTACTGCACACTGCAAAACGCATTTCCCCGAACATTGGCAGGCATATACAGAGTATGCTAATGCATACAGAAATTCTAGCCTGGGGTAGACTTTGAGTATTTAGTACCTGCCATTTCCTCTGCTTCTTTTCATGCTATGTAGTTTAAATCCTGGACTGAAGCTTCTGATCAAAACTGCTGCCCCATGTCACTGTCACCACCTTAATCTGTGGTTCCCAGTGATGGATGTAACCAGTAGGGGTGGGATCGGCCCAGAGCTGAAAAGGGGTGGTGTAATCCAACCAGGTGTATCTGCGCACTTTCTAAAAAGTTAACATCAAATAGATGGTGTTCAGTGGCATATTGTATTGTTTTGTTTTGACTCGGCTCCATTGCGGCCGCGGCGCAGATCGCTCACTGGAAGAAAAACCCTAGTTTGTGGACACCTTGATGGGACTCCGAAGTACTACCTGTAGACTTGGAGTGCGAGTCACAGAGGTGAGCAAAAGGGAAAATGTTTATTTTTTCCAATTGTTTAACCGTTTTGCAGTGTGCAGTAAAAGTCTGCAGATTTTGCAATTTTGAGTGCACGTATAGTAAGGTTTCTCACTGGCTCCAGGGATTGTACTTAGCATGGTGATTCTGGAGGAGCCCTTGTGGTGCTGAGTTATATAGGCAGTGTCTGATGCCAAGTCCTGACGTGAAGGATGGGGGCTGTTTACAGGATGAGCTGTATCTCGTTGTTACCAGGAGGAAATTATTCTGTGTGTGTATTTTGGTGTTTACCAGCATTGTAATGATTTGGTTTAGAATTGTGACTGAGTCCACTGAACCCTGAAGTTCCTGAGGCCTGGGCCAGGAAGATGATCGATAATTAGAGCAACAAGGAGCTAGGCTTACTGGCAAAAGAGGACTACTGGGAGTGTAGGAAGTGGGGGCCAGTGAGACAGTAGAGGGATGTGTCTTGCAGGAGGTAGACCTTCGCCTCCCCCTCGCAGATTCCGTGGGATTGGACACTGACACCTTGTATCATAAAATGATGTATTTTATTTGGATGGTATAATAGTAACCTCACACGTGAGTATAACATGCATCAATGTCACGGTTCTAGTCTGGATAATGCCACATTTTCTGTCGTGTAGGCTTGGGGAGCAAGATCAAACTCTGGACTCCTCGCCTACACACAAAGACAAAATTATGGAGCATATCCTTTCAGCTGCAGTATCTCCATTATGAATTAGCAATGGGACTTCTCTACCAACTCGATAGCAGTCAATTTGGTTACTGATCCAGCTGGTCATTTTGGAATCTGTTATTTTCACACTACTCAGGCTTTAGACTCCAAAATGGGAGCACATGCAGAAGTTACTTTTTGAAGAAAAAAAATTTACATTTAGTTATAGACAAATATGTATGAAATCTTTCTGTGTCCCATTCCCAAACTAGAATCATCTGATTCCTGGCCACAGTGAAAATGCTTCCATATTTAAAATTCATGTGCTGAGTTTTGACAAGAAGGTAAATATGTAGTTAGACCATAGAAAACTTGAGACTTTCTAACTGCTTTTATAATCTTAAAACTAGCCTACAGTATGCATGTATTTTAGCAAGAACCACACAAGTACTACAACTCTCATTTTTAAACAGCATTTATATATCTTAAAAGCTGCAAGAACAATTTGCAGAATGCAGTACTAACTAAGTGAAACTTCAGATAATGCACAAATATTCCTTAGGAATTTCAGTTCAATCGGCTCACTCACAGTTGTAACATACACATTACTATATACTGCTCAAACATCCCAAAGTAACAGTTGTTTTACTATATTACTTAAAAAAACTATTACTTTAGGATGTTTTAGAGCAGTTGTAAATGTATATAAGTGTGCATTATTTTTTTCAATTGTTTAACCAGGAATAGCACACTAAGCTGAAAGCTTGTTTACAGGTATGACCTGGGAGCACAGGGAAGTTAAGTGACTTGCTCAGGGTCACACAATATATACAACTGGAGACCTGGGCTTGAATCCCATCCTCCATTTGCATATACTGTATGAACCTGAGCAAGTCACTTAACTTCCCTGTGCTCCCACGTCGCACCTGTAAAAAAGCTTTCAGCTTAGTGTGCTATTCCTGGTTAAATAATTGAGAAAAAAAATAATGTACACTTATACACAATACTATAGACTGCTCAAACATCCCAAAGTAACAGTTGTTTTAAGTAATATAATTACTGGCTTTCCCTTTTTTCCATAGAGAAACCGTGGCGTAATTTGCCGTTATAAAGGAGTGTTTATAATGGCAAACACGCGCACTATTTCCCTTGCTGGTGCGCATGCTCAAGCAGCAGCACACGACCAGTCCAGACCACTCAATGCTTCCATCTCGCACCAAACAGAACTGCCAGAAGAACGTGGTGGTAAGTTCTTTTCTTTTCTTTTTTCACATAACACATACAAAGACCTGCTCAAAGGAAGAAAAATGAGTTTAAAATATGGCAAATCTCGGCACCGCTAAAACTAAACCGAACTGAGGACACACCTCAAGCTCTTTATTTTATATAATTGTTGAGGCAGAAAAGAAACCCAGCAATTATTTAAAATAAAATATGAATCGGGATATGTGTAAAACTTGATTTTACACACACCCTCGTTTAATGAGGATGCTTTTCACAAACCCGGTAAGCATCCCACAACTCGAGATGTCAAAATCTCGTTACTCGATCCATACTTATTCTCTATATAGTACACTACACCTAAATGTGACTTGTGTGTTCTTGCTGCAATTACTTTCTAGCTTGTTCAGCATAATTCAGCATTAAATTTAATCTGTCACCACCTCACTGACTTGAATACCAGTTCACATGTTTAAGTAATTTATATAAGAAAAAGGTGCAAAGTCATGAAGTGACTTTGGACTGCATGGTCTTCCAGGAGATGACATAGAAAGACTAGAAGCAAAAACATTCCCAGCCCCAGGAGCACCTTCTGTCTTTTAGTATCCTTGACCACATCTGCCTTTGTAGTTTGTTTTGCCACAGTTCCACAAAATGCCACTTGCCTGCCCATATAGCCATAAAGCCTAGATACTTGGCAAGGGGGTGTGCACTTTAAAAGAAAGAAAAGACATGCCAAATATCATGACAAAAGGGCTGGAGGTGCCTTGGAAAGATGTGCATGATTTCCCCTTTTTCTATCTAGTTTAGTAAATGAACCCCTATAAATGAATACACATTTGCACTTACTTATTCCTCCCTGCTTATGAAAGATGGGGGTGCCTATGATGGATCTAGAATCCCTTCTGACCTTAAATTTGGGTGTATGGGTGAGTGTGGTGGTGGGGGTGCTTTGTATCTATTAGTTTTATTTGGATGTGTAGTGCTGCATTTTTTATTAAATAAACTGGCTTGAAATTCATACAGCCGTGTGTGTGTGTGAGTGTGTGTGAGTGTGTGTGTGTGTGTCCTCACATTGTGCTGGGTGCAATTTTTTTTTTATCTTTTTTTTTTCCATCTGTTTTGATTATGCGCCACCATCTTTTCCTGGTGCTCTATATGTCTTTGCCTGATACAAATGAAAGCACAGTGCTGCATCTGATTTAAGCCCTTACTTTCCATATTCTATCTACTCTAAATGTGATTTCAGGAAAACCACCTCCTATTCCTTGAAGAAAACTGAATTGAAACATTTATACCATACTCAAACTTTGTTTGGAAATGTGCAATTTTACCACCAAATAATACTGGTAGATGTCAGGAATATTTTACAGTGAAAAGGGTAGGGTGATGCTGATTCTGTTATCACTCTATCTCATCATTCCACCACTTGCTCTGCTCTGACCACCAGTCCAGACCAACAGGCCAAACCATCACATCTACCTTGCTGCTTGGAACAGTAAGGTAAAGGGGAAGGGTGCAGCTTGCTGACTTCTGAATTTACTGAGTCAGAATGCCTAATTAGGGGCCAAAAGTCCACCAATCGCCTGGGTGTGGATGTATTGCCTTAAAAACAGGACATTATTTTCCTGACAAATCTGCCAGTGTGACCACATTCAATGTGATATTGAGAGTCCATTGCAGCCTACAATCATCAGTATGATATACAAAAACATTTTAAAAAGTTTAAGAGGGGTATGTGATAATTCAGCTTCCACTTGTACCAGAAGTTGATTCTTATCACTCAGTCATAATGAATGTACAATGTAGTGTTGCTGACAGAGCAGTACAGTTATTATGCCCACATAAATTTGTTTGATCATTTGATTGGGAAGTACATGTCAATCGGTTATCAGTTTATGACCACACCATCTGCTACCACTAAAAGGGACTTTGGATAATTTTCTAATTGTTTTAACATAATCAATTAGGGAAAATCTTCCTGAGATGAATTCTGCATTGAACATTATACCTTGTTAGAGAAAATCGGATAGAATCACCCACCAAAGTTCTATTTTAGTTGTTGCAGATGGTATGGGCTTCCCATGGTATCATGTTAATACACTGCTTTGTGAAGCTTAGTAAACTGCTATAAGAAACTTACCCTGTTTATAGAAAATAGGTTTTCTATAGAAATGATACCTTGATGTTTTAAATCACAATTTCTATAAGTTTGACATTATTATTTTTGTTCTGTTGGGAGTCTGAAATGTGTCCCACTGACATCATCAACTCCCAATTCAGGAAGCAGTAGACTGTAGCCTATGGGTGCTGGGCACAAAAGTTGACCACATAATCCATACAAGATCCAAAATCCTACAGCATGCAGATTGTTCTGTATTTCATTGTGCTCTGCCTCTTCATGCTGACACGTGGGCTAAGATTTAAAAAAACAAGTCTTGTCTTCACAAAACATATCTTTTGCACCTCAGACTTGGTTCTGAATATGATCTTGTCCAGAAAATTCAATGCCCAAAAAATAATTTGTCCCGCTTTTTCATCTGTGCAATACATTGGTCCTAAAGCTGTGTTCTAATTTCATAATATAAAAGAGTCACTTAGGAGAGTAACCTTTGATTTTTCTTCTGTTTCTGGAAAAACCTTACTGCATCCATGCCCTCCTGTTTCTGCAGAAGACCCAGGGGACCACAAGTAAGAAATGGCAGCCCCCCCAACACACACACTTGAATATCTCTCTTGTTCCCCAAGCAACCCAGGTCCATTGCATTGATAGCACCTTCCCCCACAGGTACAGCTCATGTTTATTGGCAATAATGTTTTCAGCATGTGGCTTTGGGCTTTCTATTTCACTACCAGTAATTTTTCATCCTCAGGCAATAAGTTTACATTGTAAGCCTCGGCTCTAGTCCAGATCTTTATAATATCAAACAAAAAAAAAAATACCACTACATGGCGTGATGTGCAGTACCTGAAACCAAAATGTACAAACAAAGCCAGCAGCAGGTTACCTTAGCAGCATGACAGTTACTGAAGTGATGAACAAAAGTTCAGAAACAAACTGCTTTTGTGCATAAAGTGCTAGAAAATAACAGTTGCACTTATTACAGGAGGCAAGATGCCATAAAACAACAAATGGCAAAGGACAGCTGACTCTACAGGTTTCACAACCTGCTTCCCAAGGAGTCCCAGATATCAAAGGTTGTAGCCATTTAAAGTGAAATACTTAAAAGTAAAAACCTCTTAACCTCTCATCATTAAAATCATAGCAATGGCCTTCCAAAACCATAGCAAATGGCCAAAATGTGTAGCACTATCTTATTTTAAACAATAATATGTCTACAACTAGTGGGCCCAATATAGTCATTAATAGGGAATGTTTCTATCAAATTAGTTAAAAGATTTAACAGTTTATGTGTTCAGAAATAGGTCTAACATTATTAAGAACATCACATGTTTCAGTGTGAGAAAATCATTGCCTAAGCGAAATTCATAGCAGTTGAGAGGTATGCTTAGTGGCAGTAAGTATGGTGAAGTGCTCTAACATGTATACATTACAAATGTAATTCCAACCTTACACAGCAATGCACTCAATTGTCTCAGCTAGCTATTCTATCCCTGTATGGAGGAGTAGCAGCCACTGACTGCAGTCACAATAAAATGTCTGTGGTTAACAGAGCGGAGTAGCTATCATAAACTGATTCTGGAAGGCCCTGCTCAAGAATGCCCAAGGCTGAGTCAGTTTATTCTGTCAGACCAGCTACTTCCTCCCATGAGCCATCTTATTATCATAAATTAGCCTTAAAGTGTGCAAGTAAATTCTCCATCCCGCAAGTTGCCAGTGACAAGGATATTTTTGTTGTCAGTCATGCCTTCACCTTACTCATGCACACACATACAAAAAAATCTTATTTTCATCAGATTCTGTCTACAAGTGATGTGCCTCTAAACACAGCATTACCTAAGTACATGACAAGTTTCACTGTGTCCATGTTAGTCTATCATTCTGTAAATGTAGCAGGCAGAAAATATGTGATTTTTTAAATATAGCTCAGACCCATTTCTGTATCTGTTTTTGAATGGCAGCTGTCCGTATCAGAAATAATTCAAGCAAAATGTTAATTTATTTTAGTCTTTGGTAACTGGGTAAGGCCCACTAGGCACGCTGTTGTTAGAGGTGACCTAGGAGCACTGGGCAGTTAAGCGACTTGTTCTCAGTCACACAGTACGCAGGCGGAGGTTGTGAGAATCAAGCCAAGGTCTGGTCTGCTGGATGTACCAATCTCATTCATAACTCATTACTCTAACCTCAAGGCTATACTGTCAGCCCAAAATTTCATATTGTAAACTGAGATTTCATATTGTAAACACTACTAACTTGCACAGAAACTTACACTGATCTGAATATATGGGATTTGTTTGCTAAAATACTTGCAGGCTTACAATGTTTAATGTTGTTTTCTAGGTACAGCTCTTGTGACCATGAGTAGTGGGTGGTGCTGGTGGGGTGGGGTCAGGTAACATCACCGCAAACATACATATCCTGGTTCATTTGTAATTGTAAAATTACCTTTGCACATCATTTATGTCTCCTGCCCTGTTAATCCAATACCGTCTCTTTAATTCTGGTATTTTTAAGAAGACCAATCTGGTTCCCTGGGTCTGAACCTGGGTCGCCGGCATCACAAACGGAATTCTAACTGCTGTGCTGATGGGCCAGAGCTGTGAAATTTCATTCATGCTGCTACTTTGGTATGTTTAACTTTTTCCATTACTTGCACTTTGCTGCATTTTTCCCTTACCAGTACAAGCTGTCTGCTGAGCTGCTGCTCTTTCAAACTATCTGTTACACATTATTGCAAATTCACATATAATTTAGAATATTGTTAGAGGCAGTGTTGTTGCTTTAGTTAGGTAGGTCTTATATAGTGGCATTCAATTTGTTTCTAATTCATCTTCTAATTTTTAATGCAATAATCTTACCTTTCTGATAGTGCTATACTGGACAACTGCATTCTTATTAAAAAAAAATTCCACACAGATTTGCTTGAGTAAACCTTTTTGAGGATGAATTCCCTTTCTTTACAAAACTTTTACCCCAGGCTGCAGAACAAAGCCACCTCTTGAGGTGCAAGGGCAGCTGCAGAATAAGGGGTGCTAGCTGCACATTTGATCAGACTTGATAGACCTCTAGGCCTTTATCTGATTGCAAATTTCATATGTTTGTAAGGACCCTGCTTCATAGAGCACTGTCAATCAATGAATTACTATCCCTGGGGAGGGAGACATCCGAATCTTCATTCCACATGGGGGGGGGGGGGTGGCAGCCTACCTCAACAGCAAAAGTATCCCAAAATAAATAAATAAATACATACAAAAAATTCATTGTTTTAAAGATGGCATAGAAGGCACTTATAATTAAAACCAATCAGCCACATTTATGTCTCAGCAAATGTCTATGTGTGTAAGAGAGTTTAAAAAAACATTCTAAAGGAAGACCTCTCCCTCAATCTGGTGGGAAAATTGGTATCTTCCAGGAACAGACATCTGCATCCTTGACATGGGATGCTGCAAATGCTTGAGTTGGAAATGCCTCCAGGACACCTGGAGCTAGTGTTTGTGTGCCAGCTCTGTTACCTGCCAACTTCAGAAGTGTAGAGAAGTGAGTAAATTTAGAACTGCACGGGGGAATGAATTGATTTAATTGGTGAACTTGGTGTGTAGTGTGTGTATATGAGTGTGGTGTGTGTATGTCACTGTGTGTTTGTGTGTGGAGAGGGTAAACTGGATTAGGAAGTAGGGAACTAACTAGCTGCTGCAGTTGGACTGAAATTATTTTTGTCAGCCTATCTGACTGATTAAAGCCCTGTTTCCCTCATGTAAAGTTCAACTGGTCCCTTTTGTTTGGAACTTGAGATGCCAACAAGTAAAGCTAGTAAAGGAAATTGGCAAATAAATGGGTTAAAGAATCTGGATTTTGTTACATATATATATTTTTTCTTTGTAGACAAGCAGCGTTGCTTTTATTTAAAAAAAAAAAAAATAAAACAAAAACAAAAAAAAAACTTTTAAAGAATATCCCCTCACCACCACCAGATATGGTAGCATTTTAGCTGTGACTTCAGCACTTGATAAGACAAAGCTAAATGTAAAATTAACATAGACAGTCATGTGTTGAATACAGTCACAATTAAAGGTAGCACAATTCAAGGTGCAGAAAAAAAGTGTGCTTCCTCTAGGGAAAAAAAAACATACACTGTTTTAAAATATATTTTATTTTATATTTGCTACAAAACTACAAAATATACATTTCAGCACACAGTGACTCTTTTACAAACATTCCAAGTTAGTAATGTATACAATGTGAGACAGTACAGGAAAATCAGCTAGCATAATAAGCTGGAAACGTGCAAAAATTAAATGTCACAATACTATATCGACACTAAGTTGCTGGGGGATGGGCTTCCTCAGCAAAGAATCTGCAATATAAATGAGTCTGTCACATGTTAGCTGACACAAATGGGCTTAAAATTTGTGGCCACTAACATTCTAGCTATATAGAACAGAGGCAAACATAGATAATAGGCAAGAATGAGTGGAGGAAAAATTAGGTCCTCCCTCAATGATGCTGCCCAGCTTGCTATTGCACAAGGATTTCTTCTCCCTGCTCTGACATATTGCTCTCAGGTTTACCTTAAAGCTAGCAAAGGAGCACTCCAGAAATGGAGCACCTGCTATAACAGTATATGCAGATTTGCTCTCTCCGCTCACAGACTTACCCATCATTGCCTGCTCTACTCGAAACTAAATTGGCTCTCCCCAGACTAGCTCAGACACTATTCTGCAGGCTGTACAATTGATAATATGATCAGAACGGGGTCCCCTAAATACCTTGCCAAACTATTAACTCAGCCCTCCCAGGCATACCTCCTCAGGGCATCTGCTCAAACCCAACTTGAAATTCCCAGATATCTCACACAAAAAGAAGAACGATCCTTTGCCATATCTGCCCCCCGCCCCGCTCCTGGAATTCTATTTCCTCCCACATCAAACTCTCCAAATCCCACAAGGCCTTTAAACTGAGTCTTCAGGCACATCTATTAGAATCTGACTGCTGCTCTTGTGCTGTAACTTGAGCCTCTCTTCTAGCATTTTCTCCTCTCTATGGCACTTACTGATTTCCTGCTGGTCTCCAAAATCTGAAAGTTTCCACATCTAGCAGAAATGCTATTGTTATAATGCTACTTTATTTAAGTTTTGTTTGCTGTTTGTCATTTCAATTTAGTCACTGATGTATCATCAGATGAAAATAATTAATGTAATGTTATCTGTTTCTCTTTGTCATCACTGATAATGACTTTACCTGGCTGCATACTGTTCAAATGTTTGTTCTCACCTCATGCTGCGTCATCAAATACTCTTTAATGTTGCCTCTGCTCTCCCCTGTCTGTAATCTCCCAGGTCGTGCCTGAATATAGGCAACATTGTTGTCTAGAGTACTTACCCAGTAAACAAAAAACAAATAAATAAATAATAAATGTATATGGGTCAGGAAGTGCCATAGCATCAGTTTCACATAGCCAAGCCCCAGCCAAACAGCACGTTTTTGAAATCCCACCCCCAGTTCCCCCCTCCTCATCATGTTTCCCTTTCTTGGTCCCCTGTGAACTCATGACCACAGTCATCCCTAGTAATCCTGTACCACCCCTCCCCCACCCATACTTTTTATCACCATCTCAAGTTTGTCCAAGGTATTCAGTGGAACCCCTTTCCTAAACCACTTACTTACTTTAGTAATGACTAACCCCATCCACCAGCAGAATGTTAGGACTAGGCTACAAGCCTGTGCCCAGGACAGCTGTTTTGTGACTAATAGAATAGTTGTGCTGGGCCAGCACATCCATTTTACAAACTACTACAATGCCTCTGTTGATGTTTGCTGTAGAGACCACATGCCAGCCCCACTTCCCACTAGAAAACAAAAGAGCTTGCTTATTCACACAAGTCGGAAATGCCTGCCATCTCAGTAGGGACTTCATTCACAGATCTGGGACTGTCTAGTACAGTATGCCCTACAAGCCCATTGGTCCACACTGCGGATCAATGGGATTACAGACCACACAGTACCTGTCATTCAGCGGGTGGTCGGGTGGTATGCGGGCAGGTTGCTGCCACCCACTGATGATGGGGAGGCATGGGGTGGGCGAGGGGTTCTGTGTGGCTGGAAGGGGTGAGGGGTGCCACTGGCTCACCAGGGATATTTCTGATGGTGGTGGTGTACTGCAATCACAGAAATGGGTGGGGGGGGTTCCACTACACCAACAAGGATGGTCTTTTATCCCAGTTATCAGGGAATCAGGGACTGGGGGGGCATTAGACTACCAGGGAATGGCTTACTATACCATTACCACAATCAGGGATTCAGGAAGGAGGAGGGTACCACAAGACTACCAGGGGGAAGTGTGTGCTTGAGGACAGTGTTCTGGGTGGGCAGGTGGTCATCCATGGCTGGCGGCTGCTATGTTGCACCTTGCAATACAGCAGCCGACCTGTGGGTGGTCGGGATTTTTTCCCCCTCCTCACAGGTTCAACTTTGAGCCCTCCTATGCGGTGTGCTGCAGGGCTGCGCCAGCATATGTGCCACACATCCCAGGCTGAATATCGGGATGTGCCGCATATGCATGGGCATGCCCCCTGCATCTGCACCACATACAATTACATTGTGCCCTGGCACATCGGGATTTGTACTGTGCCAGCCAGCCTTCTCAATATTCCACTGTGGTGCAATGGGGGGTTGCGCCGATATAGCTCTGTTGCACCAGGCACAACCCCTTTGAATATTCAGGCCTTAATGTCTGCCTCTGTAACAAAGAGAATGAGCTACTTTCAATATGCAACAGTATCTTTTTTCAATTCAAACTTTATTGATACATTTAACAAAATAAAAGGCAGTTACCATGAGAATGAAACAAGAGTATTGGAAGATGACATTTACAATATAAGTAGAGTTATCAGAGCAACGTCACTCCTGGGGTGGGTTGAAGCACGAGGCGAAGCCGAGTGCTTCCACCACCCCAGGAGTGACATTATTACACGATAACACACATCCCTGGAGTGCCTTATTGCTATTATACAATGGCTCCTTTGTTGAAAAATTAAAATAAAATGAGAATAATGTGTTTAAAATGTTTTTCCTCACAGTTTTCCTTAGGGTAGGTATACATATTGAAAAAATAGTGCACAGTTTCCCTTTTGTCCAGCTGGTGGAGCTGCTGCTACATGTTTACCCAGTATCTTGGTTTGGTCTCTCTTTGCCTGTTTGTGTCAGCCTGCCACTGTTTTCATTTACACACACACACACAAACACACACACACACACACCTCCTCCCATCCCTCGGTCCTCCTATTCTCCTTCTGTTTATATAGAAGATTATTTTAATCACTACTCATTTCTTTTGTGACACAGGAGCTTCGTAAGAAAGGAGCGAGTGGCCAGTTCTTCAAAGACATCACGTAGCTGTCAGTTTATGTTACAAATGCGGTCGCTCAGAAATCATCTTAGTTTCGGCTATTTGAAGAATTGGCTACGGTTTGCAGATGCGTTTAGATTTTGAAATATGGCACCTCTCCGCGATTTCTGAGAGGCCGCATTTGTAGCATAAACTGGCGCCACGTGTTGTCTTTGAAGAAATATCTGCCGCTTCACCGCTTCCTTTAAGGCTGTATGACTTAAGGTTTTTAGGTAAGCCACATAGTGAGTAAGATGATTTCTGGAGCCGGACCACGATTTTCAAATACTGACTAAGATGATTTCTGAGCTGACCGCGATTTGTAGCATGAACTGACAGCTACGGCGCTGTCTTTGAAGAACGCTCACTCCTCGCTCGTTTTTCTTACAGAAGCTCTGTGTCACAAAGAAAGTGAGTAGTGATTAAAAATAATGTTAGTGTGAAAACAGAAGAAGGAGGAATAGGAGGACCAAGGGATGGAGTGTGTGTGTGAGAAAGCGTGTGGCCATCACATGGTGTGTTTCACTTGGTGGATTGATTTGAGGAGGGATTGATTCTTAAGTGGTGTAATGCAGTCTTTTGTGCTCTGTTCTAGATACAAAGTGATGTTATTGTCTAATATCATCACTGTGTCTAGGGGTCAGCAACCAATCAGGTTGCTAGAAATTTTCTTGCCATTGTATAAGATATAACTGCCTGACCCTCCCCTTCCTCCCCATACAGCAGTAACAAATCCATATATCCCATAAAAATAAAATTATTACATAAAAACCTACGGGGCAATTTGACCTGTGATGTAACTAAGTCTGAGCAACTAGAATTAGAGAGCGAAGAGGATCCCATATTTTTGTATAAACTGCCAATCTGTTGTGGAGACTAGCAATCGCTTTTTCTGTACGAAGATTGGCAAGAATTTCATTCACCCATTCTTGAAAAGTCAGGGTGGACTTGTCTTTCCAGTGACATAGAATAAGCTTCTTGACAGATAAGGCTATCATAGATATATGAAACTTTCTTACTTTAACCCTAATAGTAGGCAAGTCCCCTAAAAGACAAATATCAAGCGGGAAATACTCCTGAAGGCCCAGTAAAGGATCCAGGGAAGCCTTGATCGAATCCCATAGAAGAGAAATTTTGGGGCAGGACCAAAACAAGTGAAAAAGTGTTCCTTCTTCCCAAGAACACTTAGTACATAAGTTGGAGTTCAGAAGACCCTATTTCTTTAACTTTACTGGAGTGTAATACATGTTATGTAAAATATGATATTGCATGAGATGCAATCTGACTTGAGAAACATATTTATGACAGGATCTCCACAGGGATTGCCAGTCAGGATGATACTGAGGAAGAATGGAGTTCCAGAATCTCATGGGTCCAAAAGAGTCCCCATTTTTTTTGTGAAACAGCAACTGGTATAGTTTAGATATGATATCCGAAGATCCAAGTAATGAAGAAACTTCAGGTATCAGGGCTGTGACAATCTGGGAAGGAGGGGTAGTGCCAAGAACTACTGAAAGTAAATGCCTTAACTGTATAACTTTAAAGTGTGAGGGAGCCGGGATATTGAATTTCTGAATAATATCTCCTACTGACAACCATTGCCCCTCTTCATCCACAAAGGAGAGCACCTTCCCATCCTGCAGACAACCATTTATGGGAAGTCTGTTTCTTGTTAATAGTGAAAGATGGGGAATTCCAGATGGGCTGGGCCAAATCTAAATGAGGGGTATATTGAAAAAAGGAACATAACTGTGCATATACCTTTAATGGGGTAGCTACTGTAGGGCATTCCACAGTCACACGCACCTGAGACATTTTAAGATGTAATAAAGTTAGAGGATCCAGGTTCATAGACCTAATTAAATCCAATTCAATCCTCAGCCATACTGGCTGCTCTTTTGCCGGGCCGGGACGTACCCATTTCAAACATTTTGCTAAATGGCTGGCCCAATAATATATAGCTAAATGGGGAATCCGCAAGCCCCCCTCAGATTTTGGAGCGGCTAATTTATAATAGGCCAATCGAGGATACTTATCAGTCCAGATAAACCTAGTGAATATGACATGCAACTTCTTAAACCAGAGTAACGGGATAAAAGTATTGAGAAGAGATAAAGAGTAAAAAATTCAAGGGAAAATGTTCATCTTAACTATGTTGATCTGGCCCCATAATGAAATGGGGAGTTTGGACCACCTATCAAGATCTTGAGTTATAAGCTGAGAAAGGGATTCGAGATTTCCCTTAAACCATGTTAAAGGATTACGAGTTAGCTTAATGCCTAAATACTTAAATGACCTGGGAGTCCAACATAAACTTAAAGGGCTAATATCAGTCTTGAAGATCTTATGGTTTAAAGGTAAAAAGAAGATTTATTAGCATTCAGTTTGTAATTGGATAGGGCACTAAATTATGCTATTTCACCCAGCAAAACTGGAACAGAGGATACCGGATGGGATAAATGTGCCAGCAGGTCATCCGCATATGCAGTGACCTTGATTTCATGGTGCCCAACCCAAATACCTTGTATTGAGGCATTATTGAGGATACTTTGGATGAGAGGTTCAAGGAACAAATTAAATAGTAGAGGAGATAGGGGGCAACCCTGTCTAGTACCTGAATGGAGTGAAAAAGGTTTGGAAAAAGCCCCATTCCCAGAGAGCCTTACTGTAGGGGTTTTGTATAATGCAGCAATCCAGGATATAAATGCTTTGCAATGATTGGATCAGTGACCACTCACCGATCATATGTACCTAGACAAACAAATTCATTAAGCCCCCTCCTAAAATAATCCACACCAGAGTGTTAAAGCAGGGGTACCTTGAGCTACTAAAGACACACCAAAGCCACCAGGACTGGACACCAATTGACTCTGCCATTGATGTAAACCAAGCCTTAGACCTTTTCATCAGCCACTTCACTGTGGCCTGCAATATCTTTGCACCTCTCAAAAAGCTGAAGGTCAGGGGCAGAACTAACCCTTGGATAACCCCCAATCTAATCACTTTACTCAAATATAGGGATCATCTCTGGCACTGTGCCCATGCAACATCCAAACCTGGGGATATTCATATAAATACAAAGCTTCCAGAAATGAGTGCACGTAGGCAGTTAGGATAGCTAAAAGCAAATACTTCATGGAAGTTTCTCTCTGAATCCCTGGGTGATGAAACATTTTTGGAGTAATTTGAAAGACTCTTAGGCAAGGACCCTAAGTCACCACACTCCACCATGCTCAACACATAAATGAAACACCAAATAACTAACCTGTTCACCATCACCAACACACTCTTTTACCAATGCGTTTCCAACTTGGATAGTGTCCTCCTTCTAATTTCTTTTCGATGCCCCCTCTTGTAGTAACCTTCCCAACTACTCCTCTCCTACACCTGCCCCACAATTCTACTTCAAGGAGATCCTAGTGCATGAAGTCTTAACCCATATTTCCAAAGGCCATTCACAATGTAGGCCACGGCGGTGATTCCCTTTGACCAGAAGTTGTTAGCACTTTGTCCTGAAGAAGTCCTTGAACCCTTGACAAAGGTCCTCAACCTATCACTAAGGATGTCCCCAGTTTCCATCTCGCTGGAAACAAGCAACCATCACACCAGTACACAAAAGTGGAGACAAATCCCTGCACTTCAACTACAGACCTATCTCCATCCTCCCTCCATTGTCTAAGACCCTGGAGTGCATCACCTCAGACCAATTAGTCAAGTACCTGGAAAAATATGACATCCAGTGTCCTGAGCAACATGATTTCCAAAAAGGGCACAGTACTACCACTGCACTATTAGAATTCACAGGCTTCCTCCATACCACACTTGATCAAGGAAACTGTGTAGCGGCAGTATTCATCAACCTTATGAAAGCCTTTGATACTGTGAACCACCCACTCCTACTCAACCAATTATCAAACATTGGGCTGTCCAATGAAGCACTGCTATGATTTTCAAGATACCTTGGGGAGAGGATCCAGCGGGTTAGGATTGCCAGTGTTACATTGGAAGAAAAGATAGTCCTTTCAGGGGTCCCACAGGGGTCCATCCTGGGGCCACTACTCTTCAGCCTCTTCCTCAATGAGCTTCCCAGTGTCTGCCACCAGAAATTACTGCTGTGTGCCAATGACGCAGTCATGTTCACCAACCACCAAAACGCAGAGCTCCTTGAGAAACAATTACAGCTTGAGTTCATGCACATCGAAGAATGGTTCAAGTCACACAACCTGTCTGTGATGAACTACATCAAAACAAAGGTTATGTGACCTTCTACAACACCAGGAGCAAGTACAAATCCAGTGACGCACCATCCTAAACCAAACTGACCTTTACTTGAATATATGTTCCTGATTCTAAATACCTAGGTGTCACATTGGACGGCTCACTGTCCTACCACGTTGTACATAGATTCTGTCCTCAAAGTCACTAGCAACATCCATATAGGCCCTGCTCTGCTAGGCACAAACACTTCATGACTCCTGGCACTCTGTGGTTTGGCTATCAACAGCTCTGTCACCTCCATCATTGATTACGAGCTAGCAATTTATGGCTCTGCCTCTGCCCTCCTGTAGAGTTACAGTTGCACTCCAACAAAGCATGCAGGCTGCTAACTGGGGCTGATCGACTACACACTTCTGTGGATTTCCAAAGCACTTGGCAGGATGGCTACCTCTCATCAGCCAGATACAGGTATCAAACCTTACCTCTTAGCCAAAAAGTCCTCCTTGGTGTCATTCCCCCAGGCATTGAAAAGCTACTTATTGACTATTTACAATACCCAGAGGCTGGAAGTTCACAACAACTACCTTTCTTGTCCCTAATCACAACTGCTCCTTATACACTTTTTCATTAAGGTAATTTGGGGCTGCATTCAGATTCTGCCTTGGGTTCCCTGCCATGTAGCAGGTCATGGCCCAGTTACAGAAACAATCACACTCTCCCATCCCCTGTTCTAAAGTGACTGTCACTAGCCAAATGTGAGTATCCTCTACAGTCTTAGCTTACACCAGTGCACTAAGGAAACTGCAGCTTGGGCATGAGCCAGGAAATACATGTCATACATGGGGCTAAATTGCAGGGCAGAAAGGAGCCCCAATGTCCAGAGTTACTTTTGTTCCTAGCAACTGGACTACCAGACTAGCACTCTTTGCCATCCCTGGTGAGATGAGATGTACTGTGTTATCTTTCTTCTTATTTTGATAAAATTAAAGTGAATTACATTGACATCTGGTCTCAGTACTATCATGTGGCATTTACCGGCAGGTATAGTGCTGTGATTGTTGTCCCATGTCCAGCAGGCCACTTGTATCAAGGTAATCAACTATCCTTTCCTTCAGCAGTGACTCCATTACTTTACCACTACTGAAGTCAGCTCCATTACTCCATTACCTTTCCCACTACTGAAGTCAGCTCTATTACTCCATTACCTTACCCACTACTGAAGTCAGCTCTATTACTCCATTACCTTACCCACTACTGAAGTTAGCTCCATTTACTTACCACTACTAAAGTTAGCTCCATTACCCCATTACCTTACCCATTACTGAAGCCAGCTCCATTACTCCATTACCTTACCCCCAACTGAAGTCAACTTCATTACCTTACCCACTACTGAAGTCAGCTCCATTACTCCACTGCCTTACTCACTACTGCAGTCAACTCCATTACCTTACCCCCAACTGCAGTCAACTTCATTACCTTACCCACTACTGAAGTTAGCTCCATTACTCCATTACCTTAACCACTACTGAAGTCAGCTGCATTACTCCTTTACTTTACCCACTACTGAAATCAGCTCCATTACTCCTTTACCTTACCTACTACTGAAGACAGATCCATTACTCCATTACCTTACCACTACTGAAGTCACCTCCATTACTCCATTACCTTACCCACTACTGAAGGCAGCTCCATTATTCAATTACCTTACCACTACCAAAGTCAGCTCCATTTCCTATACCCTCTACTGAGTGATCTCCATTCTCCATTACCTACCCCCAATTGAAATCAAGTCCATTACCTTACCCATTACTGAAATCAGCTCCATTACTCCATTACCTTACTCACTACTGCAGTCAACTCCATTACCTACCCACTACAGAAATCAGCTTCATTGCTCTTACCACAACTGAAGTCTGCTCCATTACTCGTTACATCTTTATCCACTACTGAAGTCAGCTCCATTACTCCATTACCTTACCCCCAACTGAAGACAACTCTATTACCTCACCCACTACTGAGGTCAGCTCCATTACCCATTACCTTACCTACTACTGACTTCTACTCCATTTACCTTACCCCACTACTGAAGTCAACTTCATTACCTTACTCACTACTTAAGTCAGCTCCATTCTCATTACCTTAACCACTACTGAGTCAGCTGCATTACTCCTTTACCTTACCTACTACTGAATCATCTCCATTACTCCATTACCTTACCACTACTGAAGTCAGCTCCATTGCTCCATTACCTTCCCCCAAATGAAGTCAAGTCCATTACCTTACCCACTACTGAAATCAGTTCCATTACTCCATTACCTTACCTACTGCTGAAGTCAGCTCCATTATCTTACCCACTACTGAAGTCAGCTCCATTACTCCATTACATTACTCACTACTGCAGTCAACTCCATTACCTTACCCACTACTAAAATCAGCTCCATTGCCTTACCCACTACTGAAGTCAGCTCCGTTACTTCATTACCTTACCACTACTGAAGTCAGCTCCATTATTCCATTACCTTACCCACTATTGAATTAATCTCCATTATCCCATTACCTTACCAGCTTCTGAAGTCAGTTCCTTTACTCCATTACCTTACGTACTACTGAAGACAACTCCATTGCCTTACCCATTACTGAAGTCAGTTCCATTACTCCATTTCCTTACCCACTACTGAAGTCAACTTCATTACCTTACCCACTACTGAAGTCAGCTCCATTGCCTTACCCACTACTGAAGTCAGCTCCATTACCTTACCTACTATTGAATTCAACTCCATTACCTTACCCACTATTGAAGTCAACTCAATTACCTTACCCACTACAGAAGTCAGCTCCATTGCCTTACGCACTACTGAAGTCAGCTCCATTACTCCATTACTTTACCCACTACTGAAGTCAGCTCCATTACTCCATTACCTTACCCACTACTGAAGTCAACCCCATTACCTTACCCACTACTGAAATCAGCTCCATTGCCTTACCCACTACTGAAGTCTGCTCCATTACTCCATTATCTTACCACTACTGAAGTCAGCTCCATTACTCCATTGCCTTACCCACTAATAAAGACAACTCCATTACCTTACCCACTACTGAAGTCAGCTCCATTACTCCATTACCTTACCGACTACTGAATTCGACTCCATTACCTTACCCACTACGGAAGTCAACTCCTTTACCTTACCTACTACTGAAGTCGGCTCCATTACTCCATTACCTTACCACTACTGAAGTCACCTCCATTACTCCATTACCTTACCCACTACTGAAGTCAGCTCCATTATTCAATTACCTTACCACTACTGAAGTCAGCTCCATTATCTTACCCTCTACTGAAGTGATCTCCATTACTCCATTACCTTACCCCCAATTGAAATCAAGTCCATTACCTTACCCACTACTGAAATCAGCTCCATTACTCCATTACCTTACTCACTACTGCAGTCAACTCCATTACCTTACCCACTACAGAAATCAGCTTCATTGCCTTACCCACAACTGAAGTCTGCTCCATTACTCGATTACCTTATCCACTACTGAAGTCAGCTCCATTACTCCATTACCTTACCCCCAACTGAAGACAACTCCATTACCTCACCCACTACTGAGGTCAGCTCCATTACTCCATTACCTTACCTACTACTGACTTCAACTCCATTACCTTACCCACTACTGAAGTCAACTTCATTACCTTACTCACTACTTAAGTCAGCTCCATTACTCCATTACCTTAACCACTACTGAAGTCAGCTGCATTACTCCTTTACCTTACCTACTACTGAAATCATCTCCATTACTCCATTACCTTACCACTACTGAAGTCAGCTCCATTACTCCATTACCTTCCCCCAAATGAAGTCAAGTCCATTACCTTACCCACTACTGAAATCAGTTCCATTACTCCATTACCTTACCTACTGCTGAAGTCAGCTCCATTATCTTACCCACTACTGAAGTCAGCTCCATTACTCCATTACATTACTCACTACTGCAGTCAACTCCATTACCTTACCCACTACTAAAATCAGCTCCATTGCCTTACCCACTATTGAAGTCAGCTCCATTACTCATTACTTACCACTACTGAAGTCAGCTCCATTATTCCATTACCTACCCACTACTGAAGTAAACTCCATTACCCATTACCCACTACTGAAGTCAGTTCCATTACTCCATTACCTTACCCACTACTGAAGTCAACTCATTGCCTTACCCACTACTGAAGTCAGTTCCATTACTCCATTTCCTTACCCACTACTGAAGTCAACTTCATTACCTTACCCACTACTGAAGTCAGCTCCATTGCCTTACCCACTACTGAAGTCAGCTCCATTACCTTACCTACTATTGAATTCCAACTCCATTACCTTACCCACTATTGAAGTCAACTCAATTACCTTACCCACTACAGAAGTCAGTCCTTATTGCCTTTACGCACTACTGAAGTCAGCTCCATTACTCCATTACTTTACCCACTACTGAAGTCAGCTCCATTACTCCATTACCTTACCCACTACTGAAGTCAACCCCATTACCTTACCCACTACTGAAATCAGCTCCATTGCCTTACCCACTACTGAAGTCTGCTCCATTACTCCATTATCTTACCACTACTGAAGTCAGCTCCATTACTCCATTGCCTTACCCACTAATAAAGACAACTCCATTACCTTACCCACTACTGAAGTCAGCTCCATTACTCCATTACCTTACCGACTACTGAATTCGACTCCATTACCTTACCCACTACGAAGTCAACTCCATTTACTTAACCTACTACTGAAGTCGCCCATTACTCCATTACCTTACTACTATACTGAAGTCAGCTCCATTACTCCATTACCTACCCACTACTGAAGTCATCTCCTTACTCCATTACCTTACCCCAACTGAAGTCAACTCCATTACCTTACCCACTACTGAAGTCAGCTCCATTACTCTACTACCTACCTACTGCTGATGTCAGCTCCATTACCTTACCACTACTGAAGTCAGCTCCATTACCTCATATCACTCACCACTGCATCATCATACTCAGCTCCATTACTCCATTCTACCCACTACTGAAGTCAGCTCCATTACTCCATTACCTTACCACTACTGAAGTCAGCTCCATTACTCCATTACCTTACCAACTTCTGAAGTCAGCTTCACTACTCCATTACCTTACCTACTACTGAAGTCAGTTCCATTACTCCATTACTTTACCCACTACTGAAGTCAACTCCATTACCTTACCCATTACTGAAGTCAGCTCCATTGCCTTACCCATTACTGAAGTCAGCTCCATTGCCTTACCCACTACTGAAGTCAGCTCCATTGCCTTACCCACTACTGAAGTCTGCTCCATTACTTGATTACCTTACCCACTACTGAAGTCTGCTCCATTACCACCACTTTGTGTCAGCTCCATTACTCCATTACCTTACCCACTACTGCCTCAAGTCAGCTCCATTACTCCATTACTCACCCACTACTGAAGTCAACCCCATTACCCACCCAATTACTGAAATCAGCTCCATTGCCTTACCCACTACTGAAGTCATATCATTATTCCATTATCTTACCTACTACTGAAGTCAGCTCAATTACTCCATTACCTTACCCCCAACTGAAGACAACTCCATTACCTTACCCACTACTGAAGTCAGCTCCATTACTCCATTACCTTACGCACTACTGAAGTCAACTCCATTACCTTACCCACTACTGAAATCAACTCCATTGCCTTACCCACTACTGAGGTCAGCTTCATTACTCCATTACCTTACTAGTAGTGAAGTCAGCTCCATTTCTCCATTATCTTACCCACTACTGAAGTCATCTCCATTACTCCATTACTTTACCCACTACTGAAGTCAGCTCCATTTCTCCATTACCTTACCCACTATTGAAGTCAACTCCATTACCTTACCTACTACTGAAGTCAACTCCATTACCTTATCCATTACTGAAGTCATAGAAACATAGACTTTGACAGCAGATAAGGACCACTTTGGCCCACCCTTCTGCCTATTTCCCTTCCTATTGGATAAGCTACAGATTCTAGTTAACCAACAGCCTTTTCCTGCAACCCCTCACTACAATTGGCTTATGTCTGTCCCATGCATGTTTGAATTCCTCCACTGTTTTAGACCCAAAAACCTCCCTAGGAAGGTGGTTCCATGCATTCACCACTCTCTCCATGAAAAACAATTCCTCACATTTCCCCTGAGCTGTCCCCCCATCTTTAAATTGTGCCACCTTGTTCTTACACATCTCTTTTTCTGAATGATGTTACCCTCCTGGACTTTGTTGATCCTTTGAGATACTTAAAAGTTCCTATCATGTCCCCCGTCCTCCTCCTTTCATCAAAGGTATCATATTAAGCTCTCTCAGTCTCTACATATAGTTTCTGATGCAGACCCTGCACCATTTTAGTTGCCCCTTTTGGACTGCTTCCATCCTGTCTATGTCCTTGCGTAGATGGGGTCTCCAGAACTGCACACAGTATTCCAGATGGGGTCTCACCAACTATCTGTACAGAGAGAGAACCACTTCCCTTTTTCGACTTGTGATGCCCCTTCCTGTGCATCCCAGTATCCCCCTAGCTCTTCTTACTGACTTCTCACATTCCATTACCTTACCCACTACTGAAGTCAGCAGATGAACTACCTTTTGTTCGAGGTTGATGATGATGTGGCGAATAGGGGAAGCATGGACAATGCACATAATCAGAATTCCTGACTATGCTGAAGGGCTCAATATGACAACCCTCCTTCAACAATTGTTCTGAAATCCTTGGTTTCCAGCAGTGACCATGGTTCTTAGAAACTGAAAGAGCCCATCGGTTGCTTGCATCTCCCCCACCACCACCACCAGCAGCCAGGAGTCAGACACCAAACTTTAACTGCAAATCTTCTTAGGAGCTCAGTAAAAGAGAAAGTTTTAAAACTGGCACAAGAGGAAGCAATTACAATGGAGGGGGAAGAATCAAAATTTGCAAGACTATTCTACTGAAATTAATAAAAATCAAAAAGAGTTTACAGCGGTGAGGCAGGTTTTACAGAAACTGGGAGTGAGCTGAACTCTCATATGAAATCTCTGGCAACTTTAAATGTTCAAAAGGAGGCGAGGCTTATTCCTTCAGAAACCCTGTCTCTGTGTGGGATTTCATTTAGTGACACTAGCCTAATGCTAAGAAACTGTCTGGTTTGCATTCTACCACTCATTCATAACCTGTGAATAGAATCATTCATTCATCCATTAATTTCTTCATTCATGCATTCATTCATTCATTCATTTCACAAGAACAGATCCAGAAACAAATGTTTTGATACCTTTTATGGGACCAAAATAGATGTAACAAAGGAAAACATAGCTTAAGCATTTGGACCAACCAAGTCTTTCTGGTTGGTCCGAAAGCTTAGGCCCTGTTTTCTTTTCTTACATCTATGTTGGTCCAATAAAAGGTATCAAACCATTTGTTTCTGGATCTGTTGTTACAAGGACCGATATGGCAACCAATCTATTTATTTATTTCACAAAGAATCCTTTAGGCAGATGCCTATTTTCAAAGGGTTCAGAGTCAGAGACAACATCAATACATAAAATCACAAATATACCTTACATAATCATACACTACAGCAAGTGGGCATACAATTCAAGCAATGGCAAACAGAATTACATAGTTAGATTATAACTAATCAATCCATAATGAAGGGAGCAGTAAACAAAGTTTACTTTGTCAGGTTACAAGGCAATTCATTTAAAAAAGCATTTACAAATATCAATTTCAGAGACAGAGGTATGCAACCTAGATTCGAATAACAAAAGAGAGTCACAGTCTCTGAAAGCACTAACAAGGTCATTCCAGTGCTTGGCAAATTGGTACAGAAAGGAGTTCTACCTCAGTGTAGTTCTTCTCCTGGGAAGCAGCAATGTGTGGCTCACCATAGCATACTTAGTCTAAAGTCTGCCAGCTACCACCCAATTATATATGTAACCCCTAGGTGGCACTATCCAATGGGCAACTACCCCCTGCCTGTGTGATTAGGTACAGGTTGGGGGCCTGAGTTCAGTGAATGGGTGCCTCCACTGGAGGAATGGTTTTGGGGTAGCGTAGCTGCTGTTGGTATAGCCCTCTAGGATTCTATAACCACCCACCAATCCTTCTAGTGGCCTAAAGAGTTCAGCAATGGAACATTCACCTTTACCATAGGTCGGATCTCCTGGGATTTCCCTGGAGACCCCCTGGAAAATAAGACCAGTGATGCAACAATACAATAGTCGTACCCTATCCCCACCAAGAAGGTACACACTAGTCAGGTTAAACATGAAAAAAACACAATCTGATTTATTCAGGGGGATGTGAACAAGGGTGGGGCATGACTCTAACAGGCAGATCTGATTAAATTCAGGTGGAATAAGCATGAACAGTGAGTCACTTTAACACAGTCCTCACAATCCTGGGTACCTAGTATGGAAAACAGGCTAGCCTGAAGCATTGCCTGGGGTAGGCTGGCATTGCAGTTTTTGCTGGGGCCCTTAGGAAGGAAAACAATTAGCATGCACTCAACCCAAATATTTGTAATCCAGAGCTGGGTGGCTCAGTCTATTGCAATAAACCCAAAACAGGCAAAATCAGATGACACACAAGGATTGTAACTTATGTTGCAGGAAGCTACCTTGTTTGTACTCACGCTGCCCAGACCAGGATGCAGGACAGACAAAATGAAGACCTCAGGATGTTATACTGGATTGGCAGGGGAAGCAGGGCCTACATGACTCACCTGCTGGTGGTCGCTACCTGTTTGGTGATGTTGAGCAGGGAGACGATTCCCTGAGTGGGTCTTTCACCGAGAATGTCTCTGAATTGCGGACAGTGGCCTAGGCCAAGATGGCAGGGCCCAGGCAGAACAGACAGTTCAGATGAAGTCTGTGATGAAGTTCTGGAGCGGCCTCCAGCTGGCATAACAGAACTCACCATGGGGAATCAAATCGTGATCCACGAAACACATTCAGCACACCTATAAGCACTTAAAATATTTTGCCACAGTTCTGATAAAGTCCATTTGCAAATTGCAGGTTCTCTGTGCAAACCTTTTGATCTGAGGCTCACTTCGGTACCAGGTGGGTCGATAACTTCTAGAGCAAGTCTTCGGTCCACTTGCAGGCAGCAATAACACAATTTTTTTTTGCAGATTCAGGTCTCGATCCACTACTCAGATAAATCCAACTTTCACTCTCTAGGCAACACTTCACACAGGAAGATGTGACAGGCAGGCCAGCAGAGCCTTCCCGATGATTCTTCCGTGCTCCTAGCAGGAGTAGCAGCTTGATGGCTCAAGCTGTTTACTCTCCAAACTCCAGCTCTCGACTGACACTCTGCTGCAGGCAGTTCTGGGCTTTCCCAGTAATCCAACAGGTTCAGCTGGCTGAGAGAACTGTCTATCACAGAAAGGGCCCCCCCTCCTCTAGGTTAATTTAGGCACCAAACCATTAAAACTACAATTCCTGAAGAATTTCAATCTCACAAGACCTCTGGGGACAGTCTCCATTTTAGGTCCCATGAGGTTCAATTGGTCCAACACTGGCAGTCCAGAACCAAAATGATGGCTGTTATGCAAAAGTTCAAGCTGCAGTTCAAAGCAGGTTAGACAAAACTCTTCTATCATTTTTATGTTGCTTGCATGCAAGTGCAAGAAATATAGTGCCATCATCCGAGTTTCGGAGGTGTGGCACCCGTCTTCCAATTCAGTCACTGTGTTTGCAGGCATGACCCCAGTTCCCCAATCACTGCTGTAGCTGTCTATGACAGCAGTTGAAAATTCAGTGGTCGTACAGTTGAAAGGGAGAGCTCTGCTTCAGTGAGCAGAGCTCCCCCCTCCACACACACACACACACATATACATGCACATGCATACTGAGTGCTCATGCCTTTCCCCCCCCCCACTGCACATGCTGTATAGCCAACGGGGTGCCCAATCCTCGCTGGCTCCATGTCCCCCAAAGCTTCCATATGCCATGCTGGGAGTCCACCCCAGCTTGGCCCAATGCTATGGCCTATGGGGTGCCCAATCCCCTTTGGCTCCACGTCCCCAAAGCATCCAGGTGCCATGCTGGGAGCCCACCCCAGTGTGGCAAATGTCCCTCGTCATCTTATAAAAAAAAAACCCCAAAAAACTGGAAATGCAAAAACTGTCCCTCTGCGCTTCTCCCTGCTCCCCTCCCACAACCTGCACCCACCCACTGCACACCCTGCCTCCCACACTCCCCTTCACCCCATACTTGCCTCCGGACCTCAGCGCAACGATCTTCAGTGGACCGGAACACGCCTGCAATCTTCAAAGCTGACTGTGAACTGAGGAAATGCTGGTAAGCTGTATAATGGGATAGATAGGGTTTTTCAACTTTGCTGCATATCTCAGGCATTTTTTGGAATTTTGGCATAGGTTCCAACATGGGGTTTTTGGGACCCCTCTCCTCTATGAATCTGTCACTGCCATGGCATTAGCCCGGGTCCGAAAGGTGATTTGCGGTCACTGCACAAAATCACCTTTTGGGACCAATTAACAAAATGACAGTGCCAGTGTTCATAAGGTGGGTCTCTCAAAAGCATATGTTGCAAATTTGTGAAAAATTCTAAAATGACTGTTTTACGAGTGTGTGTGCGCAGTCCCTACACACGCTAGTAAGTTAGTGAATTTTAATATTTGCACTCAGATTTTCAACATGCCATTTTACCACACCTCCTTATGAGCAGTATAGCTGTCTATTTTCACATTGTGCCCAAAATCTGTTTCCCCTCATGCATAATGCACAATGGCATAGTCGTTGTAATCAATCAATGGGACAGATTAAGAAAATCACAGTGATGCTGTTCATGAGCAGAGGTCTTGAAGTGGCTATGTTGAAAACTGGGAAAAAATTCTCAAAATGACTGTTTTATGAACATTTGTTGCGCTTTGATCTCACGCATGCTCGTAAGTTTGCTGACTTTTCAATATTTTTCACCCAGATTTTCAACATTGTCATTTTACCACACCTCCCCATAAGCAGTACATCTGCCATTTTTCACATCTTGCTCAAAACATGCTTCTGCCCATGTAGCGCACAATGGCGCAGTCCGTGAGCAAAATCAATGTATGGGACACATTAAGAAAATCACAGTGACACTGTTCATTAGCAGATGTCTAAAATGGATAGTTTGAAAATTTGGTGAAAAAATTCCTAAAAACAACTGTTTTATGAATGTGCATTGCACAGTTCCTATGCACACTCGTAAGTTCACAAATTTTTAATATTTGCACTCCAGATTTTCAACATTGCCATTTTACCACACCTCCTTATGAGCAGTACAACTGTCATTTTTCACGTTGCCCAAAATGTTTTTTCCATGCATGTAGCACACAGTGGCACATTCAGTGTGCTCAATCAATGTTTGGGACAGATTAAGAAGATCACAGTGATGCTGTTCATGAGCAGAGGTCTTAAAATGGCTATGTTGAAAATTTGGTGAAAAAATTCCCTTTGGACATTCTGCAATGTTACTAATGAAGACACTAAACAGGACTGGCCCCAGGACCAATCCCTGCAGCACCCCACTGGTGACCCCCTCCCTAGACTGCACACCATTTACCACCACTCTCTGCCTCCTGTCTGTTAGCCAGTTTCTAACCCAGTTTACCACCCTTTCCCCATGCCCAGCCTACCCAGCTAGTTTATCATCCTCCTATATGATGGTGTCAAAGGCTTTGCTGAAATCAAGGCAAGCTGTCCACTGCCCCACCCTGATTCACTTTCTTCATCACCTAGTCAAAGAAATCAACCAGATTTGTCTGACATGATGTCCCCACTGTGAATCCATGTTGTCTCTGGTCCTGGGTTCGATGGCTTCTAGATACCCCACTATCCTTTCTTTAAGCAATGTCTCCATGATCTTCCCCACTACTGAGGTGAGGCTGAATGGCCTATTGTTCCCTGCCTTCTCCCTGCTGCCGGACTTGTGTAGAGGGACTACATGTGCCCTACTCCAATTCACTCATGTTGAATGACTCAGTGAACATGGCTGCCAGAGGTACTCCTATCTTCCTTTGCAGTTCTCTTAATATCCTTGGGAGTATGCCATCTGGTTCCATCGCTTTGTCCACCTTCAGTTTAGTGATCTCCTGCAGGACTCTTTTGCCTTTGAATGGACTATTGTCCACCTCTTCACCCTCTTGGCAACTGCTGTACTGCTGTGGCCCTTGCCCCTCTCACTCTTTTGTGAATACTGAATGGAAAGACACAGTGGATGTCTTGGTAGGAAGGCATGAAACTATCACTTCCAAATACCTAAACAGCACATACAAGCAAGCAACATTCAGCATTGACAAATGCTTGTTATTATAGCAGACAAACAACAAACAATCACTTTCCCTAACAGAGTTCCCTCTGCACAAATAGTGACTGTGGAATGGAGCAGAAATACAGGCTGTCTGGCTGGTCATGAGCCTTAAACACTCAGACCCAGCCCAGACTAATTTTCTCCCACAGAATAATAGCTTTCTTAAAGAGGCAGGCAAGGAGGCTTACTAGAGCACTCCCATGCAGACAATTTGAACTACTGGATACAGGACCCATCCTGACAGTGGGCATTAGGCAGCCCAGGAAGACATTATAGGAACCCCTATTTGTAGGGGGTTACATATATGGCAGTTGCAAGAGAGGGCAGATGCATCTCATTTTTTCCATAAAGAATATTAACGTTTTTTTTTTTTTAAGTTACACAGTAAATACATCCTAACACATTTACTTTGTTACATACAAACAGGATAAACATAACTGTCTTGAATACTGATATTTGGTTCTAATAAGTTGTGATAGTTTTCTTGCATCAGGAGTGGAGCACACTTTGTCAGCCACAGGAATGGAGGTAATGTCTTGAAATATGTGCAGCTGATGAGATACTTATCATGACTTCAGACTATTCAGGAGATATTAGTAAGGCGTAAGAAAGAAAATAAAGGAACTACAGAGATGGAGTTTTATCACAGTGGTGGGTACTGCCAAGGAACCACAAGCATAGGTTGGATTATAACAGTCAAGTTGGCTGGTAGTAACACAGAAACATAGAAGTCGTCGGCAGATAAAGACCATTTGGCCCATGTAGTCTGCCATTTTCCCTGCCTTCTGTGCCACCGCGGACCCTTCACGATCTCTGGTAGTCCCCACTCTTTGTGTTATTTCCAAGGTTCCTTTATATATGTTTCATGCATGTTTGAATCCTTTAACTGCTTTGGTACCTACCACCACTGCTGGAAGACTGTTCTAGACTGCCACCACCCTCTCTGTGAAGAAGTGTTTCCTCACTTCCTCTCTGAGACTCCCTCACTCTGGCTTCACAGCATGACCCCTTGTCCATGAGGTTGTCTTTCTGTGGAAAATGCTAGCTTCCTGTACCTTATTAATACCCTTTAAGTACTTGAATGTTTATTTTTTTTATTCAAATTTTATTAAAGTTTTACAATACAGAGAATAAATCCAAGCCATGTAATACATAATAGTCTTAACTTAAATAAGTGAAACAGAAATTACAAGGATCCATTCTCACCCTACCTACCCCCACCCAACCCCTACCCCTATACCCCCCTTACACCCCTCGTCCAAAGCTCAGCAACCCATTCCCATACCCCATAAATCTGAGATAAGGAAGAATCACCCTTAAGACTATAAATAATATAATGTATGCAGGGGACCCCAAATCTGATTAAACTTTGATAACTTATTATGGAGGCTGGCAATGATTCTCTCTGTTCTAAGATTAGCAAGTAGCTCCTGTAACTACTCAACATAGGTGATTTCGGAAGTATCCTTCCAATGTCTAAGGACCATCTTCTTAATTGATGCTGAAATCAATGCCATATAATACTTCCTATTCTGCACTGGAATACCAGAAGCATGCCCCATCAAGCATATCTCCGCTGTAAACAGGTCATTCGGTCCTAATAGAGGATCCACCCTTTGTTTAATAATGGTCCAGAGTGGAATTACCTTAGGACAATTCCAAAAAATATGGAGAGGATCCCCCTTACCTTGCTGACATCTAGTACAAGTATGTGAAGACACAATACCTAACCTTGCCAATTTCTGGGGAGAGTAATAAATATTGTGCAATATTTTAAATTGCATCAATCTCAGCCTGTCTTGCAGCATATATTTATGGCAACAATGCCAGAGTATCATCCAATTAAACACTTTTTCAGGAAAGAGGGAGGACCAGAAGGTGACCGGAGTGAAATTTTGAGGATAGACCCAACTATAGAGAATAATATATATTTTAGAAACAGCATGTGCCATTCCTGCTAATGGACCTAGCTCAGATTGAAAACACACATTTGAAGCTGCCAGGGAGACTACTCCCAGCACTTTTAATAAAAGATGATGGAGTTGGAAGACTTTGAATATGTAAGTGTGTGGAATTTGAAATTTATTCAAAATTTCGACTGAAGAGTACCATTGCAATTCCACAGTGACTAACTCAGTAAGTTGACAATCACCTAGTTGTGGAGTACTTGAATGTTTCTGTCATATCCTCCTTTCCCTTCTTTCCTCTAGCAAGTACATATTCAGTTCTCTAAGTCTCCCCTCACAGGGCTTTTGCTGCAGTCCTGCCTGTACTACCTCCACCCAGTCTTTGTTATTCTGGAGGTAGGGCTTCAAGAACTGGACACAGTACTCAAGGTATGGTCTTATCTGTGACTTGCACAGTGGTAATATTATCTCCCTCTTCCTATTGGTGATACCCCTTCCTATGCTACACCTCAGGCCAGAAACCCTTCAATTTGCCCCTCAATTTTCGAACCATAATAGTGGTTTAAAAATCCTCTGTGTGCTGCAGCTTTGCTAATTCTGCAGGATACTAGCCCTGACTTTGAATCTGGTGCCAGTGAAAGCTGATCTCTGAGTGGCCCATGCTTTCTTCTGATGCTCACTTCTCTAGCTACTGTATTCCCTCTGACTCTCAAGTTGAATTTTTGATTATAAAGCTCTGCCACTAGAGGGACCTTAGTTCTTTCTTGTAGCATGACTGAAGTAAGAGGATCTTTTACTGTTGACTATAGGCCCCCCTCAATCGCTCTCCACTGCCCATAGTCCTTTGGTGATATGGCGCTTATTATTTTACTATTATAGTATTATCACTTCCCAGCATGTCCAATGTATTTATTCCGAACACTGCCCTGGGATTCTGTCCAGCCCTACTCCTCATATCCTTCCACTGCCCCCATGCATTGCACTGCTCTATTTCTAGTACACCGCTGTCCCTTTACCTCGCCCCATCCCTCTTCCTTCCCTTTTCACTTTTCCTGTCCTATGACTATCAGAGCACTTTCATTAATCTTAATTAACTATTATATTAGTATCCCCTCCCCAAACCCCAAAACCCTATCTTTATCCCCAAAATGTGGGCGATCACAAACAAATAAAGCACTCGTATCTCTCAAGTGCTCTTTAAAGAAGCTGCTACTCCTGCTCTTTCTCTGCTTGTGCAATGCGGAGCTAACTCCTGGTCCTCCATTACCTCTTGCATCACCCTCTGACTTTGAAACTGCCCCAGGACACAAAATGATGCTGGCCAACACCCTAAGCTTGTCCGAGAAATTTGACCAGCTACAAGCCTGAGCCACTCACACTGAACCAGATCTTATCATCATTACAGAGTCATGGCTCAAAAAGGGCAATGCTGACCAGCAACTCTTGCTAACAGACTACAAACAGTTTAGGGCTGACAGGGACTCTAGGGGGGTGGGGTGGCCGTCTACTCTAAAAACAAGTACACTATTAGTGATATCCGCTGTAAATCCAAACCCTAGGAATACAAAGTCATCTCCCTGAAGCTCCACCTTTCCGCCACAGAAAGTATCACTATTATTGGTGGTTATAGGCCTCCTGCTGGTGGCACTGACATCCTCAATTTGATAAAATCCCTAGCCTCTGCTACCAATAATGAAATCATAATCCTTGGGGATCATTAACATGGACTGGCATACCTCTAAATCGCATGGCCTGAAATGTTTCTGTGATGAGCTTGGCCTTCCACATATTGTTAATGAACCCACTAGGCTCAATACTGCAAATAAGGCCAATCGTTCTCTACCCAATGTCATATTAACCAATCACCCTCAAAAAATTCTGCATTCTGCTGTTTTCCACAATGACACGAGTGATCATGGGGTCGTAGTATGTACACGATCACAACTTAAAGGACATCACCAACCCAAGCTAATAACTAAACAGTCCTACTGCAAGTTCAACGCAGTGAATTATCTGTCAGATTTAGGTAATTTAAACTGGCAACATCTCTATCTTGCTAAAACAACTGGAGAGGCTGTCACTACTCTGAATAACAATCTCACTGCCCTGGCTAAAAAGCATGCCCCCTTCATCAAATCAAGAGTGCGCAGGCAGCCCAGTGGTGCTGAGGTTTGAGGCGCTGGATGCCACACCTCGCGCCATGCTGGCAACCCGGGTTCAGGAATGGACTAGGGTCACTGGGGCTGGCAGGGGAGAGAAAGGATTGACCATCCCATGACTGCTCTCCTTCCTCTGGGGTGGGTACAGGATATGCACTGCACTTCAGCGGCACCTAGTAGAGGCTAGGTGCTTGGCCAGTCATGGGCATACTAAGAGGGAGGGAGTGCAGCAGACATCTGCACATAGCTGCATCAGATGCCATTGCATGTCTGGCTCCCTAAGTGGGACTGTAAAATGGTGGAAAATACATGGGGGCGCGGTGAATGATGGCTGAAACCAGCCCCTGGACACATAGATCATGGCCACGGGATCCTTGTACAGGCTCCTAGAGGATGGTGTCCTGCTTCTGACCGGGACCCATGTGAGTCAGCTGCAAGATGCATATGCCAGACCTGGTCCGGGGTGCGGGTGACATTCACGGGTGGTTGCTGGGGCCTACTCCAGAGAGGAGGATAAAGTGTAATAAAAATTAAAATATAAAAAAAATCTAGAGTGTGTAAATCCTCTCACCCCTGGTTCACACCTGACCTCAAAGCTGACCTCACAAGCCATGACAAGCTTTGGGCTCAAGCTAGGGGTACTATGTGTCTAACTGATTGGCAGGCCTTCAGAGCTCCAAGGAATGCCTGTGTTAAATGCATTCATGCTGCCAGATAAAACTTCTATATCACTACCTTAGAGCAGTCAAATGGGAATTCTTATAAAATCTGGAGGACTCTCAATTCCATCGAAGGACATAAGGCTGCTCCCTCCATTCCAACCAAGATATATGCCAATGGCAAGGTCTTTGAAAGCAATAGTCAAATCCTTGAAGAGCTCAATTCACATTTTGCTACTGCTGGCTTAGCCTTTGATTCTTCTCCGTATGCAGGCCTTGCAAATTGTCCCTCAGCCAGGACTAGCCCTGAAGTCCCAACCTCGCCTCATCCCTTCCAGCTGCATCTGGTCACCTACAAAGAAGTTGAAGATTCGCTTCTCAACTTAGATACTAAGACAGTGTTGGGTAAGTTACTTTTTCTATTACTTTCTATTACATTTGGAAACTTGTTCCAGGAAGCTCTGTGCAGTCACTAGCAAGGATGGATAAGTACTAGAAAAAGTAATATACCTACAATTACAGTTACGTATTTCTTTTTTAGAAAACAATACAAAATAATAAATATATAAAGACTACAATTTTGGAAAGTAATAGGTTAGTTACTAGTTACTTTCAAATAATGTAATCAGTTACAGTTACGTATTTCTTTTTTATAAATGACATAAGTAATTGTAACTGTAAGGTGTATTACATTTTCCAGTACTTCTCCGTCCTTGCTAGTGACTGCACAGAGCTTTCTGGAACAAGTTCCCAAAAGTAATAGAGAAAGTAACTTACCCAACACTGCACTAAGAAAAGTGCTGGTGATGATGGACTAAAACCATTCTTCTTAAAATTAGCCTTCTTCCATCTTACAGCCCCCATACTTCATATAGTCAGTCTTTCTATTGTCACTGCCACAGTTCCGTCTTGCTGGAAATCCGCACATATCCTTCCTTTATTCAAATCGGGTGACCCAAGTGATTTAAATAATTATAGGCCCATCTCTATCCTGCCCATTCTCTCCAAAATCTTAAAAAAATTGATTTACTCCCAACTAAAGTGACATATTTTCTCCCTTCTCAACCCAGCTCAACTTGGCCTAATCATATTACTATCGCAGCCCTCACTAAAGTTACTAATGACTGGGTTTCAGCTCTGGACTCCAAAAAGATCAATGGTGCAGTCTTCCTAGACCTCAGTAAGGCATTTGACGCTGTAGACCACAACTTAATTGTCAGTAGCCTTATTAACCTAGGTGTTACCCCCTCCACTGCTCAGTGGTTTACCAGTTACTTAACAGGGAGGTTTCAGAGAGTTAAGGCTGATGGCCTATTTTCAGCCTCCCTTCTGATCAATAGGGGAGTCCCACAAGGCTCCATGTTAGGCCCCATCCTGTTTTCTCTTTACATCAATATTCTTGTCCATAACATAACTAATTCCAAATTGCATTTCTTTGCTAATGACACTGTCCTGTATACTTCTAGCTCAACTCTGTCTGACGTAAGAGAGAGATGTACTACAAGCTGACTTTGTGCAGCCCTGAACAGAACCTTATTAGTGCAAAGCTCCTTCTTAATGCCAAAAACACTAAGGCCATGATTTTTACTGTCAACACCACCACCACCGCCATCTCTCTAAACCTGCCTAATGACCTTATTGTCACATTTCTAGGTGAGTCTCTTGAGGTTGTCTCTAAATTCAAATATCTAGGTATATGGCTAGATAATAAACTCACCTTTAACGACCACATTGATAACTTGACCAGCAGGTTAAAATCCAGAATAGGTTTCTTCTTCAGAAATAGGTCCCTATTCCCTATTGAGATTAGAACGAGGCTTGTTAAGGCCACATTCCTGCCTTTACTCGATTATGATGACGTATTCTACAATTCTACTTCAGCCTTAAACCTGAACAAATTGGACGTCCTCTACCATAATGTACTATGGTTTATTACTAACTCCCCTTTTCAAACCCACCATTGTGATCTGTATGCAGCTGTAGGCTGGACATCACTTACTACCAGACATTTGATTCACTCTGGCACTTGGACTCTCAAAATCCTCCTGAACAAACTACAGAGCTATATAACATCCCTTATTCGCATCTCCCACAGTTCATATTCCCTTAGAAAGTCTGACTTTATCCTTCTAGATGTGCCTAGGACTCGTACCTCCATTGGTAAACATGCCAACTCATACGCACTTCCAACTATCTGGAACCAGCTCCAGTCTATACTGAAACTCTCTAGAATTGTTTCTGTCAATCTCTTTAAAACTTTTACTGTGACCAAATAAAAATCGCATGCTGCTGTTTCTATTTCTTACTTGACCATTGACTGTTATATGAACAACTCAGTTCCCCTCCGTAATTCTTCTACTTCTGTAATTCTACTTACCTCTACTTTTCTTTCCCCATCCTCCCTTTACTCTTTATTTCCGTCATCCTTACTTGTGATTTTCCTCCGCACTTTTCCTCCTTTTCCCTAACCCTCCTCACAAGATCCTCCCTCTCTTCTCCCTCTCCACTCCTCTTTGCACCTGTCTTATACTCTCCCTTCACCTTATGCATCCTATTGCTCTTGTTCCATTCTTTTTTGGCTGTAGTTTTCTACTTTTAATGTTTTCCAGGTTATGTTTTTAAATATTACCTTTATGTCTTATTTGAGTACTTATGTACCACATGCCCATATAATTTTATGTATGTAATTTCCTTTGACTGTATACAATCCTCAGGACCTCCTTATGAATGAGCTTGCTCAATGGAGTTTTTCTGCAATAAACTTGAACTATGCACCTCAGCATTCTACTAGCCTTTACTGCCACCTTTTCACTCTGTTTGGCTACCTTCAGGTCATCAGAAATGAGCCATTCCCCACAGGCCAACCCAGTAGTGCTGAGGGTTGAGGTGCTGGATGCCACATCTCACACGGCGCTGGTTACCTGGCAAAAGGCAACAAGCTCAGGTTGTCAGGGATTGTTAGTTTGGGGAGGTGGAGGAGTGAGATTGAGCTGTCACAATGCAGCTCTCTCCTCCTGGGAGGGACTGGAGACTTCCCAGCCACTGGATGCCACCCAGTTAAGGACAGATGGTGGCACTGACCTGAGGGAGCTCTAGCGATAGCCAAAAGGGGAGACCGGAAGGGACTGAGCCTGATGTCCAGGGCATCCATGTGCCTCCACGCACACACCAACCTGTGTGCTGGGGCTCCAGGGAACAGGGGCGAAAACAGGGCAAAAACTGCAGAAAATATAACTTAAAAAAAGGAAATGATTAGTCCAGATCCCTTTCCTGTTTGGTGTTTCCTGCAGTACCTCCCCTGCCAATTGGTACATAGCCCCGGGTTTCTGTGCCCCAAGTGCATGATTTTGCATTTTGTAGCACTGAAACCCAGCTGCCAAACACTTGACCATTCCTCTGGCCTCTGCAAATAATTCCTTATTTTTTCTACCCCCCCCGTGTGTCCACCCTGTTGAAGACATTTGTGTCATCCATGAACAGGCAGACTTCCCCTTCTGTTGTTGATGAATGTATGTAACCTCCAAAATAAAATAGATGTAGTGAAAACATGGGTATCCCATCCTAATCTTCCCATTCTCTGTATAGTCTGTGTAATAGACACAGTATTTACTCATAGTTCACGTAGTGGGAGGTTACCCTTTTTCAGGATACATACACATTACCTATTATGGGTTCAACTGTGAGGAAAGTAGACTGAGTTGGAAGATGTTGCTTCCAAGAAGGTGCCCCATATTTTGGACTACTGGACCATTTTTTTGACTTGCCCAGTGGGCAGTTTTCTTATAGTTGGACACTTTTGAGAAGAAGAGAGAACTATTCTTGTAGTGGGGGGTTGGGAGTTGTCATGCTAGTGGCAAAGGTGAGTTTGCTTGGCTACTGAGAGGGTATTTTTTAGCCATTTCCTTCTGATAAGGGGTCATGGAGCTAGTGCCTGGGAAGATACCCAGCAGTGTCACCACGGGAGTCTTGGACAAGGGTGGGTGGGGGGTGAAGTAGGGGTTGAAGTAGTAGGGACATTGAGAATTCCCACACTCCAGTCCAGAAAGTTTGTATCATGGGGCAACATTACAGGATATGTCTTAGGCCTGTTTCTGGCTGGGCACAATGCCAACATATGCTGTTGGGGAGGAGTCCCATTTTGTGGAGCATTAATGGTGTTCAGTACGTTTGGTGAAGAATTTTGAATCACATGGTCCTTAATTTCTGTGTTATCCAAAGTGACTACCAGACTCCTTGCCAATTCTCTGATGAGATCTGGGAACAGGTCTTTAGCTTCCACTGGTCCTTCGCTTTGGAAAGAAGGGGGAGGATCTTCAGCTTAGATGTTCTTATATAAGGCTCTTGCCATCCTCGTGGTGTCCCAATATTTTTGCAGCAAGGATTCCACTTGTGATTTAGGTGGGGCTGCCAATTGCCTGCCCACCCCTGCAGACAAAACACTACAAATTTGTAAGCAGTGACAGAATGTGGATTGGTGCAGTGCACAGAAGGTCTTCAGCTGAGCAAATGAGAGGAGAGTTTTCTGTGTTCCATATCCCCTTGTTCTTTCACTTCCAGAGATGCTCAGGTGGGGAATGCCTGTTTCTTCTCACCATTAATTTATTTCTTAGAGTTTTTGGAGTCTGTTCAGCCCTGTCCCTGTCTTTTTTTTAATTGTCTTTATTTGTTTTTATATAAAGAATAACAGATAGAAAAATATACAGCACAATAGGCATTCAATATGTAAAGTTCCATCATACTTGTATAGGCACATTTTGAGATCTTCCTATGTATTAAAAAATTAATAACATCTCAGCCTGAAGTCCTATCACATTAAATTAAACTGTTGTGTAAAATCCCAAAACTGGATAACTATCATTAATCAAAGGCGAAATCATACATAGGAACCAAGTGGGTTATGTATATGGAACAAGTGAACTGCACACTAGGTCAAGGAAATGTAGGACAGTTACCTTCCATATGGTATAAGCATTACATTTGAAGAACTGTCTATGGAACCTAACATTTGATGAGTTAGCTGCAACATATAAATGGCAGTTAAAGCTTTAGAAAAGGTAGCGAGAGAAGAGTAATAAGAAACAATAAAATATATACAAAAGCAGATATATAAGCTAGTAAAGAAATAGAGAGGAATTTGAAAAGGTTTGTGTCAGGGGCCCACCACCCTATGGCCCGAAATCGATGTAATGTGCCAGTTGGTATAGCACCCATTTCTGCCATCTAATCTCAAAGTGAGGAAATTCATCCTGGAATCGATATCTCATTTTCTCCATGGTGTATATGTCTAACGTAATATTTCTCCAACTTTCCAGTGCAGGAAGCTTAGTAGTGTGCCAAAGCCGTGTGAATACTTTCTTGGTGGCTATGGCCAAAATGAGTATTAATCGAAGGCTAACATGATCCAGGCTAGTATTGTTGACTGGAATGGCTAACAGCATTAAGGGGGGAGTAGGCTCTCTCTGGCAGCCAGACATAGGTGTTTTATGATGTCCTGTGGGCAGTCTCAAGAGATACATGTTGTGGTTGCCAGAGATTGACCACACCCCTCAAACATATTGCCATGCTCTGATTTGTGAATTTATTTATTTTATTTATTGCATTTTGTTAACCCAGTAGGCCCACTGAGACTAGAAGTCCCTTTTTCCGGGGCAACTGGGGGAAGTGGGGGAGAACAAATGGTAACTAACTGAAACTGAACTAGATTAGGCTGTTGGTGGTATTTTTAGTGAATGGGAAAAATCTGGCCAGGATATTGGGGAATCTCCTACTCTTGTCAGTAGGGGGAGCCCACACACACTGTAGTGATGGCAGAACAGAGTGAGTCTGTAATGGAGATGGATGTGTCTGAAGAGCTGCTTGTACTTCTGGACCTTGAGGAAATCAAAGTTACAATGGAGCAACCAATAGAAACTATCTCATCTTGCAGGATGATATCGCAATACATACAGATGTACAAACCTTGGTGGAGAATGTTACTGGAGGAAACACACTGCATGAAAATATTGGTAATCCACAGCTGGAGGTGAATAAAGCCTCAGCAGAGCCTGCGAGAAGTAGTTCTGACACTCCAGGAAAAGGTTGCACTACCGAGACTAATGCAAATCAAATACAGCAAACGAAAGAAACAAACACGCCAGCTGAACAGACAGGAGACATTTCAGTCTCACAACAGGTTAGGAGGCAATTTGGACTCAAACAAGACACTATGGACTACTTTAAGAACTATTGGTCTGCTGAAGGAGCTCTTAACTTATCTGGCTGGAAAAGGGATGAACTGGGTAAATGGGTTCCTGACTCAGACTGGATTGTTTATATTCACTTCAGGCCTACACCAGAGAACAAAAAGGCTGCAGCACAAACCCTGAGCACAGGTAAACATTCGTCTGCTAGTCGGGATTCTGTAATAGCTACTGCACAGAATTTAGATGATAGAGCACAGGCCTTTACAGCGCCGGGTCCGTCAAGGTGGAGGGAGAATGGGAAACAAAATGCTACTGATACAGAAATGTTTGGCACAGAGCACGGCAGTCTAATCAGCAAGGTGATAGCAATGAATTACAAAAACTATTCCCATGTTAGAACTGTTTAAAAAAAACTTGAACAGGCGAACAGGCTCCTAGAAGAAATACTGTTAGGCTGTGCTATGGGGGGAGGGGGGTGTTACCTGAGCACCTGACAGATATTATACTGCAAAAAACTTACTGAAGGGATCTATGAATTTTGTGCCATCAGAGATATATGCATTAATACACAGATTGGGGGAAGATACCTTTGATGTTAGTTTTAAATCCAACATTAGCCTTGAGAGATTCTGGGAAAAATATAACAACCTTAAACAAACTCCCCTTTGGACTCCCTTCTATGCCATCCCTCTTACTAAACCTCAGATCAGATACATTTCTATCATGTTCAGAAATGAAGGTGTAAATGTTACTGGCATATATCACTAGCTACAGAAACATTGTGATATTTTGGGACCCTGAGAGGCAATTATTGACACTGAGGGAATCTGGACAGGAGGGTGGAGATTCAAAATAAAATTGTTCCAGGTAAACTCAGAAATCAGTCACCTTCCCAATAGCTACTTTTTAGGTAAGGACAGGTGAGTCTGTTTCTACAGAGGGCAGCCCAGAGCCTGCTATAAATGTGGGGCTGAGACCCATTTGAGTAGCGCCTGTGACTTACTTAAATATTCTTTGGGTGGGGGTACAGCCGTTCTACTGACCTATGTGAAAACATCTTTCAAGTGTAATCTCTGTGATGACAAAGGTCATGCTTTTCACCAGTATTCCTGGGCAAAAAGAAACAGAATGGAGGGGTGGAACCAAGATGACCCGGTAGATAGAGCCCAAGAAAAGAGAAGAAATTCCTTTCCTGAAAATACAGGCCGAGATAGGCCACAGAATGATGTGCCCCAAGGAGGAACCTCTGGTGATGCAAATGCCAAAATGCCAAAAACAAATGAGCCCCTTACTAGAATGAAAAAGAGGTAGTGCCCCAGGATAACCTAGAACAAAGAGAGGTGCCTCAAACCCCTAGGGATGGAAAACCAAGCACAAGCATGCCTTTTCCTTTCAAAACTGCAAAAACAGAGAAAAGATTTACAAGGGCATCAGCAAAACAGCATAACCCCGCCCCCTCCCGAGAATGGAAAACCCATTTTCCCCATTACAAATGGATACAGGAGATTCTGAGACAGAGTCCGACACTTCTCATAGGTCTGACATAATAACTGAAGAGGAAAGTAGGATTACAGAACTTGCTAAGGAAAAAAAAAGGAAAAAAAAGGAAAACTAAAGCAAGTCATGATGAGGGGTCCTAAAATGAGGAGGAATAACAAACAAACATTTTTTCTTTACATAACGCATGGCCTCCATTCATATTACTTCACTTAATATATGTAGTTTGAAGCACTACAAAAAGCAAATCTCGATCTTAGCCTTCTTAGGACAAATTGCAGCAGAAATCATTTTTGTTCAAGAAACTAGGTTATTATCCATTTTTGAAATGAACCAGGTTAAAAGGAATTGGACATGGGGTCCCTCCTTTTGGACTTTCGGTACAGATACTGCTAATGGTATAGTAATTTTATTTAAAAACCCTAACTTCTGAATATCAAGAATTCTTGATATATGCCCAGGAGGGCTTTTGGCCTTAGATTGCACTTATGGAGAAATTGCTTTTCATCTTATTAACCTCACGCCCCCGAGACTAAATCAGCCAGAATTGACTTTTGAAGAGGTAAAACCTTATCTATTTACACAGAAACATATAATTTGGGGAGGGGCTTTCATTCGAGTCTTGATCTGAAATATTCAGGGGATATAATCAAAAAGGTTTACTGTGACTCATATGCTTTAAAACAAATTATTCTAGATACATGTTTATCAGATGCTTATAAAACTCTGAAAAAAGATGTAGGAGCAATTTACTTTAGACACATATACACTACTCGTATTGATTTTATACTAGTGTCCAAATATATAAAACCTTATAAAACATAAGTTCGACCTACAGAATTTTCTGACCATTGTACACTTTTAGGCACCTTAAGTTTAGCTGCAGCACCCCCCAAAATATACTCCCATATTCATAGATGGAGGCTAAATGTGTCCTTACTTGAATCAGCAGAATGTCAGAGACAGTTGGAAGTATTTTTTAGTGCCAGGAACTCTACTTTACACTTTTATGACAATCTATGGAACTGGTGGAGTGACATAAAAAAAGGATTTAAAATTACTATTTATCTCATATGGGAAGAACACTGCAAATTCAAAATACATTAAATATTTAGATTACAGAAACCAGTTATATAGACTTATGTCATTCACCCAAAAGACCATATGAAATGTAAAGCACAAATTCTGGAAATAAAAAAAGCAAATGAAAAGCTATCAGTATGTTGGAGCAAAATCACTGGAAATGGAAATGAGATTTGAAACACATAGCCAACCATCATTTGATTGTTACAAAGCCTGTAAACAAAGACTAGACAAAACCATCAAGGAATGCTTATTCACACCAGATAATACACTTATAGATACTAATTTAGGAATACTCTCCTTAGTGCAGCAAAACCTAAAGGAAACTTTCACCCAAAACCCCTGAAAATTGTAGCTTGAAGGATTTTTTAACAGCACCAATACTTCGCTTAGAACACTCGGCTGGGACTGTTCTGGTACAACCAATTACTTCTGAAGAGGTATGTGAAGTAATAAATAAGTTAAAAACAGGAACTTCACCAGGTATAGATGGTCTCTCTAATGATTTCTACAAAAAATATGAATCCTTTCTGAGCCCTATGTTGTCAACATTTTTAATTTTATGTTACAATCGGATTTAAGCTATAAGGATTTCTGTGCTACTATAATATGCTATATTTTTAAAAAAGGGATACAAGAAGAAATGATCCAATTGGAGACAAATTAGCATTCTTAATAGTGATTATAAGATATTGGCAACAATTTTGAACAATAGATTAATAAAAATCTCTGAAGCTGAATGTAAGATCCAGCTCAATCTCATCATATTGAACGAGCTCTTTGAAGCTAGTAAATCCCCAAATTCTACAAGCTATGTAGTTGCTTTAGATCAATTTAAAGCATCAGATCGAGCTGAACACCACTTTTTACTTAATATTATGGAGACCTATGGTATCCCAAAAACCTTTGTGGGCTGGATTAAAAAATTATATGTTAATGCCAATATTATTCCAGCAGTTAATGGCCTATTTGGAGAAGATGTACCACTCCTAAAAGGAGTAAGACAGGGATGCCCTTTGAGTCCCTTACAGTATAATTTTGTTTTACACCCAGTCATATGACAGATAAAATGGGATAAACAAATTATAGGACTACTGTAGCTGCTCATGAGTCATTAATTGCAGAAACCAGCCACAGCATATGCAGATGATGTTACCCTGTTAGTCCAAAATATTAGCTTGGTAGAAAAGCTTTAAGTACCTTTGGCGCTTGTGCAAAATAATCTGGTACTAAATTGAACAAAGTAAAGAGCATTATTATAGCCTTGAATGGGGTATACCATCACCACAGCAACTCCCCGACAGCAAAGGCCATCACAGTGACAGGATTTGGACAAAATCTGCATGTCGCTGTGATGGTCTCCACATGGCCAGAAGGATTGCCTCTCAGGGTGTTTCACTGCCATCCCGGTCCAACTCCGACTCAGAGTTGGAATCCTAGAGACCATGGGGTTCTGGGGGTGCAACCACCTGATGAAAACATGGAGGCATCCCCGACACCACATTGCCAACACTCAGCAATGTGGCTGTCACTGTCGGGGATGTCTCCGTGTCTGCTTTAGATGCGGCAAGGTAGAACCCTTGAATGAGTCATCCCCAGTGATTACATACATAAGTGGTATTACCATTTCTACCACCCCTCAGAAAATTTTAGGCATATGGGTAGGCCCAGGAGACATGGCCTCCTATAACTGGGAGAAGCAGTTAGACATAGGCAAAAACAAGATTAGTCTTTGGGAAACAAGGAAGTTTGGGAAGAAAAAGCATGTTCAAATCATTAAAAATGTATTATCCCCATATTTTTATATGTCAGTTATATTTATGCCCCCCTCTGGTGCATCTGGAGACAAAATTACTCAGTGTCTTCTTCCAGATGCTTTGGGGCAGCAGACTCAATCCAGTCAAGAGAGAGATGTTACTTAACTCCCACAAAACAGAAGTGGGCTCAATATGATAAATCCCGTGGTGTTCTTTCATTCTGTTTTTTTATTTGGCACTTTTAAATGTGCCTGGGAGACAAGTAGTTCAATATGGCAGTCATGGATACAGTGTGCTATGCTAAAGTACTTCACAAAATGGATTAACACCCCTTCTAAACTATTGCCACAATTAGCAGTTCCAGCTTATGCTGTCCCTTCTATTAAGAAACTACAGCAATGGAAACTAGAGAAACAGACCCTGATGGCTTTAAACAGGAAAAGTTTTTATTCCCACATAGTTTATGGAGTGTTGCAATTTACTTTAATCTTCCCAGAATGTACCCATGCCAAAATGAACTGGGCAATAAACTTACTGATTCCAGAATACCTATTAAAGTATGGGATATTGTCTGGTTATGTTCTCAGAAGAAGTTAGGTGTGAGAGGCAATCTTAAACACAAACCAGTAGCAGTAAGATATTGCCCCAAATTAACATGTGTAAATATAGAGGAAAGTATTTCTTATTTTTATTTTGATTGTCTCTCGAGTAAGTAGGTATGGGCAGAACTTGCTACCAAGTGGAAAATGCTCTTTTTCTCGAGAATTAATTATACTACCTTAATACTAGGAGATTACTCAGATGTTTGGAGAATCTATCACAAGAGCACCTTAAACGTTCTATTTGGTGTAATCCAATATTTTTTGTGGTAAAAAAGATGCCAGTATGTATTACAACAGCAACAAGTCTTAATGTATTAATCATGCAGATAGAAGCTAAAATGATAAGTGTAAAAGAAAAGGATATACAGAGATTTTCACCAGATAAAATTGTTCATCTATACAGAAACTTTAAAATGTTTACTTGAAAAGTAATACTTAATCAAATGTATGTTTAAGTATGCCTGAGAAAATTAGAGTTTGTTTTTGGGGTCCCCTTATTCTTTACACATTTAATTTCCCTTTTGTTTCCATGATGTATTAAATTTACATAATTTTATTTACTGTTATGTAGCCATAACTATGGATGTGGTATGTGAAATACTGTGATGTAATGTTTTTTGTGTCTTTAATGAAATTCACCCACTCTTTTTGAGAAATGTCTTGAGATCTTTAACATCCACCTAAGCTACCACCAGAACAGGCAGACAGGACATCAGTTTAATGTCTCATCTGAAAGATGGCACCTCAGAAGTGCAGCACCCCCCTCATGCTGCACTGTAGAGTCAGTATTGGGATATTAACCCAAGTGCCTGGTGTGGGGATATAACCCACAACCTTCTGATCTCCCAGCCTTAGAGGCAAGTGTGCTACCTGCTGAGCCACTGACACTGACATAATTTGGCCACTGTATCTGGAGAGTGAAAATATCGAGAGCAACAATTCCACAAGAACTCCCTCTAATATGTAGATGAGGTAAGATGGTAGGCATGGGTGACACATTTAGTTCGGATATCAGTAGTATATGATCTTCAGAGTTCCAAGTTCCACCTTTGTAAAAGAGACAGGGTGGTACTCTTTGAAGTCTCCTGCAATGCTTTATAGATATAACTACTGATATTGTCCTGTGTATGGCCCTGGAGGTATGCAATTATGAGTAGAGGAAGAGCAGGAAGCTGAGATGGTAGACTGCAATAGGCCATGGATTTCTCCACTACATAGGATCTTATCTGTAAATAGCAAAAGTGATTTGCCTTGCGAAGATGACAGCTTGTAAAGTACCAAATGGGATGGTTCCCTGAGAGTCAAGTAACTGAAATGTAAATTGGAGCCCCAGTTTAGCCCTGCTCCTAAGAAAGCCATCTAAATAGTTGATCTATAGGTGGAATCATATGCCAAGGCTCGTAAATGGAACCTGAGGGTCAGAGAAAGAAATCAGTTACATACCTCCAGCCATTGCTTTAAGGTAGTGGCTATGTATTGGAGAAATTTAGTTAAAGGGAGACAGGAAGGAGGATTGCCAAATAAATAAGGGTCATAATTATGCCGGTCATTCAGCACAAATTCAATCTGTTTCCAATAAGGATTAAGGAAGGGGGCTATTCATATAAAAATGGTGCATAAATGGGTTGCTAAGGCATAACTGGTGAGACTGGGGAGATTTGCCTCTCCTTTTTCTCATGGGAGTTGTAATACTGATAATCAAATTTATTTTTTTCCCATTCCATATGAAATGGGAGATTAATTTGTTCCAATCTCTAAAATATGTTGTATTGGGCATAAGCAATAAAGTTTGGAGATAATACAAAACTCCTGGAAGGAAAGTCTGATGAATAACATCTATGTTGGAGGAAGCCTATATAGAGCTGTGATCATTGGAAGAGGTCTTCTGTTATTTGTTGTGTTAATGGTTGTAAATGTAATAACTCAAGATGATCTAAATTCTTGGTAATTTTGATTCCTAAGTATTTAAAGGCCACTTTGTACCATTTAAAGGGGAAGGCTCTCTTAAACAATAATGATGGGGAATAATTGTATAATAAGACTTTGGTTATAGCCGTATTAAGTTTGTGATCAGGTAGCTGCCTGAAAGTATGAAATATATCCCACACTGTGGGGAAAGAGACCTCAGGAGAGGTGACTGTAAGAAGGTTATCGGCGAATAGTGAAAATTTATATTCCCTTCCTCCTAATGGTAAGTCAGATATTGTAGGGGTTCAGTGAATATGAATGGGTGAGGTTCTAAATATAGTGCAAATAAAATGGGGAGCAAGGGGTAACCTTGCTGGATTTCTTGCTTTAATGGGAAGGGTTCTAAGAGTGAGCCATTTAAACAAACGTACGCCTTGGAAGAGGAATGGATATTTTGCAGGGATGATATACATTTTTCCTGAAAAGCCAAAGGTTGCCATTGTGACCAAGAGGAAAGGCCAGGCCACCCAATCAAAAGCCTTTTTTTTTTCAATTTAATGTTTATTACAGATCTTTAAACATACATAAGACAGAGCTATTGAAAGTGAGTCCATACAATGGTTAGTAAAAACCTGTTACAGTGGATCTGCCCCTCCACCTTCCTTCCTCCTCCCTCCCTCCCTACAGTCCATATACTCCTGTTCATATAATTAAACATTGACATCATGAGGCTGAACTTAATGGGAATACAGGGTGTGTAAGGGGTCCCAAATCTTTAGGTAATTAGGCATTCTGTTATTAAGACTTGATATTGTTTTTTCTGTTCTTAGATTACCTAATAACTCATTTAACCATTCAATGTAAGAAATAGTTTCACTGTCTTTTCAATGTTTTAGGACTACTTGTTTTTTTACAGAGAATGAAATCATTGACATATAATACTTGCGATTTCTTGCCACTATTTGAGAATAATCACCCAACAGACAAGTTGCAGGCATAAAATAATCTGAAAGCCCTAACAATGGGTCTACTTTAGCTTGGATTTTAGCCAATAAAGGAGCTACTTTGGGACAATCCCAAAAGATATGAAGAAGGGTACCTTCTTCCTGGGAGCAGCGGGAACATAGGTTAGAGGAGATTAAGCCCCATTTGGCAAATTTTTGGGGAGAGTAATACAAATTGTGCAAGATATGAAATTGCATTAGGCATTATCGATCTTGTGTCACATACCTGTGGCAATTACGTCAGAGGGTGGGCTATTCTATAGTCTGCTGGGAGAAAAAGAGATGACCAGTATGCTGTGGGACCAAAGCATTCATTGAAGTGCCAATCATATAAAGCTGTATATATTTCAGATACTGCTTTGGCAGAATTTGCCAACAGCATCAAAACTTTTTGAAATGAAGTTTTAGGCAATGGAGGGGGGAACCATCCCCAGTTCTTTGATAATAAGATGTCTCAGTTGAAAAATCTTGAAATAGCAGAGCATAGGAGTATTACATTTCTTGATGATTTCCTCAACCGAGAGCCAAGAGCCATCCTCTTTCACAAAAAGGGATAACTTTCCATCCCCCAGATGAGGTAGCCATTTGAACGATAAGCTTTAGTTAGTAATTTTAAAAGCTGGATTATTCCAAATGGATTGAGAAAGATCCTTGTGATACTTGTATTGTAAAAATGCACATAGTTGGGAGTGAACTCTCATTGAAACTGCTGTTGGGGTAGATCTTAAGCTTGGTGGTAAGAAAGCTAATTTTGAACTTAACAATGTTGAGGGGTCTGTATTACAAAAGTGAATCATGGCCAATTAAATGTTAAGCCAGAGCGGGAAAGAAGAGGAGGGAGCTGGTAAAAACCATCTGAGATATTGGGAGACATGACTGGCCCAATAATAGAGATTAAAGTGAGGGAGACATAGACCTCCTTTAAGTTTTGGGGCAGCTAACTTATGATATGCTGTTCTTGGTTGTTTTCTTGACCAAATAAATTTAGTAAGGAGCTTATGTAATTTTTTGAACCAGGTGCCTGGTAGGAATGTATTGAGCAAATTGAGGGGGTAAAATAAACATGGAAAAATATTAATTTTAATTAAATTAATCCTTCCCCATAATGAGATGGGAAGAGTTAGCCACCGATCTAAATCATAACTAATAGTTTGTACCAAAGAATCTAAGTTTTTCTTGACACCAAGAGCTGGGTTTTGGTGAGTTCAATACCAAGGTATCTGAGGGAATCCTGGGACCAAGAAAGACCCAGAGATTCGATGGTGCTCTTAAATACTTTATAATTAAGGGGAAGAAATTGACTTGTCCACATTTAATTTGTAGTTCGAACAATTTACTATATTCTGTTATAATTCTAAGCATGGTGGAATAGATGTCTCTGGTTGGGACAACTAGTAGCAGGTCATCTGCATAAGTGTAAACCTTCACTTAATGCCCTGTATGGTGAGACCTTGCACTTCCTGACATGCCATCAATCTACAAATAAGTGATTCAAGATATATGTTAAATAATAAGGGGAGAGGGGGCATCCCTGTCTTGTACCAGAATATAAAGGAATGATTCTGAAACCACCCATTCCAGAGATTCTGGCTGAAAGGGATTGGTATAGAGAGTGTATCCAGCTCTGAAATCATAAGGAAAACCAAAGTCTCTAAAGTTTGAAACAAAAAATTCCAATTCACTCGGTCAAATGCCTTCTTGGTGTCCAGGGACACCAGGGCATGCAGGTGCCGGTTGTCCCTGGACATCGAGAAGACGTGCAAAAGCATGCAAAGATGATCCACTGAGGATCTGCCTTTCATGAATCCTACCTGTTGAGAACCTATTAAATCTGGAAGCACTAAACTATGTCTGTCTGCTAGTAACTTAGAATCTTGATATCTTGATTAAGGAGAGAGATGAGTCTATAGTTTTTTACTGATTCTGGATTTCTATTTGGTTTGGGTAAAAGGACTATGAGGGCTTCAAATAAAGTGTGATCTACTGGAGCACCTATAATATATGTTGGTATAATGGTAAAAGGAAAGTATAATTTGGTCCTTAACTTTTTATAAAAATTGGCTGAAAATCCATCTGGTCCTGGAGTTTTATCAGTAGAGATATTTTGTATTACATCAGTAACTTCTAAGTTCGATATAGGCATAACTAGTGCTAATTTGTGGGCATCAGAAAGACTAGGCAAATGGGAATTATTTAGATAAGAGGATAAGATAAGGTTTGAAGGGGGTTAGCCATGGGTCCACACAACTGTTTATAGTAGGTAGTAAACTCTTTTACAATTTCTACAGGAGCAGATTTCAAAGAGCCATCACTATGAGATCAAATGGGATGAATCAAGATGATTCCTGCTGTTTTAATACACAGAGCTAACAGCTTTCCTGCTTTTTCTCCTTGATCATTGTGAGAGCTTTGGTATGAAGAATTGTAAACTCAGCCTTTTCCCTAAGTAAGCCAGATAAGAATCTCTTAATTTGGCAAAATTTTGTTTAATATCATCAGGGAATGAGGAGTCAATTTCACTTCTATATTCCGAATTTGGGACAGCAGGGTTTGTAGCTTCAAGTCTTGGGATTTTTTTTCTCTTAGAGGCTAACCCAATGAGTATACCTCTAAGATATGCTTACAGTGCACACCAAATCATATCAGGACTAATAGTGGTGTTGAAATTAGTGGCATAAAACAAATCAATATGCTCTTTAATGTGATCAGTGGTCTTGGATCCCTAAGCAGCTGGTCATTTATTTTCCAGTGTGTATTTCATTTGGATAAAGATGTAAGAGGAATCAGCATCATACTAGAGGAATGGTCCAGATGGGGGACCAGTTGAATTGAGGAGAACAATACACCAGGGAGAAGTGATTGGATAGCAAAATATAGTCAATGCGGATGAAGATCCATGAATTGGGGAAGTGAAAGTATATTCTCTATCTTTGGGGTTCAAAACTCTCCAGATATCACATGAACTCTATTGATCTATTAGATCCCGAAATGCATGTTAAGCTGGAGAAAGTCCTCTCCTGGTGGAACCAGAGCGGTCTATGACTGAGTCGAAAACCAGATTCAAGTCACCCCCTAAAATGATAGGGATTGGTAAAAAGGGCAAAATGATTCTAATGAGATGCATAAAATATTTAGGATCATCTACATTTGGGCCATATATACTACCAAGCAGAAGTTCTGTGGTGTGTATAGTTCCCAAACTATTATAAACCTGCCCTAGTGGGTCTTTAATAGTCTGTATGGGATTAAATGGGACATTCTTATTAATTAAAATCATAACACTGCAACTGTTTGTTGTACCTAGAGCTGCAAACACCTGCCCCACTTGTTGTCTCCTCATTTGCAAAACATCAGAGTCTAGCATTTGGGATTCCTGAATAAAAGTAATTTGTGAGTGTAAAATATTTAAGTGTTTTAGGACTTTGCATTGTTTTACCTTGCGTCTTACCCCTTTCACATTCCATGAGGAAAGTATTAAATCATTAGCTATATTTCCTAAAAACATCAAGATCTTGAACAGTTATAAATGGAGAATAAACATTGCTTCCTGATATCCCTCGAAACCCGTGGACTGTGTTCTGAACTTTCCTCCCACCTCCATCCCAACACTAATCCTTATTTGAACTTCTAACCCCCAAAAACCTCTACAATACACCCACCAGCAGCCCTTCCCCACCCAACTATTACAAATATTGTTTTGCAGAACTCCATACTTTCACCTCCCTCCAACCACCCTAAATTGCAATATAATTTTTTTTAACTAAGCCAACTAGTAAGAAATTCAAGAAATCACATCCTATCTGTTAACTTGCAGCAGAAAACATTGCTGCATCTACTTTAAATCTGTGATGTAACATTTGTTATACGAACTTATGTTGTACTCCCACCCTGTGGATAAATGTAGGAACTGCGCCTTTCAAACTAATGGGTGAGGATACTAAATACACAGTAGAACTGGCTAATTACCTATTCTGAGAACTCTAGGAACATTCATTTACAATAGAAGGTATCACATTTTAAAATTAGAGTATTGTATCTCTGCCTGTTTATACCTTCAAATCATAAACCCTCCTAGTGAAACCTCTTCCTAACATACAAAATGAAAAAGTAATAAGGGGGAGTATCTATATAGCCACAATTAGGGCCCTAATCAGTCTGTGTGTTCAAAAGAAAGGTGGTGCTATAATAAAGATTTTATGGGGAAGTTTGTTTCTTTGTCAGGATATAAAACAGTCCTTCCTTCAGAATGATCAAATCAAGCACCGGGTTGAGAATAAAACAAGGACTATCGAAGCTTCTTCAAACAAAGGTGACTGACTGTTGGATTAACCCCGGAAAGATACAATCACTGACACAGTCCTCAGATTTCAGAATTTCCAGGTTATTAGCTCAAGCACTTATTCAAGTGACTGCAACATCTTGAATATCCTCGTTGGGAATAAAGTTCGGATGTCATATCTGTCTCTAAGTTCGATAAGCTCTTCATATAGTTAAGAAAATCCTCCTATAATACTCTTAAAATATTGGGATCATTGTAAAAAGGAGGTAAAGGTTCAAACTTTAAGCCATGCAGGACCTTATATTTTAAATTAAAGCATCTGTGCGTTGTGTGTCTCTGTTAGGATAACAGTCACAGAAACAGTTCACCTGGCTCGAGATTACTAGTTTGTTTATTCAACTTTTCAAGTCCATACTGCTCATGAAAACCACCTTGCCATGTCTGGAGTAGCCAGTCTTGTTGAGTCAGGTGCCTCGAAAAGATCAGGGATGGCAGCTTTCAGGCCTATGTTTGCAGATTCTGAGTCCTCGTAGGAATGCCAGGATCCTGAAATGAGCACTTGTAATTTTGCAGAATAGAGCATTTTGAATTTAAGACCTACTGCAATGATTTTTGTTACCAGAGGGTGGAAAGCCACTCTCCTTTGCCTAACCATGATAGGTAAGTCTTGAGCCACCTGGATTTTCTTCCCCTCCCACTGCACTTCTTGAATGTCTTTAATTTTTGTTAGAAAATGCTGTCTCTCTAGTTAATTCAGGAAGCAGAATATTAGAGTTAGGGAAGCTGCCCCTGTAGGAGAGTAGCCTGAGAGCCCTATATGCCCTCTAAATAATGTAGCACGGTCCATAGGGAGAGGGACCTACTATTTTCTTAATGAGTTTCTGGATAAACAGAATAGTATCATGTCCCCCCCTCCATTTCTGGAAGTCCTATAATTACCGCATTGTTTCAGAGGCTACACTCTTTCAAGTCCTCTATTTTTTGCTCCATCCTTGTAACTTTTTGTTTAACTGCCACCTTCTCTGGGTCCAGCCTTTCTGCCCATCTCTCTAAAGAAATAATATGGGCATCATTGTCTGATGTTTTTATTGCCATATCCTCCATTGCCTGAGAAAGGGATTTGATTTCAGTTGCCATTCCCCTGAGTCCTTCGTGGAATGGCCGAAATTTGCTTGGAAACCTGAGAGAGTGAGTGGTTCCTGATCTAATTTTTGGAAAGCTTGGCTTTGGACGTTGACAGCACTGCCAGCCCATGGCTTTTTGGGGGTCTTCTCTGGTGTTACCAGAGGAGTGTACCTCGGCTGTGACTTCCTCATCTCAACATCTATTCCCACAGAACTAGTGCCAAAGTTTACTCTTGTAGTTAGGGAGTTTACCCAATTATTTTCTGAAGTTTTGAAACTTGTCCCAAGTATAGAAAGTCAAGGATTATTGGAGCAGGTGGTCGGAGCGGGTTGGAGAAGCGTCCTTCAAGTGTGCTGCATCATGTGATCTCTGATCAAAAGCCTTTTTGGTGTCAAGGCTTAATAATGCCAACAGAATCTTATGAGAAATGCAGTCCAATAATAGAAGGGATTGCCTCACACTATCATGTCCTTGGCAACTATGAATGAAACTGATTTGGCCTGGGTCAATTAAGTGGGGAAATAAGCTCTCCAGTCTATGGGCCATTATGGACATATAGAGTTTACAGTCATAATTTAATAGAGAAATCAGTCCATATGAGGGGGCTTAATGTGGGTCTTTATTAGGTTTGGGGAGAGACAAAATAACTACATAATGCCATTATGGCAGAGGGGGATCACCCTGTTGGGTAGTATGGTAAACAGGGAAGAGAAGAGGTACCAGCTCAGATTTGAAATTCTTAAAGAATTCAGTCAGGTAACTATCCATTCCCTGTGATTTTCTGGAACTAGCCTCTTGGAGAGTATGATGTATCTCTTCGGCCAAAATGGGTGCCTACAACAGTAGGGCAGCTGCGTCATCTTACTTGGGTAAGGGGAGAGACTGAAGATAATTATATAATTGTTGAGAGGGAACCACTGAGTTAGCAGAGTAGAGTAATTTATAGAATGTGGCTAAAATGGATCGAACTACTGAAGTATGGTGGTAAGATGGCCCGTGTTGGAGTCAAACATCTGAGTGATACATGCTTTCATTTTATGGGCTCATAGTTTCTTCACAAAGTTACGAGCTCCGCTCAGACCCCCTCATACTGGTAGTGTTTAAGGTATGGAAAAGCTTGCTCCACCTTAGAATCAAGTATATTTTGGAAGTCTTGTTTACCCGCTGCATTTGGTTGGTTATGCATTTGTCTCTCTTTTTTTTTTATAGGAGGAGTACACAGTGAATTTTCTTTACAAGATAGTTTTAACCATATCCCATAACACAGCAGGCGAAATATCAGGGTTGGGATTGTCCTTCAAGATTTGGGGAATTTTCTTCTGTGTGAGTTTGATAAATTCTGGGTCCTTAAGTAAAGCACATTTAGGCACTAGGGGGCTCGGGGGGGAGTTTTTCCAACTTGATTTTAGCTTAGACAGGAGCATGGTCTAAGACAAAAATTGGGCCATGGCTAATATCATGAACTGTATCTAGATATTCAGCTGTGATGAATAGATAATTTAAATGAGCTGAAGTGCCTGTTCTTGGTGTAGAAAAAGTATAGGTTAGAGTGGTAGGGAAGAAATGTTGCCAGAGGCAGACACAGCCTAGAAGAGGTAATGTGGTGCTGAAAGTATTTCTGTAAGCAGTCAATCTGTGAAGAACAGAACCTGTAGTATCCAAGGTAGGTGACAAGGTGATTAGAGATCTGCTGTAGAGAATGAGTTGTCTCTGAAGCACTGGTAATAGCCTATTGAAAAAATGTTGAGCTTGAATTTCATCAAAGCCTGGGGGATAATACACATTAGCCAGAATTACATGTGTGTTGTAGAAGTTTCCCACAGCAATGCCAAAACAACCCTCAGGGTCTGAGTAATTGTCCTGGACATGGAAAGATGTCCCTTGCGGAATCAGGATTGCCGCTCCTCTGCGGTGACCTGATTTGTGAGAGGTGGTGAAAACTGTGTGAAAACCCTTGGATTTTAATTTATCATGTTCTACTGGTGGTAATGCATTTCCTGTAAATGCACAAGGTCAAGCTTTTTGCATTTTAGGTGATGCAATAATCAAGTTATTTTAATAGCGTTATGAATGCCATTTATATTCAAGGAAACTATATAGGACAGGCTAGCCATGGATACCATTCTGCAGGAAGGCAAAATGCACAGGGGGACCCACTCCCCAGATTAAGATTGAAAAAGAGTGGGTAGAACAGGAAGAAAGATTAAACAGAGAAAGAGGAAGAGAAGAGATGACAGAAAGGTGATAGAATGGTAGACTGAGAGTAAGAACCAAACAAACCAACACTATGTTCACACATGCCAACCGGGCGAGTTTAGAAAAAAACTGTAGATACCATAACAAACTACAACTTCTACTGTCTGTAAAGAAAATGAGAGAATCAGGAAGAAAATGCTTCCAAAGTGGGGAAAATACAATATTCTTCTACCAAGGGGAAGATGTAATGTCCTGGGGGTTAATCCCAGTAAGAGCTGTGGGCCGCCACAGCAACTGGCTAGTGCTGTGTAGGAAGGGAGGGCAGCAGAAACTAATCCTCTCCTTAGCCCATCTTTCTATTAATATGGGTATAGCCAACTCTCTCTCTCTCCCATGCTTCTCTAACCTGATCTAATGAACATGATAGATACCCATTATAAATTGAGACAATTTGGATATCAGATGCTTATTTGATTCCAACTTCATAAACAATTTCTCTAATATGGAGTAGGAAATCATAAGAAACTTGTTATTCTTTTTAAAAACAAAGTTCTTAATTTGCATATAATGCCATCTCCATATATCCAAAGCCGGAAATTTCTCTTGAACCTGCTGAAAGAACATAATGGTGTCCCCTCAAACAGTACTCTATCAAGCTTATTTGAAATAAAAAGGTGTTGCCCAAATATAGGATCTTCCTTAGCTGTGGGAAAAAGGGTTACTATATAATGGGGTAAATTTAGATATATCCAACAAGGCATCACATATTTTGGCTGCCTGTATCCATGCATTTGTAGTGGATAATGTAACCTCTAGTGTTTCAAGAAAAGTAGTTTGGATTTTAGAATGAAATCATGTAAAAAAATTAATCAGATGGGGGGGGACTGGCTTGCTCAAGAAGAAGATGGCTGCTTAAGTCTGTTTCTCCAGAGAAACTACAGAATCTAACCTAATCCATCCCTTTAGGAACCGTCTTTTCAGTGCCATCCTTGAAGATCCAACAGGCAACAACATCTTGATGTTCTTTTGTAAGTTATTTGGAGCTTCCTTGTAACCTAAATTGGTTATTTGTCTTAACCCTGAGATGGGCCTACATACCTCATCATGGCTGATCCTAGTCTACAAACAAACTCCTTAGACAGAATTGAGGCAATGTTTTCAAACTTAATTGAAGATATAAATGATCTAAAAACTACAACACAGAAAAATGCAGCCCCATTACATTCACTTCATACTTGTAATACCTTGGCAGAGAAAAAAGCTAATACCAATGAGAACTCCATTCAAGAACTCCAAGCAACCACAAGAGAATAGGACCACACCATAGAATACATGCAGGACAAACTAGATGACTATGAAAACCGCAACCGCTGGATTAATATTTGTTTCTTTGGTTTTCCAGAGGGGTCAGAACTCAGGGACACTACTGCATTGCTGCTTCATGTTCTCCCTACGATATTAGACTTACCTCCCGATCTGCAGTTGACAATCAAACAATCACATCGCTCTTTAGGTCCCAGGCCTAATAAACATCAGAGGCCCAGACTGATAATTGCTCGCTTCCTAAATTTTGCACATATGGAGCTTATTTTAAAACAAGCAAGAGAAATAGGCAATTTAATGTGACAAGAATTTAAAATATCCATCTTCAGGATTTTCTAAGGAGCTTTCTTTACAATGGAAGCTTACAACTATCTAAAACCTATACTGCATCAAAGGGAATCAGGTTTGCTCTACGGTACCCTTCCATTTTGAGGCTATTCCTGGGATCATCCTTTAAAGACTTTAATATCCCTGAATCACTTGACAGTTTTCTAAAAATGAATCTGAATGCTTCAATCTCTGAGATCTCTATGGCTGAGTTCCATTTGCCTGCTCCATTGGAATCTACCCAGAGCTCCATTGCAGCCACACAGCTCCGACAGGAAGCCCAACCCAATTGACTTGTCCCTGACACTCCAGAGACCATAGTTTCCATTCCCAGGCACTCCAGCAGGATTAAAGACAAACTATCTGCTGGACCTTGCTTCTTCTGTTCATTCATGCTGCCCATCTGAATGTCTCTCCAAATCTTTACCTTGCACGTCTTCTCAGGTGCAGATTAATCCATCCATTCTCCTCCACAACAAATTTGCCCTGTTATCTGAAGAGCTTATTTCCTCACATGCTGATAGAAATGGGCAAGTCACTTAGGACCAGGTTGTTGATGGTGGGGAAACACTCCAGGGTGTCCTTTCAGCTGATTCTTCTTGGGTGGAGGTGGTTGCAAGTTCACCTCTCAAACACTCTAACTACCAGAAAAATGAAAGCAAATCTAAGAATAAAGCTACCAGTGCTTCTAATGGCTCTCACAGATCAATGGTAACCTGAGTGACTTAAGCTATTTTCAGCTCATTTAACCCACCTGTGGGGCTATATCTCCAGAGCTCTGTGTAGATTGAGACCAGTTGCTTTGTTATGCCACACATCACACTGTATGCCTACTCTACCTCGTTACTATCCCTTTCTATAGGTAGTACTTGTGGAATGCTGTACATCATGATCGATCAGTTTCAACTTTGCTTCATTCACTGAGAGATAAGTACTAGTTCTGGCACTTTGGCACTCTACTGCATGTCAGATTTTTTATTTGCATTAAATCTGTGCAGCAACTATGCCTAGCAACCATTCCAGTTAGGCATTCCTCACTGAATTTCAATGACTTATGGCAGTTAGTGCAATGTTGCAAGATGTTGCAATGTTGCTAATATACTATTCTGGTGATTTATTAAAACCATTGGCACCCCATAATGATTTTCTCAGAATACCAATTACTATTTTTTTTTGCATATTATAATAATTTAAAAGATATTCAATCTTATGAACCTAACTTTAATTATTTACCCTTTTGGTAATCTGGACTTGCCAATCTAGGTACAGCATTACACTTAAATGCTTTTTAAGCACTCATTTATATATACTGCCAGCAATTTTCAGTGTATGGACATAAAACTATTTCTGATACACTCCACTCTGTATACCTTATATACTGAAACCTTGTAATATATAGGAGTCCTTTGTCTTGGTCTCTTTTTCAAGAAGGAGCTCACTGGGTTTAATTTTGGACCCAGTCACTCCCTCTATAATTCCATGAAGGCATTGTTCAGTATGGTATAAGCATTAATAATTGATATTATTGCTACCTCTGTAACACTGAAGCTGGTTCTCTTTTGTACCCTATTAAACTCCCTTGCCCTTTGGCCACAGAAATTTGAACAAACCACTTTGCTCTAAATCTTATAATTTAGTATATGCTCCTTCTTTTCCGTGAGTCACCTTGATATAATGAAACTTTAGTAACTGTGCATATTACCTTTATGGAGGGTTTTGCTGAATATAGTTGCTATGTCTCACCTCTTTCAATCTTTTATGTGTCCAAACATTACTTATCTCTCATGTTTCTCTGTCGCAAGATTGGTCTCTACTATATGCTACACTGTTACACATGATATAGGTTGACACACCTATTACTTTTATATGTGCAAGTTATTACTAGATGGTTTGGTAATTTCATTGTTCTCTTTCCTATATATATAGGATTGTTTTTTACCTTGTTGAGGTTAATTATCTGGTTCCTTCCTTGTTCTATGATATATTATCTCCTGCTTGAGTGTATATTGTGAATTTACAGCTATTGTTGTTTATAAGGTTTGATCTCGGCGTATACAGTTCTGCTGGCTGTCCCAATCTATTTCCATTGCTTATGCCCAGATGTGTGTGAGAGTGTATCTGGGTATTGCATACTGACTCATATCTCCTCACATCTACAAAAAGATTTTTCTTTTTCATTGTTATGATATTGATATTCTCATTGTTGTTAATATAGTGATGCTGTAGTTATTAATGACTTTTCTTTCCTTCCCCTTCTATCCCAATTTCAGAAAGATATCTGTGCCTTTTATGCTTTATATATTCTACTTTTTATAGCTCAAGTACACCTGCTGCCACCACCCGTATATATGTATTTCTTTACTTATACTACGTGCATCCTTTGTTTTAGTTATTGGTTCCTTCCCATTCTTGTGATTAATCCTTCTTCTTAATATTGATATTATGAGTGACATACTTGTATACACATGGAATGTGAAGGGACTTAATGCCCCTTGTAAGCGCAAATCGCTTTCTTTCAAGAAATAAAATTATTAGCAGAGGATATTCATAGGCTCAAGAACTATTGGGTTGGCCAAATTTATGATTTGTCGTACACTCCTAAAAGGAGAGGAGTTGCCATTCTTATACATGAGTCTTAAATGGTCCCTTATAAACTCCTTCTCTGACAATGAAGGCAGATGGGTGATGGTCACATTAAATACCAGTTCTGGCCCTCTTTTACTTGTCGATGTCTACGCACCCAATTCTGACTCCCCTGAGTTTTTTCACAATTTAGCTCAATGGATTTTATCCTTTAATATAGATAATACACTAGTTATTCTTGGAGGGGATCTTAACTTAGCTTTAGAAGCCAGCATTGACAGAAGCAGCCCTATGACAGATGCCCACCCCAGAAGTATTAAAGCCCTTTCACTGCTTATGCAGGACATTGGACAAGCTGATGTATGGCGTCTTCTCTACCCAGAGGTCGAGATTTTATCTTTTACTCCGCTCTACATAAAACATATACTAGAATTGACTACTGGCTAGCCTCTCTTATTATAATGGAAAAAACTATTGATTCATCTATTTCTCCCATCATAATCTCAGATCACTCCCCTGTTAAATTGCATCGTCTGTGGGACCCATCAGTATCCAAATCTACTTTCTGGCAGTTAGATCCTCTCCATTTTAAAGACCCTGATTTTTTACCTATGATTAAAGTACAAATTCAGGACTTCCTCTTTCATAATAACCCTACTGAATCTTCCATGTCTACTGCATGGGAAGCTCTTAAAGCTACTATCCGAGGGAAGATTATCAGCTATGCTGCACATAGAAAAAGGATATGAGAGCAACAACTGACTAATATGGAAAAATCTCTTAAAGCTAAAAAGAACCTATACTTCTCCTCTACAAACATTGCCCTGATTCTCAACTGCATCTCAAAATTCTTCAACTTAGAGTCAAAATAAACAAATTAATCTCCCATAAAACTGAATTGGCCCTTTTTAAACTTAAATATAAGTTTTGGGAACATGGTGATAAAAATGGGAAACTCCTCTCTTACCAGCTCAAAACACAGCAAATGGAATGCAGTATTATAAGTTTTAAAGATGAACAAGGCAAAATTAATTTTTATAACCCATCCATAAATTGTATCATGACAACTTTTTGCCAAAAATTATACTCTAGGGTTCAGTACTGGGACCGGTCCTTTTTAATGTCTTTATAAGTGACATTGCAAAAGAACTGGAAGGAAAAGTATGTCTCTTTGCAGAAGACACAAAGATCTGCAACAGGGTTGATACACAAGATGGAGTGGAAAGAATGAGAAGGGACTTGGAAAGGTTGGAGGAATGGTCAAATGTACGGCAGCTCAGATTCAATGCAAAGAAGTGCAAGGTAATGCACCTGGAAAACAAAAACCCAGGGGAAGAGTACACAATGGGGGGTGAGATACTGACAACAGTAAAAATGGAAAGGGACCTGGGGTAATTATATCAGATGACCTAAAGGTGGGCAAGCAATGTGAGAAGGCAGTAAGGAAGGCTGGGGGGATACTGGGATGCATAGGGAGAGGCATCAATGGTAGAAAACAGGAAGTTGTTATCCTTCTGTACAGACAGTTGGTGAGACCCCATCTGGAGTACTGTGTGCAGTTCTGGAGACCCCATCTCCACAAAGACATAGACAGAGTGGTGGCTGTCCAGAGGAGAGTAGCAAAATGGTGCAGGGTCTGCACCAGAAGAGATATGAAGAAAGACTGAAGGAGCTTAAAATGTATACCCTTGAGGAAAGAAGGGAGAAAGGGGACATGATAGAAACTTTCAAGTACCTCAAGGGAATCAACAAAGTCCAAGAGAGTACCATCTTTCAGAAAAAGAGATGTGCAAGAACAAGGGGGCACAATTTGAAGATAGAGGGGGGGACGGCTTAGAGGTAATGTGAGGAAGTAATTTTTCACAGAGAGGGTTGTGGATGCATGGAACAGCCTCCCTGAGGAGGTTGTGGAGTCAAGAACAGTGGGATAATTCAAGAATACATGGGACGGACATAAGGCAGTCCTTGTGGGAGGCAGGAGGAAGTAAGCTGTTGGTTAACTAGGATCTGCAGCTTATCTGTTAGGTAGGAAAATGGGCAGACTAGGTGGGCCAAGCGGTCCTTATCTGCTGTCAAATTCTAAGTTTCTATGTTTCTCTAATACAAACCCTCCAGCTGCCATACTAATCCAACAATTCCTTAACACTTTACATCTCCCCATCTTTCTTCTTATGAAGCGACTCCCTTAGATGAACCCTTCTCATTACAAGAAATCCAGTAAGCCTTGTTTTCCTTGAAATCTGGTAAGTCCCCTTGAAGTGATGGATTCCCAGTTCATTTTGATAAAATGTTCTCTGATACTTTATGCCTCCTCCTTCTTAACATATATAAAGAAGCTTTGATTATTGGCAAGCTTCCTCCTTCTTGTATTGAAGTGGCTATAACCTTAATCCCTAAGAAGGATAAAGATTATACACACCCAGCAAGTTACTGGCCAATCTCTCTGTTAAACATGGATGGGAAGATATTTTTTTTTTCGTATTGAATATGCTTTATTGGCTTTTCAACAGAGCGTGTACATTCAGAGATTGGTATACAGCACATCTCACACATTCAAATCCCTACGTAACCATAGGGGAAGTCCTGGCAATGTACATCCCCTTTACATGTTGAGATGCGAACATGAGCCTAGCACAACGCACAAATCTAATCATTCCAACTGAGTTGACATAGGCCTTAATTGCCAGGCTATCTAATGTTTACAACCAGGTAACAACACAGGTAATTAGTGAGGCCCTTGTCCCACCCTCAGTCCCTCCCACATCCCTTGCCACTACAATATATTGATTTGGAGAATTCCCTTCCAACGAGGAAAGAAAGAAGGAAACAATCCGGTCGAGTAAGAGAGACAACCAGAATAGGGAGGCAAAGACTAGGCCCAGCATTTATTTGTTACTGAATCCCGCTATATTAAGTCCAGGAGGTAGCCGAGCCCATACTAAGTAGATAGTAAAGTATGCAGGGGTGCCCAAATCTTCTGTTATTTGCTATTGTTTTTGGACATATTTACTTGAAGTATTCCATCCGCAAAGCAAACAAAATTTCTTTATGCCACTCTGTGTATGTGGGGATTTGTTGATCCACCCAATGACGTAATAAGATTTTCTTAGCACAAAGGATATCAGGGACATGTGTTTTCTTCGAATACCTGTCAGGATTTGCCTCATCACCCAAGATGCAAATTTCTGGAAAAGGCGGCTTGCAGACCTAGTACAGGTCAAGTTTAGATCGGATAGCCTCCCAAAATGGTTACTTTAACACATTCCCAGAGAATTAGAAGCAACGCATCTCTCTGAGAACCACACCTGGTACACAGTTCCGATGAATGATGACTCATTCTGTTACGCCTACCGCGTATAATATAGGTCATGTAATATGTAAAATTGAAGCAGTCTGTATTGGTCCCATCTAATATCTTTATACAGCCTTTTCCATATTTGGTGCCATTGGGAGCACGGAAGAGGTGGAGGGAGAAATCTGTCCACGCATAATGTGGGCCCTCTAGCTCACTGTTTTGCTTCTGAATTTCCTTATAATAAAGGCAAGGAGATGAGGCAGGGTCTCCTGGACAATGAACCAAGAATGGGGCCCGACATATACTGGTCCCAGAGGCCATTGCCGAAGTACTGAATTAAACATGGAAATTTGGAGATATTTGAAACAGTGAGAAGGAGGTAGGTTATATTTCAGCCCTAATACCTGAAATCTCACAGCTTTTGGTTCTCTGTTAAATCTACCACTGCTTCCCCACAACCAGCAGGCCAAAAGCTGTGGTGATATTAGTATTCCCTATTCTAAAGTTGGATTTCTAATAAAAGGCTGGGATATATCTTTTGTAAACAGATACCCAAAGGTTGATTCATCTGCATATCATGGATAGAAACTATAACAGGGCATTACGACTGTTTAGGGCTTTTTAATGGTCAAATACGGAAGACACCTAATGTCTACTCCAGCTGCGTCGCAGATTGATTTTTCAATTTGCAGCCACAATGGGGAGTCCTCCATGGGTTTTAACCATTGCAAGACTACGGCACAGTTAATAGCCAGGGATGGGAAGATATTTGCTAAATTATTAACTTCCCGACTTGAACATTTAATTCCTTAGCTGATCCATTGTTCACAAGCCAGTTTTATTAAACATGGATCAGGATCTGATCACTTACGTTCTCTACTCAATCTAATTTATAAAGCCAAATCCCTCAATTCACCAGTGGCAGCCATAGCTATTGATTTTGAGAAGGCTTTCGACTCTTTAAATTGGGACTACCTTTGTCAAGTTTTATCTCGTTTTGGCCTCCCACATACCTTCTGCTCCAGGATCAAATTATTATATAACTCACCTGTCGCTAAGGTGCTTACTAATTCTTCCCACACTTCCTGTTTTCAATTAGCAAAAGGAACCAGGCAAGGCTGTCTCCTGTCACCCTCCCTGTTTATTTTAGCCATGGAACCCCTGACTGCCTGTTTATGCCAGTCTGCCAACATTAACAGCATCCCTGTAGAAAACTTTAGCTATGTCTCTCTTTCATATGCCGATGACCTCTTAATTCTACTTGAAAACTTGAATGAGGCAGGACCTCTCTTGGATGAATTGCTTAGCAAATTTACAAATATTTCCGGCCTTGCTTTAAATTATGGTAAGTCAGAAACTCTACCCCTTAATGACCACTGTAAAGTTTTATGAACCTACCTCTTGGATTTTGATGGTTGCCACAAGGCATAACATATTTTGGAATCAAAATAACTAGCAACGTAAAGAAAATATGGGATATTAACCTTATTCCCTTGATAGATAACATCAAAACAACTCTGGATAGATGGAGGCTTCTTAATCTTTCCTTCGTGGAGAAAATTGTAGCCATTAAGATGTCCATATCCCCTAAAATGTTCTACCACCTTGCCAAGATACCCCTAATTCTATAATCCTCCTTCCTTGCTAAAACTGATAGGCAATTTTGTATGGGATGGAAAACCTCCAAGATTTAATCACAATAAACTTTGATCTCAATGGAAAAAAGGTGGATTTGGACTCCCTTGGTTCAAAGGCTATCTTTGGGCTTTTTGGGTGGCTAAAACCATTAAATGGTTCCAGAAACCTTCCCCCCACTCTCCACTCTGGATTGCAATGGAATCCACACTGTGCCCTGGAGGAGTTCTTACATCCTTTATCTTTAATCCCCTCACCTCTAAATTAAAATCCCATCCAACTACATCATCCTGTGTTTTCTACTGGAAGTTCATCCACAAATTTCTGAAATCCAACCCCAAACCTTGGTTATATGCCCCTTTATGGGGCAATCCACTGCTCACATTGAAAAACCACCCAATTTTCAGTTGTACGTGGAAGAATAATGGTATTTTTTTTCTCAGAGATATCTTGGACCTGAACTCATTCACCCTTAGAACGTTTTTGGACTTATAGGTTAAATGGAAACTTCCTAAACAGGACTTTTGGAAGTTTTTACAAATTCGATCAGCTTACAACTCTATCTCTAATTATGTATACAAACACACTCTCCTAGATCCATACATCTCACACTGGGCTAATTTATTTGCAAAATTAAGCAGCTGTATTTACAAAGACATTATTGGCAATCTTCCCGATCAGTCCATACCAGTTAAAAATAAATGGAGCACTGCCCTTAACTACAATATCTCAGTTACACAATGGATTAAATACTGGCGTCTTGCACATAACACATTTAAAGGTACTTGCAGCTCTCTAATATAAATTAAAATTTTGCATCTCTGGTGTAGAACGCCTTCGGTTCTTCAACGAATGGGCCTACTAAATAATAATAACTGCTGGCACTGCAACCAGGCTACCAGGGATTTATTTCACATCCTATTTTCTTGCTCTCCCATTAATAAGCTATGGCATAAAATCTATCTACTTTCTTCCAAAATCACAGGACAAAAACTTCCCTTCAATCCTAAACTATTCCTTCTAGGTATTTTTACTCTGAATAGCCCTTCCCTTTCACATGCACATTTTAGATGGCTAAACATACTTTTTCTGTTAGTTAAACGTCTGATTCTTATTAAGTGGAAATCTACTCTTGTCCCCTTCCTTTCCGATGTTCTTCAAATCCTTGCTCAGTATGCCTCACTAGACCATCTATCCCATGTTATTCATGACCGACTCACCATATATGACCAGTGCTGGCAAGATTTCTTTAACTATATTGAAACATCTGGTTCTTTAGTCTCTAATCCTTAAGGTTCATCTAGCCTCCTTTTTTTTTACCTCTTTTATTTTACTTTCAGATTAGGGTCTCTCTGACACCCTGTGCACAGATACTTTCCTTCCCCTTTTTCCCACCCTCTATCTTCCCCTTTTCCTCCCTTCTGCCCTTCTCTTACCTTCAACATACACTTCCTTTCTATTTTCATTCCTTCCCTACTATATACTGTTTGCATTCTTATAGGTATCACTTTATGTAACGTATTGAATGCCTTACTATAACCTGTTCCAGTATGTATTTCATGCTTAGTTGTTCTCTTTGAATTCACAATATTTTAATGACTGTAACTTTTCTGTTCACCACATATGACATAACTAAAACCAATTTTTATCATAAATATGCATATATAAGGCATCACCACTATATCTACCCAATACAATGTGTTTTGTTAAGTGATTCCTTTTGTACTTGATATGAGGACTTTCTTTCATTATATATGCCTGTATGTCTTTTTATAAATTCAAATGTAATAAAAATATAAAGTGAAAAAAAAAAATAAGACAGCCCCTGCAACTTATCTTGCTCAATGATCATCCAATTTCTCGGGGAAGGGGGTGGAACCAATAATAGACAATCTCCAGCTGTGCTGCTAGATAGTAAGCCCAAAAATGTGGGCATCCTAACCCTCCTCTATCTCTACTAAGATATCGCTTATCAAGGGAAATCTTTAGTTGGTCCCTTTGCCATAAAAAAACTTTAAAATTAATTTTTCCAAGTCCTGAAAGAATTGCTTCTTTATTATTGTGGTTATTGATTCAAAAAGAAACAATAATTTTGGAAGGATATTCATTTTCAGTATGTTGACTCTCCCTATTAATGCCAAAGGGAGGTACTGCCATTTCTCTGGATCTTGCTTTATTATATGTATTAAAAGATCAAAGTTCAGTTGAAAAATCCTATTCCTTTCCACCGTCAAGATTATTCCCAAATACTTAATTTTATCACAGTTTATGTTAATTAACAAAGGCTCTTTTAAGCACTTTGCATCTCCCAAACACAACATTTCACTTTTATGCTAATTGACCTGATAGCCTGAATACAAGCCAAACTAATCCAAAATCTCTTTCAGGACTAGAAATGCACTATTAGGGTCTCTCAACACCACCAAGATGTCATCAGTGTATAACATACTAATTATCAGTTCCTCATTGGTGCCTGAGGGGGGGGGGCCTCATCCTGAAGGGAACTGCAACAGGGACTTAAGTGGGTCTATGATCTATTCTTGATACCTGAGGGGGGACTGTTATAACAGTCTTGGTTCTGTTAAGATGGGGGGTCTAGTTGGTAGGGAGAAGTTGGGTAGGGAAGGAACAAGTAAATAGTGGAACACCAAAACAGTTTGCTTGGTACATGGTCTGGCTATGAGAAGGCAGAGTAACTGGAGGGATGGCCAGGGGGAGGGCTTCTTTGGCAGGATGGTAAGGTGTAGTGGATGTGGGGCAGCCATGGTTCTAAACTGGGCCTGGAAGAGGAGGGTGCTTGATGTGGAAACAACTCACACAACTGAAGGAGGAGCTAAGGTGGCTGAGTTGGGAGTTGAGTAAGAGGGGGATGAGCAAGTGGGTCAGTGGGGGAGCACGGGCAGGGGCACAATCAGAAGGGGAGGGAGGAGGGTGACAAGGGATTTGGGACTGCAATTTGAGAGAGATTGGACATTGGAGGAGGGAAGAAGATGAGAAGGCTACAAACAGATCAGATAGGGTGGGGGTAATGACACTCGGGGAAAACTAGTGATCTTGCGACAGAAGGCAGGTAGTCAGCAATGGACGGGACGCAATTGGGAGGTGGTAGGACCAGGTAGAGGAAGGCAGATACCAAAAGCTCTGAGTCAAAGTCCAAACAAGGTTTCTACCAACAGCAATAGGGACACTAAAGGTACTGAACTAGGGAACGGATTTGCGCCCCTTGACTCAATGTTGGAGGTGGTGCTGGAGGTAGATGTCTGTGAGGAGTGACCAGAAGGGGAGGCAGGGGAAGGGAAACTGGAAGGCATGGGGAATAGTCCCACGAGGGGAGCAAAGATGGTTGGTGTGGGGAGGGAATCCTTGGGGGCAACCCAGAGTGAGGTTCTAGGACACCCAGGGCCCAGGGGTGGAAGCAGCGAGGCAGTCATGGTTAGACGGAAAAGAAGCCAGCCTGCAAGCGACCTAGGGATGGGGCTGTTGAGGGCCATAAATGGGGAGAAGAGTAATGAACAAGATAATGGGGTCGAAGAGGGACCGTGGGAGTACCAGAGGATGGGGGGTTATAGGGACATGGGAAAGCGGAACAGGTTATGGGGAGGAAAGTTACAGCTGGAGCACCACAGTGCACATCTAAGCTAGAAACAACAAACTCAATGAGAACAGGCAGGGAAGCAGACAGAGGGAAAGCACGGGGAGAAGACACAAAAAGGAACAAGAATATTATGGCAGTGGGGCTGATGCTGATAGGACTGTGGGGTGGGGGGACTGGAATGGAAGGGTTGGCTGGGGCCCCAAAAAGGAACTAGAATAATATGGCAGGGGGACTGATGCTGATAGGACTGTGGGGAGAGGGGAGACTGGAACTGAAGGGTCGGCTGTGGTCAGGAATGGGGGCATGATAGAACCTGGGGCGGATGGGGCAGGTGGGAGAAAGTGTTGGGGAAGGAGGGGCAAGGCTGCAGAGGATTCACACAAGGCAGGGTCAGCAACCATTTAGCAAATGGGCAACACTGGGGGAAGGGACGAGGAGGGTATTGGTTAGGTGGCCTGCAGGGAGGAAGGCCTCACAAAAAATGGCATGAGGGTGGTCCTGCTAGGGGATTCTATGATCAGAGGTATACAGTGGGAGGGAGAACCCAGTCCTATCTGGGTCAAGAGCATCTCTGGTTTGGCTGTGCACAAGGCTATGCACATGGTTTATTCATTGACTCAGGGAGGCGAGGGCTCTCCTGATATCTTGGTGCACCTGGGCACAAATGATATTGCAGGACATAGTGTGTTGGAGATTCAGGCTAGGTTCTGGGAACTTGCCAGCATCTGCCATGCCAACGGCTGCTCGGTCTCCTTCTCAGAAATTCTGCCGGTACCAAGGGCCAGCTTGGAAAACAAGCAGAAAATTGGAGAGGTTAACATATGACTCAAGGAGTGGGGAGAAGCTCAGGCATATGGGGTAGCAGGAGACTGTGGGGTAACCTGGGAGGACAAGGGGCTGTATGCAATGGATAGGCTTTAACTTAACCCAGAGGGAAAGGAGGTACTTAAGCAGAAACTGACCAAATTCATACAGACTAGAAGGGGTTTAAACACATGAAGGGGGGAGAGAGGGGCTGCAAGGCAGTTCATTGTAAGTCCCAAATTGGGGAGATGGAAGATGTACCTGGGTCATCATGTGGGCGGAGGCACATAAGCTCTTGGGGGGGGTCAGGGGTAGAAGTGGGGGTTGGAGAGTTGTGCTGATAAACTCCAGGAGCTTGGGCAACAAGATGCTGGAGTTTCAGGCAATGCTAGTTGAAGAGCATGTTGACGTGGTGGCTGTCACCGAAACATGGACCACCCCTGGACATGATTGGGAGTTTAATCTAAGTGGGTATACTGTGCTCAGGTGCTCAGAAAGGATAGAGCAGTGGGAAGGGGGGAGGAGTGGCACTGTTTGTCCAAGATGACATCCAAATATGCAAGGTGGAGAAATCGGAGGACAGTGTGGAGGCCTTGTGGGCCACCATGCAGACCCTCGGGGGCAAGGCAGTCAAGATGGGGGTGATCTACAGACTCCCCATGCTGGCGGAGGATCTGGAAGAGTGTCTGCTAGCATATTTCAAGCACCACTGTGGTAGGGAAGGGGATGGGGTGGTAATAATGGGGGACCTAAACATGCCAGTGACTGACTGGGGAACCATGACGTCCCCAGTGGCCAGGGAGCAGAGGTTGTTGGATGCCTTTCAGGACGCTTTTCTAGTTCAACAGGTAGATGACCCAACTAGGAAGGACCGAATCCTGGATGTGGTTCTGGCTGACAGTGGCTTAGTTTGGGAAATTGAGGTTGGGGACCCCCTAGCTGGTAATGACCACAACACGGTTTGGTTTGTGTTAGGCTAGGAGAGTTGGAGAGGTCACACAAGGATGAGGCTTGTTGACTTTAGAAGGGCGGACTTTGGGCACATGGGGCATATCTTTAGGGAACACTTGGATGGTACAAGGCAGGGTATGGACGTAGAAAGTAGGTTGGAAATCATCAGGAGAGGACTACAGGAGGCTACCAGGTCCTGTGTGAGGGTAAGACACAAGGGCGGTAGGTCTAGGAAGCCATGCTGGTGGACCAGGGAGGTCCAGGAGGCAGTCAGGGAAAACAGAGTGGCTTAACGGAGATTCAAGAAAACACATGGGGTCTTGGATAGAGATGAATGTCTTCACATGGCCCGCAGGTTACCAAGGTGGTGAGGGGGGCCACGGTGGGGATGGAACAGAAATTGGCACAGGGGATCAGGAAGGGACAAAAATGGTTCTTTAGATATATTGAGAGAGGAGGATAAAGGATGGTTCAGTAGATTAAGGGTGGGAGGGGTGGGCGGAGGAGGCAGGGGAACAGGCAGAGGTGCTCAATGAATACTTTTGCATTGGTTTTCACTGGGGGAGGAGGAGAAAACAGGCAAAGCAGTCACAGGGCAAGGTTGAGGCAGGGCCATTTCAGGGTAGGGTACCACTTGTTATAGTGGGGGCTGAGGGAACGGAGTCATTCAGGAGGAGGACAGGTTCAGCTGTGGGGGATGGAAGCATGGATGAGGAAATACCCGTTGATAGGGTGTGGGAAGCCCTCTGGTCTCTAAAAAAGGATAAATCCCCGGGTCCTGATGGAATCCATCTGAGGGTACTATGGAACCAAACCCCTGGCAACCCTTTTTAAAGCTTCTTTACAGACAGGGAAAGTACCGAAGGAGTGGAGGGAGGCACATATCGTGCCTATCCATAAAAGAAGATTGAGGGAAGAGCAGGTGAACTACAGATCAGTCAGCTTGACATCATTGGTGGGTAAATTACATAGAAACATAGAAGCTGAAAGCGGATAAGGACCACAAGGCCCGTTCAGTCTGCCCATTCTTTTTCTACCTTATGAATGTGCCATCAGCCTTTGTTCTGTCAATGGCCTATCTATTCATACTCACCTGTATTGCTCTCTTACACCTATCCCATGCCTGTTTGAAGCCTTGAACTGTATTCATATCCACCACTTCCTGAGGTAGGCCTTCCCATGCAGCCCCTACCCTTTCTGTGAAAAAGAACTACCTCACGTTACCCCTTAATCGGCCTCCCTCTAACCTCATGCTGTGTACTCTTGTCCTGCTATTTTTCTTATATTGAAACATGTTAGACTCTTTCACCTTATTAATGCCCTTAAGTTGTTTGAATGTTTCAGTTATATCACCTCTCTCCCTCCTTTGCTCTAGGGCATACAAATAAATTGATGGAGACCATAGTAAAAGAGAGGCTGGGGGTTTTCATGACGGAACAGGGATTCCTGGATGATCGCTAGCATAGCTTTGCCCCAGGAACAGCGTGTCAAACCAACCTTGTGGAATTCTATGACTGGGTAACAGCAGCACTTGACCTGTTATCTTTCTAAACTTTTGCAAGGCGTTTGACTTGGTCCCCCACACTGGTCTTCTGGATAAGTTGTGAAGGATGGGGGTGGGGTCACAGATGGTCACAGATGGTCAGGTGGATTGGAAGCTGGCTATCTGGTTGGACCCAGCGGATGGTGATTGGAGGGGTAGTCTTGGACCCTTAGGGGGCCATCAGTGGGATCCCACAGGGATCAGTTCTGAGACTGCTCCTGTTTAGTGCCTACATCTCCGACATCAGGGAAGGCATCAGGAGCAAAATGAGTCTCTTCACAGATGATTTTAAGCTGGAGGCAGTGGTGGATGGGGAGGAGGGTAGGGTTGCCATGCAGGGGGATCTGGATGTTCTAGGGGTTGGTCATACCAGAAGCTAGGGTTCAATGCCACCAAATGCAGAAGGCTTCCACCCTGGGTCAAGGGACCTGGTCAGAGTACATCCTAGAGAGGACATATTGCAGGTGTTAAGTGGGGAAAGGACTTGGGGGTGCTGGTGGATACCACAATGAATAACTCAGAACAGTGTAGGAGGGCTGCAGTCAGGGCAAATCAAATGCTGGGCTGTATTGCCAGGGGGGTCATCTCAAGAAGCAGGGAGGTGATTATGCCACTGTACAATTGCCTGGGCAGTCCGCACCTTAAGTACTGCATGCAGTTTTGGTATCTGCACATCAGGAAGAATATTCAGCTCCTGGAGAGAGTTCAGAGGTGGGCAACCAGGATGATCTGGGGCCTGGGGTTAGGACCTATGTGGAAAGACTTGAGGAGCTCGACCTGCTCTCACTGGAGGAGAGGAGAGATGGGGGATCTGATTGAGGTCTTCAAGTATCTGAAAGGGGTAAATAAGGTATGCCTACAGGGGATCTTACAGAGAAAGGTGGGAGGGACCACCAGGGAGCATGGTTGGAGGCTGGAGGGATGGAGACTCAGAGGGAAAAGGAGGAAGCGATACTTCACTGAGAGTGTGGTGTAACCATGGAATGCACTGTCTGAGGAACTGGTGGAGGTATTTATGGTGGAAGGGTTCAAAAGAGGCTGGGATAGGTACAGGAGGGGATGAAGAGGAGGGCTGCCTGTTTAGGGAGGGAAACCTGGCTGGGAGAAGGGGTGGGGAGAAGTCAGGAGGATAGATACGGTGCCCATTAAGGATACTGACTCTTCAGCAGACTTGATAGACCATGGGGCCTACACTGCTGGCATTTTAGTATGTTAGTATGTTATTGACCATGACTCCCAGTCTGTTTGCCATGGTTCTTATTTTAATGGCCGGAGGTTGCAAGAATAGGATGAAAAGCAATGGGGAAAGAAGACACCCCTGCTTGATGTCAATTTAAGGAAATCAGATCTACTTGTATGTGTTCTAATTCTTACCGATGGTTAAGTATAAATTAATTGAATCCAGTTTGGGAAATTGTCTGTAACCCCAAAGCCTCTCAGGACTTCTACTAGGAATTGCCGCTGTACCCTGTCAATAACTTTATAATTATATAGTTAATCTTGAGAAAGTTATGGTTAAGAATAGTAAGTTAATGCAAATTCTGGCAACGTACTGCATAAAACTTTCTTAACGCCTGTTAGGCTAACTAAAATGGATGCTTCCATCTCCGAACCATGCCAGAGGTGTAAGAAAGAAAGAGAGACTCTTTCCCACATGTTAATAAGCGGTGAAAAAATCAAGGGGTATTGGAGCAGACTATGGCCGATACTGTGTAAAGTATTAGGAAAATACATTCCAATTGATCTCCTGGCACTATTATTTTTGGATTCTCAATAGAAGCTCAAAATGATCTTAAATTTCAAAAGGTATTTCTGAATATTAGCTTTTTAGTGGTCAATAGAAGCATACTCCAGCACTAGAAGGATACAACCCCCCTATGTTTATAGAATGGGTTCAGAAAATATTAGATCAGGGGAAGATAGATAAGGTCCTACGTGCTGTAGAGGAAGAACAGGATATATATGCTGGAATCTGTTTACCATTTCTCTCTGCTGCCAACCTCCACAAAGGAGACCCACAGGAGGGTGGCAGGGGACCCTGCAGGGGAAGAAAACAACTCCTGGTGGGGGACTCCATTGTTAGGAAGGTAGAACTGGGGGAGGAAGGGGAGAGGGAGGTAAGGTGCCTGCCTGGAGCCATGGCTTGGAGGGACAGGGAGCGAATCCTCAGGATTGCCGGAGCAGCTGCACAGGGGAGGGAGCTGGATGTCATTGTCCACCTAGGGACAAATGACCTGGCTAAGAAAGGGATTAGAAGTGCAGAAGAGTTTGTGAAATTGGGGAGGGGCCTTAGTCAAGCAGCACGCACGGTAACCTTTTTCGGAGGTGCTGCCATCTATGGCATAGGAGAGGCTAGGTGTTCCGCACTATGGGATTCAATCAGTGGTTGAAAACTGGTGGAGCTCAGGGACTTGGCTTCACTGGGGACTGGGGTCCACCTGGAGTGATGCAAGCCTATACTGGCATGATGGGCTGCATCTGTCCGGGAGGGAACCAGGATCCTAGGTGATAGATTTAAATACTTCATTGGCAAGCTTTTAAACTAGCCAAGGGGAGGCACTGAAAGGAGCAGGGAATCTTAGCCCCTCCCAATAATCACGGTAGTAAGTAGCAAACACCAACATAGAGGTGTCAATAGGGAGAAGGGCAGGGGTAAATGGAGAAAGCGACAAAGGCAAGAAGGACAGGGATGGGGCAAAGGGAGTAAGGCCATCAGGAAATGGAGGGTAATGAGTACCAATGCCCGTAGTCTGGGCAACAAGCTCCCTGAGCTGGTGCCTTGATGGAAGAGGGATGCCTGGATATCGTAGCAGTCACAGAAACATGGTACACAGAGAACCATGACTGGGATGTTAACATACCAGGGTACATAACCTACAGGAGAGACAGGCAGGGAGAAGAGGGGAGGAGTAGCTCTCATGTAAAGGAAGGATAAAAGCAACTGAACAAAAGAGTAAACAGGGAGGAGAGGAGGCACTGGGGTCACCTTGGAGACTGAAAGGGCACCACAATCCGCATAGGGTTAGGTACAGACCCCAGGTCAGGGGAGGGAATGGACAAGGATATGATAGAAGGCATTCTTAGAATGGCAGAGAAAGGGAGATACTATTGATGGGAGACCTGAATATGCCAGATGTTAACTGGAGCACATTTGCTGCAGCCACATCCAAGAGCAGGGCCATTCTTGATGCCCTACAGGTTGCAGGCATTAGATAGCTAGTTTCAGAACCCACTCGTGAGGGAGCAATCTTAGACTTCGTACTCTCAAACGGGGGCAGGAGAGGATCTCAGATCTAGAAGTGGGTTGCCATCTGGGGACAAGTGACTATCAAACAGTGTGGTTCACGTTAAACTCAGCTACAGAGTCAAGCTCACAAAAGTGAGGGTACTGGACTTTAGGAGAGCTGACTTTGCAAATGGAGAGTGTCTCAGAAAAGCACTAGCAAACAGGCTAGAAGGAGGTGTGAGCAACAATGGGGAATCATCAAAACTGCCATCACAGAGGCAACAAGCCTTGTGTGAGCAAATAAACAAATCAAATGAAAGAAAAGCCACTATGGTTCTCAAAAGAGGTGGCTGTGAAAGTCAGGAAGAAAAGATAGCATTCCAGAAGTATAAGGAAACACAGTAGGAGCAGAACAGAGAGCTGTACCAGTTAAGGCAGAAGAAAGCAGGGAGGGAAGTCAGAATAGCAAATGCCCAAACTGAGGAAAAGATAGCCAACTCAGTTAAGAAGGGATAAACCTTTATAGGTACATCAGCGAGCGAGAAAGACAAAGAGAGGGATAGTGAGGCTGAATAGAATGAACGGTGGTGGGCAGAGGGGACAGTGAAAGCAGGGATACTGAATGAATATTTCTGCTCAGTATTACAAAAGAGGAGGGAAGTGCCTAATCCAATTAACAGAAGCACTTTGATAGGGGGTCGATCCCAGTCCTTTTACAGAAGAAAGGGTTCTGCAAGAACTCCTGAAACTGAAGGTGGACAAAGCAATGGGTCCTGATGGAATTCACCCCAGAATTATAAAAGAATTAAGGGAGGAACTAGTGAAACCACTGGCTACTCTTTTAATAAATCATGGAGGATGGTGGTACACGAGGACTGGAGGAAGGTGGATGTGATTCCTTCACAAAGTGGGACCAAGACAGAGGCAGGAAACTACAGACCTGTCAGTCTGACCTCTTGTGGTAGGGAAAGTGATGGAGTCACTCTGAAGGAAAGAATAGTTGAGTACCTAGAGGCCAGTGGAGCACAGGACCCAAGGCAGCATGGATTCATAGCGGAAGGTCACGCCAGACAAATCTAATAGATTTCTTTGACTGGGTGACCAAAGTAGTAGACCAGGGAGGGGCTGTGGACATGGCCTACCTAGACTTTAGCAAGGCATTTGACACAGTCCCACACAAAAGATTAATAGTCAAATTAACCAGCCTTTGGAGTGGGTCCGGGTGGTAGCCTGGTAAAACACTGGCTGCACAACAGGACACAGAAGGTAATTGTAAATGGAGTCCACTCTGAAGAAAGAGAGGTTACTAGCGGGTACCGAGGGTTCAGATTGGTCCAGTCCTTTTAATGTCTTCATCAGTGACATTGTAGAGGGACTGAAGGAAAGTATGCCTTTTGCAGATGACACAAAGATCTGCAACAGGGTTGATACACAAGGAGGCGTGGAAAGGATGAAAAGGACTTGGCAAGGTTGGAGGAATAGTCAGAAGTATGGCAGCTAGATTCAATGCAAAGAAGTGCAAAATAATGCACCTGGGAAACAAGAACCCAGGGGAAGAATACACAATGGGTGGGGAGGTAGTAACAACAACAGAAAAAGGAAAGAGACCTGGGGGTAATCATGTCAGATGACCTTAAGGTTAGCAAGCAATGTGAGAAGGCAGTAGGGAGGGCTGGGGGTATACTGGGATGTATAGGGAGAGGCATCAGTAGCAGAAACAGAAGTTGTTATCCCTCTGTACAGACAGTTGGTGAGACACCATCTGGAGTACTGTGTCCAGTTCTGGAGACCCCATCTCTGCAAGGACATAGACAGGATAGAGGTAGTCCAGAGGAGGGCACTAAATGGTGCAGGGTCTGCAAGAGAAGCCGATGAGGAGAGACTAAAGGAGCTTAATATGTATACCCTTGAGTAAAGAAGGAGAGGGCGGACATGATAGAAACTTTAAGTACCTCAGTGGAATCAACAAAGTCCAAGAGGGTAGCATCTTTCAGAAAAAGGGACTTGCAAGAACAAGGGATACAATTTAAAGATAGAAGGAGGCGTTCTAGGGCAATGGAGGAAGTATTATTTCACAGAGAGGGTAGTGGATGCATGGAACAGCCTTCCTGAGGAGGTTGTGGGGTCTAAATCTGTGGGAGAATTCAAGAATGCATGGGACAGACATAAGGCAATTCTTGTGGGGAGTAGGAAGAAATAGGCTGTTGGTTAACTAGGATCTGCGGCCTATCCTGTAGGTAGGGAAATGGGCAGACTAGATGGGCCAAGCGGTTCTTATCTGCCGTCAAAGTCTATGTTTCTATTTTTCTATGTTTCTCTGTTTTGGCTAATTGGCAAATTAATTAAATCTGGCATAAGTATAAGTATAATTTTAGCAAGGATGATAAAGTGAAATCTTCATGAGGTTATACGATGACTGAAGCACCAACGCTTTGAGCTGCTATCTAAAAAAAAGGGCTGAAATTCCTCACCTTAACCCTGCAAAAGAGCCAGACTGGGGTAGGTGGCACTCAGGATCCTGAATCCTGCAAGTTGAATAAGTCCAATTAAGGAATTTGGGACAGGCATCTCATAAGATATACTTAGTGATAAATACACAGATGTAAATATAAACATGCCCCCCCTTCCCTCAATCTAGAAATGAAAAATCATTATGAAAATAAAAATGAGGTTCAACAAGAAATCCAAATGGAGTAAAAAAGAAATCTTAGGAACTAACTTTAAAAGTTTTTTCAAATGACGGGGGCAGAGCAATAGGTTCAGTACTTTGTTTAAGAGGGCTGCCACTCTGGTCCCATGTGGACTCATTAAAGTGGGTTAGTTTTCCACTCCTGGGAGTATCAGTGCAGGAGCCTCAGAAAAGGAATTTCTAACTGCCTACTCTTGGGCAGTCAAAATAAACCAGGCTGAAGAAAGCCTACAACCAAATGGTCCCACAGAATAGTTAAGGGGAGCCACCCCACCAAAGGCTAGGCTCATGTAAATATATATGACCAGAACAGAGTCTGGACATAAGAGAATAGTTGGTAAGATAAATTAACATATGCTCCACACTTGATTATCATAGTGAATTGAGGAGGTTGTAAATATTGCCTATGTCAAGTACTGTGCAGAGACAGTGCTAAAGAAGGGCTCCACAGCTCTGCATTAGCTGCCCCACAGAAGGTGCGGTTTGGCTGATATAAATTGACGTGGTGTGCTGTAGATTCACTTTAGTAGGTATCACAGAAAACACTAGAGGGCAGCAAAGACTAATGCTGTCTCCAGTAATGTCCATAAGAAGAGGACATAGCAAAAACTGTAAATTGAAAAGAAAAGAAACATGCATTTGTCAATGCCGAATGTTGTCTCGCTGGCAATGGTAGTGCAGGAGTTAGAGATGCATAATAGGAATGGCAAGGAAGTATTGAACTGATGCCAACCCCACCCCCTCCCTACAGAGACTGACAGGCATTGGGGTGTGCCTTTGGGTCATCAGCTGTAACGCTCATGCCATTTAACCTCACCCTACCCTGTAGACACTGATAAGTGTTGTGGTGTGCTCTGGGCCTTGTACTTACCTCAATCCATAAGGAAATATGCTGAGATGGGTGCAGTGTAGGAGAGTGGGGTATACTTTAGAGCAGAGGACTCCAAGGCACACCTCGATGCCTGTGACTGGCTGCAGGGTGGGGGTTGGGGTGGAATGGCGTGAGCGTTACAGCCAATGATCCTAAGTCACACCCCTGATGTTGTTAGTCTCTACAGGGTGGGATGTTACAGTTGGAAACCCTAACGCCATAGGTGTTTGTTGGTATTTTCACTCCATATTTTCAACATGAGCATTTTGTGACCCCACCTCATGAAAAGTGGTACTATCAGTTTGTTAGCCAAAAGGTGGTTTTGCACAGTGACTATGTCATTTGGCGACTCAGGCATGAAAACACATTTTGGGCAGGGTGTGAAAAATGACAACTGTATTGTTCATGAGGAGGTGTAAAAAAATGGCAACGTTGAAAATCTGGAGTGAAAATATGAAAAACTGGTGGTCATGAGCAGGCATAGAAACTGCACAATACATGTCCGCGTCCAAATTATTTTTGGGTTTTTTAACCACATTTTCCACAAAGTCATTTTGGGACCTCCCCTTATGAACAGTGGCACTGTGATTTTGTTAATCTGTCCCAAAAGTTGATTTCCCACAGCAACCAAGCCATTGTGCGCCACAGGTGCGAAAACATATTTTGGGCAGGATGTGAAAAATGACAGCTGTACTGTTCATAAGGAGGTGTGAAAAAATGCCAGTGTTGAAAATCTGGCATGAAAATATTGCAGATTTGCAGTTATAAGGGTGCGTGGAAACTGCACAACACACCCTTGTAACACAGTCATTTTATAGACTTTCGTCACCAAATTTTCAACATAGGCATTGTAGGACCTCTGCTCATGAACAGTGTCACCATCATTTTCTCAAACTGTCCCGAAAACTAATTTTGCACAGTGACCACGGTATTCTGTGCCCAGACATGTGAAAACACATTTCAGCCAGGATATGTAGAATGACAGCTGTACTGTTCATAAGGAGGTGTGCTAAAATGCCAATTTTGAAAATCTGGAGTGAAAATATTAAAAATTCATGAAGTTATGAGCGTGCGTGGAAACTGCGCAACTCACACTCGTAAAACAGCCATTTTTATTTTCACCAAATTTACAACATAGGCTTTTTGAGAGCCCCCTTCATGAACAGTGGAACTGTTGTTTTGTTAATCGGTCCCAAAAAGTTATTCCATGCAGTAACCGCAAAATCGCCTTTCAAGACCAAATAACGCCATGGCAGTGACTGAATTCATAAGGATGGGTCCCAATAACCCCTTGTTGAAAATTTGGTGCCAAAATTCCCCAAAATGGCCAATATATGCACCAAAGTTGAAAAAACCCTATTAATGCCATCAGCTTACCGGCATTTCTTCAGTTCGCGGTTGGCTTTGAAGAGTGCAGACGTGTTCCCGGTCCACCGAAGATCGTCACTCCAGACTCCAGAGATAAATGTGAGATGTGGGGAGGCAGGGTACACAGAGGGTGGGCGCAGGTTGGGGAGGGGCAGGAGAGACTGAGAGAGAGACCGTTTTCTTCTTTTACAGGTGTTAAAAAAAAGACAAGGAGGGTCGGTTTTCATTTTTTTGCAGGTGTTTAGTACACTGGGATGGGCTCCCAGTGTACCACCTGCATAACAGGGATGGGGACCACAGTTGACAGGGATTGGGCCCCCCTATTGGCACAGAAATGGGTGGGGGGCATGCATGATGCCGAGGAGGATTGGGCACCCTCTCAACACACAGCACACATCGGGGGCTGGGGACATTATGCTGATGGGGAGTGGGCTTCCCCATCAGCAAACTAAACTAGGCAGGGGGGACTGAAGCAGACAGGGACTGGGCCCCCTATCTGCAAGGAAAGACTATTGGGGGTTGCATGATGCCAAGGGGGTTCAGGCACCCCTCAGCACACACTTGGAATGGGAGGAGGCATCATGCTGATGGGGAGTGGGCTCCCCCATTGGCAAATAAAGTGGCTGCAGCAGTCAGTGCCACCATGTTTAGAAAACTGCTTCACCAGGAAAGGCACACTGCATAAGGAGCTTGGCTCTCATTGCAGTGGACCTTTTCTTTGTTCTGGTGGCCAGTTTACGTATTGCTGGTGTTGGCACCTGCATTTTGTCTTATTGGGGAATGAGGGCCACACCTACTGATGCGTGCCTTGCATTCGCCCACAGTAATCGCACCTCCAAATCTGCTACTAATGCAATATGTTGGCTGGCACGCACATGCAAGCCAAGATAAAAGGGGGTTCTAAATTTCAGTTTCAGGGAGACTTGCATGTAATGGTAATCTCAAGAATTCCTTACCTTTCCATATAAATCCCCTACTTATAGAGAGTGGCATTAAGAAATTCTTGCTGTTCTCCATATAGAGAAATCTATAGCCAGTTTCAGACATGTGTTTGCAGGCTATCAGGTGAGATGGGAGAAGCTACACACACTCCTCTTGTTTATTTGTTGAGCACTTTTCTCTTCTGATGGAAGCTTTATTCTCATTTCCAAAGTTTTAATAGCTGGTTGCTTTTGACTTCCACCGTACTTTTCTTCAATGCCACATTGTTCTCATAATGTTATAATATTATTAAGTTGGAAGTATTGCTCTATATGTTCCATTATAGGGTATGGCCAGTTTTCTTAGGTATTTGACATTATCATAATGTTAAAATGCCATATTTTCTAACACTGCAATTCATCTAGGTTCCATATTGTTTAATCTTAAACATCTGTATTATGTATTTTGTTTGTATGTTCTTCTTTGTATTGTGGTTGTTACAGCATTGTTCTTGTATTGGATCTTTTTTGTAAAATAAAGTGAGTTTAAAAAAACAAGTGTTCCTTCCCTCTTCCTATAGCTGGTTTCACCACCTAAGTAATTATGACCATTGTGAGATGTACATTTTGCAGCAAAATGGTCCAGAAGTGTATATGAAAGTGGATAGAATAGGAAAACAGTTACAAGCTCACACAGGGCCACCTGTAGCTCGCAGATATGGAATTTAATATATACGTAGACAGATACTGAATAGAATAATTACATAAGGTTAATGAAAGGTGAACTAAAGTGAGACTATCACAGGATAAAACTTCAAACCTATGCTAGTATTAACCTACTAAAAAAGCATTCTGTAAATAGAAATTAAGACATCAAAAATAAAGGGGACCTTTAACAATTGGCTTTAGGAGTACTATAATTTCCTAAAAAATAGAAGGAAAAGAAAAATAATAATACAGCATTTCCACAAAGAAACGTATGGGACATGCATCAAGGAATACCATATAGAAGAAAAGAAAAACTCTCAGTCTCCAGTACAGAGCCTCCACACACTGACGCTGCGTACTGAATTTCGAAAGAATGCCTAATTAGTGGGGTCAGCGCTTCAGTGGTCAATGGCACTAACACAAGGGGAGGAGGTAAAGCAAGAGTGCAAAGATCTGCAAATGGATGTGCAGTAACTGAACTCCCTAAAATTAAAGAGGGTATGATGGATGAAGCCCAGGACAACTTGGGGCATATGCTATCCGTGAGTTGCCTAGGCAGTACCCCAAGCAGAGCATAGAAGAGGGATATGTTTTTAAATGAGAAGTAAGCCCATTGTTGGGCGACAGAAAAAGGGGGATTGTCTGGCTTCCTAATAACACAGGGTGAAAAACCTAAGATTTCCCTACCGAGAGCTTCACTGTAAAATTAACTATCTAGGTGTTTCACAGTGAAATACAATACACACGTTAACTGCAGCCAACAGAGAAGGAAACGTGGCTCATCTTTTAAGAACTCCCTCTCAAAACTTGCTTTCACTGCGAAAAAAATTGCTAACTGAAGCAGGTCTTTGACTGCTGTATGGCTGTGAAGTTCCAAAAGCTGTCACTCGGGGAGAGGAAGAGGATGTAAGTCATCATGTGAAAGGGTTATGGACATACCTTATGGACAGGACTCCCACAGAGACCCCCAAGCAGGAAAGTAAATGGCCTCAAACAATGCAGTTTAGGGGGAGCCCCACAGCAGGCCAAGACAGCCTACCTCAATCACCAAAAAGGGCAGTAAATTACAAGAAAAATTCACTGAACACAGTCTTGCCAGATTAGGGTGACGACTTGTAGAGACTGCAAGAACTGGCACACTTTTGCCATCGTAGACAAGCCTTGGCAGCAGCACTCAAAGCCCAGTGCCATGTTAGACCACATCAAACTATGGAGATGAAGAGATCATGAGGCTTATCAGCTCACTGTGGAAGTAGGATGTCCATTCCTCAGGTGGACAATTCTTTGGCAGCATCCTCTGGTGTGAAGAACCCTTTCATCCCATCAGTGAACATAATAATCAGCTGAGCTGGATATGGGGTTAGAAATTTCAATTGCTGTGCACAGAGGACCTTAAAGATAAGTGAGTAGGCAAGTCTCTTCGCTGTGACAGCCAGTGAATAATCATTGTCAAAAAATAACCTAATATTAAATTTTTAACCACTCACATTTTCCATGCCCTCAGTAAGGTATCCCGTTTAGTGGAGAAGCTGAGAAATTTGATTATAATGGACCAAGGGCAGTCAGCAGCAGTCTTAGGCTTTGGTTGAAGGGCAAGGCATACCCTTTCTATATCTAGGTGGTATCAGGATCAAGCTGTATAAAATCACGAAGGAGGCCTTCAATAAAAAAAAATCCTGTCCCTCTGCATGCCGCAGATTTGCAAATTATTGCAGCGAGATCTCTTCCCCAAATCTTCACATTTTTCTTTGAGAGCATCACATTCTTGTAGAGTGTGCATCATAATATGGTCCAAGCAGTCAGTAAGGACATCAGTAGCTCTGACCTGTGTTTCCATCTTCCGGACTTTTGTTTGGATTTTGGAGAAGCCGGTCTTCAATTCCTCTCAAATAGCTTGTACCCCTCTATTTAAAAATCTTTAAATTCAGACAAAGTTACCCCATTTGAAGGTTGTATTGTGGCCTGCTGGGGTTCTGAAACCATGACTGGATCATGTGGCATGGGGGGGGAGTGGATGCGTGGCATTGATTTCAGATGCACCCGTTGCAGCTAGAGTTTTTTGTTGTCTGTCCACCTTCTATTTAAAGCTTCTTGCTTAATCTGAAGGTAAGTTGAAAGCTCAAATGGAGCAATTAAGAAGCTTTTGGTGGAGGTCAGGGTTCAGAGCTCAATTCTCGAGTCACATAATACCCACAGCCGGAACTGGAAGTTCCCCTGTCCCTGTCTTGCCTGACCAGTTACTGCTTCCCTGTGAACTCACCTGATATGATGAGTTCCCTCACGACCTTCCCCCATAACAGGGCTGGAGGAGGGATAGCTGCACCCCTGCCATCAATAATCCAGTGCATAACAAGGTGCTGGCTAGCACTGTGGGTCAGAGAAAGATGGGCAGGGCTTCATTAAGCCTCACTATTATTTTCTGCTCTTCATCCCCATACCTGTCGCAATGACACAATCCATGTATGCATGCATGCACATGGAAGCGCTCACATATCATGCACTTGTAGTCCCCTCCTTAATACTGTCCAAGCTGCACTGCCACCAGGCCTCCATCTGGTAGCAATCTAAGACCAGGCCAATAAGCTTTACCACACCAGGAGAGAAGAACAGTTCTTCGGATGCTCAATCCTCTCTCATCCCGGACAACTCCTGGCAACCAAGCTCATTCCCAAACATGAGTCACCGGCGTGAAGTGAGGCATTGACACAAAGGGATCAATGCAGGAGGCTGGATCTACCCCAGGAGGTGATAGCTGAGGTACCATGTGTGTCTAACAAATCATGTTCATGAGGAAGCACTCAGTCAGAGGGGCCAGTCTGGAAACAAAATAGCACTAGGAAGGGGCAGCTTTGTCTATGCACTTTCTATTTCCAACCAGAGGGGCTGATTGTTTTCTTCTGCAGGGCAAAGACATGAGACTGGAAAGAAAATAATGCTGTGCACACTCCATATATTGAGAAAATAGAAGGTATTTTACTTTATAGCAAACTGCAACACATGGCAGACATCTGGGTCAACACCCCTACGTATCAACCCTATCACATGGGTCTTCTTCAGGGGGTGGAGTTAGCCATCCAACAGTCTGTTTAAATACTTCCCATAATTATTAATCAATCAATCAATCATTATACCACAGTTAAACAAACAGTACTTGTTAGAAAAAAAAGTACAGACAAGTAAGTTTGAAACAAATGTAAACAAAAGAAAAGGGAAAATACCTTATAACCACTGTGGTCATTATCATATACCCATTTAGTTTTACTTAAGTAATAACAGGTAGCTTTTATAAATACCACTTTCTGAGTATATGGTGCCAAATGGCTGTGAATTAAACTTTTCAGCATAAACACATATTTTATTTCATTACAAGTAACAAATGATGGTTTTTAAAGTAAAAACCCTTTTGTAGAAAAAAAACTAATACATCATAAATCCCTTATTACCATCATATATTCAATTATATTAGTTCATGCCTATAAAAAGTTTATGTACAACAAAGCACAGAAGGTCAAAGTGCAAAAGGTCATTGTCTAAAAGGGGCTAAATTAATACAGTCATAATGGTATAACCCTAAGAACAATATTCATTGTAATTTACATCAATTTATTGCATTATCCCTATCAGAAAACACAGGAGGTCACCTAGGTTGCAAAAGGTCAAATTATGAATAAGGCGCCAGCCCGCCGGCGCAGCAGTTGGATTTCCGCATGCGATGCTGGCGACCCAGGTTCGGGAATGGACTCGGGTCGTTGGAGGGCCGGCCGGGGGAGAAGGATGGAGCGTCCTAGGGACTGCTCTCCTTCTCTGGCGGGAGGTAGGGAGGTGTCCGGAGCTCGGATGACCCCTGGTGGAGGCCAGGAGTCACGCAGCTGCCGGCACAGGCACGTACTGGAGGCGGGGCAGGACGCTCCGCGTCATTGCACGACCCCGCCTCCCCAAAAAGGAAAATGGATAAAGCTGCCGGCAGCCCTAAATGAAGCTTGCCATGGCTTCAATTAGCCCCCCAGGACAGCCCTCCGACCAAGTCCGATGACTGCGGCATGCAGCCAGAGTGCTGCAGCCCCACTGTGGGGGGTAAGCCACGGGTATCGGAGGGCCCGAGGCCGATATGGGTGGTGGAAGTCAGTGGTTCGTGACCGGGCTGACAGTAACGAGCTGCCGGCAGCTAGGGCAGGCAGAGAAAAGAATAAAATGGAAAAAAAAATTATGAATAAGGCTAGAATTATAGCCCTAAGCCTATAATAGGGCTAAAATCAATTTATTCATTTAAATGTAATCATATAATCATAACAGTATAATCCTAGAAACAGCATTCATTGTAGTTTACATTAATTTATTACATTAACCCTATCAAAGAACACAGGACTTCAACTAGGTTGCAAAAGGTCGAATCATAAATAAGGGCTGTAATCAATTTGGTCATTTAGATCCAATAATGTGTATGCTTCAACGATCACTATCCACTTTGTTCCACATCTATTTAGTAAATTAATGCTGTCTCCTCCTCTGATTGGGGGGAGAATATGATCAATGGCCCAAAACCTCACTCCCTCAAGATTACTGTCGCGCTCTTCAAAAAAATGTTCTCCCAATGCAGTCTCGCAATTAGCATTTATATTTGCCCTTATATGTTCCTGAATATGTTTCTTCAGTGGTCAAATAGTCCTTTCAACATAAAGCAATTTGCAGTCACTCCAGGTTGCATATATAGTAAATGAACTTTTACACTACAAATATTTCTTCAGAGCAAATTTCTGACCTGTTCTTGGGTGAATGAAATTCTCCCCCGTGGCCACGTATTCACAGACATTCCAGGACCTACATCTAGAAAAGCCATTATGTACTGATATCGGCATTTTCACAGCCTCTGGATTAGTGAAATGACTGGAAGTCACAAAGTCATGCAGATTTGGGCCCCTTCGATATGATGTCATAAGTACTTTATCAAGATTTAAACTTATTTTTTTCATCAGTCTGTAACTCAAACCACCTATTTCTTATGATGTTTTGAATTTCATTTGATCGTGAATTAAAATTAGTAACAAAAATAAGCCTGTTGTTTATTGTCTGTGTTGATTTTTCTGGCTTCTCCGTTAGCAGACTCCTTCTCTCTAAAATCCCTAATTTTCCTCAGGACATCATAGACTATCTGGGCAGTGAACTCCCTCTCTTTGAAGTGTTGTGTTAATAATGATGCTTCCCTTTCAAAATCACTATCTAATGTACAGTTACGAAGCAACCAAAGGAATTGGCCAATGGGAATACTCTAGACTAGTGACCTTGGATGATAGCTTTCTGATCGAAGTACAGTATTTCCTGATATTGGGTTTCTGTAAACAGTAGTGATATCGGTTATCTGCAACACATAAATTCCCATCCAAAAACTCAACCTGACAGCCAGAAGCTGTGCTGAAGATGGCTGCTTGATTCTTCGTCTCCCTGGATTCATCTAATATCATCATCCATCCTACAGATTCCAGACTTCCTACCTTCACCAACATCTGAGATCTTACTATATGTACATCGCAGAACAGCTCTGGTACAGTATTTTTATTGCCTCATAATTACTGAACGAGTTATCTACAGCTTTTCAATTTTTCTATTAAGGCCTACAATAATGGCAGACCAATCTCCACATAACAGTTCTCTTAATAGAGTGGAGGCAATGTTTCAGCAACTAATAAGTGAAATCAATGTATTAAAAATTGCATCTCAACAAAATATCAATAATATGCAGGCACTTGATCAAAAAATCAGCGCTACTGATGTTAAAGCATCTCAAAATGAAGATTCCATTAACACATTACAGGCTACCATCAGGGAGCAGGACAGAGTTATTAGGAACCTTCAGGACAAAATAGATGATATTGAAAATAGAAACAGACGTAACAACCTTAGATTTCTCAGATTTCCTGAAGGTGTTGAACTAGGAGACACCAGTGCTCTTCTAACTCATGTACTTCCTTCTTTGCTTAAATTACCAGCCGGCCAAGACCTAATCATCGAGAGATCTCACCGCACCTTAAATCCGAGGCCTGGACCCGACCAGAAACCCAGGCCCATCATTGCCAGATTTCTAAACCACGCAAATACTGAACTGATTCTTCAAAAAGCGAGGCAATTAGGTGCACTTACTTGGCAAGAAAACATAATCCTAATTTTCAGAGACTATTCTAAAGAATTATCTAACAAACGAAAAGCTTACAACCCCATTAAAACAATCCTTCATCAGCGTGGTATTAAGTTTGCACTGCGTTACCCTGCAACAATGCGTCTTTTTTTGAATGATTCTACCAGAGATTTCAGTACCCCAGAATCTCTCTCTGAATTTCTGAATTGGACACAGCCTGCACTTACATTGCCTTGATATGCTAATGCAGCTCGTTCCTACTCCAGCACAAGCACTTCGCAATTACAATGACTTGCCCTTCCTGATGAAACTGTCCTTCAGGTGCCTGAGAAATCTGCAGCCATCATATCTGCCACTGTAGTTCCTGCCAGAAGCTCCATGCATACAAGAAAAAAAGCATCTGGTTCTTCTCTAAATAATAATACCTGCTGTTTAAATAATATTTCCACCTCTCCAGCTTCCATGTGGAACGTCACATCAGTTTTCTACTCCTCTTACCTTGTCTAACAAATTCTCCCCACTCCAAGAAGATCTGCTCCAAGAAGATCTGCACTCATCTATGGAGGATCTAAGACAGACTGTATCCAACCCTTTACTCAAGACCAGAAGAAGCTCTCAATGGTAATGACTCTCCGATTCTTCCTGGGCTGATCTTTTGTCCAGCTCTCCTTTAAATCATCTGAACCACCCAAATGAAAAGGAGAAGAAAATTGAAGAGCAAGGCTACCTGAGGCTTTTCCACTAAAAAAAAAAAAAATTTGTAATAAATACAATGGCCCATAATTAGATGTAATATAGCAGTTTCTCACCAGAATCCCCCCTCTTCACACCACCTCACTCGATTCCTTCGGTACATTTACTGCAAAGTGCAGTCTCTATCACACCCAACAGGTTTGGAGCACTTAAATGCAGTAAATCACTATCGCTGCTGAGAAGCCTGTATCTGTCTGTGGGAGGTGAGCCAATTGACACTGACCATGCGGGAGTTACTCTCAATGTTTTCAATGGAAAAAAAAAATAAATGAGAGAAAGAATAAATATTACAATGTTTGTAAGATCTCTTCTAATTAATCCTTGTGTGGTGCCAGACATTAGTATATATAATTGCTATTTACACTCTAATTTTTCATAAGCTTTGGCGCCACCATGTGGTCAGACGCATAAATTCAAATATAGAGTTCTGTATTTCATATCAGTGTGCCTTTAACCCCTACTATTATAGCATTTTTCCACATAAATCCTATCATTTGGAGTGTGGAGGATGATTAGACAAATACTCTAAAATCATTTACTTATTTAGTATTTATTTTGCATCACTTCTGGTATGTAGTGCATCAGATGCATTCCCATTATATTTCACAGATTTTGCACCAAAGTATGCTTCCAATTGTATTTCTATACATTGAGTTTTTCCTCCTTTTCACATTATTCTTCATCCCATTTTCTTCCAAATCATTGGAACTTATAAAAATGATTTCACAATATACTGATGCACTATGAACTTATAGTATATACTGCATTCCCTAACCTAGCTTATGTGGATTAATACACATCGGGCATCCTTTTATCTGGCTCACACTGTTTCAGCATTATCTGCCATCATGTTGGTATACTTTATTTAATATTGGACTTATTGCTAGGTCCAAGCTAATTCATTATGTTTTGAATTTAACACTATTACATAATTATCCTTTTTTATTTGGTAGAATGATGTTTTGTTTTTTTCCAGGGTAATGCTTTAATTACCTCAGCACAAATCTCAATTACACTTCATTAACATATTGTTATATAAAGTTTAGTATCTTAAGATCATAGGGTAAACCGTATCTTGAGATTCACTAATTACTCTACACGCCTAGTAGTGTAGAGTGAGAGTCCTGGTATATTTACCGACTCTTATTGCTCTGCATTTCATAAAAGTTTCAAATTAATATTCTTGTTACTGAGTTTATATGAACGTTTGTCGGTTCTAATGTTTAATTACTTGATATTCCTATCTCTATACTCTCCCTCTGTGAGACAAAATGAATACAAATACTCAATCATCTCGAACCCATACAAGTTAAGGGCCCTGCATACATTTATTTATTATATATATTTACTTTTTGAATCTGTGACATCCTCCAAATTAATGGTATTGAGTCCCTCATTCCTATTTGTAACTAATTACCTTATATCCTAGTATCATGAGTGATCTAATCTTACATTCATGGAATGTCAAGGGACTCAACTCACCTTGTAAACGTAAGTAAGTACTTACCTATCTTAAAAAGCATAAAACACATATTGCTTTCTTACAAGAAACTAAACTTTTAGCAGAGGATGTCGACAGACTTAAAAGGGACTAGGTCGGTCAAGTATATGCGTCATCTTCTCCATCCAAAAACATGGGTTGCTATCTTAATACATAAACCTCTTAATTGGCCCCCATAAAAATCATTAGAGACCGGATGGTAGGTGGATTATAACCCTATTAAACACCACAGCAGGTCCGCTTATGTTTGTGAATGTATATGCACCCAACTTTGATTCACCATTTTCTTCCATAATCTATCCCAACAAATTATGATTAATAATAAAAATAATTCACCTATTCTTATTGGTGGTGACTTTAACTTAGCACTACAAGCATATTTAGACAGAGTAACTCATCACATGATTACCCACCCCATTAGTATTAATGCTCTATCAATGCTTATGAAGGATTTAGGTCTCTCTGACATTTGGAGACTACATCATCCCAGACATCGAGATTACACCTTTTATTCCTCTTTACATAAATCATATAGTAGGACTGATTATTGGTTCTTTTCTCCCATCATTTGGAAAAATTATTGAAACATTGATTCTCCCTATTGTTATATCTGATCATTCCCCTATCAGTTTGCATTTACTCTGGGGTCCACCTTCTTCTAAATCCCAATCTTGGCATTTAGACCCACTTTTACTCAGAGACCCTGAATTCACTCCTTGGATTAAAACCCAGATTCAAGATTTTCTTTCTATTAACGATACTCCAGATATACAAACATACATACATAGACAGTGTCGGCAGATAAGGGCCTATGGCCCACCCAGTCTGCCCATTTAAGTTTGTAAGTTCAGTTTATGTTTTCCAGGAAGTCTGTTGCCCCTTACCTCTGACCTCCAGAATTCCTTTATGTCTATCCCATGCATTCTTAAATCCGTGATTGTTTCAGCCCCACCACTTCCTCTGTCAGGGTGTTCCACTTGTCCACCACCCGCTCTGTGAAGAAATTCTTCCTCACGCTTCCTCTGAACGTCCTCCCTCAACTTCATCCCATGCCCTCTAGTCCTGAGCATCTTTTCGCTTAAAATAGTGCATTCCTGCACCCTGTTTCTCCCTGTAAGATACTTGTATGTCTCATCATATCCCCTCTCCCTCCTCTCTCCAGGGAGTACATGTTCAGTGCCTTCAACCTGTCCTCATGGGACTTGTGATGCAATCCATGCACCATCTTTGTTGCCCTCCTCTGGACCTTCTCTACCCTGTCTATGTCCTTACGTAGGTAAGGTCTCCAGAACTGCACAGTGTACTCCAGGTGCAGCCTCACTAGTGTCTTGTGTAGTGGAATTATGACCTCCCTTTTCCTGCTGGTGATGCCCCTGCCTATGCATCCCAGCATCCTAGTTGCTTTACCTGCTGCCTTGTCACACTGTTTCCCTGCCTTGAGGTCATCAGAGATGATAACTCCAAGATCCCTTTCCTGCTTGGTGCATGCTATATCCTCACCCCCAACTGATATATTGTGCCAGGGTTTTTATGCCTCATATGCATTATCTTGCACTTCCTTGCATTGAATTTCCAACTGCCAAACCCCTGACCATTCTTCAGGTTCTGCAGGTCCCTTCTCATTCTGTCTACACCCTCTGGTGTGTCTACTCTGTTACGAGCTTTGTGTCATCAGCGAACAGTGAAATTCTGCCTTCTAGGTCCCATGAATGTCACTGATGAAGATATTGAATAGTACCGGTCCCAGCACTGGATCCCTGTGGTACCCCACTGGTCACTCTTCCCTCTGTGGAGTGACAGCCATTTACCACCACCCACTGTGTCCTGCTGCCCAGCCAGTTACCTACCCACCGTACTACTGTCCTGCCCACACCCATATTCCCCAGTTTGTGCAATAGTCTTCTATGTGGCACAGTGTCAAAGGCCTTGCTGAAGTCCAGATAGGCCATGTCCACTGCCCTCCTGATCCACCTCCTAGTCACCAAGTCAAAAATTCAATGAGGTTGGTCTGACATGACCTTCCCCTGGTGAAACCATGCTGCCTTGGTATGTATCAAGGTACTATCTGGGAAGCATTAAAAGCCACTATTAGAGGTAAAATTATTAGTTATGCAGCGTATAGAAAGAAATTAAGAGAACAACAATTAGCTAATTTAGAAAAATCCCTTAAAGAAAAAGAACCAATACTATAAATTGAATAAACCCAATCATAATTCACAGCTTCATCTGGAAATTCTACAATTAAGAATTAAAATTAACGAGTTGATATCCAGGAAAGCTGAACTTGCCCTTTAGGATTAAACACGGTTATTGGGAACAAGGGGATAAATGCAGAAAGTTGCTCTCTTACCAGCTAAAAACTCAACAGATGCAGAGACATATAGCAGGTCTAAAAGATCCATCAGGTCAGACACACACAGACAACCTTTCAATCAATCGTATTATGCAATCCTTTTACCATCAACTATACTTGCAACCTAATACTACAAATCCCAACCTAATACAACATTTTCTGGAAAAATTGAATCTACCCCACCTATCCCCTGAGGACAAAGCTGTTCTTGATAAACCAATCACTTTACAGGAAATCCAAACTGCTTTATCATCATTAAAAAGCGGTAAAGCACCCTGGCAGTGATGGGTTCCCTATTGATTTTTATAAAACCCTATCTGACTCTCTTTTGTCCTGTATTAGTCAATGTATTCCAAGAAGCAACTTAATAAAGAAACTCCCATGCACAATGACCGAAGCCATCATAACAGTCTTACCAAAAAGACAAAGACCCTTTACTTCCTTCAAACTATAGACCGATCTCACTTCTTAATACTGATGGAAAAATCTTTGCCAAATTATTAACTCTCCGCTTAGAATATTTAATGACTAAACTCATCCATACTTCTCAATTAGGATTTATCAAAATAGAAACAGTTCGATCATCTTCGCTCATTACTCAATTTAATTCACAAAGCAAAACTCTTAAAACCCCTGCAGCTGCAATGGCCATTGACTTTGAAAGCATTTGACTCTCTCAATTGGGAATATCTATATCAGGTACATCTCATTTTGCTTTACAAATCATTTCTGTGCTTGGATTCAATTACTGTATACCTCCCTTCAGCTCGAGTTCTCACAAACTCTATTTTGTCCCTCCTTTACTTAGCAAGAGGCACCAGACAAGGATGCCTTTATCGCCTTCTTCATTGTTTATACTTCGCCATGGAACCTCTTTCTGTGTCCCTATGTCAATCCGTACAATTAAAGGCATTACTATTGGTAACTCTCACTAAACTTCACTCTCATATGCAGATGATCTCTTATTTTACTTGAAAACCTCGAAAGTTCTGGGCAACTCTTAGTTAAACTACTGAATGACTTCACCTCCCACTCGGACTAGCTCTAAACCTTAACAAATCCAAAACGCTTACCACTGAATACCCATTTTGTAGTCCCCTCATGAACAACTCATTAGGCTTTCGTTGGGCCCCCAGGTATATCTTATCTTGGCATTGGATCACCCCTATTGAATAAATTATGGGATGCTAATCTTTCCCTCTGTTAACCAGTATCCAAACAACACTTGATAGATGGAAGCTACTTAAACTTTCTTTTAATGGTAAAATTTCTGCCATTAAAATGTCAATAACTCCTAAAATATTATACCTATTTTCCAATATCCCTTTGATACTTCCCTCTAGTTTTCTTACCAAAATAGACAAAATTATCGGCAGCTTCATTTGGGAAGGCACACTACCTAGATTTAGTCATAATAAACTTAGATCCCATTGGTCAAAAGGTGGCTTTGGCCTTCCTTGGTTCCAAGCCTACTTATGGGCTTTCTGTACATCTCAAACAATTAAATGGTTTAACAAACCCAACATCCAGTCTCCATTATGGGTCAATATGGAAACATCCTTATGTCCTGGTAATGTGGCAACTTCTTTCCTTTATAACACCCTTACCTCTTCTTTAAAGTCTCACCCTACCATAGCTGCTTTTATATTCTATTGGAAAATCATTCACAAGCATATTAAATCTAACTCAAACCTCCTTAGTTGACACCTCTATCTGGGTAATCTATATATCTTTGGATAATCACCCCATTTTTGTCGTATCTGGAAAATAAGGGTATTCTCTTTGCAGGATATACTTGAACCCAAGTCATTAAAGTTAAAATCTTACATCTACCTACTGAGGCATATGGAATCTTCCCATCAGGATTTTTGGAAATATCTACAGCTTCGTACCACCTGCAACTCTTACCTCACACCTTCTCTATCAATTCTCAGTATGATAAGTACATCTCTAAATGGATAAAAACAACATCCAATTTAAATAGCACTGTTTACAAAGATATTTGTGATATCCTTCCTGACTACTCTGTCAATGCTAAAACAGATGGAGTACTTTCTACAATATAATATCACCAATGCACAATGGTCCAGATGTTGGCTCTCCTGTCACAAATCTTTTAATGATAAACGAGTTCCCTCATTCAAACCAAGATCCTTCATTTGTGGTACAGAACTCCTGTTGTATTACAAAAATGGGTTTATTGAACAATAACAATTGCTGCGTGCCAGTTCCCCAATGGGATTTATTGTATATCTTATGGCACTGTCCCCATACAAAAATATTTGGCACTGTGCTCACAGATTTGCAATGAAAGTGGTAGGTCAACCTTTACACTAGACCCTAAACATTGCATTCTTGGTATTTTTAATCACCGCTCTTATAAATGTCATATTCTGCAGAGCAGATGGTTAAATATACTCTTCCTTCAGTTAAACGCACAATCCTTATGCATTGAGATCCAACATAATCCCTACCTTCCTGGTATCATTAACCAACTATTGTAATATGCCTCTCTGGACCGTATGAGACATATATCTTGTCTGACCACTCATGTTATATAACAATTGTTGGCAGGGCTTTTTAATTTTTGAATCAACTAAATCTTCCAACACCAATGTATGGACTTAATATATATGATTTTCCTTTACTGATACATCATTGTAGTCTTGCTTTTTTCCCTTTTTTATAGTTTCTCTCTTCTTAACTTTTTTATGTATCTTTTCTTTCCTATACTCTGTTCTCAATCACTTTTTATTACTCCACAATCCTTTTACTTGAATGTACTTTTTTCCTTTTGCAGCATCATATATAATTATGAACATTTTAATATAAACCGTATCTAATCATACTATCCGCTTTAAGTTCACTACAAATGTCAAGTATATGCTAATTACATGACCTGTATTGTTTACCATATTTTAAACCAAAAGCTCGTTGTATTATTGTAGCAATGTTCTTATTATATGCTGCCTCAATTTCTTTAAAAAAAAAATCCTCACATTGTATTGTACTGTAAGAGGTTTGTCTGTATATCTTATGAAAAATTAATAAAAAAGTTTAACTGCAAAAACTCAACCTTAATTGGATCTGTTGTATAAGTGCACCCTGTCTTCAGGTCATTTTCGTTTACCCAGCTAGAGGAAGTCCTCTACAGAAATCACGGCACAAATGAAGTATCATCAATAAAGCAATACTATTTAATTATGTGTCTGAAGTAGGGGTTTGAGCCAGATAATATAATATGTTTCTCCATCATGCCAGAAACAAATATTGAGACTGATGTGCATTCACTTGCTGTGTTTTTTGTAAGTACTGTTTTTTTGTGAACAGCACTCCAGGAACTACTGTGTCACCAGTAAAGGTTCAATTTCCAGAAATTCTGTCATCACACACAAGAAGTTTTGATTGTTTGGCATGAGGACTAGTGAGTCAAAGATGGCAAAAATGTGTAACCCAAATGAGGATGGAGAATCTACAGATATCTCTGAGAATGAAGGGGATGAGGAACAAGGTTTCTTCTGTGTGACGGACGCTGTGGAAAGTGCAAGATGAAAGCATATTTAGGACAGACTTTGTGCTCCAGGCACAGGTGGTTCTATGTTATAATGGTGAGCACTGAATGGCAACCCATGTTATTATGATGTCAGGGCGGTGAAAACAATTTACCACCTGACATCCTCATGCAGATGTAAGAATCCGGCACCGGGACTTGGTTCTTTTGCTTTCTGTGGGGCTGTGTAAATTCCCCATCCCCTACTAAAAGATTCTCAACCCAGGGGTGGTGCAAGTCAGTGGGGTAAAAGCAAAAACACAAGTTTCGGGGCCAAGGGCAATTAAAAATGGCAGTATGCGGACTCAGACCAACCCGACACCCTCATGCACTGCAAGTGGAGGCCAACCCTCAATGTCAGCTGTAGCTCAGCAGCTGACTGTGCAGCACCACCCCTACATCCCCTCTGCCCCCTCCCAACCCACGATCGCCGTGCTTGCACCCCCATGCGTGCATGTACATATAGCGACATCCTGTTGCTGCAGTCGCTCATGACACCACATCTGGTCACCCTATCCCCCATCACCATTTGGCCTTTTGCCCACATTGTTTCGCCATTTTGGATGGTGCCTTAATTCAGACGCCCACCTCACATGCTACCACACAGGTACAGGTAACAAGAAAGCTGCAGCTGTTGCATTTGAAATTAACACTACTCTGTGGGACTTATTTTTCAAACTAGAAGAATGTAATAAACATGAGGTTAATGTGTGGTTCATATAATAACACTGGAGAAATACAAACAAGATGGAAGGGTGCTGACAGGTCTCAGGGTATCCAAAATGCCTGCTTCAGGTGTTCTGGATGATGATCTTATGATACATTGGGAAAATTCTTTTGAGACCTGTTCATGAACTTTGATCCAAACTCTGATAGGACAAGACACCCGAAATCATAAGAAAGTGGAAGCGGAATTAACAAACCTTAAAACTGAACTAGAACCAAATTGTATTGATACTGAATTTAAGGACCTTGGATGTACAACTCAGAAAGAAATTCTGTAAAGCTGGAAAATCGGCTGGAACTCACGTAAAAAAAAATCAAAGCTGGAAAGAGACTGAAGAGATTGCGCAGCAGGGCCATATATTTAACTGGAAGAATGCAGTCTGACCACGTGACGCAGGCAGACCATGTACTCTGTGGCTAGTCACAGCAAGGCAAAGGGAAAAGAACAATAGAAACAAACAAGTGTTTTTTTCAGAGTGAGATGTCAAACCAACATAGAGACAGAGAATACATAGATACCAGGACCATCAACACTTGTCACAAACTGAGGAAGAGGCATGGGAAAATGTGGAGCAGTAAAAAAAACAGATGGCCACAAGAGCGAACTCTGGAGCTCAAGCAGAATGCAACAGTAAGTGAAGTACACCAAATTATAAATATCTCTATTTATTGACTGAGCCCCAAACCAAGGTACTGTTGAAAGGTCTTTCATTTGTGCCTACGAATGGTATAAATGCTTTTGATTTGGAAGTGAATTTATTCAAACTTGTAAGAAAAATGGACCTTAAAGTATGCTTTGGTGAACAATCTTTGGGACATACAAACTTTGAAACAAATGCAGCTCTGATAGAAGGGGACTTTGAGGTTACTCAGAATGCAGATGCTAACTTGGATACTGAATACTGTATTGATAATGAGTTTGAAGTGCTTTGTGAATTTGGTTGGAGGGAGGTGAATGCAGCACAAGGTGAGATTGGACATCATGAAGACATTGATTTTCTAATTGAGCAAATTGAGTTTAATGAGGTAAATGATCAAAGGGCTAACACAGGTCTTAAAACTAAAAGTAAATTCTGTGTACGAAGACCAAGAAATCATTTTATAAAAGTGATCTACCTAATCCAGCCTGCTCACCAACCCAGGGCTTCCAGAAGCTCCTCCAAGGCCTCTCTCCTTATCCCCCATAGTAGGACATCCCTGTGCCAAAGAGACTTCTTTCACAGGGCTCCTCTATGGATGAATGACCTTCTCACTACTATCTCCCTTGAACCTAAGCTAGGCTCCTTTAAGTCTGACCTCAGGAAGCTGCTCCTTGTGAACTTGGTCTGTGACTGCACCTAGCTTTCTCGCCTCCTCTCTTGTACAGCACCTTACACCCCTTTTCTTTGCTTCTCTGTCTCTCTTCTCATCCAGATGGTCTGCCTGTGTGACTTACTGTACCAATTTAACTATGATGTTTCTTGTTTTATTGTCTAATTAATTTTTATTACTGTAACACGTGTATCCTCTGATGCTGGGTCTGCTTTTACCCTCACATTGTTAGTACTTTGCTTCTCCTTTTCATGGTTGCTGGAATTCTTTGTTCTGTAATTTATGATGTGGAACCTTTGCAAAGGAGTCTATGACTCAAAGGTTTGTAACTGTGATTGTTCAGTAAATAAATATATAAACACTTGCCCCATTTTTAAACTCATATTCCACATCTAACAACTATTAGTACCTCACCCTATGTATAACCATATATAAAGCTAAGAATACTAAGTAACTAAATCCAACCTTCAAAAAATTATTAACTCCACTCCCCTGTTCCCCTGCTGACTCAGCCAGAGGAATCAGCCAAACACTACATACAGTAGCTGCTGTCCGAAAGACGCTACCACATCTTTGGGGCTATTCTTAAATAGTTAGTTGAGACCACACTAGTTGCTGCTCTGCCACCACAACCTTTGTGTGAGCCCCCACTATTCAGATCTAAATTACCTCCTGGTTAAAATGTTCAGCTGCAATTAAGGCGTCTATGCAAGGTTCTGTACAGAAGGCAGTCCAATCCAATAGTAACACAAATCAGGTGCAGTCACTGAAAAAGTTTTGGCAGTCTCTACTTTTAAATATATTCAGTTCCAAGTGCAGTGGGCACCACTTATATCACCCACACATAATGCAGGCAGCCTGACAGATCAGGCAAAACTGCAAAACCATTTGCCATTTGCTATTCACCCTGTTTAAATGTAGCTGCTTATTGTGAGCCAAGGCTGCCACCCATTGCAGGCAATTAAACAAGCCGATAAAGCACCAAACAAACACTTATTGGGTAGCGACTAGTGGTGATTAACACCTCCATATGGCTTTTCTTGCCGTTGCTTGCTGAAGTGCTTAACTTTTAACATGTGCACATTATCCTTTTAACCACTGTCTCTGTACTCTGCAATGTAGTGCTGATTTGCATTGAGAGTGAAAACACAGTGTCACAGAAGAGAAAAACATTACCTGTCTCTGAGAAGGTTGAGATGCTTAAGTGCATGGATGCTTTACCTAAACTCAACCAGAGAGAGAGAGAGAGAGAGATAGTTAGCCAGGCAGCTGAACATGCTGAAATCCACTGCTTCCAATCTGCAGTGTCAGTGACATAAGGTTCTACAAGAGTGACAAGAAAATGTCAATCCTGATCAGAACAGGAAGTGGGAGGGGAAGGGTTCGGAAGAAGAGGACGCACTCCTCTGTTGGTTTCATGATGCCTGTGAGCATAATACCCTGATCAGTGGACCCTTGCTCACTGAAAAGATGAAGACAATTGCTGAGGCACTTGGTTGGCCTGATTTTAATCTGTCTGAGGGATGGCTCCAACAGTGGAAATCGAGACACAACATACCATTCCGACATGCCCATGGGGAAAAGGGAAATGTAGACATGCAGTCTACACAGCGGTGGTAGACCGAGGTGCTTCCTGGCTTATTGCTGGCTACCCCCTCCCAAAAACATTTTTAACTGTGACAAAACTGTATTGTTTTTCCATTGTATGGGGTTCAGGATTCTGGCCTTTAAAAATAAGCCATCGTGTCACAAAATGGCCAAGGAAAGAATATCTGTCCTTGTTTTTTTATTGTTGTTCAAATATACTAAAGGAACGATTGGGGGTGTACTTGGAGGAGGTGGGAGGTCTGGATAGTCAGCAACATGGGTTTGTGCCAGGTAGATCATGCCAAACCAACCTTGTGGAGTTCTATGAATGGGTAAAATCAGAACTGGACAGGGGTAAGCCTGTGGATGTATTATTCTTGGACTTCCAGCAAAGGCGTTTGACTCTGTCCCCACAATGGTCTGGTGGAGAAACTGATGGGGTTAGGAAGTAGGCCCTTTGATGGTCAGATGGATTGAAAACTGGCTAGGCTGGATGCACTCAGAGAGTAGTGGTCTGTGGGGAGCTCTCGAACCCTAGAGAGGGTTGGTAGTGGGGCACCATAAGGGTTTTGGTCCTGTATCCATCCTGTTTAATGCATGCATATCGGATATCAGGGAGGGTATAGGTGTGAAATGAGTCTCTTCGCGGATGACTCCAAGATGGGAGCAGTAGTTGAGGGAGAAGAGGGAGGGTGGCCTCAAGGGGACCTGACACCCTGAAAGCTGGGCTCACATGAAATTACTAATATCACCAAGTGCAAGGTGTTGTATCTTTGGTCGGGAAACCCTAAACACAGGTACACACTGGGAGGGCAGGTGCTGGAGGCCTCAATAGGGAAAAAGACCTAGGGGTCATGGTGGATATGTATGAATAACTCTGAGCAGTGCAGGAGAGCAGCTAGCAAGGCAAACAGGATGTTGGGATGCATCGTGAGGGTCATCTCTCTAGGAGCAGGAAGTGATTCTGCCACTGTACAATGGACTGGTTAGACCACACCTTGAGTACTGTGTACATACTGAGACCACATTTGAAGAGGACATAGCCCTGGAGAGGGTACAGAGGAGGCAACAAAGATGATAATGAGGCTAGATTTGACTTATGAGGACAGACTTGAGGAGCTCATTGCTTTCATTGGAGGAGAGGAGAGACAGGGGGACATGATTGAGGTCTTCAAGTACCTCAAGGGAATAAATAGGGTAAACATGAGGATCTTTAGACTAAAGCAGGGAGGTATCACCAGAGGGCATGGTTTGAAGTTGGAAGGTGGAAGGGTGAGGGGAAGGAGGAAGGTTTTCACCGAGAGGGTGGGACCCTTGGAATGCACTGCCTGGTGAGCTGGTTCAGAGATCCACCGTGGAGGGCTTCAAGAGAGGGGTGGGACAGACACAGAAAGTGGATGTATCAGATGATAGCCTGTCCCGGGGTGGGGATGGATGATAGGGGTTTCTAAGAGAACAAAGGGATGGGAGGGTCTCAGCACCCAACTAAGGATCTAGGTTCGAGCAGACTCGATAGACCGTAAGGCCTAATCTGCTGGCAAATAGTATGTTAGTATAACAGTGCAGCACTTGTTCAATGATTAGTTAGTATTTAAATTGTGTTTCTGATGTTCTTACACACAACCTTATCCTTATCCATCTACTGTTACCTCCCAATCCCTTGCACCAGAGTCTTGCTCAAACAGACATACACTTAGGCTCACACATGCACCATAACCACTTTCTCAGTAGAAAGAAAAAAAAGAATAAGAAAGTCACGGTTTTGCTTTATTTCAAAACTCTTTGTTAGATGTGTAGGTGCAGTACAACTTTAATTAACAGTAATCACAGAAATAACACCTGAAATTACTATGAAGTTAATGTGGAGCTGCCCCTGATAGACTGTCAGTTGGTCATGGTGTTGCGAGATGGGGGATTAAGTCTAAAAGGGGGCTTGCAACTGCTTTACAAAGTGCTGCAATGCCTCACTACTATCATGTAGCATTCCATCTGTTTCATCTGACAGGATTCATGGAACATCTATCTGTGTGCTATCTTTTGTCTCTTTATCCTTAGTATTATTTGGGAAAATTATTCTCATACTTAACTAGGCTTAGATCATTTATTTTAACAAATGATGAACAGTTCAGTTTCATCATTAAACTTGAAAATAAATTTGATTGTGCTTACGCAACTGGATGAGATGTTGCTTATGTGACTTGACTAATGTTGTGAATATGATTTATGTTGTGGCTTTCCACCTCTCTATCTGTGGGATATACCACCCTATTAGGATATGATGCAAGGAACCCTAGAGGAGGGCCCCCCCATAGGTGCCGCGGTGATGATTCTATCAGCTAAAGGTAGCTTAGGAAGAAGTCCATAGGTAAGAGATGTGCCACTGGAGGAGGAGAAGGAGGGGTGGATGGTGGGGCAAAATTAAATGAATCCTGGGAAGGCTTGGGGTGAGCTACCTAATAAAGCCTGGTGGGGGAGTAATGTAATTGCTCCACCCAATCAAACCTCAGGCTCATAGCCTTCCTATTCTATTGTGCTTATGCAACTGGATGTGATTATGCTTGCGTGACCTGACTTATGTTGTGAATATGATTTATGTTGTGGCTTTCCACCTCTCTATCTGTGGGATATACCATTCTATTAGGGTGCGACGTAGGAACTTAGAGGAGGTTCTCCCCATAGAAAGGCAGTGATGATTCTGTCAGATAAAGGTAGCTTAGGGAAGAAGCCCAAAAAGAACATCCTATTGGGTGTCAAGCATTGAAGAGGCGAGGATGATGAATGAATGCAAACTGACAAGATGATTAAAGCAGACTTCTTAAGGAGAGAGTGGAAAACCAAGGCCACCATCCACCTCCATCCAACAGTGGAACCTAACTAATTAACCTAAGACAGCACATTAACCTAAGAAAGCACTAACGCTAGCTAATATTATGACCATTGGCATGGAAGAGAGGGGAAAAAACCTTTTTAAGGAGGAAACCTCTGGAGATTCAAGGCCTAGGTCACCTTCCTCCAGGCTGATGACATTTGATTTAAGGACATATGTGTTGAAAAGAAGGATTTATTAAAGAGAAGGAAGAGTAGGGAGTATAATGATGGGATAGGGGAAAACCACAAAAGGAAACCACAGATCGAAGAAAGAACATGAGGAAGCAGGGACAAGAGAGGGGTATGCTTGAGTAGGAGATGGGAAGGAGTAGATCCATGTAGAAGTCAGAGGAGCAAGGGTTATTCCATATGCGCTCACGAGAAGATTGAGGATGAGGCAGACTGATGATGATGATCACCACAGGAGTGTAGCAGTCCAACGTGAGAAGACTGAGGAAGTGGAGACAGGAAGGAACTCGAAGATGAACTGAATGATGGCTGAGAGCAGCTAACCAGTTGTTAGCAAAGGGCAACAAACAGCAAGGCATGGCCTTGAGTAGCAGCAGAAACAAATCAAACAATGTAATGAAGGAAGCTCCTTGAAAGGAGGTAGATTCAGAAATGATCTGGAAAGGAACTTGGACAGAAGCAATGGACAATGGATGAAGAGGAGTAATGCCATGAGTGGATTGAATCCCAATTCCCAGGACAAGAAAAGGCAGCTGGCATGACATAAGGAGTCTGGAACCTGAGACTTGCAGCAGGAGGGTCGTGGGTCGCCGAGCAAAATGGACTATGGATGATAAGGAGAGACACCTTGAGTGGATTGAATCCAGATGGCCAAGCAGGGAGAGTATGAATGAGGAAATACAGAACAAAGTCATGCTGCAGGAGGGATGCGGAACCATGATAAGCAAGCCCAAAAGAAATATTCAATGCAGGCCAAGCATGGAATGAATCCCAGATGGCAGGTAGGGAAGGAGAACAGCAGGAGGGCAAGTGGGATGAATGCCAAAAATAAAAAGAACAAAAACACACCAGGAGTGGGTCGAATCCAAGATGGCCGGCATGGGGGGGAGGGTGGAGAGAACTGCAGGATGGTGAAGCAGAGGAGGAGGAGGAGGCCAAATCAAGGTGACAAATACTCTGAGGTTTTTCGGCAGTGAGGCAGGATTTCATAATAATAAAGCTATATTAACAGCCTCAGCAGGAGTTCAGGTGGCTGACCTCAGAGTTATAACTGCAATAAAACTTGAAGACAATGTCCTGAAAACAGGTGTAGCAAGGCAGTGCAATGAAGCTGCAAGAAGAAAGAGAGCATGAATGAGTAGCACAGCTAGGATCAGAGCAAACCTGTGTCAGGTGGAAAGAATGAAGTATGCAATATGGAGCAGCAATGGTTGAGCTGAAACACACAGATAATGATTGCAGGTGCATTGCAGCAGTTTGAGTGAGGTGAGCAACAGTGTAAAAACACAAACACTGGGTACAATAGTATGAGAATTACACAGTAGCAGAGGCTGCAGTTGTGGGTAACTGAAAGCAGTAATATGAGATGCTCTGAAAACAGGTGTAGCAAAGCAGTGCAATGAAGCTGCAAGGAGAATGAGCGCATGAATGAGCAACACAGCTAGGGCACAGTAAACCTATGTCAGGTGAAAAGAATTAAGTATACAACATGGAGCAGCTGTGGTTGACCTGAAACATGCAGATAATGATTGCAGGTGCATTACAGCAGTTTGAGTGAAGTGAGCAACAGTGGAAAAAATGCAAGCAAATGGGTACAATAATAATTGGAGTAAACAGTAGCAGATGCTGCAGTTGCAGGTAACCGAAAGCAGTAGAATGAGCTCTGAGTAGTAGTATGCTAGGAGCTTAGAAATTAAGCCCCAAAAGACAAAACCAAAATACAGCAAAACAGAAAACAGGGAACAAGGCCCCAAAACAAGAGACACAAAACACAGGGAAGCACACAGCTGGAGGAAAGATACAACCTGAAAGTAGGAAAAACAAGCACTGAAGTCCAGCAGAGAGACAGATAGAAACAGTAGGCATGGGGGGTAGGCCCCAGTCAGCTCAGAGAATAGGCCAGCAGAGTCTCCTGCTGTAAAATGAAATGAATCCTGGGAAGGCACAGGGTGAGCTACCTAATAAAGCCTGGTGGGGGAGTGATGTAATTTTTCCACCCAATTGAACCTCAGGCTTATAGTCTTACCACCTTACCATTAATTTTCCATTGCAAGGAGTTGTTTAACCTTTTGAGATAATAAAAAAAAAAAGACAATCAGTGTGTCTGTAGCTCAGTTATGTCCTGGTTCCATACAAAGATTGCAGCACCTTTGGTTCAAATAGTGTCTGTCCCGTATTCTCTCTCTCCCTCTCTCTCTCTCTCTATCTCATTGAACAGCGCACTGATGATAGACATATCATGTCTGACTGTACAGCTCTCACAGCCTGCTCTGAAGTAGGGAAATAGTGAGCTGGTTCTGAAGCATGGCACTCGCCACATTGAAACCACTGCTTGCACAGTGCTGACTTGCTAGCACAACTTGTAAGGATGATTCCAAATACACATTCCCTGATACTTGTACACTTACTCAGTTGTGTGTCTTTTTCTTTCTCAGAGGTCAGCTGCCCTCAACTACACAGGCAAGTGCCTGCACTACTCCTAGTGTCTTGTTCCTTCTCCAGGAAGGCCAGCCACCAACAGCTACACGGACAAGCACCCACACTGCTCTCTGTGACTTACTCCCACCCCGGGGAGGTCAGCCGCACAGATACTGTCCATGTTGGGAGGATTCTCTGACCACTCTATGGAGTCACAGGGAACCAAGTGGCAAAGTGGTGTCCCGTTGTTTGAAGTGTCGACAGGCTATGGGCTGCAAAAAATATATACTTATGTAGGGGACGACAGTGATTAACACATCACGCCCCTAGAAATATAACTCTTTCCAACTTCTATGCTACATGCAGACAGCGTAGTAATTAGGCTGCCAGTGGAAGAAACAATTTTAACACTTTACACTGTTCCATGGCTGCCAGGATGACATTGGTCCTTTTCTGAAAGCAAAATGGCTGCAGGGCTCCTCCACTGCAGTCCTAAAAAGGTTTAAAGACCACAGTGGTTCTCTCCTCCAGTAAGAGAGGCAATCAGGGCCAAATGGAATGCATACAAATAGTTCAGGCAACATAAAGGGGGCAGAAAGAGGGAGGATTACACTCATAAAAGCAAGGAGGCCAGAAAAATAGTGAGGGAGGCCAAGGCAGCAAAAGCAACTAAACCAAACAAAAAGGTTACTGCACCTGGAAATGGAGGTAGTACAGATAAGGGTGTGAAAACCAACCAAACGAGACAACAGGAATACTGCACTCTGGATATGGGAGCCAAATAGGATTGTCAAGACCTGTACAAACTTATTCACCACACACAGCCGTCCACAGTACCCCTGCGCTTTGCTCGGTGGAACTCCACAGAGCAAACTGCAGCTGATAATTTGTTCATTTTTGTCACCACTAAATTACCTTTGGAATTTACACTTGTCTTAGCAATTCTGTTTGGCTCCTTTCCAGGAGTGCGATATTCCTGTTGTCTCGGAGGCAGCAAAAGGCTGCATAGTGTTCATGGGAGTCCAATCAGGAAAGAAAACCATTTTTCCAGCTATATCAACAAAAAGAGAAAGAGAGGAACTGTGAAGAAGTGAGGATGAGGCCTGAGGACAGCGGACAAAAAAAAGCAGAGGCCCTGAATAAATAATTTTGGTTTTGGTATCTATGAGGGAGAATCAGGGCCCAATGCCAGACAGCAGTATCAGAGCTGAGACCAGAGGGGTTCAGAGAACGTGTACCCAGGAGTTCACCACAGACAGAGTTAGGGAGGACCTTTCAGACATCAGATCCTACAAGGCCCCTGACCCTATTGGTTTACACCCTAGGGTGCTCACAGAGTTTGCAGAAGAGCTAACAGAGCCTCTCACACACCTGTTCAATAGGTCACTGGAGTCAGGGGTAGTTACAAGAGTGGAGACAGGGAAGATACAGGTAAATATAGGTGACTTAGCCTTACATCAGTAGTGGGTAAACCTATAGAGACCTTTATCAAGTAAGATCTAGTGGAATACCTCAAAGTAAATCACCTCTATAACTACAAACATGGACTTGTGACGGGCAGGTCATGTCAAACGAACATTATTACTATGACAAAGTGACCAAAGAGCTGGACTGGTGTTGTGTGGTGGACTTGCTTTAGTTTGACTTCAGTAAGGCATTTGACACAGTCCCACATAGACACCTCTTGAAGAAGCAGGAAGACCTTGGGGTAGCAGAACAGACAATAAAGTGGGAACAGAGTTAGCTGACAGACAGATGACAACAAAGGGTGGTAGTAAATGTGGTGAAATCTAACAAGAGGCAGGTCACCAGTGGGGTGCCTCAAGGGTCAGTCCTGGGGCCAGATCTCTTCAATGTATTCATTAGGGTCATCAGCAAGGAATGAATCTGGAGCAGAAGGAACAGATGAAATGGATTTGGGGTAAGAGGGGGCATGGTGAGACGTGCAATGGGCGGGGCCACGGCCACCCTTCTAAGGGGCAGTGCACGAGGGGCTATGGAAGGGCAGGAGCTGGTGAGGAGGCTGGCAAAGGGGTGAGGCCTAAGGGCAATGGAGGAGTTAGGTGGTCATGTTTGGGGACTCTATGATTAGAGGTATATGGTGGGAGGGCAAGGGAAGGTGAACCCAGTCCTGTTGGGGTCAAGAGTATCTCCAGTTTGACTGTTCACAAGGCAAAGCATATGGTTTATTTACTGGCACAGGGTTAAGGAGGCTCACCTGATATCTTGGTACACCTGGGCACGAATTATATCGCAGGAAATAGTGTGTTGGAGATTCAGGCTAGGTTCCATGAACTTGCCAGGGTCTATCAGGCCAACAGCTGCTTGATCTGCTTCTTGGAGATCCTGCTGGTACTGAGGGCCAGCATGGAAAACAAACAGAAAATTTGGGAGGTTATCGAATGGCTCTGGATGTGGGGAGAAGATAGGAGATATGGGGTAGTGAGAGACTGGGGGGGTAATGTGGGAGGACAATGGGCTGAATGCATGAGATAGTCTTCACCTCAGCATGGTGGGAAGGGAAGTACTAAAGCAGAAACTGACAGAGTTTATTCAGGCTAGATGGGGTTTAAACTTGTGAAGGAGGGAGGGGGAATGCAGGGCTGATCCTTGCAGGCCCTGTAATGGAGCAACAAAATGCACACCGAACGCACCAGGTGGGCAAATGCGTGTAAACTCTGATGGTGCTACCAGGAGACAGAGTAAGGGCAGGGGTTGCAGCGTAGTCCTGATAAATGCCAGGAGCTTGGGCAACAAGATGTCAGAGCTCCAGGCAATGTTGATGGATGGGGAAGTGGATGTGGTGGCTGTCACTGAAACTTGGGCCACCCTCGAATATGATTGGGGCCTTCACCTGAGCTGGTATACTGTGCTGAGAAAAGACAGGGAGGGAATCCAAACGTGCAGAATGGAGGAAGCAGTGGGCAGCTTGGAGGCCTTATGGGTCATTTTTCAAACCCCAGGGAGTAAGACCATCAAGTGCAGGATGGTCTACTGACCCCCATGCTAGCGGACAGCATAGAGACTTCCTGGCTGGCTAATATTAAAGACTATTGTGGTCAGCAAGGAGTTGAGGTGGTGATATTAGTGACCTAAACATGCCAGAGACTGATTGGGGAACTGTGATGTCCCCTCTTGCCATGGAACATAGGCTGTTGGATGCAGTCCAGGATGCATTCTTAGTTCAACAAGTTGTTGACCCGATGAAGAATGGTTGCATTCTGAATGTAGTCCTGGCTGACTGCGACCTAGTTCAGGAACTTGAGGTAAGGGATCCCTCAGCTGGAAATGACCATGACATAGTTTGTTTTGTCATGGACCTGGGAGGAGGGAGAGACTACACTAGGACCATGACTGTTGATTTTAGAGGTGCAGACTTCAAGATCATGGGGCATATACTTGAGGGGCACTTGAACAGGATAACTCCAGGCATGGACATGGAGAGTAGGTGGGACATCATCAAAAGAGGGTTACAGAAGGCTACCAGGTCTTGTGTGAAAGTAAGAAGCAAGGGTGGTAGATCAAGGAAGCCATACTTGTTGACCAGAGAGGTCCAGGAGGCAGTAAAGGAAAAGAGAGAAGCTTATTATTGGTACAAGTAATTGTGTGGGGACATGGAAAGGAATGTGTATCTTCATACATCTAGGCAAGTTACCAGGGTGGTGAGGGGGGCCAAGGCCTGGATGGATTAGAGGCTGGTGCAGGGGATCAGAAAGGGGGAAAAGGGATCTTTAGGTATATTAGGGCGGTTGCTTAAAAGGACAGAGCAAAGAACCTTACCAGAGCAAGGAAAGGATTAGACTTTTTTGGCTAGGCAGATTTACTGTGTGTTATTATTTTTATTTATACTCCCAGAGATTGATTACTGTTTATTTACTAACATTTTATTGCTTTATTTTCTCTGATTCAAATTGTTTTGCTGGATATACCTTCTGCTGCATTATTACAAGGTGTGCCTGCAGGTATGTGCTAACAGATTACTGCTGCAAACAGTCCAAATTAGTTTTTGCAATGTATATCTTCTGTTACTGCTTTATTTTCTCTCTAGCAAAGTGTTTCTTACGGTATATCTTCTGTGAAATTATTACAGGTGGTGCTACAGGTTTTACAGTTTATCTATCATTAGGATAAGCTTTCAGGGTTACTGTATTTGTGCTGACTAATTGTTTCTGTTCTTACCTCCTTGTTTCTTTAGTCTGTGGTTCTTCTTTTTGTGGAGAGGGCCCCACCCACCATCCCCAACACATATACCACACACACTCCTTTTATATGGTAGTACAGTCGTGACATTTCCTTGCTTAAGCAGGAAGGGGAAGATCAGTGGGAGTATCCACAGTGACCTCATTTACAGGGCACTAGTAATTTAACTTATTATAACAAGTTATACAAAAACAAACAAACACAACACAAAACAAACTTTTGCTTTCATTTTCTTCCTTCTAATTACTCTGACCAAGGTTATAACCAGCAACTTATCTGGAATGGATATCATTAACTGCAGGTACTCTGAAACACTTTTCAGAAGAGGCAGTTTTACAGATTTAGGACACTGTCCTACATGCTGAGACCACTGGAAACTTAAGGCTCAGCTCAGGCAGCAAGGACAGAGACTGCACACATAAATTTCATATTCAGAGGAAATATATTATAAGATCACACCACCATTTCCGCAACATCCAGCAGAAAGCACCTCGACTGCAGAAGGTAGTTAGGTCTGGGAGATTGGCAGATGGTTGGGAGGGGCAAATCTGGTGCCCCATCCTCGGTCCTTTCAACATTTTACTCTATGAACCATATAAAAACTACAAACGAATTATCTGCCTCTATCTCTGAAATCAAACAAAGGGCAAAGGACACTGCAGAGCAAGGACACTGCAACTAGAGGAGCTAACACAACAAACTTGCCTAAAACAGGAACCAAAACAAAAACAAAAGAAATCAAAAACTTCACAGTCATCAGGAGACTCCATGATTCAGGGAGTTGATACCTATCTCCCGCCTCAGTAATGATCAGATGTCTTCCAAGTACATCAGCATGGAGATACACTGACAGCATTGCTAAAATTATTCAGGAAACAGGAGAAAACGTTGACATCCTAATACACATAGGGACTAATGATCTAGCCAGCCGGTCAGTTGTGGAGACCAAGGAACACCTGACCAGGCTGGGTGACAAACTACAGTATCATCCATTTTGTCCAGCATCACCTTCTCTGAGATCCTGCCAGTCTGGGAGAGGGGGACAGATGGACAGAAGGTCAGAGAATGGGAGATAGAGGAGCTAAACATGTGGCTCAAGGGTTGGTACCAGGAAAAAGGACACAAATTTGTAGGGAACTGGCAACAGTTTTGGGAGTGAAAGTTCTTTAAATTAATGGACTGCATCTGACTAAGGAGGGAGTCAGTGCATTGGGCAGAAGTTTGACATCTTTGCAGAATACCTAAACTAGCAAATGGGGAGAGGGTGCAGCACCCCATACGTCAAATGGAAAGAACACCCCTTCCCTCTCAGCTAGTGGTCAAACCAGAGTTCAGCATGTTTGCAGTTCATTTGCATCACCAGGTAAAGAAAAAGGTCCCACTCCCCATACGGCACACAGAGGAAATGCCAGATATCACCCAACAACTAACACACCGAAATCTAGCCAATGGAAAATCATGTACACGATTGCTCGCAGTCTGGAAAACAAGATCCAAGACCTGCAGGGAATAATAACAGAGGCTAAACTGGACATAGTAACAATTAACAAGATGTGATTTACCAGTAACCACACTTGGGAGACTTCAGTACCTGGCTATGTACTTTTCAGAAGAGACCAAGGTGCAAAAGGGGGGGGCTGTATGTCAATGAAAATATCAAAGCTACAGAAATTCAGAATACACATAAGGGACCAGAAGAATTATGGATCACCCTGGAAACAGGAAATAAGACGACCATAAGACTGGGGTTGTCTACAGACCCCCAGACCAGGGAGAGGACATAGACACATTACTGTTAGAAGATATACAAAAACATGACAGCTAAAGGGAGGTTCTGATAATGGGAGACTTCAACATGCCAGATACAGATTGGTCCAATACCAGCAGGAAATCTGCGAACTAGACACATGGTGGATTCCTGCAGGGGAGGGACTCAAACAACTGGTACAACAACCCACAAGAAGACAAGAGCTATCCTAGATCAAGTACTGACTAACAGGAAAGGATCACAGATTTCACGTAGAAGGTCACCTCAGCAAGTGACCATCAAATGGTATGGTTCAATTAACCAATACAATTAAATCATCCCATTCAAAGCAAAAATATGGAAATTCAGAGGAGCTAACTTTGATAAGATGGCCAACAGAGTTAAGTTAGCCCTGGCAAAAAATACAGGAGAGGGGGTTCAGGCAAAGTGGGCAAGCATTAAGGATGCAATACTTGAAGCACATCCCATTGTGTTATAGAGAAAAGGATGTGCCAAAGAAGAAGGAAACCACCTGGTTCTCAAAAACAGTACAAGAAAAGGGCAGAGCCAAAAGGCTGACCTTTAGGATATATAAGGGAACACAGCAGGATGAAGATCAGGAGGCATACCAAACTTCGCTAAGGGAAGCAGGGAAGGCAGTAAGGCAGGTAAAGGCCCAAATTGAGGAAATGCTAGCACAAACAGTGAAAGAAGGTGACAAGACTTTCTACAGATACATTTGTGAAAGAAGAAAGTCCAGAGGGGCATTGCTAAGATCAAAGGAGATAAGGGGGCATGTGAGGAGAAGGACCACGTAAAAGCATCTATCCAAATAGTACTTCTGCTCATATTTACTTAAGAAAGGAGGCATGGCCACACTCAACACCATAGACACAGGGGGGAGGGAGGTGAGCACTGGTCCTTCACAAAGAGGTCCTACGAAGAACTCGATAAGCTCCAGAGTGGACAAGGGCAATAGGACCTGATGGCTTGCATCCAAGGGTACTAAAGAGTTAAGGTTGGAACTAGCAGAGCCATTATCAAGAACTGTTTAGTGAATTTTTGACCACAGGAGAGGTCCCAAGACTGTGAGAAGATATGTGATCCCACTCCACAAGGTGGTAGCAGGAAGAGGCAGGAGACTACAGACCGTCAGTCTTACCTCAGTAGTGGGCAAGATTATGAGGTACCCTTAAGAAAGGATATGTACAACACCTGGAATCCATAGGTAATAACAGGGCCACGTCAACTCGCTTCCCACAATATGTGCCGCACATTCACTCCCGACAATTCATAACCCGTCAGTTAACTCCTTACTTTACGCTCCATGTATTTCACTCCCAGTACATTCTGGCCACCAGGCTGTTACGTCACACTGCCTGCCTTCTCTCTTTAACCAGAGCCTGCCTGTTCCTGCCATTTATCCAACCCCTTCTATTTCTTATCCTTTATTTTTGTGCTCATCCTGTCTCCCTTTAACAAATCCTACCCCCATGTCACTTCACCTCCTCAGTCTGACTCTCTCTCCTCAGTCCAAGAATTGGACCAACCTTCCTCAATGCAACAACTCTTTTTATGCTACAAGTATCAAATTGTGTTATATTTCATAGGAAAGAGTGGCTACTACGTTGTGCTCAGCTGTCCTACATTTACAACCGAGTGGGTACTTCCTTGAAGTGAGCGCTTATAGAGTAGTAAGTACCTGTTATTGTCAAAATTAGAAAGAGGTGTTCTTGTTACGAGAGTGTAATAATCCAGCCTTTGCAAAATGTTATAGTACAATTTCTTCGACTACATGCAAGCAATATTTTATTCAAAGTGGAACTTTGCATAATATGCTGTTGTTCCAGGAGAATGTTTGTACAGCGCATCTGTGTAGCTGTGAAACAGGTCCACCATATCAGTATGCACGTAACGCGATGAAGCAGTACCATGCATATGTAAAACTTTATTTCATGCTGGTAGAATTACAAAATGACGTTAAATCTGTTGGGTGCGCATATTGAAATCTGTGAGTGCCAGCATTAATGCCTTGTGTAATACTGACCATAACTCAGAATACAGCATCGGGAGTGAGTTGACATTGGGAGTGAGTTGACATCGGTAGTGTATTGTCGGGAGCGAGTTGTCGCGGCGTGTAATGTCGGGAGCGAATTGATGCGCTCCCGGCGCACAGGATCCAAGACAGCATGGGTTTACAAAAGGAAGGTCCTGTCAAACTAATTGCATAGATTTCTTTGACTAGGTAACCAGAGTGGTGGACCAAGGAGGAGCAGTTGATGTCACCTACCTTGACCTCAGCAAAGCTTTCGATACTGTTCCACATAGAAGATTGATTAATAAGCTGGGTAGCATCAGGGTGGGTAAGAAGTTGGTCATCTGGGTGGCAGACTGATTGACGACAGAAAGCAGAGTGGTGGTAAATGGTATATAGTCAGAAGAGATGCAAGTCACAAATGCGGTACCTCAGGGATCAGTCCTGGGGCCAGTCCTCTTCAATATCTTCATCAGTGACATTGCAGATGGACTGAGGTTAAGTTTGCCTGTTTGCAGATGACATCAAGATCTGCAAACAGAGCAGATGATCCAGATGGGGTGGGCAGAATGAGAAGAGATCTGGATAAACTGACAAAATGGTTGGAAGAGTGGCAACTGGGGTTTAATGCAAGGAAGTGCAAGATCATGCACATAGAGAAGAGAAACCCTGAAGCCACCTATAGGCTGGGAGGGGAGTTGCTGGCAGTAACAAGGGAAGAAAGAGCTTTGGGCCTCATTTTCACCGATAACCTGAAATCATCCAAGCAGAACACTAAAGCAATAGGTAAGGCTAGGGGGATGTTAGTGTGTAGTAGTAGGGGTATCACAAGTGGGAAGATGGAGGTAATAATCCCTCTTTACAAGACTCTGGTTAGGCCCCATCTGGAGTATTGTGTGTGCAGTACTGAGCCACACCTTCACAAGGACATTAACCAAATTGAGGCAGTCCAGAGAAGGGCAACTAAAATGGTGTAGGGACTGCATCAGAAAACATATGAGGACAGATTAACGGAGCTCAATATGTATACCCTAGAGCAAAGGCAGAAGAGATGTGATATGATCGAAACATTCAAATACCTTAAGGGCATTAACAAGGTGAAAGAGTCTAACATGTTTCAATTTAAGAAAAATATCAAGACAAGAGGACACAGCATGAGATTAGAGGGAGGCCGATTAAGGGATAATGTGAGGAAGTTCTTTTTCACAGAAAGAGCAGTGGATGTATGAAACGTACTACCTCAGGAAGTGGTGGATATGAATACAGTGCAAGGCTTCAAACAGGCATGGGATAGGCATTAGGGAGCTATACAGATAAGTATGAACAGATAGGCCATTGACAGAGCATAGGCGATGGCACATTTATAAGGTAGTAAAAGAAATGGGCAGACTGGATGGGCCTTGGGGCCTTGCGGTCCTTATCTGCCATCAACTTCTATGTGTCTATGTTTCTATGTTTCTATAAGGAAAGCAGAGGAACAGCTCCCTAGGTTGAAAATGGGGAAGGGGTAGGTGGAGGAGGCAAGGGACCAAGCTAAAGTACTCAAAAAATATTTTGCATCGGTCTTCCCTAGGGAAGAGGAGGAGGAGCCACAGATAAGGGAGACAAGGGGGGAAGATGGGGTGGAAGCCCTGAAAATGGGTGTTACCTCATACCTCTTAGTGTGCTGAGGGAGCGGATCCATGCTGGAGGTGACATGATGGATCAGCAGAGGGGTTGGGGAGCACAGACATAACATCCTATTGGCAGAGAGTGTGGGAGGCCTCAGCTCCTAAAAAGGACAAACTTCCGACTGATGGGATCCATCCAGGGGTGCTGTGGAAATTAGCTGATGTCCTGGTCGCACACCTGGCTACCCTTTTTAATGCATCTCTTCAGTCAGGGAGGGTGCCGAAGGACTGGAGGGAGGCAGTGACACATATTGTGCCCATCCACAAAGGAGGATCGAGGGATGAGCCAGGAAACTACAGGCCAGTCAGTCAGACATCAGTAGTGGACAAACTGATGGAGGCCATATTGAAGGAAAGGTTGGGGGTGTTCTTAACGGAACAGAGATTCCTAGATGATCGCTAGCATGGCTTTCGTCCTCGGCAGATTGTGTCAAACTAACCTTGTGGCGTTCTATGAATAGGTGACATCTGCACTTGGCCAGGGCAGATGGCTTGATGTCATCTTTCTGGACTGCAGCAAGGAGTTTGATTCAGTCCCCCACATTGGTCTGCTGGATAAGTTGGGAAATATGTGGGTGGCGGCTCAGATGGTCAGGTGGAGTGGAAACTGGCTATCTGGTTATACCCAGTGGGTGGTGGTAGGGGATGTAGTCTTGTCCTCCAGGAGGTCATTAGTGGGGTCCCTCAGAGATCAGTATTGGGGCCACTCCCGTTTAATGCCTACATCTCCAATATCAGGGAGGGCATCAGGAGTGGAATGAGTATCTTTGTGGATGACTCTAAGCTGGGTGCGGTGGTGGATGGGGAAGATGGTAGGTTTGCCCTGCAGGGAGATCTGGATGATCTGGTGAGATGTTCAGCCACCTGGAATCTGAGGTTCAGCACCAACAAGTGAAAGGTGGTTCACCTGGGGCAAAGAAACCCGGGTCAGGTGCACACCCTTGGGGGGACAGATTGCAGGTTTCAAGCAGAGAGAACTTGGGGGTGTTGGTAGATACCAGAATGAATAACTCAAAACAATGTAGGAGGGCCACAGTCAGGGCAAATAGAATGCTAGGCTGCATAGCCAAGGGTTTTACCTCAAGAAGTAGGGAGGTGATCATGCCACTGTACAATTGTCTTGTTAGACCGCACCTTGAGTACTGCATGCAGTTTTGGAAACCGCACCTGAGGAATTATATTAACTTCCTGGAGAGGGTTCAGAGGAGGGCAAACAGGATGATCCTGGGTCTGGGAGATATGACTTGAGGCGAGGCTTGAGGAGCTGAAACTGTTCTCACTGGAGGAGAGGAGAGATTGGGGGATATGACTGAGGTCTTCAAGTATCTTAAAGGGGTGAATAAGGTATGCCTTTGGGGGTCCTTCAGAGGAGGGTGGGAGGGGGAACTAGGAGCATGGTTGAAGACTGGAGGGCAGGAGACTTAGGAGAGAAAGAAGGAGGCAATACTTCACTGAGAGGATAGTGGAACCATGGAATGCACTTCCTATGGATCTGGTGGAGGTGTCTGTGGTGGAGGGGTTCAAGAAGGGCTGGGATGGGCACAAAAGGGGGATGCAGAGGAGGACTACTTGTCTGGGGGGGTGAACCCTGGCCTGGGGAAGGGGGGGGTCAAGGAAGGAGTCAGGAGGAAGATTATGGTGCCCATTCAGAGTACTGACTCTTGAGCAGACTCTATAGACCATAGGGTCTACTCTGCTGGCATTTTAATATGTTAGTAACATCACCCTGTTTGCAGATGACACAAAACTCAACAGAACAGTGGATAATACAGAGGGAGTCAAACAACTACAGGAGGACCTTAAGAAGTTGGAAAGAAGGTCAAAAATATGGTAATTAAACTTCAGTGCTAAGAAGTGTAAGGTGACAAACCTAGGTAGGGCCAACCCTAAAGAAGAATATTGGCTAAATGGAGTCCAGCTGAGCTCCTCTGCTGAGGAATGTAATCTGGGAGTCGTCATTAGGGTTGGCCTCAAGCAGTAACGTCAGTGTAATAAGGCTTACAGCAGGGCTAGCAGGGTGTAAGGATGCATTGGTCGGGGGATAGACAGCAGGGACAGGGAGACAATAGTACCACTTTACCGGTCATTAGTGAGGCCTCATCTGGAGTACTGTGTACAATGATGGATGCCTCACCTAAGAAAGAACATTGATAGATTGGGAGTGGTCCAGAGAAGGGCAACATAAATGCTACATGGCCATCAGAAAATCACAGATGAAGATGTAGCATGCACCAAGCAGGAAAGGGATCTTGGGGTTATCATCTCTGATGACCTCAAGGTAGGGAAACAATGTGACAAGGCAGCAGGTAAAGCAAATAGGATGCTGGGATGTATAGGCAGGGGCATCACCAGCAGGAAAAGGAGTCATAATTCCGCTATACAAGACACTAGTGAGGCCCCACCTGGAGTACAGTGTACAGTTCTGGAGACCATACCTACGTAAGGACATAGACAGGGTAGAGAAGTTCAGAGGAGGGCAACAAAGATGGTGCATGGATTGCATCACAAGTCCTATGAAGACAGGTTGAAGGAACTGAACATGTACTCCTGGAGGAGAGGAGGGAGAGGAGGATGATAGAGACATACAAGTATCTTACAGGGAGGAACAGGGTGCAGGAAAACACTATTTTTAAGTGAAAAATATGTTCCAGAACTAGAAGGCATGGGATGAAGTTGGAGGGAGGACGATTCAGAGGAAACATGAGAAAGAATTTCTTCACAGAACGGGTGGTGGACAAGTGGAACACCCTGCCAGAGGAAGTGGTGGGGGCTGAAACAATCACGGGATTTAAGAATGTATGGGATAGACATAAAGGAATTCTGGAAGTCAGGGGTATGGGGCAACAGACTTCTAGGAAAACAAACTAAACTTACAAGCTCAAATGGGCAGACTGGGTGGGCCATAGGCCCTTATCTGCCAACACTGTCTATGTATCTATGTAAGAGAGGCTTGGGCTCTGAAAATTGTACTAACTAGAGACCAGGAGGGACATAGGGGATATGATTAAGACCTTCAAGTTCCTTAAAGGCATCAACAAGGTGCCAGAAGCAGCTTTTTACCAGGAACATCAATTCTGCTACAAGAGGGCATGAGCGGAAATTGAAGGGTGGAGTGTTCAAGAGGAATTTCAGAAAGTATTATTTCTAGCAATGGTGATGGGACCTTGGAATAGATTACCTCCCGTGGTTTTGGTTGCAAAGTCAGTATCAAACTTTAAGCATGGGTGGGACAAGGATTGGGAACAAACACATGGCACAGGCAAGGGTTAGGCTGAAACATAGAAACATAGACTTTGACAGCAGATAAGGACCGCTTGGCCCACCTAGTCTGCCCATTACCCTACCTTCTGGATAAACCGCAGATCCTAGTTAAACTACAGCCTAATTCTTCCTACCCGTCCACCAGAATTGCCTTAGGTCTGTCCCATGTATTCTTGAATTCCCCCACTGTTTTTGACCTCACATCTTCCCCAGGAAGGCTGTTCCATGTGTCCACCACACTCTCTGTGAAAAAATAATTCCTCACAATGCCCCTGAGCCATCCTCCTCTATCTTCAAATTGTGTCCTCTTGTTCTTGCACATCTGTTTTTCTGAAAGTTGCTACACTCTTGGACTTTGTTGATTCCCTTGAGATACTTAGAAGTTTCTATCATGTGACCCCTCTCCCTCTTTTCTTCAAGGTTATACATATTGAGCTCCTTTAGTCTCTCTTTGCATGGCTTCTGTTGCAGACCCTGCACCATTTTAATTGCCTTCCTCCAGAATTCCTCAATCCTGTCTATGTCCTGTGTAGATGGGGTCACCAGAACTGCACACAGTACTCCAGATGGGGTCTCACCAACTGTCTGTACAGACGGATAACAACTAATTGTTTTCTACTGGTGATTCCTGTTCCTATATGCCCCAGTATCACACCAGCCATCCCTACTGCCTTCTCACATTGCTTGCTTATCTTTAGGTCATCTGATATGACTACCCCAAGGTTCCTTTCCATTGTTGTTGTCAGTATCTCATCCCCATTGTGTACTCTTCCCCTGGGTTTTTGTTTCCCAGGTGCATTACTTTGCACTTCTTTGCACTGAATCTAAGCTGCCATACATCTGTCCATTCCTCCAATCTTGCCAAGTCCCTTCTCATACTTTCCACCTCTCCTTGTGTGTCAGCCCTGTTGCAGATCTTTGTGTTGTCTGCAAAGAGGCATACATTTCCTTCTAGTCCCCCCGCAAAGTTACTTATAAAGACATTAAAATGGAACGGACCCAGTACTGACCCTGCAGTACCCTGCTAGTAACCCCCCCTTTTCTTAGAAGTGGACTCTGTTTACTATTACCCTCTGTGTTATGTTGTTCAGCCAATTATTTACCCAGGCAACCACCCTGGGACCCACCCCCAAGCTGACTAATTTGTTTATTAATCTTTTGTGTGGGACTGTGTCAAATGCCTTTCTAAAATATAGGTAGGCCATGTCCACAGCCCCTCGGCTGGGTGTCTACGAGGACAGAACATTGGTGCACAGTAGGTACAAGGATACCTCACTTGGGCAGACTCGATGAACCACAGGTCATCTTCTATGTCTTGTTTTTTTTTCCAATTATTTTTATAGCCCTCAGCCTGGAACTCTCTCAGGCTCCCTACACTCACCAGCTTGCTCTACCTCCCACTGTGTTCCCCGACCATCTTCAAGTTCGTTGTGGTTCTCCGGGTCAGGCAAGTCAACCCAGAGAGACTGCAGGGGGCAGTGGCGGGGAACCAGCATTGGGAGTGTGACAGTGGCACTGGCAGGGACCTTCATCTATCCAGGGCTTGAGAGGTATTTTGTAGTGTTTACATCCCTGAGGTGGGACGTGCAATGCCGCCCAACCCACGACGTGAGTGCTCCCACCCACATCCGGAAGGCAGCCACCTGATGTCTACCACTAGCTTGCTAGTGCGCCTCTGTGTGTAGTAGTGCTGCCCGTCTCCACCAGGGGCCGCTGCCGCACTGGGCTTCCCCTGGATTCCACCCTGAGAGAGGACAGTAGTCCTTCAGATGCTCAATCCTCTCTCTCCCCTGCCAAGTCCTGGTGGTCCGGGCTTGTTCCTGAACCCGGGTCATCGGCGTAGCGTGAGGTGTGGCGTCCAGCACCTCAACCCTCAGCATCACCAGGCCAGCCCATCTTCTATGTTTTTATGTTTCTGTTTCTAATATTCTTTTAGTCTGCCCATAGATGTAGCAGCTTTATTAAGTAAATCGAGTAATCTATTTAACCAAGGAGAACAAATTCAGATTGTAAGCCACCTAATCTTTTGCTTTAAGCAAACAGTAGGAAATAAATTATTAAGATAGCTTATTATGCACAACCAAAAATAAGTTATGCTAGATTCCACCAAACTTGCCAGTGTGTAGCGGCCAAGCTCTGCACATACTATAGCTAAAGATGAGTTCAGAATTTGGAGCAGAGATTTAGAATGTCCGTTGTTGTACTGGTGCCCCATATTTCTGATCTGTACAGTATCATTCAATTAAACAATCAATCAATCAAACTTTATTTAACCAGGCAGTTATGTCATTGAGTAAGCTCATTTTCAAGATGGTCCTAGACACTCAGGACAACATTCAATAATAATGATGGCATAACAAATAATGTATGGCAGACATTAAATGCAGAGTCAGACAAGGTGAAAGTCAATAAAAAATAACGCTTAAAATTGCGGGCAAAGGACACATAGTCAGTTTCGGATATACTGGACTTTAACACGATACAGGGAGAGGATAAGGAGGGAGGGAGGGAGACACAGCAGGGGTTAAGGGGGGTAATGGGGTACATTTTACCTTCCCCTGCCCTTAATGCTGGGAGAAGAGAATTACCTCTGCACTTATAGGTAAAGCTCAAAAGTACTTTGAGAGAAGGCTTGGCTTTAATGAGTTGTGCTTTGATATGAGAAAATCAACTTTCCACTAGCTGTAAATTTGATCCCCAAATAGAGATATTCCTTTACTATCTTTATTTTATCTGTATGTAGGGTTAATTTGCATTTAGGTCTATTAGTTCCCCATACTAAGGCTTTAGTTTTTCTTAGAATGATTTTCAGCTCTCAGGCCTCACATTTAGGCCCTGTCCACACTACACAGCTCTGGCCCAGTAACAGATACAATCTGCTACAGCCAGGGAGTGGTGCAGTGTGTTCACATTGTGGTGGTGTCTGTTATGGGATCAATACCAGCGGCCCACACTAGGGGTGCCGGGTGACCTTTATGGCAGCACCAGTTCCCAGGATGCAGCTCGTGCTGTGCTACAGGCCCTGCAGGGGACCATTACCATGAGTCCACACTTCGCCCGGTAACATTACCGAGGCGTAACCAGTTTCATAACCATTGTTGAAAGCACCTCATATGTAGTTTCAGCAATAATTCTAAACTCCACCTTCTGTAACATTACAGGTGTAAACGCAAACTGTTGCGGTAACGGTTTGGGCACTCTGTAACGTTACAGAGGCGTAGTGTGGGACAGGGCCTTAACTGCTAGTTTACTTCAATGTCTCTGCAGGCCTGAGTTTGTTAATGGTAGCAAAACTATGTCATCATCATGAGTCAGACTAGGGCAGACTAGGAGGGCTGTATGGTCATTATCTGCTGACATATTCTATGTTCTATCATAAGCTAAAATAAAACAAGTGGAGTTATTAATTTTAGGAGCATCAGAAATAGTGATTTCACTAGGCAGGAAAGGATGTCAATATAAATATTAAAGAGGATGGGGGTAAGGAGACATCCCTGCTTAACTCCTCTGGGTGAGTTAAAGTATTACATAATATTCCCTGTATTATTGTATCTGACGGTAGTATTTGTGTTAGAATAAAGCAGATAGATGGCAAATAGAAGACTTGTTGGAAGACCTCCTTGTAATAGGGTTAATCATAATTTTTCTCTTCTGACCAAGTCAAAGGCAGCAGTTATTTTATTTATTTGTTTATTGAAATTTCAGAAAACACCTTTGAGAACAAGCTCATTTCATAGGTTCCACGTCAGATGAACAATACATATTGGGAAAGTATGAGATGGAGAACAACAAAATAAAGAATTATACAAGACATCACAAGAGTGTATAACTAGAGAAGTTCCAATACATGTGGCATTGTACAATGCATGCCATGGTGCATATTTGATTAAAACCTGGAATTCAAAGGGTCATATTAGAGGGGGTGGGGTGTTATGAAACAGTCCTTTACAGGAAAATGAGAACAGAGTCAGCCTATTACCTAATAATCTACAAGGCAAAAGGCCTCATCTGAGATGAGAAGGTATGGGACAAAGCATTTTAAAGTGAGGAAGGGAGCTCAGGAGATATAACAGGGGGGAGAGGGATGGGGAAAAGCCATGGAAGGGTATGGGGAAAGAGAGGGATGGATCAAGAGGAAATGTGAAAGAGAATGATTAGCAACTTACAGCAGTTATTTACATGCTGAGAACAGTTATGCATAAGGTCAGGGTAGCATAAGGTTAGAACAAGTGCTGGTCACAAGAGGGAAGGTTATTGGAAGCAGTCACAACTGGCATCAGCAAATAGCTGTTGCTTAAGTTTAACCTAGAAGGAGCCCAAGGAGGATGCTGAAGTGATGTCATGGAGCAGGGAGTTCATCCATAGCAGGGCAAGGTAGGCAAAAGACCTTAAATTGATGAATAATGCTTATAGTTCTGACTTTCTGATAATGATATATTTTATCAATAAGTGAACGAGACAAAATACATTGGTGCTGATTCTCAAAAGGGTTGGCGCAAGTCATGCCAAAGGTGACTTGCACTAAATGACGTTGCGCCAGGGACCTGTGCCCAATTCTGTATTGGGCAGGCTCCCTGTGGCTATGTTCCATGACTTGTACTAACCCAACTGGTACTCCAAATGGAGGCTCACCTGGTAGTGTAGCAAGACTGTGGCATGGACTCTTGAAGGGCACCTAGTGCCCCCAGCCCGATCCCAAATATGAAGAATGTCAAAGCCCCATAGGGCTATGGTCCCCCCATTTCCTGGTCCCCAGCAATGATAAATGTCAAAGCCCTGCAGGGCTATGGCCCCCCCCATGCCTTGTACCCCTCATTTCCCAATCCCCAATAACATGTCTTACAAAGCCCCATGTGGGCTAGTGGCCCCCATGCCTTGATCCCAATTCCCATTTCACAATCCCTGCACTCTATAAGTGTAACAGATCAGTTTGTGAAAAAATGAAACACATTTCGCAGTCTCTGTGAGCCCTGGTAGGCTAGTGACTCTCCACCCGGCAGTGGCAGACCACCCTGCCCCTCCCCACCCATACCCTGCTGGCGACTTGCACAGCCCACCTCTCACCACCATGGCTATAACCTTATACATTTCTGTCCATTGTTGTTGTCCAGCTTTATCTTTTTTATGTTTCAAATGTTAGATTCTGTTCTCTTTTTATTTAAAGACCTAAAGTTATATCTAGATGGAGTCTTCTTAATGAAGGCAATTTCTTTACTAAGATTTCCTTTGCTTTTCTACAAGAGAAATAAAACCAGTTGCTACTTCTACCGAGGATATGTTGTTTAGTGTAGATTTTTTTCTTTAATGAGCTCCTGAAGATGAGAAAGAAACTGCTAATTCCGAAGGTGAGAGAGTGGTGGGGTCTAATGTGTGCAGATCAGAAAAGGTGTAGAATGATCCTATCAACTGCGTCCCATGTCTATACAATAAGTATGAGTTTTACTCTACCTGTAAACTCTAAGGAGGAAAGAGGACTGTGTTCTAAATTATCTTCTAGGCCATCTTGTTCGGGATTGATTCTTAGTCACATTGACACGTGATCACTTTCTGGGCACATATTTATGTGTAGGGAGGAGAAAAGATGGTAGTTTTCAGGGGCACATAGTACGAAATCAATAATACTCTGACCATGTGGTGAAATATAAGTGATGTTGCCAGATTCATTCCACTGCAATCTGCCATTTTAAATAAGCAGATTATTTTCAATTACTGAATAAGCTTTCTACTATATTCATTTAATTGACAATCCAGACTAGAGCACTTTTCTGAATTTCCTAAGTAAATATGCTTCTGCAGAATCTCCAGAGTATCATAATCTGCAGTTCTGGAGCTGAAATATCCATAAACAGAACCACTCATTCAGGGAATTTAATTTACAAGGCCTCTCTGTCAGTTGATAAATCAGACGAAACATTACTGGTTTGAGTGGCCTGGCATTTTGGTGGAAAATAGATGCTAGCTATAAGTAGGGTCATTAGTGTCCACTTTATTATTAAGAAAATGTCATTTTAATTAATAATATGTGGCTGTAATCATCTAAGTTCTTTGCTTATTTTGATAAAAGTTGTTAAGCCATTGTTAAGTGGCCTTTTGGCCTACTGAATTTATAGGCCTAGATTGCTGAAGAGAATATGGGTTGGATCCCATTAATATTGACTGTTTCTAATGCTCATGACTCTTGAAACATTAATATGACAAATTTATTAATGAAACAATTCCATTCAGGGTCAACTAATTTATGATACATAGACAGTGTCGGCAGATAAGAGCCTATGGTCCACCCAGTCTACCCATTTGAGCTTGTAAGTTCAGTTTATGTTTTCCTAGAAGTCTGTTGTGCCTTACCCCCGACCTCCAGAATTCCTTTATGTCTATCCTATGCATTCTTAAATCTTGTGATTGTTTCAGCCCCCACCACTTCCTCTGACAGGGTGTTCCACTTGTCCACCACCCATTCTGTGAAGAAATTCTTCCTCATGTTTTCTCTGAATCGTCCTCCCTCCAACTTCATCCCATGCCCTCTAGTCCTGGAACATCTTTTTCGCTTAAAAATAGTGTATTTCTGCACCCTGTTCCTCCCTGTGAGATACTTGTATGTTTCTATCATATCCCCTCTCTTCCTCCTCTCCTCCAGGGAGTACATGTTCAGTTCCTTCAACCTGACTTCATAGGACTTGTGATGCAATCCATGCACCATCTTTGTTGCCCTCCTCTGAACCTTCTCTACCCTGTCTATGTCCTTACATAGGTATGGTCTCCAGAACTGTACACTGTACTCCAGGTGGGGCCTCGCTAGTGTCTTGTATAGCGGAATTATGACCTCCCTTTTCCTGCTGGTGATGCCCCTGCCTATACATCCCAGCATCCTATTTGCTTTACCTGCTGCCTTGTCACACTGTTTCCCTACCTTGAGGTCATCAGAGATGATAACCCCAAGATCCCCGTCCTGTTTGGTGCATGCTATATCCTCACTCCCAACTGATATATTGTGCAGGGATTTGTGCCCCCATATGCATTATCTTGCACTTCTTTGCATTGAATTTCAACTGCCAAACCCCTGACCATTCTTCAAGTTTCTGCAGGTTCCTTCTCATTCTCTCTACACCCTCTGGTGTGTCTACTCTGTTACAGAGCGTTTGTGTCATCAGCGAACAGTGAAATTCTGCCTTCTAGGTCCTGCGCAATGTCACTGATGAAGATGTTGAATAGGACCGGTCCCAGCACTGATCCCTGTGGTACCCCACTGGTCACTCTTCCCTCTGTGGAGTGACAGCCATTTACCACCACCCTCTGTCTTCTGCCGCCCAGCCAGTTACCTACCCACCACACTACTGTCCTGCCCACACCCATATTCCCCAGTTTGTGTAATAGTCTTCTAGGTGGCACAGTGTCAAAGGCCTTGCTGAAGTCCAGATAGGCCATGTCCACTGCCATCCCCTGATCCACCTCCCTAGTCACCCAGCCAAAAAATTTAACAAGGTTGGTCTGACATGACCTCCCTCTGGTGAAACCATGCTGCCTTGGGTCCTGTAGTCCATTGACAACCAGATGTTCCACCAATCTCTCCTTCAGTAGTGCTTCCATGATCTTCCCCACTACTGATATGAGGCTGACTGGTCTGTAGTTCCCTGCTTCCTCTTTGTTCCCACTTTTGTATAAGGGGACTACATCTGCTGTCCTCCAGTCTTTGGGTACCTCCCCTGAGATAATCAAGATACAGTATATTCCATATTATTATGTTAGAATCCAATACTTCAGGGTCATGCAGAGCAGTGCTAAAGTTAAATGAAGTATGCAAGTTAGTCAGTCTTGCAAATTAAAGGCACTGGGCAGAATTTTCAAAGCCCTATGAATGATGCAAGGTGCCTGCATCTAACATTCCTGACACAACAGGCAGCTTTTGCCAAGTGCTGAGCCCAGATCTATTTTTCAAAGCAGCCTGCATCAATCAGCAGGCTGCTTGTACCAAAGTGTGCTTGCACCAGCCTTGTGCTGTAACAGTGGCTAAGGCATGGTGTTAGGGGGCTAGTGGCAGATGCAGTTTGCCAGAACCCCAAATTGGTATTTTCAAAGTCCTCTCCAGGGACAAATGGCTAAGTACCATTAGACCAGCAAAGGGCTCACCTAACAGTACTTAGATGGACCCTGGGATGGCTGTCAACTGTGTGCTGCTATGTCACACCCCCCCCAGCCCCGATAAATGTTAAAACCACAGAGTCACATCCCCCAGGCCCTCTGTGCCCATATACAGCATAGTATAATTGTAATTCTTGCTGGTCTAGTGCCCCCTGATCTGCCCCTACACTATAATATGCATAAATAACAGAACACTGGTAAGCTTGTGCCCTCCCCTACCTGGCCTGGTCCCCAGTAAATTGAACAATGACAGCAACAGAAATCCCTGGTGATCTAGTGCCCCACCCACCCTGGCAGGTAGTGACCACTACCCCAATATCCCCATCCAGACCCAAGATTCTGTGGCTGGAACAGCCCTCCACACACCACCATGACCAGCCACCGAATGAATGAACTGATAGCACATGTATTGTATACTGTGAGAAAAAAAGTTGCCTCCTTATCTGTAGAATGCTCTACACAAGCACTGTTTTTTTTTTTAAAACTTTGGTAGCCCGTGACAACTAAAATACACATCTCCCCCATCCAACATGCCATCTCAGCACCCACCACCCTGTACCCCCCAGAAACATAATATTGAAACCAGGGGTGCCCAATCCCCCAGGGTCCTGATCATGACATCCTGCACCCTCCACTACCATGCATGTGTGGTTGTACTTTTTTTTGTAACATATATTTTTATAGTTTACCCCCCGGACCCTCCCTCTCAGCATCTACCACCCTACTCCCCCCAAGAAATGTAACAGTAATACTTATGGATGTACCCTCCCCCAGTGCAGGAATCCCTATTTCTCCTACCCTCCACTACTGTGCATGTGTGTGTTGTTTTTACTTCTCCCTGTCACCTGACTCTCCTTTGAGCACCCATCACCCCACCCCACCCCAGCCCCAGAAATGTAACAGAGACACTTGTGGTGCCCAATCTCCCAGTGTTGCACTCAATATCTTGGTCCTTGTTTTTTTTTTGCTTGTTTTGTTTTAACCTGTAATGAGAAAACCTCCATCAATGTCTTGCACCACTTCTAATCCTCCCACACACACAAAACACTCCCACTCAGCACCCACCCCCACACCCCAAGCCTTTAATTACCCATTGAGGGTTCAATGCCATAATTCTCTCTGCACCATAGATATATCTTGCTCTTCGCTCTTTAAAGTGAGATCATGAACTGAAGAAACAGCTATGCATTTCAATCAGGGTTTTGAACTTAGAGGCATAATTTGGCCATTTTTGCTTATTGTTGGCCAAAATGTTCAACATGCCTTCTTCAGAAAACTACCTAGTAAACAATGCAACTGTTGTTAGGACAATCTGTCGCAAAAGGTGAGTTTGTGGTCCCTGCTCAAAATCACCTTTTGGGTAAGAATTGAACATTTTATCTGCCTGTTCATGAGGTGGGGTCATAAGATGGCTATGTTGAATATCTGGTGTAAAAATATTAAAAAACAACAAAGTTATGAGCCTAAGTTGAATTCTACAAATGTAGCCTCGTAACTTTGATAATTGTCAGTATTTTTATCCCAAACTAACAACATAGCCATATCTGTACAGCACCTCATGAATGTAGTAGCTGACATTTTTCAAAATTGTTTTTTTGTTTTTACATCACAAAAGGTGATTTCATGGTCCCTGTGCAAAGTCACCATTCAGGCAGGAGTTTAACATTTTCTCTGTCTGAGGTGGAGTCATAAGAAGGCTATGTTGAAAATTTGGTGTAAAAATATAAAAAACTCAAAAGTATGAGCCTACACTGAATTTTGCAAAACACATGCTCATATGTATGGTAATATTCAATATTTTTACTCCAAATTTTCAACATAGCCATTTCTTTACAATACCTCATGATTGGGACAATTGTCATATTTCAACTCCTGCCCAAAATGTGTTGTAGTGCCCATAAAGTTGATTCTGCAGTATCTGCGCAAAATCACCTTTATGCCAGGAGTTGAACATTTTCTCTGCTCGTCTTCGTGAGGCAGGGTCATAACAAGGCTATGTTGAAAATTTGGTGTAAAAATGTTAAGAAACAAATTTACAATATTTTTACCCCAAATACCTCAGCTGTACTCTATCAGACATGGCCAGAGTTTGTTTCTGTTTGACATTACCTTTTTTTTTTTCCATTCATTTTTCTTGGATGTAAAAAAAATAATTTCTTGACACCTTCCTTGACCCTTTCACTATACTGTATTTCAGTTCTGTCTCCACCTTAGCCTTCCTTATCACACTGCTTGCTGTTATTAGCTTATCCAGGCAGTCTACCAAGTCCTCATCTCTACAGAAACATAGAGACATAGAAACTGATGGCAGATAAGAATTGCTAGGCCCACCCAGCCTGACTGTTTCCCTACCTGCATCAGCAGTTACTGACCCTAATTGGTCAATTTCTTTACCTTCTCCTTCTTACCTCTAAGGTTCCCTAATGCCTGACCCATGCGTGTTTGAATCCCCCACTGTACTAGCTCTCACCACCTCCTGGGGTATGCTATTCAATGTATCCACCACTCTTTCCACGAAGAAAAACTTCCTTACATTCCTCCTTACCCTGTTCCCCTCCAGTCTCATATCATATCCCCTCATCCTTGTTCATCTCCTACAGTATACTGTAAGGTGGTACTCACTTGCACTTTGTTTATGCCCTTAAGATACCTGAAGGTTTCTAGCATCTCCTCATTCCCACCTCTCTTCCAGTGTATACATATTGGGGTCTTTTAATCTCTCCTCATATGTCTTCTGGTGCAAGCCTTGCACAATCTTAGTTGCCCTTCTCTGAATTGCCTCTGCCCTATCTATGTCCTTATGCAGATGTGGCCTTCAGAATGGTAAACCATACTTCAGATGAGGTTTCACAAGTGTTTTGAACACTGGCATCATAACCTCCCTTCTTCTACTAGTGATACTCCTTCCTATGCACCCCAGCATGTCACTAGTCCTCCTCACAGCATTTGTACACTATTTGGCCACCTTTAAGTCATCTAAGATGATTATCACTAAATCCCTTTCTTCTTTGGTGACCGTCAATAACTCTCACCCAATCATGTAACACTCTGCAAGGTTTCTGCATCCCAGGTGAATGACTCTATACTTCTTTGCATTCAATTTTACTTGTCACACTTGGGACCTTTTTTCCAGCTTTCCTATGTTCCTCATTTACTCAACCCACTCTGGAGTATCTAACCTGTTACATATCTTGGTGTCATTTGAAAATAGGCAAATGTTCCCTTCCAGCCCTTCAGTAATGTCACTGATGAAGACATTAAAAAGGATTGGCCTCCAGGACTGATCCCTCCGGCACCCTACTGGTCACCCCTCTTTCCTCAGATTTGATCCCATTTACAACCACCCTCTACTTCCTGTCCCTCTGCCAGTTTCTAATTAAGTTCCCCACCTTGTATCACGCCCCCAAACTACCCAACTTGTTAACCAGCCTTCTATGTGGAACAGTGTTGAAGACCTTACTGAAATCAAGTTAGGCGACATCCACTGCCCCCCCGAGCCACCTCTTTCTTCATCCTGTTAAAAAAAGACTATCAGCTTTGTTCGATATAACCTTCCTACTGAGAATCCATGCTGTCTTGAATCCTGTGCTCCACCAGATTCCAAGTGTTCCACAATCCTTTCCTTAGGCAGTGCCTCCATAATATTGGCCACTACCGATGTGTGAGTGACCACCCTATAGTTTCCTACTTCTACTCTTCTGAAGAGGGACTACATGCACCCTCCTCCAGTCCTCTGGAACCACCCCTGTATTGATGGACTCACAAAAAAGGGCCATCAGTGATGCTGCTAGCACCACCCATAGTTCCTTTAATATTCTAGGGTTTATAGCATCTGGTCCCATTGCTTTGTCCACCTTTAGTTTTGTGAGTCCCTCTAATACCCTCTCCAGTAAACAGACTGGTGTTCACCCCCCCCCTTGTTTCTGATGCCTAGTTGTGGTTTCTGTCCTGCCTCCTCTTCAGTGAATACTGAACAGAATTATTATTTGGCATTGCCATTTTTTTAGGACTCCCTTCACCCCCTCTTCCTTCCTTCTTAGTCTTACAATCCTTCCTCTGGAGTTCCTTCTTTTGCTGATGTACCTATGGAATGTCTTGTCCCCTTTCTTTACTGTCTGTGCTAATTTTTTCTCAGCTTGTGCCTACTGTAAACAGGCTTCCCTACTTCGATCTATTTATCTAGGTACACCGTCCCATCCTCTTTAATCTGTGCCCCTTATATTTTCTGAAAGCCCACATTTTGGCCCTTACTTTTTCTGCCACCTCCCTTGAGAACCATATTGCTTTATTCCTTCTCTTGCACTTGTTTTTCAGCCTAATTCACTGATTTGTCACCACCACTGTGGCTCCTTGTAAATGTGCCCACTGTTCCTCAACCTCCACTCTTGCTTCCCTTCCCATCAGGACTTCTTTGATCCATTTCCCCATCTTGACAAAGTATACCCTGCTGAAATCCAAAACCCTTACTTTTGTGTGGCTCACTTGTGACATGGTAACTAAATTAAACCCTGACTTCTGTGATTCTGTCTCCATTGGTTAGTATGAGGTCAAAATAATTGCCTTGTCCCTGGTGGGTTCTGACACCAACTATCTGAGGCCTGCCCATTGCAAGGACTCCATGATGTCTCTGCTGCTGGCTGAAGCAGCTGCCGGTCTGGTCCAATCCACATCTGACATATCTGACATATTGAAATCGTCCAGCAGCAGTACCTCTCCATGTGCCCTTCTAAATATCTTGAAGTAAGCTCTTTTTTACTTTATGAAGGTGTCAACCTGATTTGAAAACCAGATCATTTTGCTGAACGTTCACTTATCCCCTTCTGTTTAGACAGTATTTGAAACTTCCTGGACCCCATCACAGACTAAGCACCATTTTCCTTCACCTCCATGGTTGCTCTAAACTTGGCCATGTGCTCCTACTAAATTATCCCCATTCTGATGAAATCAGCCCTGTAGAAGTCTAGGACATGCGTCCTTGTTTCCAGCACTTTTTTCCCCATATCATGGAGAAACCACATTGACTGGTGATCACTATTTTCCAACTACTTAGCCACACTGACGCCTCTCACATGACTGCACATCAGATGTGTCGGGCAAGAAAAGTGGCATGAGAGAGGTTTGGAAATATTGCACCTGGGAAACAGGTACCTCCCCTTCCCCATTGTATACACTTCCCAGGTGCATTACTTTGCGGTTTTTTGCATTGAATCTAAGCTGATGTATTTTTGACCATTCCTCCAATCTTGCCAAGTCCCTTCTCATCCTTTGCAACCCCCACTTGTGTATCAAACCTGTTGCAGATCTTTCTTTGTGTCATCTGCAAAGAGGCATACAGTACTTTTCCTTCTAGCCCCTCTGCAATGTTCCCGATAAAGACATTAAAGGGGACCAGTCCCAGTACTGAACCCTGTGGTACTCCACTAGTAACCCCTTTTCTTCATAGTGTACTCCATTTACTATTACCATCTGGGTCCTGTTTTCCAGCCAGCTTGCTACCCAGGCTACCACTCAGGGACCCACTCCCAGGCTGCCTAACTTATTAATCTTTTGTGTGGGACAGTGTCAAATGCCTTGCTAAAGTCTATGTAGGCCATATCCACAGCCCCTCATTGGTTTACTACTTCATTTACCCAGTCAAATAAATCTGTTCAACTCATCTGACATGACCTTCCTGCTGTGAATCTGTGCTGCCCCCCACTGGCCTCTAGGTGCTGAACAATTCTTTATTTCTTTCAGAAGTGATTCCATCATTTTCCCTACCACTGAGGTCAAGCTAACAAGTCTGTAGTTTCCTGCCTCTGCCTGTGTGAAGAGGAATCACATCCACCCTCCTCCAGTCCTCACATACCACACCGTCCTCCAATGATTTGTTAAAAAAGGGTAGTCAGTGGTGTCACTTGGTCTTTCCTTAGTTCTTTTAGAATTCTGGGATGAATCCAATCAGGCCCCATTGCTTTGTCCACCTTGAGTTTTAGGAGTCCTTTCAGAACCATTTCTTCTGTGAATGGACTAGTATGGACCCCCCCCCCCATCCAGAGTGCTTCTATTGTTTGATTTAGGTACCTCCCTCTTCTTTTTTTGTAAATACTGAGCAAACGTATTGGTTCAGTATCTCTGCTCTTTCACAGTCACCTCTGCCCACCCCTCTCCCCTTTATTAAGCCTCATAGTCCCTCTCTTGGTTTTCCTTCGCTCCCTGATGTACCTATAAAAGATTTTATCCCCCTTTTTAATTGAGTTGGCTATATTTTCCTCAGTTTGGGCCTTTGCTATTCTGACTGTCATCCCTGCTTCCTTCTGCTTTAACTGAAATAGTTCTCATTCTTGCTCCTTCTATGATTCCTCGTGCTTCCTGAATGCTATCTTTTTTCTCCCTAACCTTCCCTGCCACCTCCTTTGAAACTACAGAGGATTTTTACTTTGCTTTGTTTTCTATATTTGCTTCACTCAAAGGCTTGTTGCCCCTGTGATGGCAGTTTTGATTTCCCCCATTGTTCCTCCACCCTTCTTCTTGTGCATTTACTAGTGCATTCCTTACACACACACACACACACATTTTGGCAAAGTCAGCCTTCCTAAAGTCCAGAACCTTTGCTTTTTTGTATGACTTAATTCTACTGCTGTGTTTATCATGAACAATACTGTTTGGTGGTCACTAGTTTCCAGATGACTACTCACTTCTAAATCTGTGATCCTCTCTCCATCTCCATTTGAGAGTACCAGGTGTAAGACTGCTCCCTCCTGAATGAGTTCCAGTACTAGCTGTTTGAGGCATGCCACCTGTAGGCATCAAAAATTACCCCACTCTTGGATGTGGCTGCAGCAAATGTACTCCAGTTAACATCTGGCATATTCAGATCCCCCATCAATGGTATCTCCCCTTTTTCTGCCATTCTAAGGATGCCTTCTATCATTTCCTTATCCATTTCCTCCCCCTGAGATGGAGGTCTATATCCCCATGTGGATTTTGGTGCCATTGCCTGTCTTCAAGTTGACCCACAGTGCCTCATCTACTCCCCGTTTACCCTTTAGTTCTGTTGCTTTGATCCTTTCCCTTATGTAGAGAGCTTTTCCTCCTCCTCTTTTGCTCTCCCTGTCCTCCTTTAGATTGTGCACCCTGGTATGTTTACATCTAAGTCATGTTACTGTGTATACCATGTTTCAGTGATTGCCTCTTCCATCAAGGCCACTAATTCAGGAAGCTTGTTACCCAGACTATGGGCTTTGGTACTCATCCCTTACAGAAATAATTGTATTAACATTTTCATGCTACACACATAAAACTGCCCAAGTGATATGCATGTTGCAAGTATGATTTAAATGTTAAATTGGAACTAATTGCATGCATATGGCATGCTTGCAGCAGGCAAGTATGAAAACCATGATTTTTATGTTAAGTTGGGAAACACTGCATGCAAGTGGCATGCATGCAAAAAAGCAAGTGGTCACTGGTAACTACACATGTAAAAGTTAAGTGATTTGCTCAGGATCACACCATACACAAGTATGAGATTCAGTTCCAGGTCTTCATGCCTCCAAGTTTCCTGGCTTGCAGTTCAGTGCCTTTAACCACTGAAAAATACAGTCTGCACACATATGGCTTGCTTGTACTGCAGTACATACTGTATCTGAATACATCTGCATGCATGTAGCACGGTTGTAGCAAGTATATGCTTTTAAGTTTTCTTCTCTCCCTCATCTCATTTTCACAGTTGAACTATAGCACACATACCAATTGAAACACATGTTTTTCCTACCCCAATACACAAACTTACCCACAAAACCACTTAATTTCTTCTGTCTGGCCTGTACTCCTATTTTTCCTCCATAGTTTTGAATGCTTGCATGCAAACAGACTTTAAGGTGCAAACCCAAATGTAGCAATAACTTCACACACACACACACACACACACACACACACACACACACAGCCAGATCTCCTCTCCCTTTCTCATAATGTGCATGAGAGAGGGGATGTGGAGGTCAGCTTCATTGGGTGGGGTACATAAGCCTGACTATAGTGGGGCTCCAATAGTCTGTGCATACCATACCACTTAACTGTCTGTGAATGCAAGGGGCAGCTCTAGAATGTCTGTAACATCTCAAAAAGGTATAACCTATTTGGTTTGACTGAAACGTGATATGCAAATCAGGAAAAATTTAAATGTATAAGATTCATTTATATATACCCCAGAACAGTGCATTAGATTTGGGCTTAAACCCACCCAGTTACTAATCATTTTTTTTCCTGGCTGAAGTTCACCCCCCAAAAAAGAACTTTGTCACAATATTCCTCCTTATCTTCATTCCATTCAATACCCATCTCCTATGGGTCATGAAGCCACCCAAAGGTGAAGAAACATAAAAAACACATCAATATTTCAGTCCATCCTCCTTTCCCAATCCTTCTGTAAAAATAAATTATTTACTTTTACTTACTTGGCCATATGGCCAGAACCTGCAGCATGACATAGTGTGCCATCAGCCCAGTTTTTAGTCTGCCCCTCCTCTCTCGTTCACCAGAAGCTGGATGCTAGAACCAAACATCAAAGGTCCCCAATGTGGTCCACAGCCAAGTTACCTCATCATGTGAATCCACCCAACATGGGTTTCTTCCTTCTTGCTTGGTTGCTGCTGTGGCTGCTGCCAGACTGTGCTGATCAAGACCTATGAAGGCCACCTACACCACTTTCACCACTGCTGCTAAGCCTAGTATGCTGCAGTGGGGGTCTGTGCTATTTTTTTTTGTAATGTAATCTTAGTAAAGTAGGTAGGTAGCCTGTTCTTGAGTTAGCTTTTAGTTCTCCCTCTGCCCTTTCAGCCACCAGGGAAGATGGAGATTCACTAAGAGTAGAACAACAAACATATATGAACATATGAATGTGCCAGCAGAAACAGATCACCTGCTCTATCTAAGTCTGCACGAGTGAGCACCCAACACCCCTAGTTTGCAGCTGCCCCACCCCCTGCCCTTTATTATCCCACTACCACAACTACCTCACCCTCACTTTCCCCTGTTCCCCATCCCATGCCCTTTTGAAGCTGTTCACAGATTTACATGATACCACCCACTTGGTAGGGCGTTATATTTTGCTACCACCCTGTGAAATAGTGTCTCCTCATTTCTCCCTAAATCTTTCCCCTCTGTTTTAGCCCGTTGCCCCTGGTGACCTCCCCCTTCTTAACTTAAAGACCCCATCTGCCCCATACTTATTGATTCCCCTCAGATACTTGAATATCTCTATCATGTCCCCCATCCCTTCTATCCTCTAGGCTGTACATATTCAGATCTCCCAGCCTACTGTCATAGTCTCACCCCTCCATTCCACATATCATCTTAGTTGCCCTCCTCTGCACCCCCTCCAGTAGCCTGATATCACACTTTAGGTATGGTCTCCAAAACTGCACACAATACTTTAAGTGTGGCCTTACCAGCAGCCTGTAGAGGGGAAATATCACCTCTCTTCACTTGGATGAAAACCCCCTGGCTATGCACCCCAGCATTTTGTTCACTTTTTCAGCCACTCTCCTGCACTGCATAGTGTTGTTCATGGTCCCTGTTATCATTACCCCTAGGTACTTCTCCTCTGCATTGATCCCCAGCTTAACCCCCCCAGCCAGTATTCTCTCCTTGGGTTCTTCACCACAAAGTGCATAACCTTATACTTCTTTGCATTGAACCCCAGCTACCACCTCTCTAACCACTCCTCTAACTTGCGTAGGTCCTCCTGCAGCTGCATCCATCCCTCCCCTCCATTCACCACTGCTCCGATTTTGGTGTTGTCAGTGAACAGACTTAGCTTGCTCACCACCCCATGTGCAATGTCTGATATGAAGAGCACAAACAATACTGGCCCCAACACAGAGCCCTGTGGTACCCCACTCATCACCAGCCTTGGAGTTGGGATCTCCCCTCTCACCACCACCCGTTGCAGCCTGCCACTCAGCCAGCTTATAATCCAGTTCATCATTTTTACCCCTACCCCTATACCAGTTAGCTTCTCCCCTAGCTACCAATAAGGCACTGAACTGAAGGCCTTGCTGAAGTCCAAGTAAAGAACATCCACCACATGACCCTTATCCAGCTCACCTGTCAACCAGACATAATATTGTATGAGGCTGGTTTGACTAGACTTCCCTGAAACAAACCCATGCTACCTCACATCCTGGAGGCCATTAACCTTCAGGTATGACACTAGTCTTTCCTTTATTATCATTTCCATGAGTTTGCATACTACTGAGGTGAGACTTACCTGATGATAATTTCCCAGTTCATCTCTTGGTCTGCTGTTGTGTAATTTTACTACATGTGCCATCCTCCAGTCCAGTGACACACATCCCAACTCCAGTGAGGTACTGTACAGATATGCCAGTGGCTCCACCAACACCTCCACTATCTCCCTCAGCACCCTGGGGTGGATACCATCTGGCCCTGGTGCTTTGTCTACTTTCAAGTGTCCTCAGTCCCTCTGGGACTCTACTTGTCTCAATTCTTCAATCTGTTGCCTTTTCTCCTCCTGTCCCCACCATCCCAGCCCATGCTGGTAGTGGTCCCCCCTTCTTCCATGAACACTGAGCAAAAGTATTCATTCCAGTGCTTCTGCCTGCTCCTCCCCTTTTCCATCCACTCCCCACCCCTTTTATCCTAACTATTGTCTCGTTGCACTTCCTTTTCTCCCTGATGTACAGTATCTGAAAAAGTCCTTCTCCCCCATTAATTCCCCGTGCTAATCTCAGCTCTTCTGGGCCTTTGAGTTCTCTCACTTTCCTAGTCATCTCCCTTGGCCATCTTACATATTGCTCCCTTTCCACTTCCTTCCCTGTCCTCCTAAACCTCTGATGTGCCACTCATTTTCCCCTCACCACCTCCACAACCTTGCTGTTCAACCAGCATGGTTTTCTTGCTCTGTTCCTCTTACTCTGTGCCTTGGTGCAGGCTTCTGTTGCCTCTGTAACCCCCATTTAATAATATCCCATTTATGCTCCACATCCATCTCCTGCCTTATGCCCTCCAATTCCCCTTTCAGTACTTCCTGCATCCTCCCAAAGTCCACCCCCTTGAAGTAAACCACCCGAGTAACTGATTTCTCTGGCTCCCTGCACATTGCGATATTAAACCACACTGTTTGGTGATTTCTGCTGGCTAGTGGGACCTCTACTTTTATTTCCCTCACTGCCTCCCCATTCAACAATACCAGATCTAATGTGTTCTTTAGCCTAGTAGGTACACTAACCAACTGTGTCAGGAGAATCTCCTGGATCGCATCCAGAACGCCTTTCCCTAGCACTGGAGGTGAGCCGAGGAATGCTCAGTCACCTTGCAGAGTTGAAATCCCCCACAATGACCACATTCCTTTCTACATACCTTTTTTATTTGTTCTGCTAACTTACTGTCAAGCTCCTCAGACTGGGACAGTGGCCTGTATACCACCCCAAACCTCACTTTCCTACCCCTTGAGTCTAGGAGTTGCAGCTAGATTGCCACTGTTCTCCTTTCTTCTCCCTTGTCACTTGTGCATTTGATCCCATCCCTCACATAGATTGCCAACGCCCCTTATGGTCCTTTCTGTATAATTTGTATCCTGAGATTGCCAGATCCCAGTCCTCGCGCTCAGTTGCCCATGTTTCTGTGACAGCTGCAACATCCACCCTCCACACTGCTAAGACTGCCTCTAGCTCAGTGGATTTGTTTGCATTCAGTGAGACCACCCTACATAATGCTGCCACAAATATGCTGCCACAACACTGCTGTTGAGAGTTCAGTGCTCATCGACTCCTTCAAGCTGTAGTGTTCAGCCTGTTTATTCTGTGGTTGGAAAGACAGTGTCGCACTTGTAAGGCTGATGTGCTCTTTCTTGGCTGGAGATCATCTACATCACATGTGATTGTGCTGCCACTAATAGGTGGAGAGAGTGGACAACACAGTACAGTCACAGTCAGGTCTGGAGAGTACCTGCAGTTTGAGCACACACAGGGCAGGTGGGCACTTATTGTGCAAAACATTAAATCCAAATTTAAAGCCATTACTGCCATACCACAAGAACAACCTTGGAACAAATATGGGGGGAGGGCAACAGCGTCCCTCTGCCCTACCTAAATGGCACCACTGCTTAATGGTAGAAATTCATTCTCAGGTGCTAATACAATGGTTTCAATTGTGTTCTGAGGTACCGTAACTCCACATTTTATGATGTGTCCTGATCATCACGTGGGTTAGTGTCCCCTCATTGTCCCTTATTTTAAGGGTCTATGTCCCTCATATCAGTGAAAAAATGTGAGGTATGGTGCAGGCATCCAAGACCCTACTCAGCACAAAGAACACTGAGCATGTCCATAGTGTATATACTCAATACAGAATGAGAAAGGGAAAGTAAGTGAGATAAAACAGTCCTGGAAAAACACATTTGTAGCTCTAATTTTGCATATGGGATTTGTATGGTTCAAAACAAAAAGGATAGGCTTCATAACACAGAGGCCTCTCTTCATACATTTGGGAATGGTGGATGTTGACTGGCTGTATCCAACAATACTTCACAGATTAACAGCGATTTAATGACAAAAGTCAAAAACCATTAAACAACTTGCAAAAGGATCAGAATTTATGAGTTTACTATATATCATTTTTATGGGAATTCAAATAAAAATGTATTTTAATGACTAATTGCTAGCAGTAGTATAAGAAATAGAAACTGACGTGTTTTTTAGATGAGATTTGCACCAACAGCTGCTGAAACATATAGCAAAAACTTGCGCATGTGAACCCTGATTTGATGTTTTAAATGATATTCACACTAGCTTAATTGCTGCACTCACGTCAAGTGTGCAACATGCGAACCTGATGTAATTTTTGTAAGATGTTCACACCAGCTTGCCTGCTGTGCACATATCAAGCTTGCAGCATGTGAACCTGATTTGCCTTTTAGATCTGGTTCACATACGTTACTCAGTGTATGCGATCTGCATGCAAAAATTGCACACTTAAGCATATGGCATGCATTCTGCATGTACACAGTGCACCTATATTTCTGTAAGGGATTACTCTCCATTTTTTGATAGCTTTACCTCTTTTAGCCCCATCACTTCCCTTACTAACTTTTCCTTCTCCATTTACCCCTGTGCTGCTCCCTATTGACCTTTCTACCTTGGTGTTTACCTAGCTAACTACCCTGTTTTGGAGGGGGAGCTGAGAATTCCCTGATTCTTATCAGTGCCTCCCCCCTTGGCTACTTTAAAAGCTTGCCAATGAAGCATTTAAACCTATCACCCAGGAGACTGGTTCCCCTTCCGGACAGATGCAGACCATCATGCCAGTATAGGCGGGTATTCCTCCAGGTGGAACCCCAGTCCCCAATGCACTCATTTAAAATTTGTTTTTATTGTGCCTTATGTGTTACCATGGTTACTTTAATATGTTTGTTCATAGCTGTTTGCCTAAATGAATTACTTATGCATACTGCGTTTATGCAGAGTGATGGGGAACATAGCTTTTTGTACAATTTTATTCTCTCTCCTACTCTTTCTCTCACTTTTTCTCTTGCTCTGTCCTCCCCCTATTTACACTGACTCATTTGTCAGTAGTTAAAGTACATGACAAAAGAGGTATTTGCAGCAGCCTTCTGGCATATATTCTTACAGTCCCTTCTAGTACATAAGGGATATGCAGAAGCGTTCAGTGTGTGATAATGCATTATCTTGAAGTTTCCAGTGACCTCAAGTATCTCACGAAAGTGCCGGAAGGCACGAGTGAGAGTTACGAGAGGTCACTGAAACTGTACAAAATAAATGCATTATCACACACTGAACCACTGCCTATCCCATTTATGCAACAGGTTTAGATGTTGTGTGAACATTTTGATTTTGGTAGGTGTAAATAATTTGTCAAAAAGGGAAAAGAAATTGAATTTTATGCTGTTTTTTGCTAATTATAAAAAACAAATGGTACCTATAAATGAAAACACCACTCATTTTTGTAGATATTTTTAGCTGAACATTTTTCATGCCATAGTACCATGCTATCATTTTTTGTTTTAAAGTTATTTATATTTGTTTGTCAAAAAGTGAACAAAAATTACATTTTCTTCTGTTTTCTTGTTAACCATATACAATATACAGGGTTTATATAAATGAAACATTATTCATTTTGTAGATAATTTTGTGCTTGAACAATTTTCGTGCTCACAGTACCATGTTATCTTTTTTCGTTTTAAGTTATTGACATTTAAATATGGTTAGTACTGGTTCTGAGGCCGAACATTCTAAATGAATTCTGAAGAGAACTGTGTAGATAAATGAGCTAGTGATGTAGTTACTGTGTGGATAAATGGGTGATGATGTAGTTACTATGTGGATAAATAAATTTATTACCATAGTAGCGAAGATAAATGGTTTTATTCTACAGTTTTTATCCTGACCCCTGTTGCATAAATATATTAATTGCTAGAAATTGATAATACTATCCAATAATTATAAATAATGATTTTTATAGAAATTGTTATCATCTGAATAAAGGCTCTGTGCAGCATTTGCTTGGTTTATAGTTAAGAGGCTTTATTAATGAAACTTTTCATAAGTCTATGCACCCCAATAGCATCTGCTGACGTTTCACCCAAAGTCTGTGGGCTTTCTCAAGGTGGTATATTAATACAACACAGAATTTTACTTGCAGATTCTTTTTGCAGATAAGCTGTATGAACCTTTTTGTCTAAATTATTTCCTTAGGACAGCAAGTGGAGTCCTGCTTCTACCAGTTTTACAGTTGAGTGATCCAAAGCACTGGCAAGTCAAATGACTTATTTAGGGTTACGTGGTCTGTTATTTATTTGTTCTGCTGTGATTTTAATGTAGGTCAACTTGTTTACAGTTCTGCATAATGCTGTACAGTACTTCCTCAACTACTTAGAATACAGGGAATAATGGATAGTTACCTATCAGTAACAAGCTGGTTAGTTCATTGAGAGGTTGCCATGGCGACCACATTACACTCGACAGTAAAGCTTGAGAGGTTAGGTCACCATTGGTAACCTTGAGATGAACTAACATGGCTTGTTACCGAGAGGTAACTATCCATTGTTTTTTATAGTGTAGGATGCCCCCACAAGCAGTAAAAGTAATCGGTCCTACCTTTTTTTCCTCCTTTAGTGCTGCTTTCCTTTTAACTATTTTTTGCCATGGCTATTTCCTGGAAGTGTAACGTGCATGCACTAGCACACTCTGTATTGTTATGTTGTAATGGTTATGTAGCTACTACAGCATAACATAGTGTATAATGTATGGTCCTCTATCGGTAACCGATCTGTGCGCTGTGGAGAGGTTGCAAAGGGCAACGTGTAAACCTCTAAATGTAGCTTCTAGAGGTTTTGGCATTGCCATGGCAACCTCAAGATGGCTAACAGTAACCGGTTGTTGATAGAGGACCATACATTGTTTTTTATAGTGTATGGTCCCAAGAAAAAGGGACAATGGCTCCATACTTTTCGAAACAGAGTCACCGCTCTGGACATTCAGTCCTTCCCTTACCCCTGTGCATCCGTCAGTTCCCGAGTGTAAGAAAAAGGTGTGCACATGTGCAGACCGATCCCTGTTGTTAACCTATCGATGTGACGTAGCATCGATAGTTTAAAAACATTACTACGTCACATCAATGGTATAACAACTTTAGGAAATTATGATTTCCTAAGGTTAACAGCGTTCTACCATACATTATAATGTTTTGAAAGGTACCAGTTTTTATCAGTAACAACATTCCATTGTACACTATTACTTATTCAAGGTTACATGGTGTGTCATTTATTTATTCTAGTGTGATTCGAATGTAGGTCAGCTTGTGTACAGATATGCATAATGATATACAGTACTTCCTCAGCTACTTAGAATGAATCTTCTAATTTTATAGTAAATTGTGTTCTATGGTATTTGTAAATAATGCACCATGATGGAGTGAGCATTGTAAGTTTTAAGTGCATGCCCTAGGGGTGTCATAAGGCATGAGACTGAAGAAGGCAAGTATCCTTTTGCCCCAGGAAATGCATTCAAATTCAATAATGCACATCCTGGGGTGGTTTTATTACACTTATGAAACAGTCTAATTATGTTTTTCTAGGAGGAAAATGAAATTCAGCACCTGACTTTGAGTTCATAAAGATTTTATACACAGTCAGGTGACATCTCTTGGCCAATGAAATTTAGATTGTTTCTTGCCATTTTGTAAAACAATATATTTTTTCAGTCCTGCAAGCATTTTATATATAAGTAATAATACCCAATAGGTTGGGCAATATTGGGAAATACGGGACTGCCCAGGCCCAATGCTGCTGGTGAGGGCCTTATAGCCCCTGCAAGGTCAGGTACTTCCCAATACTATCCACCTTGGAAGGTATTATTGCACTTATGTGACTTTTTTTACAGTATGTAGAAACAAATTCCAGGAAACTGTAAGAAAATTATAAAAATTATTGTATAGATTTTTGGGGGGAACAAAATAGTCCCTTCACTGGTATATGTGCCGTTTGGAAATGGCAATGCCACTAGAGGGCACTGCTCTCTTTTATGGTCATTGATTGAATTTGGAAACTTTCTCCTACAGACAACACTGAGAGTGATGTTTTTCCTTTTTGTCCTGTATACACTTTTGGGAGATTTCCAGACACCCCCTCACCACGGGCAGTTTTTTTTTTCTCCCGAGTGTGCGAATTCTGTTTGTAACTGTCCGTGAGGGAGTGGGTGAAGAGATGTTGCAGCAATGTCCCACTTACTCCATGGTGCAAGGAGCGGCGTGTTGTTGAGTCTCTCCCAGTGATGTAGATGTGCTCTCTGATTGCAGCAGTTATGGGAGTGGCTGGCTTCCTTTCTCGAAGTGCTGTGTCTGAGCACAAAATGGTAACTTCTTTTCTTTAATGGATTACTTCTGAGGGGCTGTCACTGAAATCAGTGTTTTTCTTCTTTGTTGTGGAAACATACGGAGAGGCCTTCAGTTACTGGGATGGGGAGACTCTGTTATTTACTTAGCAAGCAGAGATAAATTAGGTGGCAATGTGATATTTTTGGGTGATGGGGCACCCTTACCTGGCCTAGAAAACTACCCACCCACTAATGCTGTTGTCCTTGCCAATCAGAAAGTTAGGATTTACTTAGCCATTTTCTAAACAAAAACAATAATGCAACATGTAGCTAAAAGACAAACTGTAATAAAACACTTGCCATACCAAGTACATAATGTAAAGAAAATGGCAACTTTTTTTTTTTATTCTGAGAAGGTTTGGGGATATCTTTTATTTTGCTGCATCCAAATATTTAGGAATAGTTTTAGCCATGTGTCAGGCACTTCTAACGCATGGCTAATAGCCAATCAGAATAGCAAAAACGCGTTTCCCATTTTATAATGTGGGATAACAGTACACGTGAAGAACCGAGACAAGAGGCATTGTTGAGTTTCTTATGCACCTGAGGGTTGCCATTATCCCACAACAGTGCATACCCTGGAGTGCCTTACTGTAATTATGAAAATGTTTCCTTTGATAGTTCCTTAAAAACTGAGTAATGAGGTTCAGATTATTCAGCTTGTCTGTATCTTGCTTTTGTGCTGGAGTACTGCACTGTCCTGTGATCGTGTCTGACCAATCACAGGTCCTGCTTTTTCTTACTCAAAATAGTAAAAATGTTGAACTAGGTTAAGGTAGAGCTGACAGTAATAACGACTACTAGTGCACAAAAAATGGATGCCACTCAACAATGTTCCAAAAGGTAATAATTGAAAACACATTTTAAATCCAGAAAAAAATAATTACTTTATTTCCACCTTATACACCATGTAAAACTCCTGGTAGTTCAGGTGTGCATATGTAGGTCTCAACATTCTGCATGCATACATTTTGACGTGGGACTCGTGTCAATGTGCAAGCACAATGAAACATCAGGACCTAGATCTGCATGCCTGAACTACTGGGAGTTTTAAATGTTGTATATTGTACAAATGAAGAAATTTGTTTTTTTTTCTGGACTTTGCCTGTGTTTCCAGTGATTCCGTTTTGAATGTTGGTGAGTACCACCTGTTTTTTGTGCACTTTTTTCTTGCCCATGTTATAATTAGTCACGTGCTATAGCAATGCTATAAAAAACTATTATACTATCAGCCTGTTTTATCAGTGTTTTCAGAAACTGATAATCCACACTTCAGAACATTCTGAGAAATAATTAATGGTTTAGGTCATGAGCTATTTCTCTGCTGTCCTAATTAGAGTCACACTCTGTCAACTAAACAATAGGTTTGGAGTGAGGGCTTGCTAAGACAGCTGAACTGCAGTCCAATTAGTAAGAATTCAGAATGGCAGCTCAGAGGGAAATATGCATTGCTAATGCCGAATGTTTGCTTGTGGCATTGGTAGTGCAGGAGTTAGAGAGATGCATAGTAGGAATGTCAGTGAAGTAGTGAACTAACGCCAACCCCCACCCCTACACTGCAAAGACTGACAGGCACTGGAGTGTGCCTTAGGGTTGGCCATAATGCTCCCACCATTCCACCTCACCCCACCCTGTAGATTGTGACAGATGTTACGGTGTGCCTTGGGGTCTTTGGCTCTTACGCTCACCCCATTCCATAAGGAAATAAGGTGAGATGGGTGCAGTATAGGAGAATGGGGTGAACATTAGGGCCAAAGACCTCAAGGCACACCTCAATGTTGGTGAATTGCTGCAGGTTGGGGGTAGAATGGCATGAGCATTATGGTCAAAAAACCCCAAGCCACACACTTGATGCCTGTCAGTCGGTCTATCACAACCCTGTCTCTAGAATAATTCAGACTCCCCAAAACTGGCCAAAAAGCAGATAATAAATATACAAAAAGTGAGGCAGAGAGTGACATAATGAATACTATCAGTAGCCAACTTCAGTCGTCAGTCCCATATGGTCAGCCCATAACATCACTCACTCCAACTTCAGTCCTCATAGTCAGATGCCTCCTGCTCCAATCTTGCTTGACATTCAGTCCCCCCAGAATTTGATGTAGTTTCTTACCTCCCAAAACATAGTCTCATCAGGCTGAAAGTGCAGATAATCTATACTGCTGTCTGGGCCCACCCTGGTCCAAGTCCGGCAGGTGGAGGCAATCTGAACTGTGGAGGGCAGAGACTTTAAAAAAGAAAGAAAAAAAAATGATTACAGCTCTTTATTAGAAGTTGTTCCAATCTCACAGCTCATTCTGATCCTCTTGAAGATTGCCTCCATCACCAAAGGAACCTCTACCTTAGCTAACCGTGTTATCCTTGAACTTCAGCAGCCTACTGTGCTGGAGACTCTGACTTTAAGATCATTGAAGATGATTTTGAAGTGCAGTGGCCCAAGTCCTGATCTTACAAGCATGCTAAGTACCCCCTCCCGACAGACTGCCCACTTCAACCCTATAGATGACACAGAACATGCCTGTCCCTCCTTTCATGTAGCACAAGTTACAGTAGTGCTGCAGGATGGGAGGTTCTGGAATGCAACCACAGAGAAGAGTAAGAAGCAGCAAAGCTAACAACAGGGCAACACTGGAGGGGTTGGGGGGTAAACAGAAGGAAAAGCCTCCAGCTCAGTGGTGCTGGCAGAACTTTTATTGTTTATTTAGTTTTTGTTGATGAGGTACTAGACAAATTCAGCCTATTTTCATGCATGACCCGGGGGAGGGGGGATACAGATAAATGCCAACTGACCCTGAACCAGATTAAGCTATTGGTGGTATTTTTTTTTTTTTTTGTGAATGGGGAGAAATTTGACAAGGGCACCGGGGAAATTCCCCTACTCGGCGTTAGAGAGCACTGTGCTGTAAATTTTGGAGTTCAATATGCTAGTGACTGAGCAGCAGTTTGGAAGTTTGGGTGGCTGAGGAGCTGATCTACTCGGCCTACCCCCTTCCCCCCTTCTTTCACTCTCTTGCTTTATTTTATCTTGTATTATTATGGATCCCCCTTTGGAAGATGTATTTGATGAGGTGCCAGAACAGATTGAAGATGCTGCAGTAATCTCCAGCCCAAATGTACCTGATCCTGAGGCTCCAGCGGGCCTTCTGGCCTTTGTTTACCGACAATGGCAGAGCAAATTCAGACAACGATCATGGAGGAGGAGGAGAAGCTTCAGGTGTTGAGACAGCATCTTGCAATGGAACTGCAGATGCATCTGGGAGTTGTACTTTCAAATTCTGTACTAGTAGAAGCTGTAGGTACTGAATCTGGATATGTTTTAATGCAGGACGAAGCTGCTCCTCTTATAGATGTGCAGGATACTGCAAAGATGGGGGCAGGAGAATTAATTGGGCATTCTGGAGCTGTGATACCGGCTGGTATACAGCAGGACTGTGTGGTAATGGATCAAGAAGAAACTCAGGATTTGGACAGGAAAACAGTTGACGAAAATACTGCTCAGAGGGAGAAGGATTTACCTTCCCAAAAATGTTGTTTAATATTGGGATTTTGACTGGGAGATGGAGTTGAAAAAGCACTGGGACAGAGGTACTTGAGAAAAAAAAGAAGAATCAGGGCTTATTTAGTGACTCTGAAAGAAGGCCTCCCATTAATGAGCCAGGTGGGAATGTTACTACTACTGCTGGCCCTTCTAGTACTTCACCTGCCTGGGTGTCTTCAGCTTTAAAAGCCACAGGCTGGGTGAAGAATCTGACTGGGGCAGAATGGGATGCGAACCTGCCTGATCCCAAGGATGGAGGCTCCTTATCTTCATTAATTCAGTCTCAAGAGTCTGGACCTTCACTGCCAGTTGTGAACTCCGGGTCCCAGTCAACTCCGGGACAAAAATCTCCTATTCCTCCTGTATGTTTGAATGGCTTCAGTGGGTAAGAGATCTCATTGCCCATGTAGGAATAGGACAAGTAGAGACAAGTCAGGAGGGAAGCCTGCAGGTCATGCTCGGTGGCCACTGAGTCTCTGTCAATGATGTCATGGCACAGCAAGTAGATGAAGACCACATTGACCGGGGTGACAAAGGCTTGGTCCTGCCAGCCTTGGAGCAGCAGAGACCAGTCGACACTTCACAGCCACAGGATGGGGTCTGTTGGGGACAGATGCTTCAACCTGTAACAGCGATAGCAGAGGAACTGTCCTGTGTATTTGAGCAGCTTGCCCATGGATGCCTGTGCTATCACCCTTTTGGGTGACCTGCCACTTATAAAGTTGGACAACTTTTTAATGGAAGTGATCTGCTTGGTGCTCAAGGGGGCAATGGGCTGGTTGTCATACCTGGAAAGGTCAGCACAAGACAGTGACTTTTTCTCGATTTTGTGGTTCAGGTGGGCAATATCCTTCTGGCAGTTATTACCAGGCTTGCTCTTCCTGGAGTTCCTCTTCCTTGTGGAGGTGACCAGCTGTTTCCATGTCAAGGTGGAGATGAACATTGAATGACTCTTGAGGCTTTTGTCCTTCTGCCCATCACTTTTGCTACTCTGGACGCTGGTGTAATGGGACAGGGAGCCTGAGCCATTGTCACAAAAACTAGCTTTCCTAGAGCCAGGGGAGAGCAACAAGACAGTGCAAGCAATGGCGCTGTAAAATTTTCCAGCCAAGGGAGCACACATTGTGACTGCAGTGCTGTTCAATTGACTGCAAAACGTACATTGCTGTGGTTATGACATAGTTGTAGCCAATCGGAAACAAGTATATTTGAGAGTCGGACAATTGTCAGGGCAGGAGTCAGATGGGAGTATTTAATATATTTAAAAAAAATACAGTCCTCAGATCCCGCCTCATGTTCAGTCAGTCTCCCAGCCAGCCAGGTCCAGTGCAAAAAATTAAACACAAAACAAAAAGCGAGCAAACTGAAAAGTCCTGGTCTTCTTGCTCAGGAGACAGCCTGCCCACTGTAATCTATGCCACTGCTTCTTGGCACTGCATTAATGGGCAGGAAGAGAAGGATGCATGGACACAGCATTTGGTGGAGTTGAGGTGATCATGAGGCATTCAATGGCAGGTGGGAAGGGGCCTGTGGCCATTGTCTTGATTTGGAACTAGAAAGAGCTAATGGAGGAGGCATCAAAAGAAAGAAGAGGTAAGGTAGTGCCTGCCTGTTTGCGTGGATACAAGCTGTGAGGACTGGAATGAGTCCTGAATCTGACCATGGCTAAGAGCAGGAGTGGGAGTCCCAAAGAGACAGCAGCGTTGCAGGATGAAGAGGAGTGGGACAGCCACAGAAAGTGGGAAGGGATCCCTGAGGCCAGGGTCATGGATCACCTTGGGGTGGTACTGCGCGATATTTTGGTAGGCTCTGCTTTTCTTGTTTTGTTAGGAACTTGTAAAACAGCACAAGAGTTATTACAAAGGAGAACAGAAGTTTATAGTTTGATTTACGAAGTTGGTTGGAAGGCAGTTGGCATCAAAACTGCACTGGAATGTCAATTTTTTACTGTGGTCTTGGCTCATCTTGCCCCCATCAGTTTTACTGGTGGGAGGGACATGCATACCTTTCAACCACCTGCCTTGCAAATCAGTGATAGGATTTATCGGGGGAAAATTAAAACAGACAATGCAGCTGTAATAGGCTGCTGTAGTCAGGTATCTCCTCCCCGCAAGTACAGCTGATTATGACGGGGCACTCCCTGATTGCAGCGGTCAGTTTCTTTGAGCATAGTGGTGTAACCCTCTGTTACCCAGGGTTACTAGAATCCCAGTAAGACCTAGTGGTAGGTAGGGAAGGCAGCTTGCGAAACTCCAGTTAAATGGATTTCACACTGTCTCACTCTGTTCTCTGTCTCAGCTGAGACTGAAGGATGACATAATTTTAAAACTGTCGCAGCTGCATAAGCCACACTGGAATGTTGCATTGGAGGTTAGAGTAGAACGCTGGGGAATTTGAAGTCAGTCTGTAAGAGTCTGTTGCAGTCTGTAGTAGAGGAAGGAAGTGCTCTGCTGAAAGCAGGCCTACAGAGCTCTAAGCTTTTTCAAAGAGCTAATTTTTTTTATAGGAGTGTGTTCTCACCGGAAGAGGAACACAAAAAGAGCCCAGTGAAGTTGTAGAGACCGCTTTCAGTGGTTCAGGGCCCCATCCCTGTGGGGATGGGGGGAAGGAATCAACCTGCTTCCAAGGGCAACAATCCTTGGTCTGGCTAGAAAAAAAGAATCTGCCTGAGTTAAGTATGTGCTGAGGCACCAGAAGTCCGGGACGAGATTTCTTTGAGGAGAAAATGCCTGTGGGGCACCTGCAACAAAGGGATGACTTCGCTCTGCTAAAGGGCCAATGTGTTTTCGAATGAAACAAGATGAAAATGAAGTGACTGTTACTGTGGGGTCAGGAAAAGACAGCCAAGTACAATTTGGAAGATGTGGGGATTGGACTGCTTAACTCTATGGGGGGTCTAGAGAAATGTACACAGCCACTTATTAAGCATGATCAACTTCAGCACAAGTGGGATGTAAAGACAGTAGATTGAATGTGAACACATTTAAAGAGAATCTACACAGCAAATTGTTTTCAGGGATGAGGTGTTACAATCCAGAGAAATGGCCGGGTATGAATTATGGAAGCGAGAAGTGGGAGACCCCCCCCCCATCAGTAGTAACCAAATTCACCTCTAAGGGTTTGCCTGTTGCTTTCTCTCAGGTACTTAGCTAGTGCCTTAGAAAAGTACCCAGACATGAGATTGATGAGGAAGATTCCTGTATGGAGCCAGAAGTGCTCATAGGTGGTTTAGGGAGCCACCAGTAAATGTTTCCATGCTATATGGAAAGTGTCCAAAGGGCTGGCAGGGGAGCCGAGACAGAGAAAGCCCAGAGCAGCATACAAGTTCGGGCTGTGTGCCCAGTGTGTTTCTGAGCCTGAGGGCTAAAGTGAATGAGGATGTGTTCTGATCTCCATAAATCTGCATTACCAGGAGTGTAGCCCCGTGGGGGTCCATCTACGCTTTGTTATTCTGTTGGATGTGAATAAAAGCCGCACTTTAGAATCCCAGCTTCCGTTATTGGACATTACAGTTATTTTTTCCTTTGTCCAGAGTTACTTGGGTGCCCCTGTTCCAGAGTAGCCAAACCTAGCCAATGAGCCAAGTGACATATTTCTCCCTGAACCCAGCCCACCAGGTAGTGCTGTCAAGATGGAAACGGCATACCTGGGTGGGGGTTACAGTGGCATGCTCATTAACTGCCACTACAGAAACAAGATGTTTCTTGTGCATGCGCAAGCAAACACAAAAATACACAGAGCCTAGCATTACAAATAAGTGCTTACAAAGTATTACTAGCCTCACAGTATGGATCCTTTCACTCCACGAAATGAAGTGTTTATGAAACAAGATATTATTGCATTTTATAAAATACCCCCCCCCCCCATCAACTCACTGGCAATTCATGAATGGTTAGTGTGGTGACATAAGGGCACTCCAGCTTTGCTCAGAACTTTGTTAATTGTTAGCATGCTTGGCTGCTGTTTGTAGATATTTTCCCTGCAGTTTGTCTTTTTCCTCATACAGTATATGTCAGCTTGTATGTGGCTATTCCAGAGAGAGAGAGAGAGGGAGAGGGAGAGAGAGAAAGAAAGAAATGGTGTTTGAACCAATGACGTTTATAAGATTCTGAAACCCATTTCATAATGCTGTATGCACCACATTATTTTTGCTTTTATATTTCAGACTGACGAGTACTGTAAGCCACACTAAGAAAACAGCTCAGAAATGAAATGTATTAAAACAGGTCTTACCTCAGCAGGGACAAAGTGGATGAATAGAGTTTTCTATGATGCGTCCTCTTATAGACAGAGCTCTATCTTAGAAGAAGGTCATTTATCATTGTTTTCATATCTTAATAATAACTATGTTTAGGGTGTGTTTGACAGCACCAGTCTACCATGCTGACATTCTCAAACAAGACTAGAAAACAATAATATCTACTAAAGGCTAGCTACTATAAATATCTCCGTTTCGGTACACAGAGAAAACGAAACAGAAATATGTTATGCAATGTTGTTTTACAGGTTTTTCAGCATGTTTTTCATAAATGAATGCTTGTAACTGTAAACTCTGCATAACTCCAGGAAATAAAAACCTGAATATAGTATTCAGTCTCCATCACTGCCTGCTCCCTCCGCCCATTGTGCTTTTTGAACTACAGGTTATTTATTTATTTTTATTTAAAATTTGTTGAACGAGTAGGCCAACTGAGCCCCGAAGGTCCCTTTTTCAAGAATGACCCAGGATAACAATACATATTTTCATACAGAGAAAGACTTGGGTTACAGAGTAGTTTCAGGTGTGTGAGCAGGTTACAGCCGTGGTTATCATCATGCATCAGTCCTTACAACATATGTTGACAGAATTAACTAAAGGTGCAGAAGAAATGTACTTATATGGTAAGCTCATTGTTTACTACTGGAAGTGGGTTCAGTGGAGTTAGCTGTGGTACTATGTCTAGAGGGAAGCACCATAGAACCTGACAAGGTGCTCGGAGGATCTGGATATTGGGAGAATAGAAGCAAGTGGGGAGTCATGAGCCATGGCAATGACTAATACTAGTATCAGACATGCAGGCTTTGAGTCTGGTGCAGAAGTTCATCAGTGAGGAGTATTCCTGCACTAGGGATGGGAGTTTGTTCCACAGGTAGGGGGCTGAGTAGGAGAACAACCTGTCGCCAGCATTAGTCCTGACTCTGGGAACTTCAAGCAGTGTATGTCCAGATGTCCGTAGGCTCCTGGGGTTATGTTTGAGTGTGATAGTTCCACTGATGCTGGTTGGAGCTGAAGGGCTGTGTAGCTTGAAGGTCAAGCACAGCAGGGGGTAGTGGAGACAAGAGTTCAGCAAGGGCCTGCGTAGCTGGAAAGTGTGTCACAATGGTGCCTTCACGAGTGGTCCTGGGTAGCAAACCGGGCTACCTTGTTATACAGGATTTGCATCCTGGTGACCTCCTGCTTGGCCATGCCTTGTAAGACTGGAGCAGCATAAGTCAGGGTGGGGAGAAGGACACTTGTGGCAACTGAGGTCCTGGCCTCAGGGATGAGCTGGTCTTTTAGCCAGTACAGAGTACCAAGTTTGCAGTGTATGGTCTTGGTGACCTGATCCATGTGGTACTTGAAGGTAAGGCAATGATCCAATGTTTGACCTAAGTATTTTAAAGAGGGCACAACCTCAGTGTCGTTTCCCAAGACAGCAGTGAGTTGCAGAGATTTAGACCTGTCGTGTCCAAGGGCATTGCATCCTAATAGCATCACCTTAGCTTTGCCTGCATTTAGGACCATTCTATTTGCTCTCAGCCAGGCCTCGAGAGATGCTAGGTCAGCTTGGAGAAGGGGACCTAGAGCTGCAATGTTATACAGGGATCGGTAGATGACGGTGTCATCTGTGTACTGAACGACTGAGCTTCCCCCACAGTGGAGGCTTAGGTCGATAGTAAATATGGAGAAAAGGAGTGGTCCGAGGATCGAGCCCTGCAGTACTCCCTCTGTAAGGGGTAGAGGACCCGAGGCAGCACGCTTCCAGATGACCCTCTGGGATCGGCCCGATAGGTAACTCCCAAACCATTTGAGGGTGAGGGGGTCTAGGCTAGTTTTATCCAGTTTTAGTAGCAGAAGTTAGTGATCCACAAGGTAGAAAGCCTTGGACAGGTCTACAGGTTATATATTGTCATTAACCTGTCCCTGTCTAATAAGTTCAGAATGCTTAATTTAACAAAATAATGTTCTTCACATATGCAGTTTCTGGGCATAGCACCTTTCATAACTTGGACATGATGCCTATCAAATAGGATCTCTCTCCCTCCTTCTCTCCCCCTCCCCCTCCCTCTCTCCCAGTTTTCTGTCTGCAGACATGAAGGAGTTGGCTTTCCTTATCAAGGCCCTTCAGCTCATGCAGCACAGCATGGTACAGTATTAAAGCACCAATGCCCATCCTCATTCATTAACTCCTCATTGACTAAGCAGTCTCCTGCCATCCCCGTCACAATGAAAGCCCAATTATCAGTGTCAGTAGCTTATTAGGGTAGCATGCTCACCACTGAGATTGGCTGATCAGATGGTCGGGGTTCTAGCCTCACACCAAGTACCTGGGTTAATACCCATAACTGACACCATAGTACATTACAGTACAGTGGGTGTTCTGCACTGTTGAGTTAACATTGTTCAGATAAGACATTAAACCAAGGTCCCTTCTGGCCACCTCTGCTCACAGTCTACATGGAAGTTAAAGATTTCATGACATTTATCCAAGAAGAGCAGAGGTGTATATATTTCTCTATCTCTGTCTCTATATAAAACACATCTCAAGAATCCAAAGCAAGTAGACATGGCGCCAGATATGCAAAAGGGTTGTGCCTGGTGCACCTGAGCTGCACCAGTGCAAGCCCAGAAATTATCCCTGAGGCAATATTCAAAGGAGGGATTTGCGCAATGCAAGTCCCGATGCACCGGGGTGCAAAGATAATTTATGCAGAGCATCTCCAGGGGGTGTGACCATGGAAATGTGACACATCCCAATATTCAGCCAGGATGTGCGCCGCATATGCCTGCACAACCCTGGGATGGGCTGCATACCTGGGCTCAAAGTGGAGCCTGCAATCAATGTCTCAAATGGTGGCCACCCACAGGTGAGCTCCTGTACTGCAAGACACAGCACAGCAGCCGCCAGCCATGGGTTGCCACCTGCCCACCCAGTAAACGGTGCAGAATTGCCCATATGTTCCCTTGTGGTGTAGTGGACCACCCTCCCTCCCCATAGCCTGATCACCATACAACAGCATTTCCAGTATGCCCTAGTAGTCTAGTTGGAACCCCCCCCACCTCCTTAGCTGCAAAGCCCATAAAGAATATTTAATATTCCCTGATAGTAGCAGGAACCCCCACTACCCAGCTACATGCCCAAAATGATATTTCATGTTCCCCAGTAGTTCAGTGGCAACCCCACCCTGCTCATATTCCAGTTATTTCCGTTTGAGCGCGCATGTAATTTCGAAGGTACTCAGGCATTCCTCATCACACAGGACCTTGCTCACCCAGTCCTTTCCCATCATCGCAGGCGGCAGCAAACCCACTGCATAGTGCATACTCCACAGCTGCTCGGGTTGAATGATAGCCATAGTGTCAGCTGTAAGCCCATTGGGTCGCCACTGTGACCAATGACTGGTGACATAGTGTAATAGTCATAAACAAGTGAATGAATGAATGACTTTATTCACATATTTGTGAATGACTATTACAGTATGCACTGTAAAACCCATTGATCCGTGTAGCCCAAGGGCTTACAGTTGATACTGTATGCTGTCATTCAGTGAGCAGCCATGGAGATAAGTGGTGGGTTTGCTGCTGCCTGCTGATGATCGGGGAGGGAGCTGGGTGGGTAGGCGGTCCTGTGTGGGTAGGGGTGCCACTGAACCACTAGGGAAATATTTACATTGCTCATACGGGCATCACAGCTATGGGAGGGGTGGGGGTCCACTTGACTACCAAGGAACATGAAATATTATATTACAGGCATTGCAGCTACAGGTGGGGTGGGGTTCTACTAGACTACCAGGAATATAAAATACAGTCAGACCTGGTTAATCCATAAGTATTTGTGCTAGCCCAAATTTTTACATAACAAAAATCTACATAATAACCAGACATTGACCAGATGATGATTTGTTTTTCAAAGATTTATTATAGTACTTAAAAAAATTCACTTTTTAAATACAGTGCAAAACATATGGATACTGCACATTAATTTGCTTCAGCCATTTCTCAGGAGCTCTCCAGATGTCATTGCATGTCAAGGCTCCAAGGTAAGCTGGAACTCTGACACTGCATAGAGTGCCATATCCTTGTAAACTGACCTTTGATTATGCTGCCTTCAAACACATAAAGCTTTTTTCTGTGCTATTGTGATCTCTGTGTGACCCCTCTTTCCAAAAGCAGTTGCAGAATCAAAATTTGGCGTTGTGTCTGTGAATGATAAGCAGAAAAAACAAAAGGGTCATAAACATAAAAATAGGACAGCCAGAGGGTGCTGTGCTGAAGATAGCTGCTTGATTCTTCATCTCCCTGGATTCACCAAATATCATCATCCATCCTACGGACTCCAGACTTCCTACCTTCACCAACATCTGAGATCTTACTATATGTACATTGCAGAACAGCTCTGGTGCAGTATTTTTATTGCCTCATTATTACTGAATGAGTTATCTACAGCTTTTCAATTTCTCTATTAAGGCCTACAATAATGGCAGACAAATTCCACTTAACAGTTCTCTTAATAGAGTGGAGGCTGATGTTTCAGCAACTAATAATGAAATCACGTATTAAAAGTTGCATCTCAACAAAATATCAATAACATGCAGGCACTTGATCAAAAAATCAGCGCCACTGATGTTAAAGATCTCAAAATGAAGATTCCATTAACACATTACAGGCTACCATTAGGGAGCAGGACAGAGTTATTAGGAACCTTCAGGACAAATAGATGATACTGAAAATAGAAACAGATGTAACAACTTTAGATTTCTTGGATTTCCTGAAGGTGTTGAACTAGAGATACCAGAGCTCTTCTAACTCATGTACTTCCTTCTTGCTTAAATTACTCAGCCAGCCAAGACTCTAACCATCGAGAGATATCACCGCGACCTTAAATCCGAGGCCTGGACCCGACTAGAAACCCAGGGCCATCATTGCCAGATTTCTAAACCACGACATACTGAACTGATTCTTCAAAAAGCGAGGCAATTAGGTGCACTTTACTTGGCAAGAAAACAGGATCCTAATTTTCAGAGATCTATTCTAAAGAGTTATCTAACAAACAAAAGCTTACAACCCCATTAAAACAATCTTTCATCATGTGGAATTTAGTTTGCACTGCATAACCCTCGCAACAATGCATCTTTTTGAATGATTCTACCAGAGATTTCAGTACCCCAGAATTTCTCTGAATTTCTGAATTGACACAGCCCACTCTTACATTGCCTCATGTATGCTAATGCAGCTCGCTTCTGCTCCAGCACAAGCACTTTGCAATTACTAATGTTTTGCTCTTCCTGCTGAAACTGTCCTTCAGGTCCCTGAGAAATCTGCAGCTATCATATCTGCCACTGTAGCTCCTACCAGAAGCTCCGCATGCATACAAGCAAAAAAAGCATCTGGTTCTTCTCTAAATAATAATACCTGCTGTTTAAATAATATTTCCACCTCTCCAGCTTCCCATGTGGAATGTCACATCAGTTTTTCTACTCCTTGTCTAACAAATTCTCCCCACTCCAAGAAGATCTGCACTCATCTACGAAGGATCTGAGACAGACTGTATCCAACATGTTTACTCAAGACCCGAAGAAGTTCTCAACAGGTAATGACTCTCCCAATTCTTCCTGGGCTGATCTTGTGTCCAGCTCTCCCTTTAAATCATCTGAACCACCCAAATAGAAAAGGAGAAGAAAATTGAAGAGCAAGGCTACCTGAGGCTTTTCCCACTAAAAAAAAAAAAAAATGTAATAAATACTATGGCCCATAATTAAATGTAATATAGCAGTTTCTCACCAGAATACCTCCTCTTTACACCACCTCACTTGATTCCTTTGGTACACTTACCACAAAATGCAGTCTCTATCACACCCAACAGGTTTGGAGCACTTAAATGCAGTAAATCGCTATCGCTGCTGAGAAGCCTGTATCTGTCTGTGGGAAGTGAGCCAATTGACACTGGAGGTATTTAATCCATGCAGGAGTTACTCTCAAGGTATTCAATGGAAAAAAAAAAAAATAAGAGAAAGAATAAATACTACAATGTTTGTAAGATCTCTTCTAATTAATCCTTGTGTGGTGCCAGACATTAGTATATATAATTGCTATTTACACTCTAATTTTTCATAAGCTTTAGCGCCACCATGTGGTCAGGTGCTTACATACATATACTGAGTTCTGTATTTCATATCAGTGTGCCCTTAACCCTACTATTATAGCATTTTTCCACATAAATCCAGTCATTTGGAATGTGGAGGATGATTAGACAAATACTCCAAAATCATTTACTTATTTAATATTTATTTTGCATCACTTGGTATGTAGTGCATCAGGTGCATTCCCATTATATTCTCACAGATTTTGCACCAAAGTATGCTTCCAATTGTATTTCTATACACTGAGTTTTTCCTCCTTTTCACATTATTCTTCATCTCATTTTCTTCCAAATCATTGGAACTTATAAAATGATTCCCACAATACACTGATGCAATTATGAACCTGTAGTATATACTGCATTCTAACCTAGTTTATGTGGATTAATACACATCGGCATCCTTTTATCTGACTCACACTGTTCCAGCATTATCTGTCATCATGTTGGTATACTTTATTTAATATTGGACTTATTGCTAGGTCCAAGCTAATTCATTATGTTTGGAATTTAACACTATTACATAATTATCTTTTTTTATTTGGTAGAATTATGGGTTTTTTTTTCCAGGGTGATGCTTTAATTACCTCAGAGCAAATCTCAATTACACTTCTTTAATATACTGTTATATAAAGTTTAGTATCTTAAGATTATAGGGTAAACCGTATCTTGAGATTCACTAATTACTCTACATGCCTAGTAGTGTAGAGTAAGAGTCCTGGTATATTTACAGACTCTTATTGCTCTGTATTTCATAAAAGTTTCCAATTAATATTCTTGTTACTGAGTTTATATTTAACGCTTGTCGGTTCTAATGTTTAATTACTTGATATTCTTATTCCATATCTCCTCTGCGAGACAAAATGAATACAAATACTCAATCATCTCTAACCCATACAAGTTAAGGCCCTGCATACATTTATTTATTATATATATTTATTTACCTTTTGAATCTGTGACATCCTCCAAATTAATGGTATTGAGTCCCTCATTCCTATTTGTAACTAATTACCTTATATCCTAATACCATGAGTGATCTAATCTTACATTCATGGAATGTCAAGGGACTCAACTCACCTTGTAAACATAAGCAAGTACTTACCTATCTTAAAAAGCATAAAACACATGATGCTTTCTTACAAGAAACTAAACTTTATCAGAGGATGTCGACAGACTTAAAAGGGACTGGATCCGACAAAGTATATGCTCATCTTCTCTCCATCCAAAAGCATGAGGTTGCTATCTTAATACATAACTCTTTAATTGGCCCCCATAAAGATCATTATTAGAGACCAAGATGGTAGGTGGATTATAACCCTATTAAACACTACAGCAGGTCTGCTTATGTTTGTGAATGTATATGCACCTAACTTTGATTCACCCATTTTTTTTCCATAATCTATCCCAACAAATTATGAGGAATAATAAAAATAATTCACCTATTCTTATTGGTGGTGACTAACTTAGCACTACAAGCATATTTAGACAGAAGAAACTCATCACATGATGCCCACCCCCTGTAGAATTAATGCTCTATCAATGCTTATGAAGGATTTAGGTCTCTGACATTTGAGACTACATCATCCCAGACAACTAGATTACACCTTTTTATTCCTCTTTACATAAATCATAGTAGGATTTATTATTGGTCTCTTCTCCTCATTACTGAAAATTATTGATACATCAATTTCCTATTGTTATATCTGATCATTCCCTATCAGTTTGCATTTACTCTGGGGTCCACCTTCTTCTAAATCCCAGTCTTGGTAGTTTAGACCCACTTTTACTTAGAAACCCTGAATTCACCTTGGATTAAAACCCAGATTCAAGATTTTCTTTCTATTAACGATACTCCAGATATGTCTCAAGGTACTATCTAGGAAGCATTAAAAGCCACTATTAGAAGTAAAATTATTAGTTATGCAGCACATAGAAAGAAATTAAGACAACAACAATTAGCTAATTTAGAAAAATCCCTTAAAGAAAAAGAAACCCAATACTATAAATTGAATAAACCCAATCATAATTCACAGCTTTATCTGGAAATTCTACAATTAAGAATTAAAATTAACGAATTGATATCCAGGAAAGCTGAACTTCCCCTTTTTAGGATTAAACACTGTTATTGGGAACAAGGGGATAAATGCAGAAAGTTGCTCTCTTGCCAGCTAAAAACTCAACAGATGCAGAGACATATAGCAGGTCTAAAAGATCCATCAGGTCAGACACACACAGACAACCTTTCAATCAATTGTATTATGCAATCCTTTTACCATCAACTATACTCACAACCTAATACTGCAAATCCCAACCTAATACAACATTTTCTGGAAAATTGAATCTACCCCACCTATCCCCTCAGGACAAAGCTATGCTTGATAAGCCAATCACTTTACATGAACTAAACTGCTTTATCCTCATTAAAATGGTAAAGCACCTGGCAGTGATGGGTTCCTACTGATTTTTATAAAACCGTGATTCGACACTCTTGTTCTCAATAGTCAATGTATTCCAAGAAGCAACTTATTAAAGAAACTCCCAAGCACAATGACCAAGCCATTATAACAGTCTCACAAAAAGACAAAGACCCTTATCTTCCTTCAAACTATAGACCAATCTCACTTCTTATACTGATGGAAAATCTTGCCAAATTATTAACTCTCTGCTTAAACTTTTTAATGACTAAACTCATCCATACTTTTCAATCAGGATTTATCAAAATAGAAACAGTTCTATCATTTTCGCTCATTACCACTTAATTCACAAAGCAAAAACTCTTAAACCCTGCAGCTGCAATAGCTATTGACTTTGAGAAACCATTTGACTCTCTCAGTTGGGAATATCTATATCAGGTGTTATCTCATTTTGGCTTTACAAATAAGTTTTGTGCTTGGATTCACTTATTGACTACAAAGGGTATTCAATGGTAGCATTTCGGATTTGTTAAGGTTTAGAGCTAGTCCAGAGTGGGAGGTGAAGTCATTCAGTAGTTTAACTATAGGTTGCCCAAAACTTTCAAGGTTTTCAAGTAAAATAAGGAGATCATCTGCATATGAGAGTGAAGTATAACGACAGTTAGCAATAGTAATGCGTTTAATTGTACCGGATTGATGTAGGGATGCAGAAAGAGGTTCCATGGCAAGTATAAACAATGAAGGCAGTAAGGGACATCCTTGTCTGGTGCCTCTTGCTAAGTAAAAGGAGGGGGACAAAATAGAGTTTGTGAGAACTCGAGCTGAAGGGGAGGTATACCCCTCATGAGCAACTCATTAGGCTTGGGCCCCCCAAGGTACATCTTATCTTGGCATTCGGATCACCCCGACATTGAATAAATTATGAGATACTAATCGTTCCCCTCTGTTAACCAGTAGCCAAACAACACTTGATAGATGGAAGCTACTTAAACTTTCTTTTAAGGGGAAAATTTACGCTATTAAAATGTCTTTAACTCCTAAAATATTATACCTATTTTCCAATATCCCTTTGATACTTCCTCTAGTTTTCTTAACAAAATAGACAAAATTATCAGCAGCTTCATTTGGGAAGGCAAAATACCTAGATTCAGTCATAATAAACTTAGATCCCACTGGTCAAAAGGTGGCTTTGGCCTTCCTTGGTTCCAAGCCTACTTACGGGCTTTCTGTACATCTCAAACAATTAAATGGTTTAACAAACCCAACATCCAGTCTGCTTTATGGGTCAATATGGAAACATCCTTATGTCCTGGTAATGTGGCGACTTCTTTCCTTTATAACACCCTTACCTCTTCTTTAAAGTCTCACCCTACCATAGCTGCTTCTATATTCTATTGGAAAATCATTCACAAGCATATTAAATCTAACCCCAGACCCTTAGCTTACACCCCCATCTGGGGTAACCACCATATATCTCTTGATAATCACCCCATTTTTTGTTGTACCTGGAAAAATAAGGGTATTCTCTTTTTGCAGGATATACTTGAACCCAGGTCATTAAAGTTAAAATCTTACACCAACCTATGAGGCATATGGAATCTTCCCCATCAGGATTTTTGGAAATATCTACAGCTTTGTACCACCTGCAACTCTTGCCTCACACCCTTCTCTATCAATTCTCTGTATGATAAGCACATCTCTAAATGGATAAAAACATCATCCAATTTAAATAGCACTGTTTACAAAGATATTTGTGATATCCTTCCTGACTACTCTGTCAATGCTAAAAACAGATGCTTTGCTACAATATAATATCACCAATGCACAATGGTCCAGATGTTGGCCCTCCTGTTGTATTACAAAAAATGGGTTTATTGAACAATAACAATTGCTGGTGCTGCAATTCCCCCAATGGGGATTTATTGCATATCTTATGGCACTGTCCCCTCATACAAAATATTTGGCATTGTACTCACAGATTTGCAATGAAAGTGGTAGGTCAACCTTTTACACTGGACCCTACACATTGCATTCTTGGTATTTTTAATCACCATTCTTATAAAATTTCATATTCGCAGAGCAGATGGTTAAATATACTCTTCCTTCAAGTTAAATGGACAATCCTCATGCATTGGAGATCCAACATAATCCCTACCCTTCCTGGTATCATCAACCAACTATTGCAATATGCCTCTCTGGACCGTATGACATATATCTTGTCTGACCGACTCATGTTATATAACAGTTGTTGGCAGGGCTTTTTTAATTTTTTGGAATCAACTAAATCTTCCAGCACCAATGTATGGACTTAATATATATGGATTTTCCCTTTACTGATACATCATTGTAGTCTCTACTTTTTCCCTTTTTATAGTTTCTCTCTCTTCTTAACTTTCTTATATATCTTTTCTTTCCTATACTCTGTTCTCAATCGTTCTTTATTACTCCACAATCCTTTTACGAATGTACTTTTTTCCCTTTTGCAGCATCATATATAACTATGTAACATTTTAATATAAACCATATCTAATCATACTATCCACTTTAAGTTTACTACAAATGTCAAGTACTGTATATGCTAATTACATGACCTGTATTGTTTACTATATTTTAAACCAAAAGCTCCTTGTATTATTGTAGCAATGTTCTTATTATATGCAGCCTCAACTTTTAAAAAAAAAATTCACATTGTACTGTAAGAGGTTTTTCTGTATATCTTATGAAAATTAATAAAAGTTTAATTGTAAAAATAAACATAAAAATAATCACAATAAATAAAAAGCAACACTCAGGCAATGAGAAACTGAGCCAGCATCTGAAATAAGCTTTGATATTTAAAACATAAAATAAGCACACTGTGAAAAAACAGCAAAGGAAGAATTTCAAAATATCAATATTTATTGTGAACAGAATGAGGAGCGACAGCTGATACAGCTAGCCAGGTAGCAGAACGATGGGGCCTGCCATATTTTATAAGGACAAACGGGGGACTGTAAATCATTTTTCCCCCAGTGATGCTTACAGAAGGATTTTTCAGGCAGAACAGCAGAACAACCAATTTCTACTTAGTCAGCATGGGATGTTGAAATCTTTTTGAAGATGATAGAAAAGGAGCCGTGACTGCATGATTTGCCGGGGCAGGGAATGGAGAAAAACAGAACTACTGCAGGGGGTTGGGGGGCATACAACCGGTTTCTACTTGGTCAGAATGGGAGGTTTAAATCTTTTTTTTTTAGAATGAATTATGGAGAAGATGTCAGAAAAAGAGCTGTGACCACAATGATTTACCAAGGCAGAATGGATTTACCAGCGTGGGGAGCAGAGGATGTTTAAAATATAGATAGACAAAGAAGCTCAATGGGGCTCTTAAATTTCAGCATGGGCAGAAAAAGAACAGAAAAAGGAGCAACTGGTGGCAAAATCTTTTTTTTGCCAGAATAGAGTTGACTGGGCTAGGAACTGCTTGACAGGTGAAAGTGTGTCTAAACAGAACTCAGGGACCATGACTGAGAGCAGGAACATGCAGACCATGTGGACAGCTATATTGGGAAACAAAGAAGCACAGTCAGTTGAGATAGTTGTTAAAGGGGAGGGGTCAGGGTCAGGATAAGCACATCACTGCTTAGCAAGACATCTACCTAGTTGATAGAAAGAGGCAATTTCCTAGAAGCAGCAGTTTTCCGTTGCACTCTGCGGTGGTGGTGATCAGAACGTGAATCGAGCTGAAAAATAAAAGCAAAGAAAAAAGTCAGTAAAACAAGACTTCCCTTGAATTTAACATGAAATTAATTAAAATGTGTCTTTGCTTTACCTAAAATGGTGGTAGCAGCAAAAGGACAGTACACTCATGCAGTTATTGGAAGTGTTGGTCTCCACCGAGGTAACACGCTGGAGGGGATTAAGAGTGCTTGTAACACGGCATTAATAGTTCAGTGCAAATGGGGAGCCAAAATAGGTGGAACAGCATCACGGGACTGTAGCCAGAGCGGGCATTAACCCAGCTTATTTGCCATGCCCGCTGAGGCAGTACCATGAAGCAGCCAGACCCCCCAGGCTAGCAGCACTGGGTCCTGTGGGCGAGCGAGACAAGGAGCTATAGGAGCACTGGACCGCAGCCACACTAGCCATCCCGAGCGTGCGGAAACGTGAGGGGGGGACCAGAACCCACGGGACATCTGTGACAGGCATCTCAGTGGCTAGTGTGCAATGAGGTGAAGTACTCGGCAGCTAGACCCCCAGCTTAGCAGCAGTGGGCACAGGTGGGCACGGTGCTAGGGAGGGAAGTGTGCCAGATGAAGAGTGAGATGATCTGGAGGCAGACTGAAGTGGGGGAGGGGGGAGAGAAGCAGGTGAGCACAGGAGGGATAGGTAACACAGTTCAACACAGAGACCCCATACAGGTAAGTGGTGTATTGTCAGAGGAGCCAGCGAGAGGGAACAGGAAGTGAGCAATCCTGCATGCTAATTTGTGACCGCACGCACACCGCGGTGAGGGAGGCATCACCGGAGACCTCCAACGGGTGATAACACACAAATGGCTGCGTACATTGGGACAGCTTTTGGATGAGCAAGTGAGCTGCACTGGTTGCTAGCAGTAGAGGTACACACTGGTTTGACTGCATCAGCAGTGTAATGCCATTTTCTGACACGATCTATAAGTGCACTGTAAAAGTTTGCTCAGCACCGACTCCCCATCTCATCTAGTTGCACCGACATGAAATGGGCTCCTGGTGACTCTCTCCTCCTGCAGCCCATGTAGAAGCGCATTATTACTCGCTGGTGGCATCTAATGTGGATTGTTGCATGGTTGTGGTTGTTCGTCCTCAGCTTCCAGTCGGCCACAGCCCTCCCAACCATGCATCAATCCAGCATTAGATGCCACCTTCATCGCGGGTTTAATGCTTACTTGTGATTAACATGCTGTTAAAAACCTGTTAGCATCTCCACCTGAGCACAACAAAAATGGATTAAGGAGGTCACAGTCAATTGGAATTAATTAGCCAAGTTAAGAAGACAAATGCAAATGGATTCAGATTCTCAGTTTTACTTATTAAAAGGTAACTAACGTGAGAAAAAGTCCATTTGCATTGTGTCTCATTCAGAAAACAAGTTATACAGACTAATGAGGCATGGATAAACCAGGTCTGACTGTATTATATTATGGGCATTGCAGCTACAGGCAGGGCGGGGGTGCCACTAGACTGCCAGGGAAGAATTAATATGATATTCTATGGTGACTGGGGCTATTGGGAGGATGGAGGGGGTGCCACTAGACCACCTCTGGCAGCACCACATGCTGTTCAGGGCACCATGTGCATTTCACTGGCCTCCCTGCATAACTCATAAATATGCCATAATGACATGTAAATGACCCCATTTTCACCTTACATTCATTATGGCCCTATTTGCATTCTGCCAGCTAAATATTAGAACTTTGCACACAGTGTAACTCTGTTGCCCTGGCGCAATTACCATTCCTGGTATTCAGCCCCATCTTGGAGGGATGCACCAGCGCATCATATTTGCGTAGCACATATTGTCACAAACGCACTCAGCAAGTCAGGTCCTCTGCTCCCACGGTGCCAACCTCAGAGTGCAATAGTGTGAACAGGTAATAGACAGGGTAACCCTCCTGTCTGCTTTTAGGTCCAAATCACCTTTAGCCTCAAGTTCTGGGGGGATTCAAACTGTGAACCTTATGCTAGGATACACAATGAACAGGCTCAGATACGTACCCTCTTTGGGGATTGCAGTACAATTTTTGCCAGGGGCTCCCAGCCAGGCTTCCAAGATGAACCGTTTTAACTCTATAAGAGACCTTAGGTATATTCTTACCTTTTTTACTCAAGCTCGGTAACACCATCAAGCCCTTCAAACAGCTGTCAGACTTAACCACGTATACATCACATGCAAAAAGAATTTGGAAGACACACCCAGGCAGTATCTTAAGAAAATGTATTTTACTAAAAGATGATAAAAATATGCAAAATGTAAACACAGAACAATATATAAAAGAGCATACAATCACTTAAAAGAACAAGGGCAAAGTACAAATCAAAACCTCCTACCGCCATACATTTAGACCGTTACTTCTAAGGTATTACCTCTGGAAGTGCATTTTAAAGTTGGGACACAGTTCTCTGATCTAAGATAATATGACAAATATTTCAGATACAAATATCAGTTTAAGCAGGCTAAACTCAAATTCAAATTTAATTTGGTACATTCAAAAAATAATTAAAAATAATTTTTTTCTTACATTAATAGCAAAAAAGGTAAGGTAACATAATAACAGTTGGATCACTAATCGAGAATGAAATTACCATAAACTCTGATCAAGAGACAGCAAACCAATAAGTATTTTTGCTCTGTTTTCAACAAAAATGACTCAAGCACCCCCGTATACAAAAATAACTCCCTATCTTTCAGTTTAAGTCCTGTAGAAGGTTACCAAAGCCTTGTTGACTCTTAAAAAATCAACAAGCCCAGGACCTGATGATATTCATTCTTAGGTTTCTGTTAGAGACATCCATTCTCTGGCCCTACTGCTTCTGATACTCTTCAATAAATCCTAGCAGAAATGATATTCGGGATGATTGGGCAAAGCTTAATAGTGACACCATTCACAAAAAGGGAATAATTCAAATGTCCAGAATTACTGCCCAATTAGCTTAACATTCCCCTCACAAAAGTGGGAGCAAGGCAGAAGCAGGAAACTACAGACCTGTTAGTTTGACCTCAGTGGTGGGAAAATGATGAATCACTTGAAAGAAAGAATTGTTGAGTACCTAGAGGCTAGAGGGCACTGGACCCAAAGCAGCATGGATTCACAGCAGGAAAGGTCATGTCAGACAAATCTAATCGATTTCTTTGACTGGGTGACAAAGTAATAGACCAGGAGGGCTGTGGATATGGCCTACCTAGACTTTAGCAAGGCATTTGACACAGTCTTGCACAAAGATTAATAATCAAGTTAGCCAGCCTGGGAGTGGTCCCAGAGTGGTAGCCTGGGTAAAACTGGCTGCACAACAGGACACAGAAGGTAATAGTGAATGGAACACATTCTGAAGAAAGGGGGGTTACTAGTGGAGTACCTCAGGGCTCAGTACTGGGTCCAGTCCTCTTTAACGTCTTTATAGGTGACATTGCAAAGGGTCTGGAAGGAAAGATATGCCTCTTTGCGGATGACACAAAGATCTGTAACAGAGTTGATACACAAGGGGGGGTAGAAAGGATGAGAAGGGACTTTGCAAGGTTGGAGGAATGGTCAGACATATGGCAACTTAGATTCAATGCAAGAAGTGCAAAAGAAATGCACCTGGGAAATAAAATCCAGGAGAAGAGTACACAATAGCAGGGGAGGTACTAACAACAACAATAATGGAAAGGGATCTGGGTGTAGTCATATCAGATGACCTAAAGGTGGGTATGCAATGTGAGAAGTCAGTAGGGAAAGCCAGGTGGATACTGGGATGCATGGGGAGGGGCATCACAAGTAGAAAAAGGGAAGTGGTTATCCCTCTATACAGACAGTTGGTGAGACCCCATCTGGAGTACTGCGTGCAGTTTGGAGACCTCATCTACGCAAGGACATAGACAGGATGGAAGCAGTCCAGAGGAGGCAACTAAAATGGTGCAGGGTCTACATCAGAAACCATATGAAGAGAGACTGAGGAGCTTAATGTGTATACCCTTGATGAAAGGAGGATGGGGGACATGATAGAAACTTTAAGTACCTCAAAGGAATCAACAAAGTCAGGAGGTAGCATTTTTCAGAAAAAGAGATGTGTAAGAACAAGGGGGCACAATTTAAAGTTAGAGGGGGACAGGCAGGGGTAATGTGAGGAAATTCTTTTCACGGAGAGAGTGGTGGACGCATGGAACCGCCTTCCTGGAGAGGTTGTGGGGTCTAAAACAGTGGAGGAATTCAAACATGTATGGGACAGACATAAGGCAATTATAGTGGGGGGTTGCAGGAAATAGGCTGTTGGTTAACTAGAATCTGCAGCTTATCCAGTAGGTAGGGAAATGGGCAGACTGGGTGGGCCAAGTGGTCCTTATCTGCCGTCAAAGTCTATGTTTCTATGTTTCTATAGGGAAATTAATGGAGCGCTTAATAAAATCCTTGACAGAACAAGAAATGTTACAGCTTGGCATTCAGGACATTTCCCAAAATGGATTTAAGTGCAGTACAAAGTAGTGAGTACTCCATGAGGAGTAAACTCTATTAAACAAAAAGAGGACTCTGTAATGTAATCACAACAGATGTAAAATTTTAGTAAGCTGTAGCCAAGTAAGTTACCTCAGTGCTTTGGCATGTAGCCTTCATCAGAGTGTGGCTTAGGAGCCCTTGTGACAGTTTAAATACAAATAATCTCCAGTGCTCTAATTTGACATCCCATGCTTTGGTCTTTGGAGGTGAGGTCAAGGAAGTTAATGCAACCAGTATCTGCTTCATATGTAAATCTCATATTTAGTTTATTTATTTATTTATTGAATTGTTTTACCAGGAAAGGTACTCTAGGCAACAATGCTCATCTCACGGCATGTCCTGGGGAAGGGGAGTGGGATATACAGCATTTAAATGTATACAATAATTATACAGAGGCAAGCAACATTAGATACATGATAGTCAAAGCATACAATATTATTACAGTGGCATAATACAGAGGATACATGACTCACTCACAGCAAGGAGGAATGAGTAACAAGACACACACATACTGTAGTAAGTGTTAGGAAGTTAAGGGCAATAGCTGTAGGGAGGAAGAGGAGTTGTGGTGAGAGGGAGGACACGTAGGCAAGCAGGGGTCAAGAGCATGTACAGTTTGTAGTTAGATAGTTAGAGCAGTGTCAGTAAAAGAGAGCTCAGGGAGGAGAGTGGTGGATTTGTGGAGGGACAGCATTCCACAGCTTAGGCAGCTGGTACAAAAAAGCTTTTGACTCGAGGCTGTAGATCTGTTGGGGATAGAGAAGGTACACAAGTCAGCAGATCTCAGGAAATAACTGGAGGGTGGAGGGGTACCAAGGTAGGAGGAGAGATAGGAAGCGAGAGATCCAAGCAAGAATTTAGAGATGAACTTAGCACAATGTAGCACATGCCAATTTTGGAGAGTGAGGAAGTTTAGAGACCGGTAGAGGTCACAGTGATGGGTGAGCTGAGGAGCATCTAGAGCAAAGTGACAGAAGGAGTTGTACAGAGAGTCCAGTCTGGCTAGGGAGGACTGTGGGGCAGCACCATAGACTACGTTGCAGTAGTTGAATACAGGCATGATCATCTTCAGTACCAGCTCATGCCTGGCAGTGAGTGGAATACAACTGCAATTTCTGTAAAGGGCTCCAAGCTTGGGTCTAAGTTTTTTCAGAATGACATCAATGTGTACTGAGAAGTTTAGGTGTCTATCCAGACAAACACAGAGATACCTGAATGAGGAGGAGTCCTCAAGTACAGTCCCATCAAGGGTGTGAAATGTGGGTAGGAAACTTAGCCTAGCGAGTCTCTGCCTTGTGCCAAAGGACATGGAGACAGTTTTCTTGGCATTAAGAAAGAGCTGATGAGCACTAAACCAGAGCTGGACTTTAGTGAAGTCCGACTGAAGCCTGGTAGTGACATCAGAGACAGATTTGCTAGATGTAAATAGAACCTTATCATCAGCATACATGTGGATGCTGGAGGTGGTGCAAACCTGGGGAGACTATTTAAAAGATGGAAAACAGAATGGGCTAAGCACTGAACCCTGGGGAACACCACTGGTTATAGGCAAGGGGGAAGAGGTGACATCAGCAATTTTAACTGACTGCGACCTGCCAGACAGATAGGCACTGAACCAACCTGTGGCTAAAGGGGAGAGACCAGCAGCTGAGAAGCTGTACAGGAGGAGTGGGTGTGAGACAGTATCAAAGGCTTTAGCCAGTCTACAAATTTCTCAATATTTCCTTTGTCCCCTCCCCATATACAAAAGATGTTGTCAATAGAGCGTGTCCAAAACACTATTTTTCCTTAAATGGGTTAGAGTTTTGGAACACTTTCAAATCCTCCCATTTGCCCAGAAGGAGGTTTGCATATGAGGGTGCCATAGAGGCACCCATTGCGGTCCCACATATTTGTAGGTAGTGGTCTCCCAAAAATTCAAAATTATTGTGAGTAAGAATAAATTCAGACACTCGCAAGATAAAGTCTAAAGGGACATCTCCTCTGCCTACTCTTTTCTCAAGATAATACCTGCAGGTTTCAATATCCTGCAGCCCCAACAATGCAGGGCTCCCACGCCACCATCACTGAGCCACAGGGGATAGAATACTGTCTGCCAGGTGCCAGCGACACACATCATGGCAGCACCAGAGCTGTAACAGTGCCCATGTGTGTTGTACTGCATCTGGTAGGCATGGCTGCTAATAAGTGAATGCACCCCAGGCAACACACAGAGGACCACAGCACACATGGACCATGGACATGCAAACACAGGTGGGTGATGGACACACACAGGGCAGAGGAACAACGCTGTGATGATGGTGCCACCAGGCACAATGAACCTGCCATGGCCACTGACACACGTAAACAGTGCAACCACAACAGGGACACAGCACTGGGTGGCACAGACCTAAAGACATATGGCTGTTAGATGCACCACTGTGGTGTGCCACTGGTGCCACCCACAGGGCCCACCATGCCCCTGGGTGGAAGGGATCTGTACTGGCCCATGGCCACCACACAGCCATGACATGCATGATGTGGCAGCATGTGAACTGGACTGAGCACAGTGTGCTGCGACACACACAGAGCACCATGTGGCCATGCTCACCGGTGTGCGCTCAAGCTGTGAGGTGGACATCCAGCACACAGATACCATGTGCATGTTGGGGACGACATGAGACAGCGTGAGCTTCCCACACGTGTGCTTGCATGTGCACAGTGACACACACACACACACACACACACACACACACACATGCACATGCCCACTCCACACGCACACAGGCACACACCCATGCAGCCAGAGACAGATGCACAGAGCTAGGGGTGCAAAACATATCATTTAATGGAACAGTAGAAAACACAACAGAAGTCAGGGAACAAACATGTAACAACAGCAACAGAAATGCAACACATTCCCCAGTATCAAACCAGATCCCGCTATGTACAGAACCCTCCAGACCAAACCTATATGTACAACCCCACCACAGAATCACACAGTAGACAGCTCCCCTAGCACATATGGACCCAAACCCAGGCACGCTCCCACCACAGCCCCCTACAAACATGATATGCAACCCCCACTGAATAGCACCCACAACCCACCAGAACCCCGCCCGCATACACACATCAGGAGGACCTCCCACCACCCCTGATGTACATCTGATATGTCCCACACCCCAAGGAATATCACAGTCCTCAGTCTCCATGGCCCCAGTCCATGTGTCTTAAGCACTAGCACCTCTGCAGCGCTGTGAGGAGAGCCCTGAAGGAGCCGTGCAGGACACAATATCCTCCATAATAGCAGACACCAGCAGTATCAGCTGCTGGTCACCCTCCACCTGCTGCCCAGGTACAACAAGCCTGCGGTCTGGCTGTCCCCCAGGTGATTCAGCACCAGCACCATGTCCATTGGATGCTGTGGGTCTATGTCCATCTGTCCAGACCGGCTGTCGGCACTGTCATCTGGCAGCATGTCATCTGCCTCCTGCTCCCCCAAAGGATGCTCCTCTGCTGTTTGCACCACCACCTCAGGATCCACTGCAGGCAGTTCCTCCACTCCCTGTCCCTCTGCTGCCTGCTCAGCTGCCGCCATCTCCTCTGCTGGCTGGTCCCCATCTGTCAGCACCTTGCCTGGCTGTTGGTCCACACCCAGCACCTGTGCCGGCCTGTCAACCTCCACTTGCCGATCCACTGACCTGTGTGGCCCACTGTCACCAGTGTCCTCACCAGGCTCCACCTCCTCCTCCTCTGACAATGGTGGGATGGGTCACCCTGTGTTGCCAGGCTCTGGGTGTGCCACTGATATTCTGCAGCATCCCTTGCCCTCAGGTTGGCCATCGCCTGAGCAGTGCCCATTGCCTCAGGGCAAGCTGCCTCCCACCTGCAAGGAAGAAGGCGGAGGTCACTGCAGGACTGGGACTCCCTGTATGCATGGGCCACATGCATGTGTGCCACATCACACTACACAAGCGGTGCCATACACACAACACCTGCCACATGGTGCACATTGGCAGGCCACTGCCATGTGTCTATGGCCACAGCACTGCAGGTGCACATGTTTACACCTTGGCTGCATGGCCGAGTACAGTGATATGCTGCTGCACACATGTGCATGTCCAGGTGCCACATGCCCCCTCCTAATACTGCCACATCACGTTGTGTCCAGTACACGTGGTGGACTGAGTGAGCACCTACCTGACCTCCAGTGGCCCTGTGTCCACTGATGTCGGTGGCCATGTAGTGGCTTCTCCACTGGCTGCACCTGCTGTCCAGAGTGGCTGGGTCCTGCACCTGCGTGGGAGCGGCGGGACACCGTTATGCCTGTACACCACTGCTGACCATGGCACGTGTTGCTTGTATGTGGAGGTGTCATGCTCCATGTTATCATACCCACCTGTTCTGCCACTAGTGCTGGTCCTCATCTCCTGGTCATGCCGCTCAGCGATGTCTAGCATGCACTCCAGGATATAAAGGGTCCCTTCTGGCCAGGTCCTGCCACCTGTGCTGTATTTTCTGTGTGGTGTGGAACATGCCACTGATCACACCAAGGCATGCCCCTATGGCCCGCCATGACCCTGTCTGCATGGGAGTGGTGTCTGCAGCCAGGTGGCAACAATGTGGTTCCCCACTGCTGCACCTGGTTCACTAGCTGCAGTTTCTTCAGGGTGAAGTTAGGTGCACGGCCACTGAGACTTGCTAGGCTCCTGCGTGATATGTCCCTGGGCTATGTTCTCCACCTGACCTGTCCTGACCCACATTGGCATGTCCTGAACTGGGCAGCTGTGTCCTGCAAATAAACTTGAACAATGATATATGTCCTGACTGTACTCTTTAAATGTTATACTCAAACTGTGCACTACATTGATGCGGCTAACTGTCATGCCTTAGCTATGTTGCCATACACTGCTCTGTATGTATAGCGACACCTATGTAACTGCACTATGCTGAACAGCCTCTGCTGACCTGGGCTACACATGTCTGGCATACCATATTCGGGTGCTGACCTCTCAGTTTGTGCATCAGCATGCTGCTCCTATGTGTACACTCTGCAAGGGCGCTGTACGGGCCTATATGATGTTTACAGTGGTGTACTCTGACACATGGACACTGCACTGCACTCACATTGGGAGACAGTATAGTGCAGTGGTTTGTAGCCCTGAGTTGCTAAACTGGAGACCTGGGTTTGATTCCCACAGCCCCCACATGCATATTGTGTGATCCTGAGCAAGTCACTTACCTTCTCTGTGATCCCAGTTCGCACCTGTAATCAAGTTTTCAGCTAAGTGTGTCTCTCCTGGTTAAACATTTGGAAAAACAACATGAGCAACTGGAAATAACAATAACTGTTGCATATGTGGAGGTATTGCACTGTCCTAGTACTTACCAATATTCAGGTGTTGCTGTCCAACTGTAGCTGTCCTGCACAATCCCTTCCTGAGACCCTATCACTGCTTGGTCCTCCCTCTGTGTGAAGTGTGTGTGTGGTGCAGTCCATGTATTGCCTTCATGGCTGTGCCTCGCACATGGCACAGGCCACAGGCCACACGAGCGGTCTACACTGGCAATGTGCACATGAATCATGTGTAACCGCATACTGCATGTGTGCACTACGCCAATGCGGGCTGTAGTTGTGGCCTGAATGCACCAGTGTGCCACGTTCATGAACTAGGGGACAATGCAACAGCGGCCTGTGTTTTGCTTGAGCATGTATGACATGGGCCATGAGCCTATCCCAGGCACCAGTTCTATGCTACATGCATCATGTCCTGTCACAGCAGTGGGAATGAGTGAGGCCACAGAGATGTATAGTGTAGTGTTTACTCAGAAATGTTGTGACATGGTGCAGTGCTACAGTACATTAGTGACAAAACCATCACACACATACCCTACCCAGTGACTGATCACAGCATACGCACTCAGTTCATGCTGTACAACATCGCCCACACACCTGCACGCAGTGCACGCACACACACACGACACCCACACACACCAGACATCCACACACAGTGCCCTCCCTCACTGCCACTTTGTCCAATGCCCACCACCCATTGCAGTGGTGCACCATATTGGCAGTCAGTCATCCACCTGTTGCTGCCACCTAGTTCTCTTGTGCTTCGTGGTGCGAATGCCCTATCCAGCCCCATGTGTTGCTGGCTCGGTTACCTCTGCAGCACCACTGGGCCCACTCTGACCCAGTTGCATGCTACATTTCCCCCAATATCCATCAATCCTAGAGGCACTGCTGTCCTCCAATGCCATCCATGCCTCCCAGTGGCAGCAGGTGCCAGTCCTGGCACAATCCCCTGTCCTTTGGTTTGTTGTCCACCGTCATCTGCAGTCTGGGGTTGCTTTGCCACCTGGGATGTGCCCTGTCCTGGTATGTCATCAGGTGCTATCCCACTCTGTCTTGCACTTGTCCTGTGCCTGATACCACTGCTGCATGCCCCATGACCATGACGACAGGTGGCATTACAGCTGTTCCGATGGTGGTGTGGCTACCAGTGGTGCCACCAGTGGTGTTGGTGGTGGCATGGTGGGGCTGTTGCTCTGGTGCTGCTGGTGGTGTTGGTGGTGGTGGTCTGGTGCGCTGGTGGTGCTGGTGGTGGTGGGTGGTGGGGGCTGTTGCCTGATGCTGCTGGTAGTGGTGGTGAGTGGTGGGGATTTGGGTGGTGCTGTGTTGCGCTGGTGATGTTGGTGGTGGAGTTGGGAGGAGGGAGCAGGTGGTGCTGCTGGACCTGCCCTGGTGGTGGTGGTGGTGTTGGCGCAGCTGTTGGGGATGTTGTGGTGGTTTTGGGGTGGTCGCACATCTGGCCTCTGTGGACTGTCAGTGGCATGGGCTGCCCTTAGGGCGTGGCGGTGTGCCTCCTGCCATCATGGTGGTGTGTGTCCCATTTCCCTGCTGGTGCTGTTGCACCATCTGTGTTCATGTGTGGGGCTGTCCCTCCTGTGTGTCTCTGCAGAGGCTGGCCTGTAAGTGTGCCCTGTAGTACCATGGACAGTATGTCTGACTGCCTGGTCTGCTGGGCCACCGACCCTACACGCCACGGCCTGTCGGGTGAATGCCAATGTCTGCACCTGGACACAGGCCTGAGAGGTGACCATGACATCCACCAGCCATCCTATGGCTGACTCTGTGGTATGTGTTCCTGTCTCCAGCACACCTATGAGGGTCCCCATATGCTCCTCCATTGCTGAGTGGTGAGCATCCATACTGAGCGGGACATAGCCTAGCATCTTGGGCTGCTCCTTGTAGGTGGTCATGAGGGTTCTGCAGAACCCAGCATAATCTGTGGATGCTGCTGTGTGGTCATCCTGCGGGTATGGGGTTGGTGATACCCCATCCAGGGTCTCCTGCAGCCTGTTGTATGATACAGGGCTGAGGTCCTGTGCTATATTGTCCGCTATGTTGCCGACACTAAACAGATTGCACAGGTCCAGTCCCTATCCTCCTGCTGTTGTTCCTCTGCTACCTGCCACTGCCCCACCCCCAGTGTCAGGGCAGGGTCTGGCTGCGCCACATCCGCAGCACCAGAGTTGTCTGCCACACTGGCCTTTTGGGTGGTCAGTTGCATGCTATCCTGCTCCAGCTCGGTGCCTGTGCCACCACTGTCCTCTGGCCCTGTGTCCACTGCTGCTGCACCTGTGGGGGACAACAGTGCATCAGTACTACCCTGCCATGTCATGCCTCCGTACATGCTCTCCATTGCCACCCTGCATTGCTGTCCCATGCACCAGGGCAGAGCTAGTCATCCACTTGCCTGTCCCTGTGGCCATCCATGTTGTGTCCAGGTCCATGTCACCATGAATGCTGTGCTGGCTCACCAACATCAGGATCCTCTCCTCATGGGCACTGAGGTGTCTCTCCTCCTGTGGCCCACCACCTGTGGGCTGCCTGCCACCTGTTGAAGGGCTCCTTTGCCTTAGCATGACACTTGAGGTCATTCACCCACTTCTGCAAGTCTCACATGGTCCACCTTGCATTGGCCACTGCATTGAACTTTGTGGCCACTTCTTCCCATGCCTCCTTGTACTTCCTGCACAGGTCACACTCCCCACTAGTAGGGCTGCCAGTGCCTCCAGTTCCTTGAGGTGGACATCTATCTCCTCGTTAGTGAAATTTATTTTGCACCATTTTGCTGCACTTGCTGGCTCTGCATTGCTACCTGCCATTATTGTATGCATAGCCCCCTACACCATGTCTGTGACTTGCACACTATTATATGGTCATTGAGTTGTGACATGCATAACCGCTATGCCTGCTATTGCGGGTTCCATCTTGCATTGTGGGCATAACTTGCAATATGCATAATTGGGCTGTTCTACGTCGTAACTGGCATTTGTCTTGGAATAGGGTGCAGATCACATGTCACAGGGGTTTGGTAGTAACTTTACGCAGTGGCGCAGCTTGTGCTATGCTCTACTCGTTCTCTAGGAATTGGGCCCACAGTAACAAATTAGCAATAGACGGTAGCATATAACATCCCAGAAAAGGTGAAATGAGCAAAGTGCCATTTTAAGTAGAGATGAAATTATCTTGCACAAAAGAGATGGGCCACCCGACAGGGAGTCAAAAGAATCCCATGTCCATAGCCACCAGCGAGGAGGCCTGTGGGAATTCTGCACACCAGATTCATTGCCAAGGGAGTCTACTGGGCTGAATGATGGTGTAATCTCATGAGGGGTGGCTATTCCTCAAGAGTAATTAACTCTGCTCTGCTAATATTTCTAATTATGTCTATTTTCTTCTCGGACAGATAGTGAAAAGGTAGCCATCTCCCTATGAATTTATTCTTTGGAGTCTGAATTTGGCTGTAAGGTTTTCCATCTCCAAAATACAGAGACATAGGGCATACCAAAACATTAGTGTAGGTGGATCTGGAAAAAGCCATCACTAGTATTCGCTTTGAGGGTGGCTGCTACTGAAATATTGTATAGGTAGTTCTGGGCCTCTGATTTAATACCATTTGGCAGTATACTCAAGAGCCAGCGGTGTATTTCCAGTGAGGGAGATTCCCAAGAATTGTCCCTACTGTCGACCCAATTGAGTTCCAGTAATTTCTCAATTTAGGACAAGCCAAAAGATGTGGGAATGCGTACTTTTATCCGGGCACCATCTCCAGCACTGCTCTGAGGAGTGTTTTTTTTTTTTTTTTTACCTTGTTTTACCAGGAGAGACACACTAAGCTGAAATCTTGTTTACAGGTGCAACCTGGGAGCACAAGAGTTAAGGACTTGCTCTGAGTTACACAGTATGCAAGTGGGGGCTGTGGGATTGAAACCTAGGTCTCCAGGTTTGCAGTTCAGAGCTTTAAACCACTGCGTTATACTGCCTCCTTACAGAGTGTTGCTCATAATGTTTAGTAATCATGGGGTATGGAATAATAAAGCACTATGTACCATCTAAATTTACCTCCAGAAGTTAGATGCCATAGTAGAGCGGAAACCCTTCCAGGTCTGCTCCCATTCCTTGTCACATAACTGGATCCCAGCTTTGGTGTGCCAGGTCCATCTAAGATAGTCCAGGAGATCAGGCTGTAATTCTGAAAGGAAAGCCATGATCATAGAGACTGTGCCTCTAGGGTGATGTTGATGGATTAGAGGAAAAATAAACTCCAGAAGAGGGTTTGTTCCTTCTTTCAGGAGGGACTCCTTGTCCTTCTTAAAGTAAATAGTGCCTAACTTGTAAGAAGCAAAATAAATCTTGGGGGGGGGGTCAAACTCCCTTGCCAGTTGCTGAAAGTATTGAAAGGAGTTCCCAACAGAAAAGTGTCCCACTAAGTAAAGGTCCTGTCTAGCCCATTTTTTTAAACCCAGCATCAAGCCTGTAGAGGAGAAAGTCTAAACAGGCCCGTAAGGGTGTGGATGACCTTAGCTTTAGATCGGGTTGGCATTTGCGCTATAATTCCTGCCAGGTGTTCTTCAGGACAGCTGTCAAGAGACTGCCTAGCATTAACCTCTGAAGGCCAGTTCTGTCCATAAGAATCAGGTTTCCTATTAAGGCATAAATCTCAGAGGTTTCTCAGTCTACACCCATAGAGGAGCCTCATCCCTGTCATTAGAGGTTATCAAGGCTTTTAATTGCAAAGCCCAGAAATATTTACAGAGGTCCAGCAAACTGAGCCTCCACTGGATTTGGCCATCATCAAAGTTTTCCAACAGACCGAGGGAATTACTGACCCAAATCAATTTGGTTAGGTAGTTTTAAGAGACTTCCAGAAGGAGCCCAGGGTGGTGGGGCAGAGACCAAAATAAGAAGAGAAACTGGGACAGCACACCATGCGAAACATTCAGTTCTATCTGATAGGGACAGGAGCAGCTCAGTTCAGTGAAGACAGTTAGTCCAGACAGCTTGGCATAATTTTAAATATTTTCTATGGTAGAGTTTACTTAGGTCTTGGGAAATCCAAATTCCTAAATATCTAAACCCCCTCTTAACCCACTTAAATTGGCCCACCACTGGAGCAAGGTCCCACAGGGAGCATTTCTGTTTTTGGTTCATTGATCTTAAATCCTAAGATTGAATTAAACTCATACACGAGGGATTCAGTATGCAGAGTCATGCAGACAGGGTTCACAGTGTACAGAAGAGTGTCATCTCCATACAACAAAGCCCTGAGCTCGACACCCCCATCTCCAATGCCCTGATAAGTGTCTGATTGCCTGATCAGGGCTGCCAGGGGTTCCATACTAAAGGCAAACAAAAGGGGAGAGAGCAAGCTGCCCTGTTGAGTACCCCTCTATCTTAAATCTTGAGGACAGAACCCCATCCATCCATATTTGCGCCCAGGGGTCCCTGTATAGATTCCAAATCCAATTACGGAATTTGTTACCAAAACCACATTTTTTAAAGGGCACTGTTCAAATACACCCAATTAAGGTGGCCAAATGCCTTTTCGATGTTGAGAGAAATTACCACATTTAGGGAGGAAAGTGAAAAGAATCTAGAAGCAGATAGGGTGTTGAGAAGGAGATGAATATTTTCCTGGATGTTCTGCCCTGGAATGAGCTCCAACGTATCTAGGTGCACCAGGAAGGAAATGATTTGTTGTAGCTGCAGTCCAATGATTTTAGCATAAATCTTTGCCTCCTGATTTAGAAGGAAATAGTGCAATAGCTGGAGCATACAGTGGGGTCCTTACCCAGCTTAGAAAATACAGTGATCATAGCGGTGCCCCAGGTGTCCAGTGTGCACTCCTAATGGGCCTCATTGCAGACTTTAGTCAGCAAGTGGACCAAATCTTCTGCAAAGTGTTTGAAGACTGCAGTTATAAAGATCTGGGCCAGGCGCTTGCCTGTTTTAAGAGATTAAATTACAACAAGGACTTCACCCATGGAAATGGGGGCTTCCAGTTGTTTCCTCTGTTCAGGGGTCATGGACGGCAGATGAGCTTTCTGCAAGAAGGCAGTAACCTGTTGGAGATGATCTGGACCTCTCTCCCTACTGTACAACTGTTGGTAGTGTTGAAGAAACTCATTAGCAGTTTGGGTGGGCTGTATAACTACTCATCCTGGGGTCACTTATTCCATGATTTTTGGAGATATATCTATCTGCCCCTGTTTTCCAGGTATAGAGGCCAGCCTACCTGCCCTCTCTGTTTGGTGAACCACTAGGCATTCTCTGTCCAACATAACATCAGTGCATTATAAGCTGCTCTGGCTTTTTGCAGCTAGGGAAGTACAGCCCAGTCCATGGTACCTTTATGTTCCACTTCTAGGGTCCAACGGCTTCAACTGCACTTCAGGTCATGAGCTGGTGCTGCTTATTTTTATACAGGAGGACGCATGGGCAATAATATGAGCATTAATATGAGCACATATGACTGACTTCAGTCTGTCTCGTATAAGTTTGAGATATGAGTCTGATTCCTTGTTCTCAAGTAAATGATACTTAATAGTATCCTTATCGGAGTCAACAAAAAACCTTATCATGCAAGAGCCCAGTATCAAACCATCAAGTCCCCTCCCACCCAAGGGTTCCCACTGGATATGGGCAGAGATCATAGTATTGTCAGAGAAAGTTACTGGATGTGTAACTATGTCATGGAAAGTGTGAGCCCATACTTTCTGAGTATAAAACCAGTCATTTCTAGAATAGAAATTAGTTGCAGGTGAGAAAAAGCAAATTCCTCCCTGGGTTTTGCAGGCGCCAAGGGGTTATTAGTCTCAACTCCAGGATAAGAATCCTTAGGAGCTGGGGCATGCCATTTGCCTTTTATATCTATCTGGGTTTTGTTCAGGACATGGTTCTCAACACAATTCCAGTCCCCAGAGTATAATTTGGAACATGAAAATCACAAACAGAAAATGTTTGAATTGAAAGTGCCTTATAACCCTTAGTTTTGGCGTCGTAACAGAAACAAGTCAAACTGAACCCTGCCAAGTCTTCCCACCCCCATCCCCCAACCCCACTATCCCCAGCATATGATTCATCAACAGATAACATTCAGTGTCAGTACCGTAGGAAGGGTGGGCGGATGGTGCTCCAGCCAGGCGCCAAGCCTCCAAGGCGATTTTCCACTGAAGCTCATGTTCTAATTCACTTGCGCTGCTTAAATCTTTTTTTTTTTATATTTGGTTCTGTAATTACAAATGACTGTCAGCAGGGGTACATCTGTGGACCAAGGACCAGCAAGTGGTGGTGGTGGGAGGGTGTCACATGGTTGCACAGTCTACTGCAGAAAATAATGTGGATTGGCTTGGGCTTTGGAGGGAACTGATGGGAATCAGGGAATGAGGGATTTGGAGGGGCTCCTGGATGCAGGGATGCTGACTGGAGCAGTTTGGCTGGCTTTGCTGTTCTGGGGGTGCTGTGCAGGGTTATTTACTGGGCAGAGGAGAAGGACTGCAATGCTAAGGCATACTGAAAACTGGTGTAGCTAGGCAGAATATTTTTCCCTAATGACACTTCACATTGCACCATGGGGCCCCTACACTGTCTCTCACCAGGGCTAACTAATGGGCCCTGGGGGGTCCTCAGCTCAAGCACCCTTATTATGCCCTCAAGCCCCTCGGCCTTGATTTTTTTTTTTTTTTTACAGGGCCCTGCAGACACTCACAACTTGGGGACACTACTACATAATGTATCCTATATCCATCCCACAGCAGGACCTCCTGCCAGACAAGCTACCCTGCAACTGCCCCCATAGGTCAGGAGAGGCCAGGAAGCAGAAAATCCACAGCACAGAACTGCTGCTACAGTGCTGTCCAGGGTCCCACAGTAAAACTTCTGGCAGAAAAGGAAAGCTCCCCAACTCACTAGGTCTGCTTGGCTTGCATCCATGAACATGACAGTCAGTTTTATTAATAATTTATAACACTGTGTAGACTGAGCATGTCACCTAAATCATGGATGTCAGTTGACCACTTCTGGATCTTGACATCTGACAGTTTGTGCAGCACTTATAAATTACGTATAAAATACCTGCCATGTTCGTGGTTGTGTAAAAGTTATCTGAGAACATAATAGACTTAAATGTTTGAGAACCTGGTATTGTTTGGATTTTGTCCTGATCCCTTAATATTCCAAGTAGCAAAAGTCACCTCATTGACCATCTGACAATAGTTATTGAACTTAGTATGTTCAGCCCTGCACTGAGATTACATAAAATGTTCAACCATACTCCAGAAATTACTGCTGTAAAACCCATCCTCCTCCCAATCCTCCCACAGATAACCCATCCCTTCCCCCAACTTCCCCATTCCAGGTAGCAAAACCCAGCATATACCATCCCCCGCCCAACCACCCAGACTGCCATAAGCAACATTTAGCATAGTACTGGGTCCTTTCCTCCTCCTCCCACCTCCCGAAAATGCACCTCTGCTTACAGCCAATACAAACAACATCCTCAAGTAAATACTAAACAGTGTGAATAATTTTAACAACAATAACAAGAGAGCAGTCCTGGGTTTCCAATGTAAACGCACACAGGTACATTATAATAGTGATGAAAGGGGGAATAGAGTAGCCTGCAGAGCTCATGAATGCACCAAATAGCTCCAGGAACCTGAATTAAAATTAGGGGTTACGCTACCCCATGAGAAACCTTTACACAAACCAGAACCAGGTCAGAAAACTAATAGAGGGGAATAACCCCTTCCCATCAAAATGAGAGCAGAAATCCAGAAAAAACACTGAGATCTTGGGCACCAAGAAAAGAGAAATGAGAAAGACAACTCTGCCCAGAGATTTACCAGCCCTTAGGCACAAGAACACCCACTGAGGTAAATTGCTGCCCTGAGTTCGAGACAAGAAACGAAACTTGAGGGAAATACTCCACGAATTAAGAGCAGCACAGTGTTACATTTCATATGCATGATGCGCCCTCTTGTGGTCGCAACCTGATCCTGACAAGACAATTATATGAGTTTCTAAGAAAGCCCAACACCGCCTCCCCATTTCCAACAATCTATAAAGTGAAACATTAATCTTAAATTAGGTAACAAACTTCCCTTTACTAATTTGTATAACTAAATGCGCAGAACACAGAGCTCTTTCCCAATTGTGTTAACCTGAAGTCACCCCAAATGTCCTTGCTCTGAACAGCAATCGACTTTTGTGGAGTTAAGGCCTGAGAAACTCCTAAACGGTAGCCCATGTTCTAATTAACACAGTTCAGATGAGAAAACAAGAACTTCCAAATGTAGCTCGTCGACATTATCTCCATAAGCAAAAAGAGAGATAACAGTTCCAGTGAGGCAACTCCAGACAACCCCTCAACATGTAGACAGAACCTATCAGGACGCTCGGAACAAGTCCAGCAGCACGGTTTTAAGGCTTGAAAGAGCAGATTCAGGATCTTCAAAATTTAATCAGGATCCGTTTAAAAAAACTTGTAGCCTGGCCAGATATCCCATCCTGAATTTCAGGCCCGCAACAGTGATCTTAGATACGATGGGGTGAAACGCTTTATGTTTCAAACGAACAGATCCTGGCAGATCTAGTGCAATTCTCAATTTAGCATTCTCACAACGAACCTCCTGTAAAGCTCCCACTTTCTGCAAGAAGTGCTGCCTTTCAAGAAAATTTAAGAAACGGCAAATAATAGGTTGAGGGGCAGCATCCGGTAAAGGCTTCGGTCGCAATGACCTGTGAGCTCACTCTATGATATATACTGGGCAGAAAGGAGAGGGGCCAGCAACCTGTTCCACCAATTTCTGTATGAATGCTACAGCATGCTGGCCCTCTTCTCCCTCTGGTAGCCCTAGTATCACAACATTGTTTCTGCAGCTATGGCCCTCCAAATCTTCGAGTTTTGCCTCCACACGAGATAGCTTCTGCAGCGTAGACACCAATTCAGGATCGAGTTTCTCTAGTCATTTCTCCAGCTTAGACTATTTGGGCAGTATTATCAGAGACAGTTAACGAGACTTCATCCAGCTTTTTGAGAGAGTCTCAGGTCAATCACCACTTCCTTTCATCTTTCACGGATGGGTTTAAATCTTCTAAGAACCTATTAAGCTATTATAGGCCTTCTTGTTCTCCAACTTGACTCGACAAGGATCGGCCTATCTGGCCCACCGAGGTCTGGGATTTCTTTGGGGCCTTTTCGGGAGTAGCGGGGGGGGGTATGTTTCTGTGGTGCTTTCTTCATATAAGCCTCCATCCGCCGATCGGACTCATAAAACAGGCACACAAGATGTTTCGCTAGCAGGAAAATTCAAAAGCAGAGGATTTTGTAAAATTTAAATGTCTAAAAAAGACGATTATATCATCAGGAGGCAGGAGCTTAGCGGAGGTGCTTCTACTCAGCACTCTGCGTCACGTGATCTCGTGACATTATCTTTACTATTGGGAATGACAACAATTAGTTTGGGGGAGGATAATGAAAGTACAGTAACTCTAAAAGGGATGGGGCTTGAGAGATATCTGTCCACATTTCAAGGTGGCAGGGGTGTTCAACCTTGTTAGTACTTGCTTCTCCAGAACATTGGCTTGCTCCTATGCCACAGCTGCATCTAATGAAAAAAATGTAAATGACTGGGCAGCTGCCTTCCTACCTTGCTAAGACATGTGGAGAAACTTTCTGCAGTGAGGTCAGCTTGCTGGAAGGGGATCCCCAGCCTCTGACATTACTTGCTTTCTTCCCACCCAAAACTGCTAGTGCTCCAACTGAACAAACTGCTACTCTGCTGCACCCCTCATTTATTATAGGATTGCTCTGGTACGCAATTCAGTTCATGCTTGGGTGCTGGACTGCCTGGTCAACCTGCTCTCTACCAATAAGAGTCCCACCCCTCTTATCAGCTTAGTTGTCCAGAATCCAGGGTGGGCTGTGGTGTTCCAACTTGCTTGTATTTGGCTCCTCCATGACATTGGCTTGGGTGTTTATCATGAAAACAATATTGTAAATGACTGGGCAGCTGCCTGTCTCACTTGCCAAGTCATGGAGGAACCCTTCTGTAGTGGTGTCATATTTAAGAATATTTTGATGCTTTTTCTAATGAGTTCATCTATCAATTTCCTATCATATGTTTTAAATTAAAATAAATCGCCCCATACTCTATGCTTTTCTAGACAGTGCAGACCCAAATGTAACAGCCTTTCTTTATACCATAAATGTTCCATTTCCACAGTCATTTTACATGTCTTGCGGTAAATGTTTTCTATTTTAATATATTTCTCCATGTTTACAGACCCCTCCCAAAAAAAATATTGAGATCCATAGTCAATCAACAGTGTAATATATGATTTCTACAGGGGAAGAAGAACCTGTTTGGAACAATGTGTCAAATGACTTTTGATTGGCTGTTTGGTGGCTTTAGCACAAATAGCACCCTTTTTATGTTTGCTTGCATGCATGTGAATATTGGGGCAGCTTGCTGCACTAGCGAGTTGTGGAGGCATGGCAGTGTTTTGCCAATGCCAGCAGCCCATTTTGAGGCTGGTCTGTGTGGCACCACTAGAAGATCATGCTGTCCATGACTGCAATAGTGTAGCTTGCCACCAACTTGAAAGAAACTTGCCACTGCAATCAGGGAGTGCCCCATCATTAACAATCAGCTGTTTTTATGGGCTGGTCCCTGACTGCAGCAGCGAATTAGAGCTGCTTTGTCTGGTGCCCCCTTTCAAATAAACATGGCGGCGGCTTCGCTGTCAGCTTCTCACAGTCCCCAAGGAAGCCAACGGAGCAGTTACCACTTCTCACAGTCCCCATTAAAGCCAGGAGTGCCCAATCCCCCTGTTGGCATGCCCCCTTCCCAGTTCATTTGCCAAATGGGTAGCCCAATCCCCATCGCCATGATGCCCCCCCATCTGTTTAGTCTCAATGGGGTGTCCAATTCCCCTCAGCTCATGTGCCCATAGAAACATAGACTTTGACTGCAGATAAGGACCACTTGGCCCACCTAGTCTGCCAGTTTCCCAACCTACAGGATAAGCTGCAGATCCTAGTTAACCAACAGCCTATTTCTTCCTACCCCCCACAAAAATTGCCTTATGTCTGTCCCATGCATTCTTGAATTCTCACAGTTTTAGACCCCACAACCTCCTCAGGAAGGCTGTTCCATACGTCAACCACCCTCTCTGTGAAAAAATACTTCCTCATATTGCCCTGAACTCCCTCCATCTTCAAATTGTGTCCCCTTGTTCTTGCACATCTCTTTTTCTGAAAGATGCTACCCTCTTGGACTTTGTTGATTCCACTGAGGTACTTAAAGTTTCTATCATTCCCCCTCCTTTCCTCAAGGGTATACATATTAAGCTCTTTTAGTCTCTCCTCGTATGGCTTCTCTTGCAGACCCTGCACCATTTTAGTTACCCTCCTCTGGACTGCCTCTATCCTGTTCTATGTCCTTGCAGAGATGGGGTCTCCAGAACTGGATGCAGTACTCCAGATGGGGTCTCACCAACTGTCTGTACAGAGGGATAACAACTTCCTGTTTTCTGCTGGTGATGCCTCTCCCTATACATCCCAGTATCCCCCAGCCCTCCCTACTGCCTTCTCACATTGCTTGCTAACCTTAAGGTCATCTGATATGATTACCCCCAGGTCCCTTTCCATTTTTGTTGTTGTTACTACCCCCCTTGTGTAATCTTTCCCTGGGTTTTTGTTTCCCAGGTGCATTATTTTGCACTTCTTTGCATTGAATCCAAGCTGCCATACTTCTGACCATTCCTCCAACCTTGCCAAGTCCCTTCTCATCCTTTCCATGCCTCCTTGTGTATCAACCCTGTTGCAGATCTTTGTGTCATCTGCAAAGAGGCATACTTTTCCTTCCAGTCCCTCTACAATGTCACTTATAAAGTCATTAAAAAGGACTGGACCCAGTACTGAACCATGGGTACCCCACTAGTAACCCCTCTTTCTTCAGAGTGGACTCCATTTACAATTACCTTCTGTGTCCTGTTGTCCAGCCAGTGTTTTACCCAGGCTACCACCCTGGGACCCACTCCCAGGCTGATTAATTTGTTTATTAATCTTTTGTGCAGGACTGTGTCAAATGCCTTGCTAAAGTCTAGGTAGGCCATGTCCACAGCCCCTCCCTGGTCTACTACTTTGGTCACCCAGTCAAAGAAATCAATTAGATTTGTTTGACATGACCTTCCCGCTGTGAACCCATGCTGCCTTGGGTCCTGTGCCCCACTGGCCTCTAGGTACTCAACAGTTCTTTCCTTCAGAAGTGATTCCATCACTTTCCCTACCACAGAGGTCAAACTGACAGGTCTGTAGTTTCCTGCCTCTGTCTTGGTCCCACTTTAGTGATGGGGAATCACATCCACCTTCCTCTAGTCCTCAGGTACCACACCATCCTCCCATGATTTGTTAAAAAGGGTAGTCAGTGGTTTCACTAGTTCTCCCTTAATTCTTTTAGAATTCTGGGGTGAATTCCATCAGGCCCCATTGCTTTGTCCACCTTCAGTTTTAGGAGTTCTTTCAGAACCCTTTCTTCTGTGAAAGGACTGGGATTGACCCCCCTACACAGAGTGCTTCTGTTAACTGGATTAGGCACCTCCCCTCCTCCTCTTTTTGTGAATACTGAGCAGAAGTATTCATTCAGTATCCCTGCTTTTCCACTGTCCCTCTCTGCCCACCACCATCCATTCTATTCAGCCTCACTATCCCTCCTTTTTCTTTCTATGCTCCTGTACCTATAAAAGTTTTATCCCCTTCTTAACGAGTTGGCTATCTTTTCCTCAGTTTGGGCCTTTGCTATTCTGACTTCCTCCCTGCTTCCTTCTGCCTTAACTGGTACAGCTCTCTGTCCTGCTCCTTCTGTGTTTCCTTATACTTCCTGAATGCTATCTTTTTCTCCCTGACCCTCTCCGCCACCTCTTTTGAGAACCATAGTGGCTTTTTCTTTCAATTTTATTTGTTTATTTGCTTCTCATGAAGACTTGTTGCCTCTGTGATGGTCATTTTGATGCTTCCCCATTGTTGCTCCACCTCTCCTTCTAGCCTGTTTGCTAGTGCTTTTTTAAAGCAGTCTCTCATATTGCCAAAGTCATCCCTCCTGAAGTTCAGTATCCTCACTTTTGTATGGTTTGACTCTGTAGCTGAGTTTATCATGAACCACACTGTTTGGTGGTCACTTGTTCCCAGATGGCTACCCACTTCTAGATCTGAAATTCTCTCACTGTTCCCATTTGACAGTATGAGGTCTAAGATTGCTCCCTCATGAGTGGGTTCCAAAACTAGCTGTCTGAGGCATGCCACCTGTAGGGCATTGAGAATGGCCCTGCTCTTGGATGTGGCTGCAGCCAAGGTGCTCCAGTTAACATCTGGCATATTCAGGTCTCCCATCAATGTATCTCCCCTTTCTCTGCCATCCTAAGGATGCCTTCTATCATATCCTTGTCCATTCCTCCCCTGACATGGGGGTCTGTATACAACCTCTGTGCGGATTGTGGTGCCATTTCCAGTCTCTAAGGTGACCCACAGTGCCTCCTCTCCTCCCTGTTTACTCTTTTATTCAGTTGATTTTATCCCTTCCCTTACATAGAGAGCTACCCCTCCCCCTCTTCTCCCCTCCCTGTCTCCCCTGTAGGTTGTGCACCCTGGTATGTGAACATTCTAATCATGGTTTTCTGTGTACCACGTTTCTGTGAAAGCTACAATATCCAGGCATCCTCCTTCCATCAAGGTCACCAGTTCCGGGAGCTTGTTGCCAAGACTATGGGCATTGGTACCTTATTACCCTTCATTTCCTGATGGCCTTAACTCTTTTTGCCTCATCTCTGTCCTTGTTGCCTTTGTCACTTTCTCCATTTACCCTTGCACTTTTCCCTATTGACACCTCTATCTTGGTGTTTACCTCACCTTCTTCCCTGATTTTGTTTTGGGGGGGCTAGAATTTCCCTGCTCCTTTCCAGTGTCTACCCCCTTGGCAAGTTTCAATGCTTGCCAATGAAGCATTTAAACCTATCGCCTAGGATCCTGGTTCCCCTCCTGGACAGATGCAGACCATCATGCCAGTATAGGCTTGCATCACTCCAGGTGGACCCCCAGTCCCCAGTGAAGCCAAATCACTGAGTTCTGCACCAGTTTTTCAACCACTGATTGAATCCCATGGTGTGGGGCACCCTAGCCTCACCTACACCATAGACAGGCAGCACCTCCAAGAAGGTTACCATGAGTGCTACTTGTCAAAGGCCCATCCCCAACTCCACAAACTCTTCCTGCACTGCTCTGATCTCTTTCTTTGCCAGATCATTTGTCCCTAGGTGCACAATGACATCCAGCTCCCTCCCCTTGCAGTTGCTCTGGCGATACTGAGGATTCGCTCCCTGTCCCTCCAAGCCATGGGTCCAGGCAGGCACCTTACCTCCCTCTTTCCTTCCTCCCTCAGTTCTGCCTTCCTAACAATGGACTCTGCCACCAGGAGTTGTCTTCTTCCCTTGTGGGGTCCCATGCCACCCTCCTGTGGGTCTCCTTTGTGAAGGTTCCCAGCATCCTTCTCCCCTTCAACACTCTGCTGACAGGGGTGCCCAATCCCCGTTGGCTACAGACCCCCCCAAGAAACACTCAGGTGGCATGGTGGGAACCCACCCCAGTGTGCCAAAGTACCTGTAAAATCAGAACACCTTCCCACATTTTTCTTTCTTTCCTGTGAAAGAAAAAATGTTCCTCATTGAATCCGGTGCCTATCCCCCAACCCGCATTCACCCTCTTTGCACCCCACCTCCCCCACACCCCACCTTGCTCCATACTTACCTCCAGAGCCCAGTCCAACAATCTTCATTGGACCAGGCACATCTGAAATCTTCAAAGCCAACCACGAACTGAAGAAATGCCAGTAAACTGTATAATGGTATAACTAGGTTTTTTCAACTAATGCGGCTATCTATGCAAATTCAGAACACATTAACAAAATCACAGTGCCACTGTTCAAGAACAGAGGTCTCAAATGCTTTCATGAGGTAGGGGCCACAAAAAGGCCATGCTGAAAATTTGTAGTGCAAATAACCATACCGTCCCACCCTATACAGACTGACAGGCATCAGAGGTGTGCCTGTGGATTGGTGGCTGTAATGCTCTCGCCATTCCATCCCCCACCCTGAAGCCAGTGACAGGCATTGAGGTGTGCCTTAGACTCTTAGGCCCAGACTTCACCGCATTCTCCTATACTGCACCCATTTCAGTGTATGTCCTTATGAAATGGAGTGGCTGTGAAGCCAAACACCACAAGGAACACCTTTGCACTTGTCAGTGTCTACAGAATAGAATGCGCTGAAATGCCCATGGGCGCTATGTGCTACGACCCAAAGGCGCACCCCAATGCCTCTCCATCTCTACAGTGTGGAGATGAGGTTGGCTTGAGTGCAATACTTCATTGCCATTCCTATTCTGCATCAGTCTAACCGCTACATGTCCAATGCTAATATCAGCAAGCAAACATTCGGCATTGACAAATGCTTGTTCACATCCTGTTCAAAATGTGTTTTCACACCTGTGGCGCTAAATAGCACAGTCACTGTGCAAAATCACCTTTCGTCTAATGAACTGATAGTGTCACTGTTCATGCATTGGGATCACAAAAAGACCTTGTTGAAATCTTTGAGTAAAAATACCAAGAAATGCCCAGGGTGTTAGAGTTTTCGACCATAATGCCCTACCCAATAGGGACTGACAGGCATCATGGGTGTGACTTGGGATTGCTGATAGTAATGCTCGTGCCATTCCCCCCACTTCCCACCCTGCAGCCAATGGCAGGCATCGAGGTGCACCTTGGACCTTTGGCTCCAGAGTTCACCCCATTCTCCTATACTGCACCCATTTCAGTGTATTTCCATATGGAATAAGGCGAGTATAAAGCCTGAATACTTCAAAGCATTCCTCAACACTTGTAAGTGTCTGCAGGGTAGGATGAGGTGAAATGTTGTGACCGTTATGGGTGACAATCCAAAGGTACACCCCAATGCCTGCCCATCTCTGCAGGGTGGGGTTGGAGTTGGCATCAATTCAATACTTCACTGCCATTCCTATACTGCATCTGTCTAACTCCTGCACTTCCACTGCTAATGACAGAAAGCAACACTTGGCATTGACAAATGCTTGTTTTTATTTATTTCAGTGCATTTATGTTGTGGTCCCTTTCTCCAGGGTTGCTGAATGCTGAATCATAGCACGCTGTAGTGAGGTTTAGTTTTAATTTTTTATGCTGGAAAGGCATGTGAGCACAAGTTCCTGTTTTCACTGGTGAGGTTTGCAGACTGCATAATTTTTTCCTGATGTGGTGGAAGATTGTGATTATTCACACCTGCCATTCAGTTAAGGTGATTTCTCAGGATGGCACTTTAAAACAATAATTCTATCTCCATGTAAATGGGGATGGGAGAGGCAATGCTGTTTTGAAACCTTACTATGAGTTTCTATGCAGTAACCAACCCAGCCATTCTAGGGCAGACATTCAGAACTTTGCCCTGGGGCAAAATTAGCACTGCATGGTGGGCAAAATTAGTCTGGAACCATTTGCACGCCATATTCGAAGGATCAGCCCCGGGGCTAAATGAGTTGAATATAGTGTGCAAATGATGGTGTACAAACAGGGCTGATACTGCAGTGCAATAATAGCCCAGCAAATAAGACAGCACTGAATACAGCAACCGAGAGCAGTGCAAACGGCAACAGTTGTCCAGTGCACACAGAGGTGGAGTGAGGTAAGGCTGAACAATGTGGGCAGTGTATGTGCTAGCAAAGCAGTGGGGCACAACAGCAGCAAACAGTGCAGGCCAAATACTGCAGAACCATGTAATGGAACATTACACTATTGCACAGCACTAACACATTTGAGCAGCAGTGACATGTTTGCCTGGCGCAATCCCATTTGCCTGGTGCTAAAGTTTGCTATATTTGAAACTGCAATGCAAATGAGCCTACTCAGGCAATTCATGAGCAAACAGCCACATTACCATCTCATTACAGCCTGCTTTGCATGTGGATTGCCTGGCGCTGTAACATGGTGCACACAACTCCACCTGTAGGTCTGACTGGAATTACAGGACGGTAGCCACATTTCTTTCTGTGCTAACAGCTTCATCTGTAGGTCTGACTGGTATTACGGGTCACTTGCCACATTCATTTTGTTCTCACAGCTCACAGAACATTAGCTGTAGTCATGGTCTGGACACAGATGCGAAGACAAATGTGTCCCAGGGGAGTAGCACTGTGAGAACGGGTGGTCATGCTATATGAATTGCTAGAAACAGGAGTGGTTCCAAAGGACTGGAGGAGGGTAGAGGTAGTCACTCTACAAACAAACTCTGGTCAGAGCTGATATGGCTGTGGAGAGCTTTTGGGATGCTTTTACCCACTATTTCTAATGAATTTACACAATTCAGATCTGTGGAGAGGCAGTTTATATGGGGTCTTCCTTTTACACATTTTTACAATGTGTTTTCTAGAATTTGCCTGCTGATTGCTATATATTTAACATTGATAGTTCATAGAAGAAATGCCATCTTATTTTCAGTGGGGCTCTACATCTACACAATATTAGGCTGCATTGCGTAAAATCAGAATGCACTGAAAACAATATTTTACATCTTGGGGGACATATTAAGTGCAGGACCAATGCACAAGCAGAAAGATGCATTGGACAAAGAGGGTGCACCTGTTGGCACTGTACTCAAAGAGAATGCACCACCGGAACAGGACACACATACAGAGAAGCCCACCAGGATGAAGCAAAGCACTGCAGAATTCAGCAGTAGAGTTACTGTAGCAAAAAATGCAGTTTCAATGGGAGTTAATTCTTTTTGTCATGCAGTATACCTGTGACACTGTGCTTCATTATGGTAGGCATCATTGTACCTGTTGAAAATGTGACTCTGGATGGGAGTCGCAATGCAGGCAGCCACCAAGACAGGTGCATCCAGGGCAACTCTGACTGAATACCTTCTGGGGGTAATGTGTGGCATATACCTGAATGCACCATAGCCCCCATAGGTGATATTTAGCCAAGGAATGCAAATGAGCTAGTTGAGACACACCCTGAAGTCTCTAGTGGTAAAGTGGTACCCCCACCATTTTCACCAGCCCTGATCATACCAGAGTCCAGGCTCTATTGGTTCCATACTGTAGGGACCCCACTCCCATCTCTGATTGCACCGGAATACACCTACAGTCCATGTCCATAGTGTAGTGACCCATGCTCCCCATCAACATTGCACAGACACTTCTTCATTGTCCCCCCAACCCATCCCATTGCAATGGCTGGCACTGTAATGGGATCATACCAGTGTATCAGCAGGTGCTGGTGCACTGGCAGTAGGATGCTGGAATGTGTCATACATTTTTTTTTTTTGAGTTTTTTGTTGACGGGGTAAGTGCACTAGACAAATCTTGTCTATTTTCAGGCATGACCCGGGGGAGGGGGATACAGATGAATGCCAACTGACCTTGAACCAGATTAAGCTGTTGGTGGTATTTTTAGTGAATGAGGGAAATTTGGTCAGGACACCGGGGAACTTCCCCAGCTCTTTTCAATACGTGCCATGGGATCTTTAACATCCACCTGAACTACCACCAATCCAGGCAGATGGGACCTCAGTTTAACATCTCATCTGAAAGGCATAAGCTGTGTGTGTGTGTGATTTTGTGTGATAACGCCCGGTGGCCATACACATCAGGCATTCGCATGCGGATCCATCATCCCGGTGCCATTGCACTGCAGAGTGCAGGTGACAGTCAATGCTGTACCCACTCACACAGGTCCCAGAACAGGCATGTTACAGCTGACCTTCCATTCGTTTGTACAATCGGGGAACCATGGATGAACTATCCATAGCCTGGAGCATGCACTGCAAATGGCATTACAGGATACCATACCCCATGGCACCCAACATACCTCAGCTGTCTGGAGGGTGGCATATTACACAGGGGAATGGGGGACAGTGTGGACTTGCAGCAGTGTATGACAGCAGGAAGATACATCATCGACAAGGCATGCATTGTAGGTATGTGAATTCCCTCTTACAGTTTGCCGGGGACGTACACACGGCTGCATACACTGGTGGGTCTGCAGCTTCCGTAGTACCTCAATGCATGGCACAGCCACTTGAATCATTCCAGAGTGCAGGTTCCCAGCATGGGTCCAGTGCAGTCAGTGGCTAGCCATGGCAGGGTGTTGAGGGCAGTGCCAATCTCTGCAACAGGTTGGTTATGGGTGAGTGAGGGTATCTGCATATTGGGGCAGTGGGTGTGGGTCCTCTATGCTATGGATATGGACCATGGTTTCCTCTAGTGTGAACGGGTCTGGGGGGCCTACACCATGGAGCTCTTTGGGGATGGAGTTGGATCAACTGGAAATGGGAGGGGGTACCGCTAGTCCACCATTGCTCCCTGTGTGCACTTCCACAGCCCATCTGTGGGTGACTGGCCAGGTTAGGCCAGCTGTTCATGGTCTATACATGGCAGCACCCCCAACGACTTGTACAGGATACCATTTGTGTGTGCCCTGGCCCATTACCTATAAGAAAGGGTGGTCATGCTATATGCCAGCAGTAAATCATTGTTCCTGCCAGTGTTTAACAGATGGTACAGTATCACAGTAGGTGATACAGTGAGGTACACAGCAATGCCTACAATGTATCAGGAAACAGTGACTGGTGATATCCACACAGTGACAAGCACAGCTGGAAGGTGTGGTCTGACAGTGGTCACCACAGTCATACTGTCCTGTGACCCTCATGTACTGCACCAGTGGCATGGGAGCCCCACACTACCATACACATGGCTGTCTGTGTGTGTGGGTATCCAGGATAGGTGTATGGTATGTGCCCGGGGGGGGGCTACACATACCACCATACTAGCACACTGCTGTCAGAACTAGTCCTGACAGTGGAACATGTGCACTGTGTGGATGGCCCCAGCCATGTGGCAGTACATATAACTCTGTGTGGTGCAGCCTGGCAACCTGTACATCCTCCCCTCAACAACCTCCATCCCCCCAGTGCAGCATGTGTCTGCTGGACTGTGTTGGTATACCCCAATGGGGGAACTGGAGGTGTGTGCTGCAAGGACGCACTGCCATGATGTCCACTGGGCACTGGGGCACCCACTAATGCATGGCAGGGTAAGGACCAGTGCCAGATAATGGTGAAATTGATGGTGTCATCTGTGTGTAGCATGCCTCTGCCATGTATTTGTTCTGTTCATTGTTTCTTATCACCTTGTTCACCAGGTAAGCACACTGGGCCAAGGCTCAATGTCAGGAATAGCCCAAAGACACTAACTGTGTGGCTGAGATGCAACGGTGTACAATAAAGACGTGCAATGCACAACAACACACAATACACAAATATCACATTTAGTACACTTTACAATAAATTACAATACCGCACAAATAATTTTTTTCTGTAAGTGGTGTTCTAGCTTAGTTGTAACATTTACATGAGTGTTCACTTCACAGCATTGTTGCGGCATTGCATTCCACTGTTTGTTTGCCTGTGCATATGGAGTGGCCCAGGGTGGCCATCCACCCACACTACCTCCTCACTGGATGCATACAGCCTTGTTCCCTGTTGCTGATTTGTCTACACCCCACTTTTTAGGGTTCACCCGGCATTAAGACCATCTTTTCTGGGGCTTCCAGTTCCAATATGCCTAGCTGAATACACAGATCGAGAGGATCCCACCTAGAATTCAAAACGATGGGCACATAACACCAATAAAATATTGGTTTCGATCTTTAAACAAGCTAAGAAATACTTTTGAATAATGCCCTCACTGTGCAAGATGGCAAAAAATAATCGGAAAAGGTTTCAAATGCTTGCCGAAATAACCGAAGGAGTCGACTGCTTGTCTGATGAGGGAGACCAACACAGCAGACCCCCTCCAATCATAGAAAGAAAATCTGCCTCTGCAAACAAAATCAAAGGCACAATTAAAAAAAAATCCGAGACCACCTCGGAAGCCATCCTGCAGGTGATCGCAGACTTTAGGGGAGAAGTGCGTGAGTCATTACAGGATCTTAAAACTGAGCTGGACACTCTCCAAAGTCACATGACCAAGGCGGACCATAAAATAACATTAAACTCCACTAGACTGGATGATATAGAGGAGACAATAAGAACAATAGCTGCTGAACAATTGGCAATCTCCATATGCCAAGAAGATGCTGAAAATCGTGGCAGAAGACAAAACATAAGAATATTTGGCTTACCTGAAAATGAGGAGGGAAATTATTCCAGGGCCTTTGGGGATTACCTATTAAGGCTATTGCTGGATTTGGATCCCGGTTTCAGTTTGGACATAGAGAGGGCTCACAGGGCCCTCGGCCCGAAACCCACATGTCTGGAAGCAAGGCCATGCTCTTTCGTCATCAGATTTCTCAGATTTCAAATAAAGGAACCCCATTTAAGGAAGGCCTGTCAAAAGGGCAGAATAATGTGGGGTGAACAAAGATTACTGTTTGACTACGATTATGCACTGGCAACTCAGAAGCAAAGAAGGGATTACAGTCTACTTTTCCCTATGCTCTGAGCCCAGAAAATTAATTTTCATACCCTATACCCTGCAAAATTGACTGTTTTCCTATCAACTGGTCAACATACCTACAACTCCATTATAGAAGTGACAATGGATCTTTTAACAAAGGGAGTGATTAATGAAAAAACAGCTGAGTCGGTTAAAACCAGGCTAGGCCAAAACAACCAGATGGAAGAGAGAAAACTTCAAACCTCACAACTTAAAATGAGTGACATATTGAAACCGACTCCAGCAGTTCAGAATTCCCACTCTGCCCACTTCAATGGCACAAAAAGGTCAGGTATTTACCCAATGTGTGGTTTTGGGACTAGATAAACTCCACTGATGGTGAGGGGGGGTGGCGGGGGAGTGGGGAGCTGCAGGAGCCCGGGGAAGGTGTCTCCAAGGGGTCCAGGCAATGACAATTTATTTAAAAGTTTCATACAATATCAGACTAATTGGTCTTGGGTTGCTAATGTGGATCAAGAACAGCTCTTAAATGGAGGAGAGTTTTCTCAGTCTTAGGAACTTAAAATGTGGAGACTAAGGCCTTCTCCCCGGTGATATCTCCTGCAGTCCCAGACTTCTCGTTGATCCTCTCTCTGCTCTCATGGTTGGCCAATAATAGGCTGAACCTTACCATTAAGGAGGGTCCATTTCAAACCGGGAGACTGTTTGTAATGGCATGGACTGACAGGCAACACACCATTGGAAGACAAGAAATAATTCCATCAACTTCAAGACTTACAATACCCTGATCTCTTATATACGGCAAGAGACAAGGGAAAGATAAAAACATGTTGGGTGGATCTAAATGTTGGACTTATTATTATCAGTAGTTTGAACAGTAGATGAACCTAAAGCTATAACTAAATTAAGGATGTAATTTTAAGACTGACCACTAGAGGTAGTATTCTTTCTTTATTATGGCAAACGAGTTAAGTATAACCATAACATTTCGTAATTAGGTAGTTAGCCACAAGAGTAAGGCATGATAATGCCACTGGGCATGCCATTACCCATATGGAATGGTGTTTTTCCCATTCTGTTTGTTGCTATAGTACTTATTCTGGGAATCCTTTTTCCCCAGATACAGTATAATGCCCCATACTCCTCTCCTGCTTCCAATGGAGATAAGGACAGGGGGGTTCAGGGGGAGCTCCAGTTGACCACCTCCCAATTGAGAGTCACACTGTACAAAGTTTATGTTTAAATTAATAAGGTTAAATATAGTTACAATAGACAAGGGCCCAGATATTCAAACTGCGCCAGGCTGTGGCACAAGCTTGGGTGCAGAGCAACTTGGCTATGCACGGGTGTGGACGGGGTGATAATTAATGGAACTGCATCATGGCACAGCATCATTGAATATCACATCCTGGCCACCTGCAGGGTGCATGGCACAATGGCACTGTGCCAGCGTAGGTGGCCAGAGTGGAGCATGGGGATACACTAGCTCAAATTCCATTGCGCTATGCACAGCAACCATGATATTCAAAACTTGACATGCAAATGGAGCCATAATGTATGCCAGGCAAAATGGGACCATTTGCATGTCATTATGGCCCCATTTGCATGCAGGTGTGCCGATCCCCGACGACTTGCGCCTGGCGCCCTGCCAGGCAGCAGTTTTCAGGGACCAACGCCGCTGCAGCTGGCAATGTGCTCCACATCCTGATCGTGGGCTGCAGTAAAAAAAGGAAAAGCATAAATCCCTGGTGATCCAGTAAACCTGCCCACCCAATCATGGGCTAAGTAAATATATAAAATCCCTATCATCCCTGGTGGTCCAGTGGAACTGCCCGACCGATCGCAGGCTGAGTAAATTAAGAAAATCCCTATCATCCCTGGTGGTCCAGTGGATTGCTGTCTGCCTGATCGCGGGCATTTGTAATAAAAGAATAAATATGACCAATATCCCTGGTTGTCCAGTGGACCGCTGTCTGCCCGATCCCAGGCATTTGTAATAAAAGAATAAATATGTCCAATATCCCAGGTGGTCCAGTGGACCACTGTCTGCCTGATCATGAGCATTTGTAATAAAAAATTAAATATATCCAACATCCTGGTGGTCTTGTTGTACCCCCTCACCACCCACCCTGTGCCCACTGCCCCTCTCCCCCGGTCAGCTGGCAGGCGGCAGCACCCACCCACCTGCTGCCCCACTGCCTGCCAACTGACACCATCAGTAAGGCTGTACACCCATTGGTCACAGCATGAGCCAATGGGTGGGCAGCCCATGCTGTACTACACACCCATTGGCTCAGGCTGTGGACCAATGGGTGACAGCCTCACTGACAGTGTCAGTTGGCAGGCGGTGGGGCAGCAGGTGGATGGGGTGCTGCCGCCCACCAGCTGACCGGGGAGGAGCAGGGCGGTGGGGCTCAGTGGGTCGGTGGGGAGGGGGGTACCGCTAGACCACCAGGGATATTGGACATATTTATTTGTTATTATAAATGCCCGTGATTGGGCAGACAGCAATCCACTGGACCACCAGGGATATTTGACATATTTATTCTTGTATTACAAATGCCCATGATCAGGCAGACAGCAGTCCACTGGACCACCAGGGATATTGGACATCTTTATTCTTTTATTACAAATGCCCATGATCGGGCATGGGGGTGACACCAAGTGCAGCTGGAGCTCGGGTGGCCACCCACAGGTGGCAGCTGCCATGTTGTACCCTGCAATGCAGCAGCTCACCTGTGGGTGGCCATCCGATGTTCCTTTTTTTTTTTTTTTGGATCAACTTTGAGCTGGCACAGGTAGGGGTTGCACTTGCATAGTTCTGCACATACTGGACTGAGTATCAGGCTGTGCAGGGTATGCACGGGCACGCCCCCTCACCTGCACCTGCATACATTACTGATGCACTCCAACACATCCGGGTTGTGCGTGCACTTTTCCTTTTAGATATTGTGTGTGGGGCACATAAGGGGTTACGATGAAGTAACACTGTTAAACATTCATGCAACCCTTTGAATATCTGGGCCAAATAGTAAAGTTATGTTTTTCATTAAGGGTTAGAAGTATATGGGGAAGAAGGGTATACTAGCTGTCATTCATCAAGCTTATGTGTTAATACTACTGAGTTGCCAAATGATTAATCATTTAACTCATTTAGTCCTTGATCTACTAACCTGGTATATTATAACTAAAATATGCTTAACAAGGGATAACTGGAAGGCCGGATACTACATAGGGGAGGGGGGTGGGAAAAGGGATAAAAAATACACAAGTCAAGAGTTAAACAAGATGAAGTTATTTTTATTGTCTGACAGCATATACAGAGGTCAGCTAAATCTCTATTGTGGACACTCTGCAGTCAACCTTTGGGGAGGACTGTTCCGGACAGGAAAACCTCCCTCCACCTAAGGGAAAAGAAAGAACAAACCGTTAGTCAGAAAAAATATAATAATGTCAGTGGATCCAGTTAAAATCATCTCATTAAACATTAATGGGCTCCATGATCCTATAAAAAGATTTCGTCTTAAACAATATCTGAATAAACAGAAGGCAGATTTCATTTACCTTCAGGAAACCTATCTTTCCGAACTGGAACACAAGAAGTTGACATGGGGGGATAGATACAGGGTTTTAGCCTCTTCACATCCACGGGGTAGAAAACGGGGAGCAGCAATTCTAATTCCAAGAACAACCCCCCTGGAAATGCAACAAACCCATGTGGACGCCCTGGGCTGCTATGTGATAGTACAGGGCCTTTTATATGATCACAAGATCACTTTGTCTAGTGTCTATTCCCCCGGAGACAAAATTACCAATTCTGAAGGGATTTTTATCCACACTATTAGTTGATTCTGGGAAGGGACATCAACATGACCTTATCCCCACACTTAGATAGCTCTAAACAACAGAATCATTGGAAAAAACACAACAGTAAAACAATTTAAGAGAACACTGTATTATCTGGGTATTGTTGATGTTTGGTGATGCCTATTCCCTTCTACCCCAGGATATACATATTATTCACCATGATTCAAATCATATTCCTGCCTAGATTATTTTATGGTGACATGTGAGGCCCTTTTCATTAGTTCAGGATATAACAATAGGTTTAAAACTATTATCTGACCACCACCCCCTAATTCTGTAATTAAACATGGGTCAGGAAAGGAAGAAGACGTTATGGAGACTAAACCCAATAATTTTAAAGGATAAGGAGTTTCAAGAGGTAATTAAAAAAAAAAAGAATACCCCAATTCTATTTAGAAAATGAGTCTCAGGAAATTACGGAAGTGATAAGATGGGATGCCATGAAGGCAATGCTTAGAGGGGAGATTATAGCGTATACCTCAAAAAGAACAAACAGAGAGAGGCAAGGCACCTTGAATTATCAGAACAACTATTAAACTATCAGATGCTATATATAGAGAGGGAGATAAGGAATCAAATCAAAAAATTTGGGATACAAGGGAGCCATTGCAGAAAATCATAGATAACAAAATACAACAATCACTAATACAGCTGAGACAAACAGTTCACGAGGGCGGCCCTGTGGGGGTTCGACAATTGGCGCGGAGTCTCAGGTCTAGGAAAACTACTTCCACAATTTTGAAATTAAGAAACCCTTACAATGGTAGAACACATCATTCGGATGCTCATATATTACAGACTTTTTCAGAATACTATGTTAACCTATATTCATCTGAGGAATCTCCTAAAATGTTAGAAACATCCAACTTTCTGGACCAAACAGCCCTTCCTACTCTTTCCCCCTCCCAAATTAGTAATTTGGAATCACCCATTACTCAACTGGAAATCCAGGAGGCTATCAAAGACCTGAATCTGTGAAAATGCCCAGGCCCAGATGGATTTATATCTGAGTGGTATAAATTATTTAAAAAAGAGTTAACTCCAAAATTACATAAATTAATTACAGAGATAACTAGCGAGGGTGTACCCCCACCATCATAGGACTTTGCTACCTTTGCCTAAACTTAAACCACTTAAAGATCACATGGATCCGGCATCCTACAGACTTATTTCCATCTTAAATGTGGATTATAAGATTTACATTGCCATTTGGGCCTCCAGACTTGAATCTATATTACCAAAGATTATATTACCGGATCAGTCAGGATTAATCGAAAACAGGAGTACTACAGATAATATCCGTAAGACCCTAACTCTTCAGGAATATGTAAGGGCACAGAAAATCCCATCAGTTTTCATTAGTTTAGATGCTGAAAAGGCTTTTGATCGGGTCTGTTTGCCATTTTTGTAGAGAACACTTGAGACCTTTCACTTCCTGTCCTCATTTATTACATCCCTCAACAAGCTATGTAGATCCCCAAGGGCCTATGTGAGGGTTAACGGCAATCTATCCCCGGATTAAACTAAGAAGATGTACGAGACAGGGTTGCCCTCTATCACCTTATCTTTTTGCATTATATTTAGAACCATTGGCGGCAAGATTGAGGAACACAATCTCTGTAGAGGGGATTCCATTAACACAACAAGAACACAAAATAAATATGTTTGCTGATGATATTTTGTTAACCCTATTTTTCTCATCCCAATCAATCCCAGCAGCTTGGCAAATATTGAAACAATATAAGAAACTGGCGGGTTTTAAGTTAAACACTACAAAAACAGAAATCCTGGCCTTTAACTTTATCCCTTCCCAACATTTAAAAAAAGAGTACCCATTTAAATGGTGTACCATGAAAATAAAGTACTTGGGCATTAACATTCCCCCTGACCCAGAGATATTGGAGATTTTAAATTATGAACCCCTCATTGCTACTATCCACATGGAAATGGAAAGACGGTCCACCTTTCTCACTCCCTTTCATCAAAGCATAGAAATTGTTCATATTAACATACTCCCTCGACTACTATATTTAATCCAGAATATTCCCTTTTTTCTGGCAACATATTATTTTAAAGCATGGGACAAACTAATCTCCATGTATATCTGGGGTAAGGGACTTCCTAGGATATGGTTGTTGGTCCTTAAATTATCCTTAACTCAGGGTGGATTTAATCTTTCGGACTTTAAATTGAACTCTAAAGCATCGTTTCTTAGAATAATGCTAATTTGGCTGACAGAATCTTACTTGACCCCATGGAAGGACATTGAATTTCATTTAAATGATTTGCTTAATACTAAAAAAATCCTTCTCTCTTCAGAGAATATGTTATTGTCACCCACAACCTTAACAGGCATTACGACCCAAATTTATAAATGTTGGAGATGTATAAGACAAACTAGTCCAATGAGAACTACATATGACTAGTAAACTAATATCAGAAGATGATTCTTTTACACCCATACATATGGACCCCACATTCCATGAATGGAGAAGGTTGGGCCTTTTACATTTCTTCCAGTTCCTGACCCCCCAAGGTAAACTCCCCTTTGAAAAATTATAGTCCCAATATAATCTACGTAGAGCAGATTTATTCTGTAACTTCCAGGTAAGGAACCACATACTCTGAAATTGAATAATCCAACCCAAGATCCCTTACCCAACTCCAGAACTTTTCAAAGTATTTACTGAAGCTATAAGAGGGAACCTGGGAAACCATATTATAGTAATCATTTATAGGGGTTTGAGAAATTAACAAAAATAATTTACTAAATCTATATTACAGGTGTGGAACAGGGATCTCCAACTAGATATAACTGTGGAGGAGTGGAGTGGATCAGTTCTGAGTGCAGTAAAGATCACTTCCTCTCCATGTTGAAGGGAATTTGTGTGGAAGTGTCGTTCCTGCTTTTTTCAAGCCCCTGCAGTTCTGCTTAAATTACTTCTGGAAGAGTATGGAATCTGTTGGAGAAAATGTGGGTGCCTTAAGGCATCATTGGGATACATATTCTGGCAGTGTCCTTACTTGATGCCCTTTTGGCTATCCCTACAAACTGAACTTGCTGATTTACTAGGACAGGTGGTAGAATTAACAGCTGAGCAGGTACTGTTGGGGATCTTTCCGGAACATTCCCCCCCATGGGAAAAAACTCTTCTGCCTTCCAGTCTTTTGATGGCTAAAAAGTCCATTACTGGTAAATGGATGACTATCACAATTCCAGCAATATCAGAATGAGAGCTATTATGTCTGACTTATATGCAATGGAAAGCCTTAATGCTAAAATTCAAGATAAAGTTCCAACATACATGAGGAAGTGGCAGAGAAGAGTGTTCTACCAAGCATTGGTGGATCCAGATATTTGCCTCCAATATAATCTGGTCTATTGGGGGAGGACGTAGGCGGGATGAATTAGTATTAAGAGAGAGCAGAGGGATTAGAGAACATAATTAAAGATATGGGATCCAAATAAAGAAGAGGACATTTAGGATCTTGGCTATAAAAGAAAAGACAGATTAGGTATAAAGATAAGAGATAAACAGGAGATGGAGGGTACATCATGGAGCTGGAGCTTTGTCTTTTGAACTGCTTTAGACCTAAAGAAAAGCTGTATAACCATTATACCAATTATCTAGACCTTTGGATGATTATAATAACTGTACATTGACTGACAATATAACAAAATGACTGAAAATATGTGGTAATACAATGTGATGTATGCAATGTACTCTTGACATATGTGTAAAAAACCTTTTTAATAAAAAAGATATATTGTAAAAAAAAAGAGCATCTTTTCTTTTGGTGGTAATTTGCGCTGAGCTACAGGAACAAGTCACATTAAACTGTTCCACCGTGTTGGTTTAGCACTGTTCTAGAGCCTTTCACCCAAAGAAGGACACCACACCCAGTATTGTGTTGGCTGCTCACTCGGCACACCATTTATTAAACTTTCCATTCAAATTTTACAAACACTGAGTTCCTTTACATACCATCTTTAACGTATTTCTTTATTCCAGCTTCTCTTTATTTCGAAATATCACAACTTATGTCACATTTCATAAACACCTTTTATATCCCATTTTTCTTTCACCCCAGAGTGTATACTCGAGAGGGGTCTTTCTTTCTTGCTCATTTTTCTCTCTCACCCCAGCTGTAAAGCTGAGGGGGTTATCTCTTACTGTCAGGGCTAGGTCCAATTCCTCGCCCCCATTTCCATTCCTGGGTGTCCACACCCTTTTCTCTTGTCTGGGCCAGGTCCAATTCCTGTCCCCCATTTTATTCCTGGGTGTTCATACCCTTTTTCTCTTACTCCCTACCTTGGTGTAACTCTAGAATTTTCCCCCCTCTCCTCCAGAAAATATTTCCTTGTTCATTTTTCCCTCACTGTATCCCATAACTCCTGAGTGGAAGGTGGAACTAATGCAGAAATTGCTTTAGGCATGCTCCATTATATCTCCTCCTTTGCACTCCACCCCTTTGTTCTCTTTCTCACTCCCTCTGTCCCTCAACCCACCCCTGGCTCTCTTTCTTAGTGACCTACCCCATATGTGAGGTCATCCTCTTGGGAGCTGAGCCCCCCTTCCTTCCCCGGCCCTCCCTCATGACCACCTTTCCAAACTCCGCCCCTGGTTCCTGTTCCCCCTACCCCCTCCCCCATTCTCTGTCCATCCTTCTAGGCTTCCAGGCCTATAACAATGGCGCTTGTCTTTTTAGAGACAAACCGTCTTGTTTTTTACAGTTAGCAATGCATTGGCAACTCATATTGCATTGTTTTCAATGCTTAACCAGCTCAATAGCAATGTTTGTAACATGTTTCTGCATCTCATTTGAAAATGCATCAGCAGTCCAGTCACAATGCAATGCAAAACTGAGCTTTAACTCTTAAGAAACAGTTTGTACAGGACTTTGTATTGGATCCAGCAACACTTATGTAACTCAGTCAGAAATGCTAAACCAACTCATTGGAGGAACAGTTTCATGTGACTTGTACTGGGTACATGTTGCGCTAACACATGATGCACAGTACTATATTTTTATGTTGATTGCATGCATGTGCAAGAAACATATTGCTGCAGCTTGCTGCTGAAGCAGGTTGTGGAGGTGTGGCACTGTTGTGGCCAATGCCCCCATAGCCTTTGGAGGTTTGGCCTGCTTTTGCCAATTGGGTGGCACGCTGCTGCTGACACTAGTTCAGCCAGCGTGCCACAACCTTGTAAGGTTTCAGCCGCTGCAATCAGGGGCTGCCTCATCATTGCAGCATAAGCCATTCTGCTGCAAAGAGGGAGCTACCTATCATTGCTGGGCAGAACCTTAGTACTGTGACATTGTTTGTGAACATGGCAGCAGCTTGCCGCCATGTTCACAAACAATATGAGTAAGCCCCTCCCCCCGCCGATGGGTGCCCAATTCCCCTCAGCAGCATGTGCCTCCCCCAATAGTGTTTGTTTGCCGATGGGGTCCCCAATCCCCATCAGCTTCAGTGCCCTAACACCATCATTCATCTTGCCGATGAGGGAGCCCACTCCCTTTTAGCATCATTCCCCCCCCAAAGTTTCATTTGCCAGTGGGGGATCCCACTCCCTGTCAGCATCATCCCTCCCAAACACCTAATGCAGTTGTGCCAAGGGGGTGCCCAATCCCCCATTGGCTACAGCTGCCCCCAAAAGAAACAATCTGTTGGCATGCTGGGAGCCCACTCCAGCATGCCAAATAGCCCTGTAAAACAAGAAAACCGTCCCACGATGGTTTTGTTTGTTTTTAACCTGTAAAGAAAGAAAACGGTCCCTCACCGGCTCCCTGCCCCATCCCTCAAGCTGCGCCCACTCTCTGCATACCCTGCCTTCCCAACCCCCCTCACCCAATACTTACCTGCAGAGTCTGGCTCGACGATCTCCGGTGGACCGGGAACACGTCTGCACTCTTCAAAGCCGACCGCAAACTAAGGAAATGCCAGTAAGCTGTATAATGGCATAAATAGTGTTTTTTCAGCTTTGATGCATATCTCCAGCAGTTTTTGGAACTTTGGCACCACATTTTCAGTATGGGGTTTTTGGGACCCCTCCTCATGAATTCTGGCACTGTCATGGCATTTTGCAGCCCCGGAAAGTGATTTTGTGGTCACTGTGCAGAATCGCCTTTCTGAACCGATTAATGAAACAACAGTGCCAGTGTTCATGAGGTGGGCTCTCAAAAAAGGCTACGTTCCAAATTTGGAGTACAAAAATCCAAGAAATGACTGTTTTACGAGCATGCATTGCGCAGTTGCTACGCACGCTCATAACTTCCCAAATTTGCAATGTTTTCACTCCAGATTTTCAACATTGCCATTTTCCTGCTCCTCCTTATGAACAATACAGCTATCATTTTCCACATCCTGGCCGAAATACGTTTTTGCACTGCCAGTGTAGAATAGCACGGTCGCTGTTGGAAATCAATGTTTGGGACACATTATGAAAATCACAGTGACACTGTTCATTAGCAGAAGTTCTAAAATGCCTGTGTTGAAAATTTGGTGATGAAAGTCCATAAAATGACTGTGTCACGAGCATTCATTGCGCAGTTTCCATGCAACGCTTGTAATTTCGTCAATTGGCAATATTTTTACTCCAGATTTTCAACATTGCCTTTGTTCCACACCTCCCTATGAACAGTGCAGCTGTCATTTTTCACATCTTGGCCGAAATGTGTTTTCGCACTTCCAGCGCAGAATAGCACGGTCGCTGTTGGAAATCAGTGTTCGAGAGGCATTACGAAAATCACAGTGACACTGTTCAGGAGCAGTGGTGCTAAAATACCTATGTGGAAAATTTTGTTCTGAACCTCCATAAAATGACTGTGTTGCGAGCGTGTGTTGCGCAGTTTCCATGCACCCTTGTAACGTCGCAAAGTAGTAATATTTTCATGCTACTTTTTCAACATTGGCATTTTCTCACACCTCCTTATGAACAGTACAGCTGTCATTTTCACATCCTGCCTGAAATGTGTTTTTGCATTTCCGGCTCACCGTACTGCAGTCTCTTTCGGAAATCAGTGTTTGGGACAGATTAGGATTGAGCGAGTGAGAGAGGGGAAGTGACTGAGCTTAACTGAGTTCTGTCGGGACTGCTGCAGATTTCTTTCTGGGCAGACACAGGCAACAGCACATGCAGGAGCCTAGTACATAAGGGCAGCCTGCAACGATGGGAGAAACAGAACGAGCAGGTGAGGGAGGGGAACTGAGCAAGATCAACTGAGCAAAACAATCGACATTCGGCATTGACAAATGCTTGTTGAATATACCGTTGTGCCTGTATGCATGTCCATACCCCTCACTTTGTGTCGCACATACATTATCTCATAGTGTTGGCACTATCTTGTTCTGCTGGCACTATTTGGCCTTTTGAATGTAGCACTCCAGTGCAAATGTGGCACAATCATGGCACAACTGATTTGTGCCAGGTACAAAGTTTCGAATATCTGTCGCCTAGTGTTTTCTCCTTGAAAAGCTATTACTTAACCTACATTCAGACTCATCTACATTGTATTCTATACTAAAATGGTAATTTTACCAGGGCTAACACTTCCATCACTAGCAGGAATTAACACATATTAGGCCCCTGTTGAAGAGCACCTTTCATGATGGTCCAAAAGGTTACAGCTAGTACTGTAGTCATTATCCCCAAAACCCTCCAATAAAGACATGGACAAGAATGTTTGTGGTTGCTCAGTTCTGCAAATAGTTTACTGATACTCCAATTTCCATATTTACAATAAATTATCACTCTCATTGTCCTTTACACACCGTTCAACCATATTCATAATACTGATACATATATACATCGTATCGCTCACATTGTAAGAATCATCTTCTTGTTCTATTCCTCTCACCCATTTTCCTTCTTTCTTTCTGCCCCCCCAGACATACATCATGGGGGTGGGCCCTGTTGCTTCCTCTTTGTTGTCAAGGGGTATGAGTGTACACACCATGCCGCTGCTTCTCTCCTATCACCCTGTGTCCTTTGTCGTGCTTTTCCTTTTTAAACTCCTCCCTACTTTCCTGTCCTACTCTTCCTTTTTCCATTTTCTTTCCATCTTTTGCTGTCCACCTTCGGCAGTCCCAGTGTAGCCCAATACCACTGTGCTTCACCTACCACAGTGCTGCGCTGTGTTCCACTTACCACAGTGCTCCTCCTCCTACCTCCTATGGGGTGGGTGGGTGAGAAATTCTTTTGGAGCAAACTTGTGGCCTCTTGCTCCCGTGCAGCCCTTTTTCAAGCCCCATTCTAGCCCGGCCCCCTTGCCTGGACCTACCAGTCCCTGCTTGCCAATTCTATTCCCAGCTCTCTCCCCCCGTGACCTCACCAGGGCACTCCCTCTCCTCCCCAGTGACCTCATTTCCTCTTTCTTCTTGCTATACCTCCCACCCCCCCCTCAGAGCCTCAACTGCTGCCTGTCTGGGTCTTGGAACAATGTGGTCTACCCCTTTAAGCTGGGCAACCCCTCTTTGTCCCCAGAACCCCTCCAATAAAGACACAGACAAGAATGCATGTGGTTGCTCAGTTCTGCAAATAGTTTACTGATACTCCAATTTCCATATTTACAATAAATGATCACTCTCATTGTCCTTTACACACTGTTCAACCATATTCATAATACTTATACATATATACATCGTATCGCTCACATTGTATGAATTACATTCTTGCTCTATTCATTGCACCCATTTTCCTTCTTTTTTTTCTGCCCCTCCAGGCGTACATCATGGGGGTGGGCCCTGTTGCTTCCTCTTTGTTGTCACGGGGTATGAGCGTACACACCGTGCCCCTGCTTCTATCCTATCACGCTGTGTCCTTTGTCTTGCTTTTCCTGTTTAAACTCCTCCCTACTTTCCTGTCATACTCTTCCTTTTTTCTACTAGTCCACCTCCAGCTTGCAATGGATGGTGGAGCTTCCCCCTCTCTGACCCCCCTTTTCGCTTTCTTTGTCTTCATACGGCCTTTTCCATAACTCTTTGCCTCATCCACAGCTCAATAGCATCAATAATTTCTTGGTTAAATAGTGCCAGCCCCAGATCTGAAAGATGTACCCCATTCCCCTGGAAATATTCATCTACCTATTCCTGAATTGCGTGGTGAATTACCGCTCCCCCCAGGGCCTCTAATAACCTGCCTACCCCTGCATTCATCTTCTTCCTTGCCCTGTCCATACCCTTGTGGCTCTCCTCCCTGTGCCACACCCTCTGAGGGGTTATGTCTGACCAAGCCAATGTCACCTCCAGCCACCATAGCTTAATTGTCTCCACATCCTTTTGTTAAGTGGTAAAATATGCCCAGTCATAGCTGTGTTCCCAAGTCATTGCCACCCAGGTGTATGATGATGAGGTCTGGTTTCCCGTGGACCATCCAGACTTCCCTCAGTTCCAGCAATAACTGCGCCCACTTCATCCCCCTTTGACCTTTCCACCTGAAACGGATGACGTCGCTATTCAGGTACAGCTGCTTGCCCCCTTGTCTCCTGGCTGCCCACATCTCTGCCCAGTGGATAAACGAATGTCCACAAATCCATGTCTCTAGTCTCTTGGTTTTGCCTGTATATGAAAAACATACATTATTTAATGACAGCACCGTTACACCCCCCCTTTCTCACCATACCTGCTGTGGGAAACAAAAGGAAACCATTAGTGCAGAACACTTCGTATGTATTTCTTGTAACATTCAGATTTCCACCTTCCCTTTTCCATGATTGCCCCAGCTGTGCCCCCACCCCCCGAGCGGCCAGCACTGGTGCTGCTCCAATTCTAACGAATGTGAAGAGTAACCTTCCACGGGTTCACCCAAAAATCTAAGGCCCTTGAGCAGCACTGCCGACACCTGATATCCTGTGACTGGCTTCCCATTACCATGTATGAATAGGGCGGAGCCTCCCCCAGTGGGTCGCCCCACCACGTATGTGTGCAAACCCCCCACCGGGCAAATGGCTGGGATGCTATGCCTACATAACCAAACTCTGTTGCCCTGTACCTGTTGGTCTGTTTTTGACCATCTTACCCTTACTACCACTGCCTCTGTGCCCCCACTCAATGTCTTCCCACTGCAGTCCATCTCCCTCGGACTTTCTGCCATGGCCCACTACTTCGCTTAGCCTGAAAGCCCATCATACATCGTCAGAAACAGGGCCTGAAACAACCGTGTCTCACTCCCTGAGCTAGCTTTGTGGTGCAGTACCTCCACCAGCCTAGCCAGTAGGCCTTCCCCTATTGGTTTCCTGCTGTCTTGCTTCTTGTCATTCCCCCGGGCCCAACCCTGCATCATTCTGCATGTCAGGTTGCTTTTCATGGGGACTTCCCATCCTTTTAAGTTACATACTTGTCCTATGGCTGCCAAATGCACCCCCATAGTGACATGTGCCCAGCTCTGCTGCCCCCCACTATGAGTCTGGCTACCTGCTCTTGTGTTATGGCACCACTTACCTGTCTGCCGAATTGTTCTCAAAAATTTTGAAATGTCCTCCATGAGTTCTCATAAGCTCTAAGGGTCCTTGTGGCCCAGGAGTTCCAGAACAATGTTTCAGCTCCCCTGATCCAACTGTCCATACAAACGTCAGAATGGAAGTCCCCTCTGCCTCTGCTCTGGGTGCAACGGTCCAGAATTTGTCCATATGCAAACAGGAGAGGCAGTCAGCTATCATGTTTTCCACACCATCGACGTGCTTAGCCCTGAATGACATATTCAGTGTTAGTCCTAAGCAAACCATCCTCCTTAAAACCCTCGTCACCCTCTCTGACCTGGTCCACTTTTTGGTCAGTTCCTCGACCACTGCCTGATTATCGTTCCAAAACGTGACCTGCCTGTTCCAGAGCTCTTTCCTCCAGACTACCATTGCCACTCATATGGGGAATATTTCAGGAACGTGATGTCTTGTCATCTTCCTGTAACTCATTCTTCCGGGTCATGGTTCCATGAACCACTTATCCTGGAAGTAACCCCCTGCATCTATAAAGCTGCAAGTCGTTATAAAGCCAATCATCTTGCCAGAATGTCTGCCATTATATACCTGCAGGAAGTGCTCCACACCTGCCATGTCCTCTCTAGTACCTTTATTTATGTCTATCCAGTGATCAGCCTGCTTTGCACCTCCCATTGCTCATGCGAGCCGCATGTAAACGCGCGCCCAGCAGAATGACCCTACATGCAAAGTTCAGAATGCCCCATGAGCCATTGTGCCTGCTGGAGCTGTATCCTCCTGCTTCCCAACCTGTCTTAACAACACCTGCAGTTTCTTGACCTTCTGCTCTGGTAACCGGTAAAGCTCTTGTACCATGTCCAACTCTAAACCTAAAAACTCGATCTTCCATAATGGTCTCTCTGTTTTGTCTTCAGCTAGCAGCACCCCCAATTCCTAGCATAAAGCCTTGAAGTCCCCCAGCATCCCCCCGTTTCCTTTTTGCCTTCCCCTATGAAGAGGAAATCGTCGCGGTAATGCACCACTGTCCAGTATCCAAAACGCATCTGGAACAGCCATTGCAACCAGGTACTAAACATCTCAAATGTGGTTCATGCTATTGAGCACCCCATTGGCATGGCCTTGTCAAAGTAGTACCCCCCGTCTACCTAGAAACCTAAAAGATCCCAATCTTCCACCCATACCGGTAATAGCCGGAATGCGGATTCTATATTCGTCTTGGCCAGCCACGCCTCCTGTTTAGTCCTAATGAGTCGCACTGCCTCTTCCAAAGTAGCATAAGTAACTCTGCTATTTTCTTCATCTATGGTGTCATTAACGGAGTCCCCTTCTGAGTATGCATACCTCTTAACCTCTTGCCTCATGGATCAGGGACAAGGCTTAAAAAAATCAGGGACAAAGACCCCAAATCAGGGGCATATCTTAAAAACTGGTACTATTCACTCAGAAAGCTGATAGAATAAAGGAATTTGTGTTAAGATGCATTTTCTGAAGATCAACAGGTCTGTAACTTTAAAGTTTGACATTATTTTGTGTTATTAATCCCCACTGTTCTGTCACAAAAACACAAATTTTACGAGGGACGGAGGAAAATTTTAAGGCCAAATCAGGGACGTCCTTGAAAATCAGGGACAGTTAAGAGGTATGCAGGTATGAAAGGTGGTGTATCACCTTATACTCCCCTGGCTGTTTTTTGGGGACCAGTCACAGCGGGGATACCCACAGGTTTGGCAGCGGGGGTGCTTCGAACGGGCCTTCCACCCATTCTGCTGCTACCTCCTCTTGAATTAAGCGTGCCAACAGTGCACTTTTCCCTTGAGTAGACTTAAGGTTCTTTGCCTTTGTCCCCTTCTGAACCCACTTAAACTTTAAATTAAATCGTGACTGAAAACCCACTCCCAGCTCCTTGGCTGCCACCAAGTTAGGGTAGCCCACCAAACCATCCTGAATTGCTGTCCTCTTGATTGGTGTCCACGCCATCCTAAACTGCTCCTTGAAACCACAGTTGTTCTGATACGGGTCTGGTAGGAGTGCCCCTCCTCCCTCCCTCCCCCACTTGCCCACCCTCTGTTACTCCCCCACTGCTGGCCTCAAAATGCACTCTGGTTGGCCAGAAAGGGCTGTTGATACCACTGTTCCTGTCCCCAGTGCTCTTTTTCAGTTGTATCTGCACTTTGCCACTGGATGGTGCCCCCCACAATTTGAGCAGACATGTCGGAATTGACAGTTAGGCCATGAACAAAATGCCTGATTATACCCCCTACATGCCTTCAATACTGCTCCCCCTCTCCTATCGCCTTCGGCCTCCTTGTCTGTTGGCACCGTGTAAATTTCTAACCAAAGGTCTATCTGCTGCGCATCCCATTTTACATCCCCAAAATGCACCATCCTATTTCTGAATTCTTCGTCGTACCTCAGCCAACTATGTCCGGGGAATAAGTCAAAAGTGGGGTTGCCAACTCTGGCTTCTTCTCAGTGGTGATGCTGTGAAGTAAGTGAAGCCTGTGGACCAGTTGTCCAAGGTCTTCCCTTTGCCTAACTTGTCATCTTCTCCCTTGCCTAATAACATCGCAGCCGCCATGTCCTTCTTCTCAAAGCTGTCCTTTTCTTCGAACTTGTCCATGTTGTCCACATTTGGTAATGCGAAGACATCAACATACTCCCCTTTCCATATTTGCTCCTTTATGGCCAGCGGCACGTGATCAGCTAGCCTGACCCCCGGTGCTCCCACTTCTTTTCCCAGTATGGGTCCCACCCCCACCTGTCCCTGACCCTTTTATTTCACCTAATGCTTTCTCCAATTGCACCAGCCCATTCTCCACCATGCTTTTTAGCATCTGCTCCACATGTTCCTTTACACTGCTTTCTACGGTCACCGCTGGATTACCTGCATGGCTTGGTTGCGGGACACTGGGCCCTGGCTAGGGGTCTCCCGGTGTCGGCATAGGCCCTAATGGTGGCAACATCATTCCAGGCACTAGCGGTGGGACCAGAGGGGAAAGGGGTTCTGGCTCTGGTGTGGGGCAGGGGGTGGGAAGAGGTTCCAGGTTTGGGTTAATGGGAGTTAGACCTCAAGGAGTCACTAGTGCTAGCACCGGCTCCTTGGGCCCGGGCTCCAGCACCCGTGGTCACTTTGGTGCCCTCCTTTCCTTCCCCTGTCCCTTACTTTGCTTCCCCTTCCTCTTAGTGCCTTAATCCCCCCCATCTGGCTCCACCACCTCCAATAGCTTGTTGGTCTTCTCCAGCATGTCCATGACTGCTCGATAGCACTCCTCCTTGTTTGGCTTTCCTCTCTTTGGTGCCATCTTCCTGGGTACCTACTAACAAAAGATAAATGTCATAACCACTACTTTTTTTTAAACTCCCCATACCCTTCCCTTGTTACCTCATGCCTCTGCCCCCTTCTGTTAACCCCCGATCCATCTTGTCCCAGTTGTTCTAGATGCGGCGTTTGTGGACAAGCATGATGCTGTATTTCTCCTTTGTTTTACAATTAACTGATCCCTTACAGAAAGTAAATATCTATCCTAGTGCAACAAAAAGATCTCTAGTGCAACCAAAAATTATATGTGGCAGACATATCATTTCTATACTCTTGTTTGAGTTTTGGCTCTATGTGGATATACAATTGCATTATGGAGGTGTGGTTTACTTTAGCAAATAGACTGGGCCTCCTGGAATCTACTTTCCTTTCCAAATGAAGCTAAAACATAGCCTTAAACTGTGCTCTGTTGATCTTAGATCCTTTTTAGTCACTTGCAATTTTTCTTCCCCCCCCCGCTCCTTTATGTTTATGTTTTGCCTCTGGTGTTTTGCTAAGTTTTAAATTAACCACAAATATGTTTAATAAACTTGGTCTTGAGGGAGTTCAGCAAGTATGCAGTCTTGTCCTCATGACTAGTGATTCGTTTACCACTGTCCATGGAATGCTGAAGAAAACTCTACTATATCATGCATGCTCCTGCAGGAATGTTATGTGGCTAGTTCCTGTCTAACTGAGGAGTGTTCTTCCTGCTGAAACTCCCCTTCATGTAATTCGCTGAGATGTCCCACACAAACAAACCTATCTTAAACCCCTTGTATTCTAACTATGCTGCCAATATTTGCTTTTATTACTTATCCATTGTACCCTAAATGTCTTTACCATCTGTGATGCCCCCCGGGCCTTCTACCCACATGGTGATGATGTCAGATGCCATCCCACGTGGTAGGCCCAGGCTTCTCATTCGCTTTGTATGTCCTCTTCTTTGTGTGTACTGGCACCTTAAACATTCCTCCTTCACCAGGTTTAACCCACCACTTCATGCTTTTCCCCACAACTTCCAGGTCATTACACTACAGGCCTTTTTATTTCCACTTAGCCATTTTTTCCCCAGTTCTCCTGCTCACCTATCTCCCCACGAGGTCTACCCTCACCCGAGGTGCTTGCACTAGGCCACCTGTCCTGCTTTCCCCTCGCCCCTTCTCCCATTGCTCCTCGGGAGCTGAACCGGACAGCACACCCAGGCAGGTTCTCACCCCAGCACCTCGCAGTCAAAACCTCCTCTCAAAGCCTGTCGCATCGTTGTGCTTTCAGCATTACACCCTGGTACCTAAAGCGCCTGTCGGCTACTACTTCTACCAACTGCTCGCATGAACCACTACCAAAAACTCCCCACTAGCTACCACTATAAACCCTGCTGCTAGCCCTGGAGCACCCTTTTTCTTCAAAGCATTCTCACCTGCTTTCACCTTTCCTCAATTCACCTCTGGACCATATCGGAAACAAAACACTCTGTACTTTACCTCTGTGTAGTCCTGATTTAACCCTCTTGCAGATCTTCTTTCCAGTGGTTTGGTTTTCCCAACGATACTTACTGATGTTGGTATGTGATTTTACTTTTTAACTGCTTAATTATCTGCTGTAAAACTGTATAACTCCAAATATCTATGAAAACCAAAGCCCACAGGCTGATATTTTACTGAACTGATGTGCTTCAGAAGCAAAATTCCTTAGGAGCAAATTTGTGGCCTCTTGCTCCTGTGCAGCCCGTTTCAAGCCCCATTCTAGCCTGGCCCCTGCCTGGACCTACCAATTCCTGACTGCCAACTCTATTCCCAGCTCTCTCCTTCCCCCCATGACCTCACCAGGGCACTCATCTCAGTGACCTCATTTCCTCTTCTTCTTGCTATATCTCCCACCCCTGCCTCCCTCCGAGCCTCCACTACTTCCTGTCTTGGTTTTGGAACAATGTTGTCTGCCCCTTTAAGCTGGGCAACCCCTCTTTATATGCAGTACTAGACCTTAAAGGGTGTGTGCATTTGTTATTTTTGGCCCAGGGTTACTCTGCTTTCCATAATTTGGATTTGTTTTTGAGCCTTGCTGCACTTGCCTTTACTCTTCAGCTGCTGGGCTGTTGGTTAGAATGGCATCACTGCAGGGCAGAGAGTGACTCACACTGTGTAGTACAGTGCAGTCACAGGAATTTTGCAAGAGAAAACCACCAGTACTCTATGTACATACTATGTTCCCCCTTCCCCAATACACACTGTTAGCAATGCATTATGCTCAAATCCCAAAGCCTTGTCAGTATTTTTTTTGTTTTGTAAAATTGACTTTCTTTTGCGAATGAAAATTCGCAGTTCCGTGGGTGTAATGTCACCATTCCCCTGGGCACAATTTCTCAGTTTGCTCCGTGAAATGGGAGGGATTTGTGGATTACTCTATGTAGTGGATTTTTCTTACTTCACCCCCCACTAATTATCAGCAGCTCTTTACTCAGACTGGCTTTTCTGAACAGGTAGTGAAATCATGGTTACAGAATACATCATAACTTTAAAATGAAGTAACACAGAAACATAATTTTTGGTATGTGATTTATTGGTGGTGTGCTTATTCTAATTCTGCAAAGCAGCACTTTTGGCCAGGGTCCCTGTTTAACACATATTCTAGCTATATTATTATCAGACCTCAAATTAATGTATAGAAATTATGCACAACATTACTAATACTGTACATTAAAATATTACTGTTCAAACCTTCTAACTGTTTTGATTGCTCATTCCAACCAAAAACAATACATTTATGTTCAACAACATAGAGTTGGAGGTCTGAAACACAAGAGAAACTCAATTGTTGTCCCCTACAGTTTTTTTCCACAGTTGTTTTGACTAAACTTTTGTATAACTCTATATGGGAACATAAGGAATCAGATAATTATACAGATTTATTTATTTAGGAAATCAGAATTACAACCCTTTGAGTCATAGACTGATTTCCAAAGGCTCCCCATCAGAATAAAACACAAACACTCATACAGTACATACATAGAATAAATGCAGGCAAGCTAATGCTTATACTTGAGGCAGCTAAGAGGGCAGAGCAATAGCCATATTTAACTAAAGAGCAGCTAAGACCAATACAATTGGTATCTAAAGTAATACAAGTTATGAGTTGATAGTAAGCCACCTCAGGGAGGCCTTGTCTAATACATAATACAATGCAATAATTGTCCAGAGCAAATATATACTGTAGTAACAAAGGGAGGCGAGGAGCCAACAGGCTAGAGACAGTGAGGGCTTAAACACTGCCAGGTCAAGGGTGGGTGCATGACCTAGAGGTGTGGTGCTAGATCCATGGGTTATCAGTTACACTGGCATTGGTGTGAGGGGAGGATATGGGCCCTTAAGGCAGCTTTAAAAGGACATAGATTGGTGATTGATGTGACAGCCGATGAGAGGGTATCACACCAGAATGGGGCTCTAAGGGGGGGAAGGATTACTGTGCCAAGGTGGTCCTAACCCTGGGCACCTTCCAGAAGGTTTTTGGGGCAGCCCACATGGACGCTGAGATGGTGGCTACCTGAAGGGAAGCCATGACACCTATAGGGGTTAAACCCAGGTGGATTTTTTTGGTGAGGAGACAGGTTTGGTATAGCAGTCTTTCCTCAAGGGAGAGGACATTGGTGAGCGCAAATAGGGTGCAGGTATGTGTATTTCTGTTGGCCCCAGAGAGGAGCCAGCAGGACTCATTGATGACTACTTGTATTTGATGAAGCGCTGTTGGGTCAGCAGCAGCATAGATTGTGAGGCTGTAGTCCACCAGTGACAAGACTGATGAAGAAATGACCAGGTGAAGTGCTTCAGGTGGCACGCAGTCTTTATGTCTGTACAGGAGACCAATGCAGATGTTGGTGCAGAGATGAGGGTTTTGACATGCTCATAGAAAGAAAGTGAGATGTTAAATGTAGCACTTAGATATTTATATGTTTGGACCTGTTCCAGAGGGATAAGAGAGGTGGAGAGTATTTCCAGGGGGAAATCCTTTGACCTGTTTTGGCAGTGGGCATACAGCATCATCTTAATTTTTTAATGTTGACCACTAATCTGTGTTCTGCAAACCAGAACTCAGTCTGACAGTAGGAGTCTTGCAAGGTGTGCTGGAGAGAAAGAGAGAGGATCAGGATGTGCATCATAGAGAACAGTGTCATCCACGTAGAGGAGAAGTTTGCTGGAGCAGGATTTAGGCAGGACATTGAAGTAGATGCTGAATAACATGGGACCCAAAATAGAGCCCTGCAGAACTCCTATGTGCACAGGCAGCATGGCAGATACAGTATTAGTAATTTTAACACACTGGGTTCTGGATGAAATATAGCTGGAGAACCATGAGAGTGGACTATGGGAGACCCCAATTTGTTACAATGTGTTAAGAAGGAGGGGATGAGAGACCATGTTGAATTCCTTGGAAAGGTCAATAAACACTGCCCCTGCAAGGTGCCCATTGTCAAGCGTGGATTGCAGGGAGTTAGAGAATTCAATGAGGGCAGTCATGGTGCTATGATCAGCTCTGAAGCCGTGATGCTCCCTACATAAGAGGTTGTGTGCAAGGAGGTAGTCAGTGAGCTGGTTGGCCATGATCTTTTCAAGGGCTTTAGAGAGTGGGGGGAGAATCGAGATGGGCTGGTAGTTGTTTGGGAGGGATCTATCACCACATTTTAATATTGGCATTATCACTGCCATTTTCCATGAGGTTGGGAACTGACCCAGCTACAGGGACAGATTTAGTAGGTCAGTGAGTAGGGAGATGACTGAGTCCAGTGCAAAGTATAGGATACGCATATTGAAGGCGTCTTTACAGTAATTGGAGCCCTGGAGAACTTTGGACAGGTAAGCTTTTGCTTCTGTAGGGGTAATGACTCTGTTTGAAGTGGGGGATACAGGAGCTTAGGTGATGGGCTGAATTGGATCGAAGAAGTTGCTAGGGAAGACTGAGCTGAGGTCTGAGAAGGTGAAGTTGAGGCAGTTAACTATGTGCAGTGGGTCGGTGGTGGAAGTGCCATCAACACGAAGTTGTGAGGTTGGGGGGAGTGAGGTTTACCATTAAGCTACTTGATGTTATCCAAGAACTTTCTTGCACTGCCCCAGGAGGTGGCTAGGGCGGTTCTGTAGTGCTCCGCCTTGGCCTTGTAGATTGCCCAAGTGCACTTATTGCAGGCAGCATTATAGGTCTGCCTATCGCTTTGCAGGCTGGAGGCAGTGGTGTGGTGCCAGAGGTTGTCATGCCTTTTGAACTGTTGTAGGAGTTCTGAGTGATCCAAGGGCACTACGCTACTTAGTGGTCACTTCAATGGTAGGTACAAATGCGTCACAGGCAGTGTTAAAGGTGGTAGTAAAGTAATGCAATGCATCATCTATGTGCTGGGCTTGGGAAATAGGGGACCAGTCCCAGTTAATTAGATATTGTTCGAGTTTGGCTATACCTCCCAGGCGTAGTTGACGATGATAGGTGATATTTGGTGGTGGTTTTGGTAGCTGACAGGACTAGCTGAAGAGGACAGAGGAGTGGACATTTAAGACGTTGGACAGGACATCCAGGCTGGTAATGTGGTAGGGACGATTACTGAGCAGGATATCTAGAAGGGTATGGGTTCCATTGGTGGGGTTAGCTCTGGTAGGCTGGGATACCAGTTAGAAACATAGACTTTGATGGCAGATAAGGACCACTTGGCCCACCCAGTCTGTCCATTTCCCTACCTACTGGATATGCTGCAGATTCTAGTTAACCAACAGCCTATTTCCTGCAACCCCCACTATAATTGCCTTATGTCTGTCCCATGCATGTTTGAATTCCTCCACTGTTTTAGACCCCACAACCTCTCCAGGAAGACGGTTCCATGCATCCACCACTCTCTCATATCTAGAGCAATGAAGGTATCTTTAGCATGTGTTGATAAGCTTGCTAGCTAATTTATATTGAGATCACCAACTAGGATTTGTTCCATTTTGTGGGGTGGTTGGCTAGGTAGTCAGAGAGTGATTTACAGGCAGGGGATTGGTTGCGGGGTGGGATGTAGGCGATGGTGAGAGAGAGAGAGAGAGAAAGGAGCATGGTTTGGGTCAGGGGAGAGTTTTATTGAGAGGGCTTGGGCACCATGGTCTAGGGAGGGTGCAGGCAGGGCTTGGTAATGCAGCAAGTCATTTACATAGAAGGCACAACCACTGCCTATCTTGCCATTATGATCAAGCCTAATGAGAGAGTAACCAGGAATAGAGACAGACGAGTCTGGGGTCTTGGCTGACAGCCAGGTTTCTGTTAATGCCAGAATGTCTGGTTGGTGCTGTGACATCCAACATTGCAGGGGTGCCATTTTTTTTAGACAAGCTGCAGATATTCATAGCAGCTGTTGACGTCACGGAAGAGCCACTTTTAGAGGCGGTGCTGTTGGGCCAAGATTGAGGTGAACATTGCCAGATAGTTGTAGAAGCAAGTGGAGGATCCTGACAAGAGACCATGGGTAGTGGCGTCTTGCTGGGTTGCTGGGAGGCTGGCAAGCTTGGAGGGTGTTGAACAGGGAATGGGCAGCTGCATGAGGGCTGGGATGGCCAGGTGGAGGAGCAGACATGGAGGGCTCATAGCACAGAGTGATGGAGGAGGGATAATGGGGATGGCTGGCAGGGTTATAGGAAGAAACAGGGTGATGGAGGGGCTATGAGGGGTAAGGCGATCCCCCAGCAGCAAAGGTGTGTGCAGATCAGAGGCAGCTGGGGGGTTGTTGCAAGCAGAGAAAATGTGGCTAGTAAAAGTAGCATGGTTAGTTTGTGTGGGTAGGTGTTGTGAGGTAGTACAGTAGCAAAAGATGTGACCATGGGCAGGTATGAGTGGGACTTACTGACACCAAACATTGTGGCTGACACAATAGCACAGTGGTAGGGAGGCTGCCTTAGGAGCGAAGGGTACCCGATTCAAAACCCCAGTTTGGATGCCATGTTGTGTGCCTAGTGACAGATTGGGAGACTGTGCAAGGGGCACTACTGAGATGGGCGAAAGGCAGTGAGTGTGTGGGTTCAGTAGTGACTCCTAGTAGTGGCTGTTGGAAGAGCAGGTGTGGCAGTAGGCTAGTCTAACTAGCGGGGCTAGGAGAAACTAAGTGGAAGAAGCGGGGTGCAGAGTCAGTCAGTTAAAGTAGAAGGGCAGGCAGGCAGACAGCTAAGTAGGAGAGCAGGCAGTTGAGATGCAGGGGAGGTAGAGAGAATGCAGGGATGGAGAGAGAGTAGAGGGTGTGGCTAGAGAGCTGGGGACAGGGAAGGAGGACAGGAGTGTATAAGGACAGGAAGATAAGCCCTCTGGGAGTAGCACAGCTAAGCTGCTAATGGGAAACTAGGGTGCTAGAAAATGAGAAGGAACAGGAAGGCACATGACGGGGTACATACTGTAAAGTGGGGTTGGGCTTGGGTGGGAGTTGACTGAGGGCAGGCAGGGCAGTTGACACACATCGATGGGCTAACACCCCTATGAAATAAGCTGAGCAGGGGGGCCTGCTATATTACCTCTTGAGGCCGCCTACTGTAGTCCTGCTGTGGGAGCTGAACACACCTGTGATCCGGTGCAGATGAAGTTCTCTCTCTTATGGTTTGTCTTGTCAGCAGCTAATTAATCATATGAGGTCTCCCTTGCCAGGACTTTGACTGTTCTACACAAACACACACACACACACACACACACACCACTATAAGAGATCTCAGTACTTGGCTGGCTCTGATCTGTTATGTTTGGAAAGCAGGTGCAGCACCCTTACTGTCAAAAAGAAATCTATATATTTAGTCTGGGTAGTTCACTGAAGACCTGGCATATGATTGAGACAGTGCTTATCAGCTAGTGCCTTGAGGTTAAATTAGCTGTGTAAATCTTTATAGATTTAATTAGAAAGGGTGACATTTATGAGGTATGAATCTTTCTTGAAAGATAATATATGCCCAACTGAAGTTAGTAGCAAAAAAATGTTTAAATGCTAGGTATATAAATGTGCAAATTGTTGCATCTTGACTGAGGTAAACAAATCTCCAGTTTAATAGGCAACCAATATTTAACAAGCTGTTTGTTTCCAAATGGCCATCTGATAAACAGCTTGGAGTTATGTCTGCAGCATTGTAAATTGAAAGAAGGGAGTATTTTAGTTGGCATAATGATTTGTAGATGTGGAAGGATACATTGAAAAGACCCAAAAATGTGTTCCACAATACTCCATTTTCAAGCTACAGATAGCAAGATGGATGTAGGCTCCACCCACAGACATAAAAAGTGGGAGCAGGAAGGAGGCTGGAAACTATAGACCAGTCAGCCTGACCTCAGTGGTGGGGAAAATAATGGAATCACTACTAAAACAAAGAATTGTGGAACATCTTGAGCGCAGCAAAGCACACGATCCGATGCAGCGTGAATTCATAGTGGGATGGTCTTGTCAAACAAATCTGATAGATTTCCTTGACTGGATGACCAGGAAAGTTGATTGGGGGATCAGTGGATGTGGCCTACCTAGATTTCAGCAAGGCATTTAACACTGTTCCACATAAAAGGCAAGGCAAGGCTATTTTATTGATAAGGGGCCCATTTCCAAGGCTCTGGGCACCGAACATAAATAAGAACAGACAGCAGTAAATTAAAACATATGGTAAAACCTCACTAAAACCATAACAAAATTAATAGTCAGCAGTACTGAAAGGTTTCCAAAGGCTTGTAAACAAGCTAGGCAGCCTGGAGATGGGTCCCAATGTGAAAAACTGGGTTAGGAACTGGCTGAGTGATAGAACACAGAGGGTGGTGAAAAATGGAGCTCAATCCAAGGAAAGGAGGGTGACCAGTGAGGAGCCACAGGGAGCAGTTCTGGGGCTAGTCCTATTCAGTGTCTTCATAAGTGACATTGTGGATGGGCTAGAAGGAAATGCATGCCTCTCTGCAGATGACACTGAGATCTGCAACATGGAAGACTCTGCTGGAGGAGAGGAAAAATGAAGAGGGACCTAGATAAACTAGAGGAATGTGGCAGCTAAGATTCAATGCAAAAAAGTGTAAAATGATGAATCTGGGGACAGGAGCCCAGTGGAGGCTTATATGATGGGAGAGAGATACTGATGGCCTCCAAACAGGACTGAAATATTGGGATAATCATGCCAGATGACCTAAAGGTGGCCAAAAGAGTTGTGCGGAATGTAAAAATTCCAGATTTGTTTAATTTCAATGACATTTCACAAAATTCCATGACATGTCACAGAATTTCATCAGAATTTTGCAGAATTTTAAAAATGTATTAAAATGTATTAATGTGCTCATAACTCAGCTGTCTTTTGAGCTAGAGCTCTAACGTCTGATATGTTTACTGTCTAGCAGGAGTTCCGCTTGTGCCAAATTTAATGAAGTTACAATGCATGTTCTCAAAATTATTCAGACACAGTTCAGAAGTGTGCACCGGGATGGTGGTGCTCAGGATAAATTGTCACAATTTGAAAAAAAAGGCAGGCACATACCAAAACTATAAACTAGACTCCAACCACTTGAAAATTAAGAAAGCATATTTATTTAGTAAAACACTACCCAAAAGAGCAAACACTTGACATGTTTTTTGAATCAGTATGCGACCAATTATCAAAAGCTGTTTGACCCTGACATTACAAGACAATAAATATATAAAACCAACTACCTCACTGTAACATCACAATTGTTCAGTTTGAATCCATTGTTGTAAATCTACCACCTGACATCACCCTGTTAAATGTATGTAAATTACATGTATTCACAATTATTTTTTTAATTGATCATTGTCTGCTTAAAAAAAGACTTCATCTGAAGAAGTAAAATGTACAGTTCTTAAATAATGGCTTCGTTTAAAACACTGCATTGACACCCTTATGTGACTAAGAGAAGAATGGGGGGAGGGGGAAGGGGGACGAGGAAAAAGGAACACAAGTAGTAGGAAAGAACACACAAGATTAAATAGTACAAGAAACTGGAGATATAAACACATGGAAGGAATACATGACTATACATGAATATATAATCAAAATATACCTCAAACAGTAATCTATGTTTATATCTGCCACATATTGAACTAATATCACAGTAGCTTAATTCATATGAATATTGTACATATCAGTATACATAAATATTGTTCACACACCAAAAATAAATAGTACTTGCAAAATTATCACCATGGCACACATAACTCATTTATTTATTATCCAGATAGGGTTTTAAATTGAAACCTGTGTTGAGACTTGGTGGTTTTGTTGCACATAATTTAATGATCCAAAAGGTCTCAGGCTGTAACAACAAATTGTTTTAATTCCCACCCCTGGGGTTTCTGCTGATCCTATCGATAACATTGAACTGCGTTTTATGGTCATCCCTGTTTTCTGAATCATTCACATGTACTGCAGTTGCATACAGCGGATCTCTGTTCTCGATTGCCTTCATATGTTCCCCCAAACGCTGTTTAAAGGGCTGTTTGGGCTTTCCTATGTAAAATGCATTGGAACTGCATTGTGCCATATAACTCACCTCATCTGTAGTACATGTGGTCAATTTTCAAATACTAAATTCCTGATTCACATTGATGCTCGATAAAGTTTTGCAGTTTTTAATGGAGTTGCATCATAGGCAATTCCTGTACCTCAAACACCCTTGTACTTAATCATGCTAGGTATGCTCCCTATCAGCAACAAAATGGCTACTAACCAAACTACCCTTTAATGCAGGACATTTTCTTTCCTTTTTTTTTTTTGTCAGAGCTTTTTATCCTCTTGGGAACCCTGGCAGGTGGCTGCAGTCTCTCCTTGCTGAGGTGCTCACTCTCCTAGCAGGATGACAGGTAACCCTCCTTCTAAGAGAGGAGAGCAGTCCTCCTGACGCTCGATCTTCCTCTCACCCTTGCTGACCCCAGCAGCCTGAGCTAGTTCCTGAACCCAGGCCACCAGCATGGTGTGAGGTGTGGCATTCACGCCTCAACCCTCAGCACCACCAGGACGACTAGACATCAGAGATCTTCCTGAAAGACATACGAAAGTTAGTACCCAAAACTTCCTTCAGATCTGGATCGCTTCCTAGGACACCCCAGTGTTTGTTTATTGTTTGCTGAACCTGCCTGGCTTGTGTAGAGAAGGTAGTTACAAAGTTAAATGACCATGTATCAGTGTTTACCTCCTGCCTTCTAGCCTCAGGTGGTGAGCCTCTGTTTTGCACTATTGGCAACGGCTGTAGTTTGTTCTGTTTTCTGTGCACTGTACCCCCTGCTACCCAGTCTCTTTGATAAGATGTCAGCTTCCTGTGCCTCAACTGCAGTTCTGCATTGTGCACAGGAATTGCCCGATCAGTATGTTTCATCTCACATGAGGTGGATGGCAACTGGATGAAATGAGATTCCATTGCCATCCACTGACTTTCTATACCAGCCTCGTGTCTATACCTACTTCCTCTTCCTTACTCAATGTCACATCTAAATAGTTCACAATACTAGAGTTGCTGGTGTAAGTAAATCTAAGATGTTCATTGATGTGATGCAGGTAATCACATCTTTCAATTCTGCCTCATTTCCTGCCCCTACAAGCAGTATGCCGTCTATATAGTGACCCCAAAACATATTTTGTTTCTAAATGGATTTACATTATTAAGAACATTTTGGTTTACCCAAAGCCCAATATACAAGTTCGCTATAGTGGGGGAACATGTGACCCCCATTGCTATTCCCTTAACCTACAAATACATCTCCTTACTGAAAAGAAATGCATTGCCTTTAAGTATGGTTGCCCCCCACATCCAAAAAAAGGTATGATTAGGTGGGAGAAAATGTAATGTTTGCAACCTATGTTGTCAAGAGAACTTGTTTAAACTTTATAATCACAATAGGGCAGTGGAGATTGGAAGCTTTCTAACTTGCAACAGTGCATTTGTAATATATGCAATATGGTGTCCCTTTCAGCTTTTATATGTAGGCAAAACAGTCTGAGCTGTAAAACCATGCATATAGGAACACATCTGAAACATCAGGGGGAGGGAGGTTTCCAAAAACCTTAACAAAAAACATAACAATAATGCTGAAGAAACTAAATGCATGGATCTGGAGCAAATGAAAAGAAATCCTAGAGGTGGTAGCAGAGCTAATACACTGCTTCAAAGAGGAGAACACTTTGGGATTTTTCATTTAAATTTTCTGCAACCAAAAGGCCTGAACATGGAATGGGATTTAACAACCTTTCGGAAATGAAATGTGAAATACTTGAATATTGCTAAAATGATTGTCTCTATCTTCCCTTCACCTTCCACTTTTTCTTTCTCCTGTAAGTAACCCTACCTTTGGAACAAAATAGTTGGCAACTATGGATCCCCTAGAAAATCTGAAACCACTGTAGCATATGGGTAATCACATAACCAGATATGATGCACCACAAAAACCTTCTCTAGCTATTAACTTTACTCTCTCATACAATCCATCTGTTGTAATTAAATTGAAATATTAAGTGTGTATGTGTGTGTGTGTGTGTGTGTGTGTGTGTGTGTGTGTGTGAAACTTCACTGTTTGAATTGGGAAGCTATAGCCTAAAAACATTTAAAACGTGTAAACATATATACAAATGTTTCTTTAATATTTTAATTATTTTCATTGTTTTGTGCACTTTCTTTTTAAGGATTAGAGATATTGCTGCTACTGGTTAGAATACTACCAAGAACTACTAATTATGGGCCCTATGCACTATTGGGCAGCAATCCCACCCACAGGTCGTCACCTGCAGACATGTACACGCATGCCTGTATTCAAGACCGGTGGGCACCCATCTGTGGCTCTGCCTCCAAAGTGCGAAGGACTCCACAGGGTGGTCAGGGGGGGAGTTGCAGTCCCAGGTAGGCATCCAGCTGGATGCCTTTCCTAGGCCAAAAGTGGATTCCTTGCATGGTGAGGCATGGGTCCAGGTGCATGAATGCCTACTGCAGGCACCTGACCTACATGGCATGGATCCATCATCTGGCATACCCCTTGGCTCAGTCCATGCTACACAGCACCCTCCTGGTGCACTGCAGGAACCCCAGCAGAAGGATCCCAACCACGCCCTCCCACCACACATCTGTGCCCACCCCAATGAGGCAACACACACCCCTGGACCCCCATCCCAGTGCCCCAAGTGGTAACAGTGTCATTCTCTCCAAGGACCAACTGCCCACCTCCACATTCCACATACCCATCAGATCAGCTGTCCCTTCCTTCACTTGTTGCCTACAGGGCTGTGGCCACATGGAGGGTCTTCTCCTTGTCCCAACATGACTGGCAGAATACGTTCAATGGGGCACAGTGGGTTATGGCAGGGTCCCCACTGCTATAGCCTGTGCCCTTCTCCACACCCATGCAGGCTGTACTACATGCCTTTGTGAATGGTGCATAGTGCTGACACATCCCAGGCCTGCCCCCCTGGAGCATTGCTCTCAGTGCGGCTGGGGGATTGGACGGGTAGCAGTTGCATGCCCCGTTCATGACTGTCATGTGGGCATCGCTCTGTGGCAGTCATATGCAATGATGCCAATGTGCCTGGTTTGTGTGGCATGTTAGCATCATGCATAGGGCTGATTCCTACTGGGTCATAATATAACAGGCTTAATAGCGTACGACAGTATGGCTAAACCGGTACAGTGCTGTACCTGTGAGAGAATGGAGCAATACCGCATATACTTCTGCATGAGGTATTGCACTATTCTCACTCTCCCAGGCATAGGACAAGACCTCTGCTGGGAGTAGATTCTACCGAGCAGCTGCCATGGCTCACTGGACTGAGCCACAGCAGCAGGAACCCAGGCGCTGTGTCTGGGACTGGGTTTGACTCCCAGTCCCAGAATGTTTTATTTTTTTGGGACTTTGTGCACTCCCTGAGGTAAACCCCCTCCACAGAGTTGAAAATCTTTATTGGGGGGTTTGTTTGGGTGGCAGAGCCCCCCAGAAAAAAAAAAACATGCCTCATGGGAGAAATTGCACTGTATTGGCAGCATGATTTTGCCACATGGCATAATGTCTTGCAACATTATGACTCCATGCCGGCCCATTGAGCCCTATGCATTATCCCGTGGGAATTACATGCCAAAGTCATGTATCCCACCCATGCAGGTCTGTACCTGCGAATTGGGGCATGCATGCATGCCAGTGTTCATGACTAGTTGGCTTCTGTCTATGGCTGTACCCCCATGGAGCACAGGACTTTGTAGGATGGTTGGGGGCAGAGTTGTGGTCCCAGGCGGGCACACAATCAGATGCTCGTCCTCGGCCAAAAGTGGATCCCTTGCGTGATGAGGTGGTTCTGCATGCATGAATGCCTACAGCAGGCACCTGGACCCACACAACATGGACTTGTCATCTGGTGTACTCCCTGGCCCTGCCCGTGCTACACGGCACCCTCCTGGAGCACTGCAGGAACCTCAGCAGGAGGATCCCTACCCCTTTTGCCCACCACACATCTGTGCCAACCCCAATGTGGCAACACACACCCCAGCCCATGATCCCAGCACCCCCTGTGGTAGCAGTCACTCCCCTCTGGCAAAGACTGCCCACTCCCTGACTGCCATACCCACCAGACTGGCTGTCCCTGCCTTCACCTGCTGCCTACAGGGCTGTGGTAGCATGAACAGACTTCACCCAGTTCCACTGTGACTGGCAGGGTACACTCATTGGGATGACCAGTAGGCTAAGGCAGGGTCCCCACCACCATAATCTGGGCACTTCTCCACACCTATGAGGTCTGCACTATGTGCCTTTGTGAATGGCACATAGTGCTGTCATGCCCCAGACCTGCCCCCACAGCATGTTGCTTTCCACATGGCTGGGGCATGCCCTGTTCATGTTTGCCATGCAGACACAACTCTGTGGCATTTGCATGTAATGATGACAATGGTCCTATTTTGAATGGTGCATTGGCATCATGCAGAGGTCCCACTGGGCCCTATGCACAATCAGGTGGGAATTACACACCAAAGTCATGTATCCTGTCTGCATAAGTCCATGTCTACAGACAGGTGCATGTATGCCAGTATTCATGACTGGCTGGCACTTGTCCATAGCTCTGCAACCACAACACTTAGGACTCTGTAGGACAGCCGGGGGAAGAGTTATGGTCCTAGGTGGGCATCCCATTGGATGCCCGTCCTGGGCCAAAAGTGAATCCCTTACACAGTGAGGCATAGTCCGGGTGCATGAATGCCTACAGCAGGCACCTGGATACATGAGGTATGGAAACATTGTCTGGTGTAACCTTTGACCCAACCCATACTACACAGTGCCCTCCCAATGCACTGTAGGTACCCCAACAGGAGGACTCCTTCCCCACCCCCCACCAGACATCTGTGTGTGCCCCAAAGTGGCAACATGCACACCCCTGACCCCTGATCCCAGTGTCCCCAGTGGTAGCAGTGTCACTCCCCCCAGCACAGACTGCCCATCTCCCATCCACTGTACACACCAGATTGACTGCCTCTGCCTTCATCTTCTGCCTATAGGGCTGTGGAAGTATAGAGGGCCTTCACCCAGTCCTGCCATGACTGGCAGAGTATGTTTGTTGAGGCATGCAGTGGGTTATATCAGGTCCCCCACTGCCATAACCTGTGTGCCTCTCTACACCCATCTGGGCTGTACTACATGGCTTTGTGGAATGGCATGTAGTGTTGCCATGCCCCTAGCCCACCCCCCCCCATTGCATTGCTCTCCACATAGCCAGGGTATTGAATGTGTAACAGTTGCATGCCCCATTCATGACTACCGTGTGGACACCACTGAGCAGCAGTAATATGTAATGATGCCAATGTGCCTGGTTCGTGTGGTGTGTTGGCATCATGCATAGGTCCCATTGAGCCCTCTGCATTATCAGGTGGGAATTATGCACCATAGTCACATAACCCATCTGCATAGGTCAACACCTGTGGACATGTGCGCGCATGCCGTTATTCACGACCGGCTGGCACCTGTCCGTGACTCCGCCCCCACGGCATGCAGGACTCTGCAGGATAGCCAGGGCTGGAGTTGTGGTCCCAGGTGGGGATTCAATTGGATGTCCATCTTGGGAAAAAAGTGGATCCCTTACACAGTGAAGCACAGGTCTGGATGTGTGAATGCCTACCGCATGCAGCTGGATCTGCGAGGCATGGACTTGTTATCCAGTGTACTCTCTGACCCAGCCCATGCTACACAGCACCCTCATGGTGCACTGCAATAACATCAGCAGGAAGACACCTACCTATCTCAGCACCCCCCAGGGGTGGCAGTGTCACTCCCCCCCAGCACAGACTGCCCATCCCCCACCCCCTGTACCCACCAGATCAGCTACCCCTTGCCTTCACCTCCTGCCCGCAGGGCTGTTTTGACATGGAGGGTCTTCTCCCAGTTCCACCTTGACTGACAGGGTATATTCATTGGGGTGTGCAGTGGGTTACGGCAAAGTCCCCACTGCCATAACCTGTGTGCTTCTTCTTCACTAATATGGGCTGCATTACATGCCTTTTGTGAGCAGTGTGTAGTGCTGCCATGACCCTGGCCCACCCCTGGTGCATTGCTCTCCATGCTGCTGGGTGATGGGGCACATAACAGTTGTGTGCCCCTTTCATGACTGCCGCACAGACACTGCTTCATGGCAGTCATGCATAATGATGCCAATGCACCTGGTTTGTGTGGTTCGTTGGTATCATGCATAGGTTCTATTGGGCCCTATGTACTATTGGGTGGAAATTATGCACCAAAGTCTCATATCCCACCCACATCTGTCTGCACCTGTGGACAGTTGTACAGATGCTGGCATTCATGACTGGCTGGCATCTGTCCATGGCTCTGCCCCAATGACACACAGGACTCTACAGGTGGGTATCCAATCAGATGCCCAGCCTGGGCCAAAAGTCGATCTTCTGTGCGGTGAGGCCCAGGTCCCCACATGGCATGGACTCATCATCCAGTGTACCCCCTGTTTGAGCCCACACTACACAGCACCCTCCCAGTGCATTGCAGAAACTGCAGCAGGAGGACCCCAGACCTCATCCCCCCACCACACATCTGTGCCTGCCCACTCTGGCAACACACACCCCGACCCCTAATCCCGGTGCCCCTAGTGGTAGCAGTCTCACTTTCCCCACCTTCACCTGCTGCCCACAGGACTGTGGTGGCATGGATGGTCTTCACCCAGACCCACCACAACCAACAAGATACATTCATTGGGGGCACACAATGGGTTATGGCAGGGTCCCCACTGCCATAACCTAAGCACTTCTCTGCATCCATTCGGGCTATACTACATGTCTTTGTGAATGGCGTGTAGTGCTGCCACAACCCCGGCCCATCCCCAGCATGTTGCTCTTTGCATGAACTGGGGATCTGGTACATAACGGTTGCACATACCCTTCATGACTGCCTCGCAGATACCACTCCATGGCAGTCACACATAACGATGCCTACACGCCTGGTTTGCATGGCACATTGGCATCTTGCATAGGGCTCTATGTGTGTAAAATATTTAATTAATGTTATTGCAGAAACTGACCACCAGATGGTAGAATTACACATATATCTCTATACATAATGGGATCATTTAGCCACTTCTACAGTACCCCCAAAGAAGACCACAGGTTGAGGCACTAGGGATTGTGTCACGAGGATACTACACTCTGATAACCTTTTGATTTGTAAGCCTGCAGTTGCTGTCTACAGTTTGCAGCATCAGCATCTTGGAATAAACCTTTTGAATTTGGAAACTGACTACGTTTGTTAATTTCTGCTGAGAACTGCCTACGTTAGAGAATGCTGGCATTTTGTGTTATTGTAAAAAGTAGAGGGGGCAGGGGACTGCCCTGCTGCATCCCCCTAAATAACTTAAAGGGTATGGAAAGAACACCATTACAAAATATGCCGGCTGAAGGAGAAAGGTGCAACACCTGAATCCAGTGCAGAAAGGTATCAGGGAGGGTGAACCACTTCAAAACTACAAAAAGGCAGTCCCAGACCACTCTGTCAAATGCTTTGCCATGTTCAGGGAGACCAAAGACATTGGAGAACTCAACTCCCCAGATGTGGAGATCAGGTGGAGGTAGAGATTAATCTAGCCATAAAGCCCACCCTGTTTTTTTAGCAGTACGAGACTATCAAACTCCCTCCAACCAGTAGGCTAAGATCTTAGCCAAAATGTTTAAATCTATGTTGATAAAAGAGATGGGACAATAGTTCTCTGGAAAAGTGTTGTCTTTCCCAAGTTTTGGAATAAGGTAGATTCTTGCCTCCATAAGGGTGGGGTCAGCTATTCCTTCTTTAAACAACTAATTGAAAAAGGAAGTCAGATGGGGGATGAGATCTGGGGAGAATGTTTTATAAATAATAAACAGAAAGCCACCTTGATCCGGAGCTTTATTAAGCTTCAGATCCTTGATTACTGCCTGGACCTCACTTGTGCTACTAGAACCTGCTAATTGAGCCTGCTGAGTCAGGTTCAGTTGAGGGAGCACCAAGTATGCAAGAAAGTCACTAAGAACCTTATCAATATCTGAAACACCTGGATCTGCCCTAGTTAATTTTTGATAGAAATCACAAAGAGAAAGAATGTCTACAATTTTGCATGCCTTAGTTTTGACAGCCTGACCAGCCTCTCTTTAAAGACCCCTAATAAGTTTTTTTATTTAATATATTTTATTCATTTTACGATTGCACTAAAAAGGCAAATAACAAAGAACAAGAAATAAGCAACAATAACAAGGAACAATGCAACCAACTAGGAAAATAACAAACAAAAGTAACATCCCTGATCAAACCCACCCTTCCCACCTTGAGCACTAAGCCCAAAGTAGCACTGGCTAAGAGTCAGCCGAGTGCACTAAAACAAAGTAGGAAGTAGCCATTCAAAGACTTGGCAATAACTAGATACTACTGAGTAACAGATAATAGGGTATATAATGGCTCCCATCTAGTTCTAAATAAATCATATCTACCCCAGAGAGAGGCATCTGTCTCTCTATTTGCAATGCCTTCAAAATCTCCTGATGTCATTCCCGAAAAGAAGAAACACACTCATCCAGTCAATGCTGCAAAATAATCACCTTAGCTGTGATAGCTATCAAAGTCATGTACTGTATCCCCTTCTTGGCCAAAGACTGAGTCATCAGAATGCCCTGCCAAACAGACAGATGGAGTACACAAATCTTCAAGACCCAGAAGGGGATCTAGGCGAGTCTGAATAGAAGCCCAGAACAGTCGCAGTTTAACGAAATACCACAAGATGTGCTGGAGGGTTTGTACTACCATACTACGTCTATGATAGATGGAGGCAGACAACGACCTGTCAGGGCTAAATGATAAGGTGTGAAATAGAGATTATGTAAAATGTTTAACTGAATGAAATAATATTGGTCCTGTCTGATATATTTGTACAATGGCATTCAGACAGATTGCCACTCCCTGGTGGCCCAATTCACCTTAAGCGCAGGGTCTGGGATGTAGGGGTTGAAACTGTTTATAAAGATTAGATACTAGATGAGGCTCAGATGCAGTGATTTAGAAATCCTTCAGCAACTCCCCCCGACCCCAGGGACCAGTGTACAGGGCCCAAATATGCTGTAATAGCATGCTTAAGCTGGTAATATTCTAAAAATAAGGACACGGGCAGCTGGTACCATTCCTGAAGCTCAGTGAAGGTGAAAAACACCCACCTAGAGGCAGGGAATTCACAGAAGAAAAAGCAAACGAGGCCCAAAACCAAAAGGAAAGGGGATAACCACCTATGCCAATATTGGCATTACCACAAATCAGTAGATAAATATTATGCAGGATGTGAGGGTTCAACCAAGAGGCAGACTGAAACACAGCTCTAAGTGAAAAAAAAAATGACTGCTGTTTTAAGGCTAGCAGGAATTTGGGTAGGCTTAATATAAAGGAGACTCAGGAGCTGCAACCCTGCAGCCCTTTAGAGGTCTCTTTCAATATGCAACCAAGAAGGGACATTTGAAGAATCCCTATCCTCCGACTTCAACCCCATCCAACAAAAAAACTTACTAGTGTGAAGAGCACAATAATATAAAAAAGTCAGGAGGGTTCAACCCCCCCCAAATTTTACAGGAGAATTGAGTTTACTACATGTGTGCCACCCTACCTTTCCCCTCTAGAGAAAGTCAGTTAAAAAACACTGAAGGCAGACAATCCAGGATTTGGAAAGAAATATATTAAGTATGCCAAGTGGGTATAATAAATGGGGGAAAATGTTCATTTTGATCACACTCACATGGCCCCACATGGACAGGGGCAGCAGGCTAATCAGTTATTTAGCCTCCCAATGGCAGAGCCTCAAGACCATTAGCCGTCCCGCCTTCTTCCCCTATTCTGCATATGTCACCTGTGATTGAAAAAGAGCTCTTTCAAACTTCTCATTCAACAACTCTGCATACTGCATCCTTTAGTAAATAAGGTTGCACCAGGTAGCCTCAGCAGTGAACTGGTTTAGGGTAGTCTCAATTGATCTAATCTCTGAAATGAGGGACCGAGCATCGGATTCCCTCTGTTTCCATTTGGTAGCAAGACTAACCAGTTCCCCCCTTCCAGAACACTTTGCCACCTGCACTGCACCTGAATTAAGAGTATAATATTGTCAGATTGATTGATTCCTTGATTTTCTCGACCAGCTTCTGGTCATTATGTGTGGTTCATAGCTCAGTTCTTGTGCTACGTACTGTAATTGGATAATAAATGTTTAGGTTTGGATACAGAGGCCATATGGTAAGTAGGACATTGCTCTTCAGATATGTAGCAGTTTGAATTGATCTGTGGTTAGGTACTTTGAACATAGTTTTACAGTCAGTGTTTATAGTACAAGTGAGCTGGATAGTTTTATGCAAGGTGCTTAGATGCTTGAGCTGATGAGTAACATTGTTATAACTTGGTTTTTGGTTTGGTCTTACTCTGTGTCCCACCGTAAAGAATGCTTAGTTCAATATTATGAGACCCCCTCCCTCGGTGGGATAAGAGTGCCGGAGAAGGAGGAGGCATCAGGGGAGGATGGAGGGTGAGTGCGACTCGCTGTAAACTGAGTGGATGTAGCCTTCTAGCTTAAATAGGATGTGGAGGAGGAGCTCTTCCCCCACATAACATCAGGCGATAGCCTATCATTTATGTGTGGTTCATAGCTCAGTGCTTGTGCTACGTACTGTAATTGGATAATGAAGGTTTGTGCTTGGACACAGAGGCCAGATGGTAAGTAGGACATTGCTCTTCAGATATGTATCAGTTTGAATTGATCTGTGATTAGGTACTTTGAACATAGTTATACAGTCAGTGCTTATAGTACAAGTGAGCTGGATAGTCTTATGCAAAGTGCTTAGATGCTTGAGCTGATGAGTAACGTTGTTATAACTTGATGTTTGGTTTGGCCTTGCTCTATATCCCACCATAAAGAATGCTTAGTAGAGTATTATGAGACCCTCCAAAAAATAATGATATCCACGATTGTTCAGTATCCGACTGTTGAAGGAATCTAGTAGGATGACACTCCTAAGAATGAGTAGCAGTATGATCACCTCCTCCAACTCCAGAGAGTGTGACCAGTAACACGCAAGAGAGGAAAACCCCCCTTGGGGGAAAACCTCTGAGGACCCATAGCTACTGACCTGCCCATCCTTCTGGGCACACTAAAGGAGAGTAATCCTAAATTTTTAATCTGCTAATCTGAAGCCCAAAGTTATAGAATCTGATCCAGAGAAATGGAAAACTGAAGAAGTAATGAACTGTGACATGTCAGGTGAACAGAGCAAGCATCCTCTTAGTAAATTTCAAGTTTGAGACTCCAGAAGCAGGCTGGAATGATAGCTTTATTTATTTAGTTTTTGTTGACCGGGTAAGTGCACTAGACAAATCCTGCCTATTTTCAGGCACGACCCGGGGGAGGGAGATACAGATGCATGCTAACTGACCTTGAACCAGATTAAGCTATTGGTGGTATTTTTAGTGAATGAGGGAAATCTGGCCAGGACACCAGGGAAATTCCCCTACTCTTTTTGAGAAGTGCCATGGGATCTTTAACATCCACCTAAACTACCACAAATCCAGGCAGAAAAGTGGAATCCATTGTTGACATGAATTTGAAGGCGATGAGTTGCAGTGGTGAAGCACTCCAGCAGGTGAGGACTTCCCAGAGGAGAACCAGGAATCAGAGGCAAAGCATCCATGTCCAGAGAATGAGGACAGTTGGATCGTGGTCCACTTGGCAAGCTTTGCAAAAGAAGGCCATAGTGATGAAGCACAGGAACTGGCAGACACTGTGGGATTGGGGAGGACAGAGCAGTAGGAACTTCCAGTCTGGAGAGGGAAAGCAAGAAGGTAAAGCTGGCAAATAACTTAGTGTGTATGGTGGACAAAGTCAGATGTATTTCCAGCTAGAGGAGCGAAGTAGGTTGTAAAATCGGTGAGTTAATCATGATGACCTCCAGGCCCTGTAAGGGAGAAGCAGGTAGTAAGAGCAGTATGGTAAGAAGTGGACCTATACATAGGTCAGTAGTAGTAATAGTAGTAATGAATCTGCAAGATGTAGACATAGTAGCAGAGGAGTATTATCAATAAATATGCACGGTATACAGTGAGGAGCATGCGGAATTGGAAACAGCACAAACTGGAAGTATTGACTGTGATCTGAATAGTTGCATAGCGATGAATGCATCCGCGTTTTGCTGCCAGAATGCTACAGTAGCTAGAACTGATTTGGTGAGAATAGTCTGACGAGTTCTGAATATTCGAACATATGAGTCATAAACGGTGATAGCTGAAGAGGCTGAGTCAAATGAAGTAGTGTTGTCACTGTCCAAGAAGCCTTGGCAGAAATTAAGAGATTTAACGTCTTCTGGATAAGCTCAACAACATCCTAGTAGGAGTGTAGCAGTAGTAATTCAAGTGACTAAAGTGCCAAGACAGAAGCATCCAAGAATAGATGACGAGTGGCTAAACAAATCCTGATTTGAGTCCATAGTAAACAGGAGCTCTTAAGGCTGGCAGACACAGCTGTAGATAAATGTAACATAGAAAGATAGAAACATAGAATTTGACGGCAGATAAGGACCGCTTGGCCCACCCAGTCTGCCCATTTCCCTACCTGATGGATAAACTGCAGATCCTGGTTAACCAGCAGCCTACTTCTTCCTACCCCCAACCCCTAGAATTGCCTTATGACTGTCCCATGCATGCTTGAATTCCACCACTGTTTTTGACTCCACAACCTCCTCTGGAAGGCCGTTCCATACATCCACAACCCTCTGTGAAAAATACTTCCATAAATTACCTCTGAGCACGCCCCTTCTATCTTCAAGTCGTACCCCTTGTTCTTGCACACTTCTTTTGAAAGATGCTACCTCTTGGACTTTGTTGATTCCCTTGAGGTACTTGAAAGTTTCTATCATGTCCCCCCTCTCCCTCCTTTCCTCGAGGCTATACATATTAAGCTCCTTAAGTCTCTCTTCATATGTCTTCCGGTGCAGACCCTGCACCATTTTAGTTGCCCTCCTCTGGACAGCTTCCATCCTGTCTATGTCTTTGGAGATTGGGTCTCCAGAACTACACGCAGTACTCCAGATGTGGTCTCACCAGCTGTCTGTACAGAGGGATAATAACTTCTTGTTTTCTACTGGTGATGCCTCTCCCTATGCATCCAGTATCCCCAACCCTCCTTGCTGCCCTCTCCATTGCTTGCCCACCTTTAGGTCATCTGATATGACTACCCCCAGGTCCCTTTCCATTTTTTGTTGTTAATATCTCACCCCCATTGTGTACTCTTCCCTGGGTTTTGTTTCCCAGGTGCATTATCTTGCACTTCTTAGCATTGAATCTAAGCTGCCATACATTTGACCATTTCCTCTAACCTTTACAAGTCCCTTCTCATCCTTTCCACGCATCTTGTGCATCAACTCTGTTGCAGATCTTTGTGTCATCTGCAAAGAGACATACTTTTCCTTCCAGTCCCTCTGCAATGGCTTATAAAGACATTGAAGAGGACCGGGTCCAAATAGTGAACCCTGCAGGACCCCACTACTAACCCCCCTTTTTCAGAGTGGACTCATTTTACTATTACTCTGTGTCCTATTCGCCAGTCAATTCTTTACCCAGGCTGTCATCTTGGGACCCACTCCCAGGCTGGCTAACTTGTATATTAATCTTTTGTGTGGGACTGTGTCAAATGCCTTGCTAAAGTCTAGGTAGGCCATGTCCACAGCCCCTCCTTGATCCAACTACTTTGGTCACCCAGTCAAAGAAATCCATCAGATTTGTCTGGCATGACCTTCCGCTGTGAATCCATGCTGCCTTGGGTCCTGTGCCCTCTGGCCTCTAGATACTCAACAATTCTTTCCTTCAGAAGTGATTCCACTCATTTTCCCTACCACTGAGGTTAAACTAACTGGTCTGTAGTTTCCTGCTTCTGCCTTGCTCCCACTTTTGTGAAGGGAATCGCATCTGCCCTTCTCCAGTCCTCAGGTACCACCCCATCCTCCCATGATTTGTTAAAGAGGGTAGTCAGTGGTGTCACTAGTTCTACCCTTAGTTCTTTTAGATTCTGGGATGAATCCCATCAGGCCCCATTGCTTTGTCCACCTTCAGTTTTAAGAGCTCTTTCAGAACCCTTTCTTCTGTAAATGGACTGGTATCAACTTCTGTATCCAGAGTGTTTCTACTGTTTGTTTTAGGTACCACCCCTCTTCCTTTGTAAATACTGAGCAAAAATATTTGTTTAGTATCTCTGCCTTTCACAGTCACCCTCTGCCCACCCTCCCTCCCCTTTATTAAGCCTCACTATCCCTCCCTTGGTCTTCCTTCGCTCCCTGATGTACCTATAAAGGGTTTTATCCTTTCTTAACTGAGTTGGCTGTCTTTTCCTCGGTTTGGGCCTTTGCTGTTCTGACTGCCATTCCAGCTCCCTTTTGCTTTAACTGATACAGTTCTCTGTCCTGTTCCTTCTATGATTCCTTGTACTTCCTGAATGCTTTCTTTTCTCTTGAACCTTCACTGTCACTTCCTTTGAGAACCATAGTGGTTTCTTACCTCATTTCATTTGTTTATTTGCTTCACACAAAGGCTTGTTACCTCTGTGATGGCAGTTTTATTATTCCCATTGTTCTTCCACCCTCCTTCCTGCCCATTTGCTAGTGCATTCCTTAGGCACTCACCCATTTTGGCAAAGTCAGCCCTCCTAAAATCCAGTACCTTTGTCTTTGTATAGCTCGACTCTATTGCTGTGTTTATTGTGAACCATACTGTTCGATGGTCGCTAGTTCCCAGATGGCTACCCACTTCTACATCTGTGATCCTCTCTTCATTTCCATTTGAGAGAACCAGGTCTAAGATTGCTCCCTCTCGAGTGGGCTCCAATACTAGTTGTCTAAGGCATGCCCCTAGAGGGCATCTAGAATAACCCCACTCTTAGAAGTGGCTGCTGCAACTGCACTCCAGTTAACATCTGGCATATTCAGATCACCCATCAGCAATATCTCCCCTTTATCTGCCATTTTAAGTATACTTTCTATCATTTTCTTGTCCATTTCCTCCCCCTGAGAGGGGGGTCTGTATACAACCCCTATGCGGATTGTGGTGCCATTTCCTGCCTCCAAATCGACCCACAGTGCTTCTTTTCCTCCCTGTTTACCCTTTTGTTCTGTTGCTTTGATTTCTTTTCTTATGTAGAGAGCTCCTCCTCCTCCTCTTTTACCCTCCCTGTCCCTCCTGTAGATAGTGTATCCTGGTATGTTTACGTCCCAGTCATGGTTCTGTGTGTACCATGTTTCTGTGACTGCCACGATATCCAGATCTTCCTCCTCCATCAAGGCCACTAATTCAGGAAGCTTGTTACCCAGACTACGGGCATTGGTACTCATTGCTCTCCATTTTTTGATGGCTTTACTTTCTGTAGCGGCATCCCCCACTGACCTTTCTACCTTGGTCTTTTTCTCATTTAGTACCCTGTTTTGTAGGGGGAGGCTGGGACTTTCCTGTTGCTTATCAGTGCCTCCTCCCTGACTAGTTTAAAGGCTTGCCAATGAAGCATTTAAACCGATTGCCCAAAAGACTTGTTCCCTTCCTGGACAGATGCAGACCATCCTGCCAGTATAGGCTGGTGTCCCTCCAGGTGGAACCCCAGTACCCAATGAAGCCAAACCCCTATGCTCCACACCATTTTTTCAACCATTTGTTAAACTGCATGGTGCAAAGTACCCTCGCCTCACCCATGTCACTGACAGGCAGCACCTCTGAGAAGGATACTGTGTGTGCTACTTGTCTTAAGCCCCTCCCCAACTCTACAAAGTCCTTCTGCACTGCTCTAATCTCATGATGAGCTAAGTCATTTGTCCCTAGGTGGACAATGACGTCCAGCTCAGACTCCCATGCAACTGTTCTCGTGATCCTAAGGATGCGCTTCCTGTCCCTCCAAGCCATGGCACCAGGCAGGCACCTTACTTCAGTTTTCCCTGCTCCCCCAGTTCTATCCCCCTAATAATTGAGTCTCCCACCAGGAGCTGCTTTCTTTCCCTGTGGTGCCCTCTGCCTCCTTCCTGAGGGCCTCCCTTGTGACAGTTGTCTGCACCCTCCTTAGGCTCCTCTGCGGGTGCATCCATAGGGGAAATATGCTCCCCCAGAATGGTGTATGGATTGTGGAGTGGAACAACTGACTGGGTGTGCCTCTGTTCCACCACCCTTACCCTCCCTGAGCCCACTGTGGTCCAACTGCTGTGCCTTCTTCGCAACCTCTGAGGTAGTGGTGGTGGTTCTGGTGCTCCCTGGATGGGGGAGGTTCCCTTGCCACTGTCCAGTGCGGCCTGAAGACGGGAAACTTCCTCTCTCAGGGCTGATAGTATGGTGTATGGTGGGATATGTGAACCTCCAGGCCCCGAGCTGGCTGTGGCAAGTGTACAGCAGAAGTAAGTAAACCCCTGGCCCGATGGGTGAGGCAGGTCATACAAGCAGGCGAATATAGCGCAGTCATATAAGATCAGGGGACCTCTTGCCCAGGGGTGCAGGTCTTTAGAAGTGTAATGCGATGAACCTCCAGCTGCAGGACGAGGCAGGTTGTAAGGCTGTGGTAGGTAAAGTAATAGTAACGTTGAACTGCATGCAATTCAGAATTAGTATCGAGTAGTATGGAATAGATTGTAAATAACATTATAAATGGTAGCATACTCCTGAGCCAATTCTGTGCAGTGCAGGAATATTCTGAGGCATATATATGAGAGTGATTAAAGGGAGCTATAAACTGTCATTTCCTGATAATCAAAGATGGTAAGTCATGATAAGAAACCTGGGTGGATGAGGTGGCAACTGGACCTGAAGGGAATCATCCAAACTGTGGTAGATAAAGGTCTTAAGCTTAGCCGCAAAGAGGAAGGCATTATGACACAGCAGTACATCCAAAGGAGGTGGAGCAGTATGGCAAGAAGCATCCTAGGGAGTTGAGTGAATATTCGATGTAATCCAAATTAGTACCAATGGAAGGAGCGTATTGTGAAATGGAAGTAAGTGAGGGCAGCTGGTGGGGGTTGCAAGGTCCAAGATTGGAGTAGTACGATGTGAGGCAAGAAATAGCTGGTGATGCAACCAATCCTGAGAGGTAAAGTGAATGAAGAGCGGCAGCTAAGCCATGAAGGCTAGCGTGGCGGCTGACCACATGTAGGTCAGCCGGCAAAACAAATAGTATGTGACAGCTAAACTCCATGAAGGTTAGCATGCACAGGTGGACCACACATAGGTCAGTCAGAGAAGTAGTGACAGCTGAAAGGCTGGCAATCTGAATGAGCACAGCATGCTGAGATCACATAAGCATTGAGTGCTACGGCCTTGCCAGGTCGAATACAGGAGTGACTGCAGCAGAATCCTAGATGCGAAATGCCAAAGGGGTGGCAGAAAGCAGAGCAACAGTTTGCCTAAGCAAGGCACAATGATTGCTAAGCAATTGGACCAGCATGTAAGTCAATAGACAAAATACTATAGTAAGCAGTGTCTGCATAGAGGGCTGCATAACTTAGGGCAGTAGAATGAATACGATGTTTCAGCAGCTGAAGGAAGGTGAAAGAGCTGGAGCAGGTCAGGTAGCCCTAGTAGTCCATGGCAAGGACAATTGAAATATGGCTGTCACCTGCAGTTTTTATGGTGTACCAACTGAGTACTAAAGCACGCAAGCCAAAGTATTGAGGCTCACATATGAGCATCCCAATGAAAAGCCACCATGCGCTCATAGCTCAGTGGATGCAATGTAAATTATGTAGTTGGGAAGTGACAGCAGGGAGTCACTAAAAGTACGAAGCTTGAAATCTATGGCTGAAGTGCAATATGCAGTGCAGGGGAGTTGCAGCAAATTGAATGAGGGCAATGATTTGCTTAACTGCATAGTGAAACGTAAGTCTCCCGCAATATAGTGAAAGGACAAGTCAAGTTTGAGCTCCTAGTAGTTGAAAACGAGCACTAATGCATCTAGCATGCCAGTTATATCCAAATCCTAGATATCGACAGTCCTTTACTGGGCAGGTCAGAGGAATGGAGAGGCATTGCCAAATAATAGAGTTAGTACTGTTTTGATTATTACTGGCTGGCGTTGTTTCAGCAGTGCATTATCACTACCAATAAGCAGTAATGCAGAAGCCATTTAGTGGTGACTCAACTACACCATATACAGATGTTGTATAATTATATTGTGCCCTGTAGCAACATTTAATATAGAAAGTATAAAACGCAAAGTCAGAGGTGCCATATCTGCTACACGCTAGCGATGCATGGAGACGTTAGTGTAAGTGTACAATGAACTGACTATGGCATAGTAGATGTTTACGCTGAACGTGCTGTTCGACCAAGGGCTGGCCAGGGCCAGGATAATTCATGGGGAAGAAGGAGTCTGAGTATGACATCCATGACGGGAAGGCTGAAGGCACGGACCCGCTGTTGCGGCGAGTAATAGTAAGGTCCAGCAGTAATGCTAGGTACGAGTGAGGCAGCTGCAGCTGTGAGCAGAGAAGGGGAAGAAGAGGCTCCAGTGATGATGATCTGTAGTCTGGAAGCAGGTGTGTCCTGAATGGGAATGAGTGGCATGGAGCAGAGGTTGCATAGGCAGAAGCAGTGGGAAGGAGCAAAAACAGGTCAGCAGGAGCAGAACAGTGGCGGCTGAATGAGTGGCCTGAAATAGCAAGGTAATTAAAAAGAGGTTGGGAGCACAGCATGGCAACAGACCCCACCCCCGCAAAAAAAAAAATAGAGAAGGCACAAAGAGAAACAGATGAGCAACAGGACAATGAAGGAGTAAGGGGAGGGAAGCAAAGCACAAAACGACGCTAGACAAGACGAAGGAGCGGAGGGGGACAGAAAGCAACCAAGATCTAGCTGCGCACAATGAGTGCAGCGATGCGACTCACTCTATCAGAGCAGATGTAGCCTGCTAGCTCATATAGAATGTGGGGGAGGAGCTCTTCCCCCACATAACTTCAGACGATAGCCTATCATTTAAGAAGTTGGGTGTTAAGTTTACAAGTTTTGTGCAGAGTAGAATCCTGTCTCAGCACTATGTGGAAGGAAATGAAATGATGGTATGAGAGAACCATAGCATCCATCTTGCATAATTGCCCCCTGATAAGAGTTCATTGCTAATCAGAAGATTGTCAGCTCTTAAAAAAGTATAGTGGGAAAGAATAAAAGGACTGTCCTCTTGGGAGAGTGTGATATTCTCAATGGGTCCAGAACCCCCAGGGTATTCAGAAGTTCCCTAAGGGCTCTTTGTCCTGGAGAGGGGCCCTGTCAGCATCTACAAGATTTGTCCAGGTCTGTACATTGAATTATGTTCCAATAATCCCCTATGATGAAGGGAAATGAAGAAAGAATGGGCATCTACATTTGGCCCATAAATGGAGATCAGTGCTACTTAACTTTGATTTAAACTTCCATGTATCATGGCTTCTGCTGTATTTTATTAAGTCTTTTTTATGTACATACACCTTGGTTACATAGAAACATAGAATTTGATGGCAGATAAGGACTGCTTGGCCCACCTAGTCTGCCCATTTCCCTACCTGATGGATAAGCAGCAGATTCTAGTTAACCAACAGCTTATTTCCTCCTACCCCCCCCACTAGAATTGCTTTATGTCTGTCCCATGCATTCTTGAATTCTCCCACTGTTCTTGACTCCACAACCTCTGCAGGAAGGCTGTTCCATGCTTCCACAACCTTCTCCGTGAGGGGGGTATCCAGAACTGCAAGCAGTGCTCCAGATGGGGTCTCACCAACTGCCTGTATAGAGGGATAACAACTTCCTGTTTTCTACTGGTGATGCTTCTCCCTATGCATCCCAATATCCCACCAGCTCTCCTTATTGCCTTCTTACATTGCTTGCCCACCTTAAGGTCATCTGATATGACTACCCCCAGGTCCCTTTCTTTTTTTTTTGTTGTTCGTATCTCACCCCCCCCTCCCCATGGTGTACTCTTGCCCTGGGTTTTTGTTTCCAAGGTGCATTACTTTGTAGTTCTTTGCATTGACTCTAAACTGCCATACATTTGACCATTCCTCCAACCTTGCCAAGTCCCTTTGCATCCTTTCCACCCCACCTTCTGTATCGACCTTGTTGCAGATCTTTCTGTCATCTGCAAAGAGATATATTTTTCTTTCCAGTCCATCTGCAATGTCACTTATAAAGACATTATAAAGAGGACTGGTCCCAGTACTGAAAACTGATGTACCCCACCCCGCTAGTAACCCCTCTTTCTTTAGAGTGGGCTCCATTTACTATTACCCTCTGTGTCCTGTGGCCAGCCAATCTATTACCTAGGCTACCACCTTGGGGCCCACTCCAAGGCCGGCTAACTTGTATATTAATCTTTCGCGAGGGACTGTGTCAAATGCTTTGCTAAAGGCCAGGTAGGTCATGTCCACAGCCCCTCCCTGATCTACTACTTTGGTCACCCAGTCAAAGAAATCTATTAGAATCATCTGACATGACCTTCCTGATTTGAATCCATGCTGCCCTGGGTCCCATGCCCCACTGGCCTCTAGGAACTCAACAATTATTTCCTTCAGAAGTGATTCCATCATTTTCCCTACCACTGAGGTCAAACTAACAGGTCTGAAGTTTCCTGCCTCTGTCTTGCTCCCACCTTTGTGAAGGGGAATCACACCTGTCCTCCTCCAGTCCTCAGGTATCACACATCCTCTCATGATTTGTTAAAAATAGTAATCAGTGGTGTCACTAGTTCTACCCTTAGCTCTTTTAGAATTCTTCGGTGAAACCCATCAGGCCCCATTGGTTTGTCCACCTTCAGTTTTAAGAGTTCTTTCAGAACCCTTTCTTCTGTGAATCGACTGGTATCGCCCTCCCTATCCAGAGAGCTTCTATTCATTGATTTAGGTACCTCCCCCATCCTCTTCTTTTGTGAAAACTGAGCAGAAGTATTTGTTCAGTATCCCTGCATTTTCACTAGGTATATGAGAACACGGTCTCATGCTTAAGCATCTATGCTCTCCAATGGTAGTTAAGTCATGGGGCCATGATATGAGTATAACTTAGGGGGAGCACAGCTCCCAGGGGGTGGATCACCCCTATAACTCCCCCTACTCAGGAAGGCCCCAAGGCAGCCTCTTACCCAGAAGGACCGCCCAATGGGCAACTAAGTATTTACATCGGAGTAAGTAAATCTCCCAACCTAAAAGTAACAGGCACTGCACAATGATGAAGCAGGTGGAAGACCACCCAGGTACTGATATTTTACTGTGCTGGTGACAGAAACTATATGACAGCGAGAGCTGCAGGCCTGAACACATTCAAGCTGTTGCAAAGGCCACCAAAAGCAGTGGTGGTGGAGCTGACCTACTGACCTCGAGGCCTATGATGACCAGACCACACCACAGCAGCCATGTATGGAGGTGGGCAAAAAGAAATGGTAGTAACCCATTCTTCACACCATGTGGATAACATTAGGACTCCCAGAGCAAAGGTGTGGGGATTCACCAGATCTCATACCCCACCATCATGTCAAGGTGCTGGGACCATCCGTGTTCTCCCCTTCATCTGTCATCATCTAGTCCAAGACAGTGCAACTGACCAAACCCATAAAAAAGCACAAATGCCTGTGGCCCAAGCACCAAGAAAGTAACCTCCCCAACCCTGAACTACAAACACAAGCGAAGGTAAAATATAACAGTTAAACTGAGCCCTAAAAGGGGATAAACTATAGCAAAGTCGCAAAAGGTAGTGGAAAACTGAATATCCAATATATGAAACAAGAGCTCTTCTTGAGTCTTCATGCCACTTCTGAGCACTTCTGCATCCTTGGTGCCATGTCACCACCACAGTGGCTGGCCAAGAAGAGATTTGGAAACAGAGTCGGTAGCTTCAGTCTCACTTGATCTGCTAATCTTGCTTCAGTCCATCCTGTTAAGTCACTGAAAGCTTGGCTGGATACAGTAGTCTAGATTGGATCTGGACTGCCATTAATTTAGAAAGAATATACCTGTATTCCTTCCACTTCTGAAGTACCAAGGGGATAAGGTCTTGAATATATACAGTGTACATATATATATATATATATATATACACACACACGCATACATATATATATAGAATATACATATATATATATGTATGTTTCCTACCCTCCCAAATGATTTCTTGCAGAAATTGCACTTGTGCTAAAATATGCTGATTAATTGCTTACCCAAGAAATTCAGGATGTGTAAAATAATGGGTTAAGGTTTCTCTCCCTCTGCTGGCTGTGGGTACAGAGTTATGAGCCCAATTGATAATATATATTAAGGGCTGTTCAGGGATGGGCCTGACACTTTGTGTAAGAGTTTCTGGGTGAAAAGCAACATATTAGGGCCCTCAGAAACTCAGAGGATACCAACAATCACCAGATTATTTCTCTGACTTCACTCCTGCTGATCTTCCAGGCACTCTTCCAAGTTTGTGACTTTCTGTCACAGGGTTACTATCTCTGGCTTGACCCATTCCAGCTGCTGCTCCACCAAGGCAATCAGAGCTTCAAAACTGCCCACTCTGTGAGTGAGCTGTTGTAAGGCTAGGTGAATGATGCAAACATCATTAGCCAAGTCCAGAATAGGTTATTTAGATTGCCCAGCTCTAATAAGAAGTGGTCTGGCATAAGGCGTTCTGGTGTAGGAGACTCTGGTGGACTGGTGGAAATGTCTATATGGGGTTGTTTAGACCATGACTTAGGCTCCAGCAATGGTGGTGGGACTGGTCCAGGAGGACAAGAATCCATGTCCATCTTGAGGCATAGCTGCTATTTCCAAATTGATATGGACACCAACACAAGTCCAACACAAGCACAAGTCACTCACTACTAGGGGGGAAAAAAACAAGAAGTGTCAGTCACTCAGCAGGTAGCACACTCACCTCTGAAGCTGGGAGATTAGAAGGCTATGGGTTCTATCCCCACACTGGGCAATTGGGTTAATATCCCAATACTGACACTACAATGCAGCATGAGGGGGTGCTGCACTTCTGAGGTGCTGTCTTTCGGTTCAATATCCTGTGCAGCCAGTATAGTGTTATGCTTGTGCAACTGTGTTGGTTTGGTTTGGGCCATTCGCACTGTCTATTCCAGATGAATTGCCACCCTGTAGGAGTACAAAAGGCAAAGAACTCTTGGAGAGGTTTCCACCCCCTAGAGATGCCATGGGATGATTCCCATGGCTAAAGGTACCTTAGGAATCCCCTAAGGAGAGAGTGCTGCTGTTGTAGAAGGAGGAGGTGGAGAGGATGGTGGGGCAAAGAAAAAGTGCTTCACAATGAGGCTGAGAAGAACTGCTTATATAGCTTAGGAAGTGGGAGTGGCTGGCTGCTTGGCCATCAAACTCCAGGCATAGCCTTTACAATTCAATGTCCTGAGCAGCCAGTATAGTGCTATGCTTGTGTAACTGTGTTAGTTTGGTTTAGGCCATTCGCACCCTCTATTCCAGAGGAATTACCACCCTGTAGGGACACGAAAGGCAAGGAACATTTAGAGAGAGTTCCATCCTTAGAGGTGCCACGGGACAATTCCTGTAGCTAAAGGTACCTTTGGAATCCCCAAAGGAAATGTAGTACAATCATATCCCAAAGAAGGAGGTGACACAAAACTTATGAGCAAGCAGGGACTGTGACATAGGAGAAGTAACTAACGCAGTTGTAGAGAAGCATAGGCAGTTTGATAATGTAATGAGATGCTCAGTTTAATAATGTAATGAAATGCCCAGGCTTGCATAGCATGATAATGATGGTTTGTATTGAGAATGAGGGGATCCTCTAAGGAGAACAGGTATGGCACGGCATCCTCCACCTCCATCCAACAGCAGAACCTACCTAAAGAAACTAGGGCACACTACTATGCTAACCAACAGTTATGACCTGAAGCAATGGAGGAGAAAAAAAAACCCTATGAGGAGGAAATCTCTGGGGATCCAATGCCTAGGTCACCTTCCCTCCAAGCTTGGGATAGTTTATTTAGTGAAGGCTCTGCAGCTGCAATTTGGAAAACCCAATTAAAGAGAGGTGAAAAATATTCCAATTTGAGGAAGGCTCTCAGTCAAACCCTCTAGCAGGAATGCCATGGAAGGTTGTGAGAAAACTCTGCAACAATACATGCAACCAAAGTGGAGGAGGAGAGCAATGACTGCTGAGATGCTCACCTGGCTTACCCACCCTAAACTAAAACCAGGTAAACCAGAGGCAGTTGTAGGGAGAATGCGGTGAAGGTGCCTTGATAGGGAAATTACTGAAGTCAATGGCTAACCATTATAGTGGAACACTAGAGCCAAAGGAGATCATCGTAAACACCCTTCACTGCTAGTATTAAATTCTACACCAGAAGCTGCTGTCGCATAGCAGGCAGTTAAAGCCAAGCCTGGGGTGAGGACATTTCCAGCTATGGGCCAGGTGAGAAGGATCCCACCCCAAGTTGGACATGTTCAAGATGCAGAATAAATGCAGAGTGAGATCATCAGCTGCAGGTACCCTGCACCAGACTAGAATGGCTGGCGTGCCCTAGAAATTGATTAAGAGCTGAAAAGCTGTCAAACTGAATGAGCACAGCATGCTGATGTTGTAATGAGCATTGAGTGCTGAGACCTTGCAAGGTCGAATGCAGAGTTGAGTGCAGCAGAATCCCAGAGGCTGAAGCCGAGGGGATAGCAGTAGGCATGAAGCAATAATTTACATAAGCACTGAGCAATGATTGTGTAAGCAAGCATGGACCTGCACGTAGGTCAGTAACAGAATAGTAATAAGTGGACCTGCACATTGGTCTGCATGACACAGTAGCAATGAAACAGCACAAAATAGTGGGGAAAGCCAGACAGGCATTGCAAAGCTAAATCAAGGTGACAAACTCTGAAGATTTTATGCAGTGAAGACAGGATTTAAAACATAAATAATTAGCCACATGGACCACAACCCCACAAACACCTCCCAGTCCCCACCATAGGACAAACAAGGAAACAATGGAAGGGCTGAGAACCACATGCAGATATTAAAGCTAGTTAATAGCCTCAACAGGAGCTTTAGCTAACCTCAGAGTAAAATGGCAGTGTATAAAGGGAATAACAGGACTGAGCTGCATAGCAAGGTTCAGAGCTTGAAGCAGGTGTACAAACATAGAAGCAGCATCTGTATTGAGTACACTGAGTTGTAAACTGCAATAAACATAAAATAAAGAAGGCACAATACTCTGAAAGCAGCTGTTACAGACAGTGCAATGCACTGCAGCAATGAGGCAAGTAGAATGAGTCGAGCATGATTGAGCTGTATAGCCAGGGTTCAGTGTGAGCCAGAATCAGGCCTTGGATAAGGCTCCAGGCCAAGATGGCTTCCCCTCTAATTTCTTTAAAATCTTTGCCAAGGAACTATCTCCAAAATTAACTAAACTTTATCACTATATACTCTTTAATGACTCTATAGACCCATCTCTTCTAGAGGTCATGATTATTTTGCTTCTAAAACCTGACAAACCACCCAATCAACCATCTAGTTATTGCCCTATTTCACTGTTGAATTGTGAACTTAAAATACTCACAAAAATGTTGGCTAACCGGATTCAAAAAATATGGTCCATGTTGCTCAGCCCTGAAAGAGTGGGGTTTATCCCAGGCAGGTCAGTGGCAGATCAGTTCCGTAAATTGGCTCACATATGCTCATCGGCTCAACTTGCCTCAATCACCATGGCTTTAGTATCCTTAGATGCCAAAAAAGCCTTTGACGGGGTGGACTGGAATTTCCTCTGGTGTACCCTTAGGTATATGGGCATGCCTCCTGAGTTCATTCAATGGCTCCAAAGGATCTACTCTATACCTACTGCAAGGATATATTGTAACAGGGTCTTTTCTCCTAGATTCTCCCTTTGTTCAGGCACTCGGCAGGGATACCTGTATCCCACCTTCTTTTCAATCTATTCTTAGAACCTCTGATCAGGCAGCTTAAAACCTTTCCTCAGATACACAGTTTTCCAATAGGTGCACATAACCTGACACTCTCTGTGTATGCAGATGATATTCTCCTCTATATCTTGAACTCCATATCCTCCCTAGACAAGGTAATCTCTATTATAGAAGAATTCATCAAGCTTTCTAACTAAAACTTATATCATAATAATACGAACATCCTCCCCCTTAATCACCATACCTTCAGCCAGGACTTCAATAAATTTGGAATGAAGTGGACCCCTCACTTGATGAAATATCTGGGTTTATACCTTACCACAGACCCACTTCGATACAAGAAATTAAATTTAGATGAGCTGATTCAGATGATCCAACAAGACCTCTCTCTCATTGGAAAGCTTTGCCTATATCTCTCTGGGGTAGGGTAAATCTTATCAAAATGATTGTCCTCCCCAGATTATTTTATCCCCTTAGCATGGTCAACATTTGGTTACCCCTTTCCTTCTTCCACCATATCCATTCCATTATCTCAGAATTTTTTATGGCTAAATAAAGCACCCAGAAGAGCTTACAGTAAACTCACCCTTCCAAAAGCTAGTGGGGGGCTCAAATTACCTAACATCCTGTATTATTACTGGGCCTACCACCTAAATAAACTAGGTAAGTGGATGACTTTTACTCCCAATCGGCAAGAACACACCTATATTCCTATATGGCTTCATATCTAGACAGATATTCTCCACTCAGCCAAGTTATCTCCAGTCACAGCTCTCCTTTCACCCTTGAGATCACTACCAGATACAGTCCAACACTCAGTACTGGACATTTCCAACCAAATCTTCTCTCAAATCTGCTCCTTTCTCAGTATTTGCACAAGCAAGGATACTATGCAATCTATTTTAGGTAACCCAGCCTTAAGAATTGGAAACACACCCCTTACGGTAGACTGGCTCCCCAGTTACAAGAGGCTCTGGTTACCGATTTTCATAAACCCAATGGACTCCTTTCATCTGCTGAACTGCTTGCAAAATTCCTGATTCTTCCTATCAATATTTTCAAGATATATCAGTTGAGACACCTCCTACTACACAAATTTTGTTCGGCATTCGTGCCCTCTAGATTGAACAATCTAATTGCCCAGATTCAAGAGTTAGTGGTCCAGCTACATAGTGTCTTACTGATATGCAATTGCCTCCTTTCTACCTTTTTTCCCACCATTTTATCAGGCTTCATAATATGGGATTCTTTATCCCAGATCACGGGGTCAGTTGGTCTGTTATATGGAGTGATATACATACTTACAACACATAAGACTGGTTAAGACTTACCCAATATCATATGCTCAATAATATGTATTATCCTCCAAGCAGGTTAGCAAAAATGGGATGTCTGCAGTCACCCTCTTGTGTTAGATGGGATAAAGTGGATGGAACATTATTACATGTTTTCTGGACCTGTGAAAAGGTCTCCCCCTTGTGGTCCAAAATCAAATCCCAAATTGACCCTTTGCTGGGCTTGGATGATCTTTTTACACCGAACATCTGTATATTGGGGGATTTTTCTCAAATTAAGGCTAGAGAAAGGAAATTTCTTATTTCCCTTTTTTCCTTTGCAGTGAAAAAATGTGCCTTCAAGTACTGGTTAGATCAATCCACTATCTCCTACATGGAATGGTTACATGAAATGGCCTTTTACTTTAGAACAGAAAAAATGATAGTAAGTCCTCGGAACAGACCATCTTCCTTTGATCATAAATGGGGCAAATTATTGCTCTCTACCTGAACCAACATGCCTAGGTTCTCTAGCTCCCTTCATAGGTATTATTTTACATACTGTATAGGTTTTGAGCTGAGGTTATGATGGGATTCTAGTCACTCCACGGGAGGGAGGGAGGGGTGGGTGGGAGGGGAGGGTTGGGGGAGGGAAGGAATTATTGCCCTGCTGTTATATCTGTTGAATTGTATTAGGCTGTGAATTTTGAAATTGAATAAAGCTTTCTAAATACCAAAAAAAATCAGTTTCTCTTTTGTCATAGCCCAAGCTTTCCACTGTTGCACTTTTGCTATTCAATAACTAGTTTCTGTTCCCAGTTGAAGACTGCTGCATCTTCTGTACCAAAATACACATCTAAAAGCTTAATTGTTCCTTGCTGAAATGGGATGACATAGTCAGGTAGAAGTGTTGCATTTTCTATTACCACTGCCATACTTTTAGTTCTGTTTATACCCATCCCTGTCATAGGTGACTGTTGTTCCAGAAACTCCAAGGCCTTGACCCCTGACTGACACTACTAAAACAGGCTTCATTCAAATTGAGTTCATCAGTGTCCTCAAGGTTCATAAGTTCTAAGGGATCTTTCACTGGAGTAGCAACCCCAGGCTCCTCTATTGCCCTTATGGTGTGCAATAAATCAGTTTGGGCATGTTTATCAATAGTGCTATCATCCTCTGACCCCACTCCCTGATCAGGCATGATGTGAGAGGCAGTGTCTCCCCCAGAAATTTCAACCTGGTCAGGCAGTACTGTTTCAAGTAGGGTTTGTTCAGAGTCAGCTAGGGGACCCGGGTAGTTAACATCCCAACTTTTCCATCTGAGGAGTTCAGCCATCTCGCCTCTTTCAAGGCTTCATCAAGCCACACGGGCATAGCACTGGTTTTGAGATTAACACTAGGATCAGTAGTATGGCCACATCTTGTGTCTGTGAGATGCACTTTTACAGCACTCCCACTGTTCTTTACAACATGTTCCCCACCAGCTAATTTCTTTTGAGGTTTCTTAGTAATCCCACCTGCCAGCCCATTAGTAAATTTGACCTGGTAATGCAGAACTGTATATTCACCCTGCTTATTTAGACTACCCCCAGGAATGGGGAGAGCCCCGAGTCTCTATAGGCCTAACCAGTTTTGGGGGGGCTCCCAGCCTTAGTCATGGAGAAGTGCAATCTCTATTGCTGTTTCAGTAGTTTCCAAATATGGGTAAATATATTGTGTTTTAGGGGCTTCCTTCTGCCCTGAAACAGTCCCTTGTGCTGCCATTATGTTTTCATTACTGACGCCATCTGTAGTCATCAGTAGCAGCTCCTCCTCCACCATCCTGTTTCCCAGTTAATCTGTTACCACCTGAGTTCCACTCCAGTAGACAGACTCAAGTTGTGTGCATCACTCCAAATAGCAATGTTCCTCCTCTAGTAGTAAATGCTGCAATTTTATGTCCGCAGCCAAAATGATATAACTATCAGCACCAATGAGCTTTGCGGGCTTGGTCACCAAAGCTAATCCACCATGAGATTCCTCCACAGTGATTTCCATATCCTCCATTCTGCTGTTTGCAGGATGTTGGTCTATATTAGGTAAGAGACAGGGGCAGACACTTGCTCCCCAGCCTCTCCTGCTTCTTCACAGCTTGCTGGCTTGTGTCCTCAGAACTGGCCATTCACACATGTAACAGCACCCCATACAGGATGAGTGGGGGAATTTCCCAGGTGCCCTGGCCAAATTTCCCCCCATTCACTAAAAATACCACCAACAGCTCAATCTGTTTCAAGGTCATTTGGCATTCATCTTTTTTGCTGCACTCCGGGTCGCGTCAGAAAATAGGCAAGAAATTGTCTGGTGCACTTACTCGGTCAACAAAAACTAAACAAATAAATAAATAAGAAATGCTGCCAAACAATGAAATGTAATGCACAGACTGACAGAGGCTTGTCATCCCGCTGTTACTCAGCACCCTGCATTACATGATCCCTGTACTGAATCTTTAAAAAGAAAAGGATATTGAGTCATATAAAAATAACCAAAAGGAAATCAAACAAAAATAAAAGTAGTGAGCATCAAATGTTAGCAAATTCAGTACAGAATATATATTAGGGTTACCCTCCAACGCACACACACTGACAGCAACACCAACACAGCGAGCTACATCGCTGTTGACAACAGCGACAGTTTGCCAACAGGTCGCTGTGTTGGTGCACCTGAGATAGGGGCACACTATATCCCAGTCCTACACCCCCTCCCTGAATAAACTCAGACTCAGAGTAGAGAATCTTGAGTAGGGGAGGGTGCGGGGGCTAGCACTCCCCCCCCCCACATGGGGAGTTTGGGGGACCTAAACCCCCCAATAAAAAAACAGAACCAGAAAACAGTCTGGATTTATGTCTACCACAACTTGCAGTCAACATAAATCCCGTCGCTGTGATGCTAGTCAACGAAAGTGTTGTTGAACCAGCATCATAGATCCTATATATTACAATGATGTGTATACTTGGATGGTTCAGAACAAATCTGCAATCATTATGGTGCAACATTTTGACTCTGTTCAAAGCTATTTCAGTAGCAGAAGAGCGCACCAGCAAACCATAATCAATGACTGAAAAACATGAGACCAAACCAAAAGCTTTTTAGAATTATAGGAAAGACAATTACATATTCCATAGTTGGCAAAGTCTGCTATTTTACAGTTTCAATCCAAAACTCAATGTGGACATTGTAAGATACAAATTGAGCCAAATAAAACAAAGATACTTAAAAGGATTTAACATTCAGCCTTATTACTCTGTTCATACCTTATAATGACTGAGGAAGTGAGATAAAACGTTGTTGGTTTACTACAAAATGCAATGCTTTTGACCTTAGAAACATTAAGTAACAAACCATTTATTTGCAACCATTTTTGAACCTGAATAAAGTCTGACTGTAATGTAGATATCAAAGGTTCTAGTTAAATAGTTCTTCGTGTTTGTCACAATGAGCCTCCCCAATCCATTGAAAATATTCTGAACCTCTCCCAAAAACCAAAATAATTTTGGGCCTCCCCAAAGAAAAATAACATACTGTACTTTGTGCAGTACACCATGAATAAATTTAAACCCCTTTGAGTACTTGGCTCACATTCAGCTCTTTGTCATGTACTGACGTGGAACCTTTGAAAAAGAGCTCCTGTGCTCAATGGTGTTATCTGAATAACAAATAAATAAAATAAACAAATATTATTCAGCTTATTGTAAGACCCCCCTGCCCCCATAGGCCAGCCTACTTGGTCTGCTATTTTCATTCTTGAACCTTTGTTACCCTTTGTTGCAGTACCTTCATGGGTCAGACTGTTTTCTCGCTATATGAATTAACCTTCCTACATACTTTGCCTCTCCCCCTCCTTCACTGCTCCTAAGCAACTTCTTGGGGATTACTTTGCCCCCTTCCTGCTATTGCTCTTAGCATTTCTGTGCACAGCCCTAGTATTTGGTCTGTTCTACCATCAGTTTACAAATTGATCTAGTACCACCTCTCATTATTAGTTTATTGTTCATATTTGTTTGCACTATTGTTCATTGTGTATTTCTTGATTGTTTTGCATACCTTTGAAATTTAATCACTCCCTACCCTTCCCCAGGTACACCTGAAATGTGCCTTGGCTCATTCACCTTCCATTGTCACCTATTAGTAAATAAACACATAAACGTCACCTACTATTATCCTGTTTCAGTTTGCTTCATCTCTTCACACAAAATATATAAAACTCAAACTTTAAATACAGTATTTTTTCAGGCCTGCTTGAGCCTCCCCTGGAACAGGCTGGGGCTTTCCCAGGGAGGCTGGCCTTACCATTTGGGACCCCCTGTTCTAGCTGTTTTCCCTTGAAAAATAAAACAATGCCATCAGCATAAAATAAAATAAGTGACTTAAAATCTACAAATGATAAATCATTTATAAATCTACTAAACAACAAAGGGCCAAGAGTTTATCACTGCAGCACTCCACTATCAATTCATGTTGGAGGTGAAAAAATGACATTAACTAAAACTATTTGTGCTATATTAATCAAATATATCCCAAACCAACTTAAAACAATTTCCGGAGATGTCATGCTCTTAGATAGATGCCTACTTCAGAACTCCATTTCCTCAGGTGCAATATCTAAGAGAATCGGTGGCCATCGGCAGCTTTTTGAAAAACTTTATAGCAGAGTTTACTTGACTTGGTCACCAATAACATGGGCAAATCGAACAAAACCCATGTATTCTGGTGCCCAGGGATGATCTGTCACTTCCATAGACCAGCGGCCTGTCAGCCCCACACCATCCAGGTACATAGCGCTAACCATCTCTGCTGATGAGGAGGATGATTCTGGATCAGACACTACCACAATGTTTACCAAGGCTGACGGCTAGATAATTTTTAAAATCCTTCACAGGACTGACACCAAAATTACCGGGATACAGAAAGACTTTAAAAAGCTCAAAGCCCACACCACAACTGTGGAGATCCAGTTAGGGATGGTACAAAATGAGCACATGACTTATGGAAGATCTCTAGTGTACTTACAGTAACGGGAGCAGAACCTTACCCATCAAACTGAAGACACTGAAGCCCTTGTTTGAAGAAACAACATCCACATTTTTGACATTCCCGAAGGAGCAGAGCAGGATAGTATGGAAGACTTCAAGGACTGCTGGCTCTGCAAAGAACTGGCACTATAAGAGGACTTTACCTTGGAGATTGAAAGAGCACACTGGGCAGTTTCACCAAAGCCAAAACCTGTAGCGCCCCCCCCATTCAATTCTCATAACATTCTTACACTATCCAACCAAAGAAAAATAATATGACTGGCATGGGGAAAGAAAGACCTTAACCTGGATGGCCAGAGGGTCTACATAGACCAAGATTACCCCCCATGGTAGTCAAACATAGGAAGGTCCTGCAGGTTGTTAAATAACTCCATGACTGGGGACTTAAGGCCCATATCAGATACCCTGCAAGACTTTGGATTCAAGATAAGAATGTTGTCAAGAATGTTGACTTTCTTCTAGCCACTATACCCTTTTTGGAAACTATTGACATCCCCACACTCAACATTAAAGAAGACAAAGCCAAACAGGAAATTGAGGTCTTGCTGTGGTCAGTTGCTTCCGGGGAGAGATGTACTGTGAAAAACCTCTCTGACTCCCTTTTGCCCCTTCATTCAGATCTAGCACAGTGGATATGAACATATGAACATATGAAATTTGCCAACAGATAAAGGCCGAGAGGTCTATCAAGTCTGCTGAAATGTGCAGCTAGCACCCCTTATTCTGCAGCTACCCCTCCCTTCCACCCTTCCCCTTCATTAACCCTCCCCCTTGTCTAGTCTCATCCTTGTTTGAAGCAGTCCGCTGTTCTACTGCATACCACTTCTGCAGGTAGCACATTGCACCTAGCCAGAGAAAAAAAAATTAAGGTTCCTTGCAGTGGGTGAGTTGTACTGGCTCAGCTTCCCTGACTCTTCTTCTATGTGAACGTTTATTTTTTCTGGGACTGGGTGGTTGCCAGGACTGCCCTGCCATCAATCGGGGAGGGGGGGGTGGCTGGAATGACTGTGAGTTCCTTGCCATTGTTACTATGGGGCACCTAAAGTAGAACTTCCTTAATCGGGATACAGTTTCCTGGTCCAACTTCCTTCTGGCAAGGACCACTCCCTGGTGCAAACTTATTCCTCCACCTGTGAATTCCCCTAGACTAAAACACACAGGATTGCTTTTAAAAAGACATGCACAACTCCCTGTTCTGTGGCTGAGTATTGCCACCTGGCTTGTGACACTCCATCAGGTGCTTCCTCACAAACACGCAAGATCTGGTGGAGAGACTGATTTATATGAAATTTGTCCAGTTGATAAGGGGACCCACTAGAATTTTTGCCCAAGAGTGGCAGGACTGGCTTTTTAATCATTGTGCCATCTATTTTTTTCTGTTTAGCCCCAATGTACCACTTCTCAACACTACCCCACTGGCAATATTTGGATTAACCCACCTGCTTACACTGAACAGAGCCGTAGGAAGGCATTTTGGTGCCCTGGGCGCGACAGACACTGGACCCCCAAGAAAACAGGCCGATGGTCTAAAGGATAAGGCCACCAGAAGCTCAGGTTGTTTACATGCTCTGAAGTGAGTTTTGTGGCTTTTCTTGAAGGAAAACATACTTTTGTTATCACGTTTCCTACCCCTGGTTTTAGGGAAAACTTTGCTTTCATAGAATCAGAAATGTGGGAGTCGAAGATGTTGTCTGGCTGTCATCAGAGTGTGCAGTGCAGCTGCAGTTGTTGTGGACAACTGTCTGACCAACAGTTCCATCGAGAGTGGCTCATGGGGGCATATACAGGCACCTCAGTAGCATAGATGCAGTCCTCGAATGCTGGACTCATGTACCTCTGAGATGCCCACCTGCAACCACCCATCCTCAAATAGGGGGATGTATCCCCATGAGCCCACTCACTCAGCCCTGATGGCAGGCTCCAGTACCCCTGTAGTGGAATCACCACCACCTAACAGAAGGAAAAGCCTCCACCCCCCCACCATCCTTCCTTCAGCTAGACTATCTCCAGCACTCAATGCTGCTTGACCACCCTTCTAGACCGTAACCAGACTCCGCCCCCAACCATCCTACAGTGGCTTGAACACCTCCACAACACCACACTTACCTTAGCTGCCTACCTTCCCTATAGCTGAACCACCACCCTACACCAAGACAAGCGCCCATGCACCCGAACAATCCCTGCAACTAGACTAACTACACATACCTCTAAACCGTCCTTGATGTTGCAACAAAATTTGCATTTGCCCATCATAAAGTTTGTTTTTATGGTAGAGAACAGTGGGGTGGAGGGGGTTAAAATCACAAAATAATGTAAAACCTTAAAGTTACAGACTTATTCTTCTTCAGAAAATGCAGATGAACACAAATTCCCTTTTTCTATCAGCTTTCTGAGTGAATAGTGTCAATTTATAACATGTGTTTAAGATGTTGGGTCTTTGTCCCTGATATTTTAAGTCTTGTCCCTGATTCATGAGGCAAGAGGTTGAGAGGTATGCAGCCCCAAGTCTAGCGTCCCTCCAGAGGACCACTCTTTCTGCAGTGGCATCCCCACCAAACAATATTCTGACTGTATCCAATCCCCCACCAGGAACCCCCATAGAAAGCACCCCTGCACACCTCTCCCCCCAGTTGGGAGAGGGCCAAGGAGCGTAAGATTCACATCACAGAACTGCTGCTATGGTGCAGTCCAGGGTACCCCAGTATAACTTCTGGCATACAAAAAAATTCGCTGCTCCTCTGGACCACTCCCTCCCTCTCTCTTTCTCCAGCTCAGACTCATATACTCTGTTAGCAACCACGAACATGGCAGGTATTTTTATACGTAATTTATAAGTGCTGCACAAACTGTCAGATGTCAAGATCCAGAAGTGGTCAACTGACATCCATGATTTAGGTGACATGCTCAGTCTAACAGTGTTATAAATTATTAATAAAACTGACTGTCATGTTCATGGATGCAAGCCAAGCAGACCTAGTGAGTTGGGGAGCTTTCCTTTTCTGCCAGAAGTTTTACTGTGGGACCCTGGACAGCACTGTGCAGCAGTTCTGTGCTGTGGATTTTCTGCTTCCTGGCCTCTCCTGACCTATGGGGGGCAGTTGCAGAGGTAGCTTGTCTGGCAGGAGGTCCTGCTGTGGGATGGATATAGGATACATTATGTAGTAGTGTCCCCAAGTTGTGAGTGTCTGGGGGGCCCTGTAAAAAAAAAAAAAAAATCAAGGCCGAGGGGCTTGAGGGCATAATAAGGGTGCTTGACTGAGGACCCCCCAGGGCCCATTAGTTAGCCCTGGTGAGAGACAGTGTAGGGGCCCCATGGTGCAATGTGAAGTGTCATTAGGAAAAATATTCTGCCTAGCCTACACCAGTTTTCAGTATGCCTTAGCATTGCAGTCCTTCTCCTCTGCCCAGTAAATAACCCTGCACAGCACCCCCAGAACAGCAAAGCCAGCCAAACTGCTCCAGTCAGCATCCCTGCATCCAGGAGCCCCACTCCAAATCCCTCATTCCTGATTCCCATCAGTTCCCTCCAAAGCCCAAGCCAATCCACATTATTTTCTGCAGTAGACTGTGCAACCATGTGACACCCCTCCCCCACCACCACCACTTGCTGGTCCTTGGTCCACAGATGTACCCCTGCTGACAGTCATTTGTAATTACAGAACCAAAATATAAAAAAAAAAAAAGATTTAAAGCAGCAGCGCAAGTGAATTAGAACATGAGCTTCAGTGGAAAAATGCGCCCCTTGGAGGCTTGCGCCCGGGGCGGGAGCACCATCCGCCCCACCCTTCCTACGGTACTGACACTGAATGTTATCTGTTGATGAATCATATGCTGGGGATAGTGGGGTTGGGGGGATGGGGGTGGGAAGACTTGGCAGGGTTCAGTTTGACTTGTTTCTGTTACGAAGTGCCAAAACTAAGGGTTATAAGGCACTTTCAATTCAAACATTTTTCTGTTTGTGATTTTCATGTTCCAAATTATACTCGTAGGGGACTGGAATTGTGTTGAGAACCATGTCCTGAACAAAAACCCAGATAGATATAAAAGGCAAATGGCATGCCCCCAGCTCCTAAGGATTCTTATCCTGGAGTTGAGACTAATAACCCCTTGGCGCCTGCAAAACCCAGGGAGGAAGGAATTTGCTTTTTTCTCACCTGCAACTAATTTCTATTCTAGAAATGACTGGTTTTATACTCAGAAAGTATGGGCTCACACTTTCCATGACATAGTTACACATCCAGTAACTTTCTCTGACAATACTATGATCTCTGCCCATATCCAGTGGGAACCCTTGGGTGGGAGGGGGACTTGATGGTTTGATACTGGGCTCTTGCATGATAAGGTTTTTGTTGACTCCGATAAGGATACTATTAAGTATCATTTACTTGAGAACAAGGAATCAGACTCATATCTCAAACTTATACTGAGACAGACTGAAGTCAGTCATATGTGCTCATATTAATGCTCATATTATTGCCCATCGTCCTCCTGTATAAAATAAGCAGCACCAGCTCATGACCTGAAGTGCAGTTGAAGCCGTTGGACCCTAGAAGTGGAACATAAAGGTACCATGGACTGGGCTGTACTTCCCTAGCTGCAAAAAGCCAGAGCAGCTTATAATGCACTGATGTTATGTTGGACAGAGAATGCCTAGTGGTTCACCAAACAGAGAGGGCAGGTAGGCTGCTGGCTCTATACCTTGGAAAACAGGGGGCAGATAGATATATCTCCAAAAATCATGGAATAAGTGACCCCAGGATGGTAGTTATACAGCCCACCCAAACTGCTAATGAGTTTCTTCAACACTACCAACAGTTGTACAGTAGGAGAGAGGTCCAGATCATCTCCAACAGGTTACTGCCTTCTTGCAGAAAGCTCATCTGCCGTCCATGACCCCTGAACAGAGGAAACAACTGGAAGCCCCCATTTCCATGGGTGAAGTCCTTGTTGTAATTTAATCTCTTAAAACAGGCAAAGCGCCTGGCCCAGATCTTTTTATAACTGCAGTCTTCAAACACTTTGCAGAAGATTTGGTCCACTTGCTGACTAAAGTCTGCAATGAGGCCCATTAGGAGTGCACGACTCTGGACACCTGGGGCACCGCTATGATCACTGTATTTTCTAAGCTGGGTAAGGACCCCACTGTATGCTCCAGCTATTGCACTATTTCCCTTCTAAATCAGGAGGCAAAGATTTATGCTAAAATCATTGGACTGCAGCTACAACAAATCATTTCCTTCCTGGTGCACCTAGATACGTTGGAGCTCATTCCAGGGCAGAACATCCAGGAAAATATTCATCTCCTTCTCAACACCCTATCTGCTTCTAGATTCTTTTCACTTTCCTCCCTAAATGTGGTAATTTCTCTCAACATCGAAAAGGCATTTGGCCACCTTATTGGTGTATTTGAACAGTGCCCTTTAAAATGTGGTTTTGGTAACAAATTCCGTAATTGGATTTGGAATCTATACAGGGACCCCTAGGCAAATATGGATGGATGGGGTTCTGTCCTCAAGATTTAAGATAGAGAGGGGTACTCAACAGGGCAGCTTGCTCTCTCCCCTTTTGTTTGCCTTTAGTATGGAACCCCTGGCAGCCCTGATCAGGCAATCAGACACTTATCAGGGCATTGGAGATGGGGGTGTCGAGCTCAGGGCTTTGTTGTATGGAGATGACACTCTTCTGTACACTGTGAACCCTGTCTGCATGACTCTGCATACTGAATCCCTCGTGTATGAGTTTAATTCAATCTTAGGATTTAAGATCAATGAACCAAAAACAGAAATGCTCCCTGTAGGACCTTGCTCCAGTGGTGGGCCAATTTAAGTGGGTTAAGAGGGGTTTAGATATTTAGGAATTTGATTTCCCAAGACCTAAGTAAACTCTACCATAGAAAATATTTAAAATTATGCCAAGCTGTCTGGACTAACTGTCTTCACTGAACTGAGCTGCTCCTGTCCCTATCAGATAGAACTGAATGTTTGCGCATGAGTGTGCTGTCCCAGTTTCTCTTCTTATTTTGGTCTCTGCCCCACCACCCTGGGCTCCTTCTGGAAGTCTCTTAAAACTACCCTAACCAAATTGATTTGGGTCAGTAATTCCCCTCGGGTCTGTTGGAAAACTTTGATGATGGCCAAATCCAGTGGAGGGCTCAGTTTGCTGGACCTCTGTAAATATTTCTGGGCTTTGCAATTAAAAGCCTTGATACCTCTAATGACAGGGATGAGGCTCCTCTATGGGTGTAGACTGAGAAAACCTCCTCGGTTACTGCCTTAATAGGAAACCTGATTCTTATGGACAGAACTGGCCTTCAGAGGTTAATGCTAGGCAGTCTCTTGACAGCTGTCCTGAAGAACACCTGGCAGGAATTATAGCGCAAATGCCAACCCGATCTAAAGCTAAGGTCATCCACACCCTTACAGGGCCTGTTTAGACTTTCTCCTCTACAGGCTTGATGCTGGGGTTTAAAAAATGGGCTAGACAGGACCTTTACTTAGTGGGACACTTTTCTGTTGGGAACTCCTTTCAATACTTTCAGCAACTGGCAAGGGAGTTGACCCCCCAAGATTTATTTTGCTTCTTACAAGTTAGGCACTATTTACTTAAGAAGGACAAGGAGTCCCTCCTGAAAGAGAAGGAACAAACCTCTTCTGGAGTTTATTTTCCTCTAATCCATCAACATCACCCTAGAGGCACAGTCTCTATGATCATGGCTTTCCTTTCAGAATTACAGCCTGATCTCTGGACTATCTTAGATGGACCTGGCACACCAAAGCTGGGATCCAGTTATGTGACAAGGAATGGGAGCAGACCTGGAAGGGTTTCCGCTCTACTATGGCATCTAACTTCTGGAGGTAATTTAGATGGTACATAGTGCTTTGTTATTTCCATACCCCCATGATTACTAAACATTATGAGCAACACTCTGTAAGGAGGCAGTATAACGCAGTGGTTTAAAGCTCTGAACTGCAAACCTGGAGACCTAGGTTTCAATCCCACAGCCCCCACTTGCATACTGTGTAACTCAGAGCAAGTCACTTAACTTTCTTGTGCTCCCAGGTTGCACCTGTAAACAAGATTTCAGCTTAGTGTGTCTCTCCTGGTAAAACAAAGGTAAAAAAAAAAAAAAAAAAAAAACACTCCTCAGAGCAGTGCTGGAGATGGTGCCCGGATAAAAGTACGCATTCCCACATCTTTTGGGCTTGTCCTAAATTGAGAAATTACTGGAACTCAATTGGGTCGACAGTAGGGACAATTCTTGGGAATCTCCCCTCACTGGAAATACACCGCTGGCTCTTGAGTATACTGCCAAATGGTATTAAATCAGAGGCCCAGAACTACCTATACAATATTTCAGTAGCAGCCACCCTCAAAGCGATTACCCAGTGATGGCTTTTTCCAGATCCACCTACACTAATGTTTTGGTATGCCCTATGTCTCTGTATTTTGGAGATGGAAAACCTTACAGCCAAATTCAGACTCCTAAAAGATAAATTCATAGGGAGATGGCTACCTTTTTTCACTATCTGTCCGAGAAGAAAAATAGACATATTAGAAATATTAGCAGAGCAGAGTTAATTACTCTTAGGGAATAGCCACCCCTCATGAGATTACACCATCATTCAGCCCAGTAGACTCCCTTGGCAATGAATCTGGTGTGCAGAATTCCCACCCGGGCCTCCTCGCTGGTGGCTATGGACATGGGATTCTTTTTGACCCCCTGTCGGGTGGCCCATCTCTTTTGTGCAAGATAATTTCATCTCTACTTAAAATGGCACTTTGCTCATTTCACCTTTTCTGGGATGTTATTGCACCGTCTATTGCTAATTTGTTATGTAGGCCCAATCCTAGAGAACGAGTAGAGCATAGCACAAGCTGCGCCACTGCGTAGTTACTACCAAACCCCTGTGACATGATCTGCACCCTATTCCAAGACAAATGCCAGTTACTGATCGTAGAACAGCCCAATTATGCATATTGCAAGTTATGCCCACAATGCAAGATGGAACCCGTAATAGCAGGCATAGCAGTTATGCATGTCACAACTCAATGACCATATAATAGTGTGCAAGTCACAGACATGGTGTAGGGGGCTATGCATACAATAATGGCAGGTAGCAATGCAGGCAGCAAGTGCAGCAAAATGGTGCAAAATAAATTTCACTAACGGAGATAGATGTCCACCTCAAGGAACTGGAGGCACTGGCAGCCCTACTAGTGGGGAGTGTGACCTGTGCAGGAAGTACAAGGAGGCATGGGAAGACGTGGCCACAAAGTTCAATGCAGTGGCCAATGCAAGGTGGACCATGTGAGACTTGCAGAAGTGGGTGAATGACCTCAAGTGTCATGCTAAGGCAAAGGAGCCCTTTAACAGGTAGTAGGCGGCCACCATAGGTGGTGAGCCACAGGAGGAGAGACACCTCAGTGCCCATGAGGAGAGGATCCTGATGTTGGTGAGCCAGCACAGCATTCGTGGTGACATGGACCTGGACACAACATGGATGGCCGCAGGGACAGGCAAGTGGATGACTAGCTCTGCCCCTGGTGCATGGGACAGCAATGCAGGGGTGGCAATGGAAGCATGTATGGAGGGCATGACATGGCAGGGTAGTACTGATGCACTGTTGTCCCCCCACAGGTGCAGCAGCAGTGGACACAGGGCCAGAGGACAGTGGTGGCACAGGCACCGAGCTGGAGCAGGATAGCATGCAACTGACCACCCAAAAGGCCAGTGTGGCAGACAACTCTGGTGCTGCGGATGTGGCGCAGCCAGACCCTGCCCTGACACTGGGGGTGGGGCAGTGGCAGGTAGCAGAGGAACAACAGCAGGAGGATAAGGGACTGGACCTGTGCAATCTGTTTAGTGTCGGCAACATAGCGGACAATATAGCACAGGACCTCAGCCCTGTGTCATACAACAGGCTGCAGGAGACCCTGGATGGGGTATCACCACCCCATACCCGCAGGATGACCACACAGCAGCATCCACAGATTATGCTGGGTTCTGCAGAACCCTCATGACCACCTACAAGGAGCAGCCCAAGATGCTAGGCTATGTCCGCTCAGTATGGATGCTCACCACTCAGCAATGGAGGAGCATATGGGGACCCTCATAGGTGTGCTGGAGACAGGAACACATACCACAGAGTCAGCCATAGGATGGCTGGTGGATGTCATGGTCACCTCTCAGGCCTGTGTCCAGGTGCAGACATTGGCATTCACCCGACAGGCCGTGGCGGTGTAGGGATCGGTGGTTCAGCAGACCAGGCAATCAGATATACTATTCACGGCACTACAGGGTGCACTTACAGACCAGCCACTCTGAGACACACCGAGGAGAGATGCCACCACACATGCAACACAGATGGTGCAACAGCACCAGCAGGGAAATGGGACACACTCCAGCATGATGGTAGGAGGCACACCGCCACGCCCTAAAGGGCAGCCCATGCCACTGACAGTCACAGAGGCCAGATGTGTGCGACCACCCCCAAAACCACCACAACATCCCCCAACAGCTGCGCCAACACCACCACCACCACCAGGGGCAGCAGGTCCAGCAGCACTACCTGCTCCACTCCTCCCAACTCCACCACCAACATCACCAGCGGCAACACAGCACCACCCAAATCCCCACCACCGCCACCACCACTACCAGCAGCATCAGTGCAACAACCCTATCACCACCACCACCAACACCACCAGCAGTATCAGTGCAGCAGCCCCTTCACCACCACCAGCAGCACCTGTGCAACAGCCCCACCATTGCCACCACCAACACCACTGGTGGCACCACTGCAGCCACACCACCATCTGCAATAGCTGGTAATGCCACCTGCCAGGCCATGGTCATGGGTGCAGTGGGTATCCAGGCACAGGGACAAGTGCAAGACAGAGTGGATAGCAACCTGATGACATACCAGGACAGGGCACATCCCAGGTGGCAAAGCAACCCCAGACTGCAGATGACGGTGGACAACAAACCAAGGACAGGGACTGTGCCAGGACGGCACCTGCCACCACTGGGAGGCATGGAAGGTGTCAGAGGACAGCAGAGCCTCCGGGACTGATGGACAGTTGGGGACCTCGGGCATACAACTGGGGCAGGGTGGGCCCAGTGGTGCTGCAGAGGGCAACCGAGCCAGCAACACATGGGGCTGGATAGGGCATTCGCACCACGAAGCACAAGAGAACTAGGTGGCAGCAACAGGTGGATGACTGACTGCCACTATAGTGCACCACTGCAATGGGTGGTAGACACTGGACAAAGTGGCAGTAGGGGAGGGCACTGTGTGTGGATGTCTGGTGTGTGTGGGGTGTACGTGTGTGTGTGCGTGCACTGCGTGCAGGTATGTGGGCGATGTTGTATAGCATGAACTGAGTGCGTATGCTGTGATCAGTCACTGGGTAGGGGTATGTGTGTGTGATTTTGTCACTAATGTACTGTAGCACTGCACCATGTCACGACATTTCTGAGTAAACACTACACTATACATCTCTGTGGCCTCACTCATTCCCACTGCTGTGACAGGACATGATGCATGTAGCATAGAACTGGTGCCTGGGATAGGCTCATGGCCCATGTCATACATGCTCAAGCAAAACACAGGCCGCTGTTGCATTGTCCCTAGTTCATGAGCGTGGCACACTGGTGCATTCAGGCCTCAACTACAGCCCATTGGCGTGGTGCACACATGCGGTATGCAGTTACGCATGACGATGTGCACTGCCACTGTAGACTGCATGTGGCCTGTACATGTGCTATGTGTGAGGCACAGCTATAAAGGCGATACATAGGCCACACTGGCACACTTCACGACAGAGGAGGACCAAGCAGCAGTGATAGGGAGCCCAGGAAGGGATTGTGCAGGAAGTCCACAGTTGGACAGCAACACCTGAATATTGGTAAGTACTAGGACAGTGAATACCTCCACATATGCAACAGTTAATGTTATTTCCAGTTGCTCATGTTGTTTTCCAAATGTTTAACCAGGAGAGACACACTAGCTGAAAACTTGATTACAGGTGCGAACTGGGATCACAGGAAGGTAAGTGACTTGCTCAGGATCACACAGTATGCATGTGGGGGCTGTGGGAATCAAACCCAGGTCTCCAGATTAGCACTCAGACCACAAACCACTGCACTATACTGTCTCCCAATGTGAGTGCAGTGCAGTGTCCATGTGTCCAGAGTACACCACTGTAAACATCATATAGGCCCGTACAGGGCACTTGCAGAGTGTACACATAGGAGCAGCATGCTGATGCACTAACTGAGAGGTCAGCACCCGGATATGGTATGCCAGACATGTGTAGCCCAGGTCAGCAGAGGTTGTGCTGTGTGGTGCAGTTACATAGGTGTCGCTATACATACAGAGCAGTGTACGGTAACATAGCTAAGGCATGACAGTTAGCCGCATCAATGTAGTGCACAGTTTGACTATAACATTTAAAGAGTACAGCCAGGACATATATCATTGTTCAAGTTTATTTGCAGGACACAGCTGCCCAGTTCAGGACATGCCAATGTGGGTCAGGACAGGTCAGGTGGAGAACATAGCCCAGGGACATATCACGCAGGAGCCTAGCAAGCCTCAGTGGTCGTGCACCCAACTTCACCCCTGAAGAAACGTGCAGCTAGTGAACCAGGTGCAGCAGTGGAAACCACACTGTTGCCACCAGGCTGCAGACACCACTCCCCATGCAGACAGGGCATGGCGGGCCATAGGGGCATGCCTTGGTGTGATCAGTGGCATGTTCCACACCACACAGCAAATACAGCACAGGTGGCAGGACCTGGCCAGAAGGGACCCATATATCCTGGAGTGCATGCTGACATGGCTGAGGGCATGACCAGGAGATGAGGACCAGCACTAGTGGCAGAAGCAGGTGGGTATGATAACATGTAGCATGACACCTCCACATACAAGCAACACATGCCATGGCCAGCAGTGGTGTACAGGTGTAACAGTGTCCCCATCCCACACAGGTGCAGGACCCAGCCACTCCAGACAGCAGGTGCAGCCAGTGGAGAAGCCACTACATGGCCACCGACATCAGTGGACACAGGGCCACTGGAGGTCAGGTAGGTGCTTGCTCAGTCCACCACGTGTACTGGACACAACGTGATGTGGCAGTATTAGGAGGGGGCATGTGGCACCTGGACATGCACATGTGTGCAGCAGCATATCACTGTACTCGGCCATGCAGCCAAGGTGTAAACATGTGCACCTGCAGTGCTTGTGGCCATAGTACAATGCCAGTGTGCCTGCCAATGTGCACCATGTGGCAGGTGTTGTGTGTGTATGGCACCGCTTGTGTAGTGTGATGTGGCACACATGCATGTGGCCCATGCATACAGGGAGTCCCAGTCCTGCAGTGACCTCCGCCTTGCTTCCTTGCAGGTGGGAGGAGCAGTCTTGCCCTGAGGCAATGGGCACTGCTCAGGGCGATGGCCAACCTGAGGGCAAGGGATGCTGCAGAATATCAGTGGCACACCCAGAGCCGGCAACACAGGGTGTGACCCATCCCACCATTGTCAGAGGAGGAGGAGGTGGAGCCTGGTGAGGACACTGGTGACAGTGGGCCACACAGGTCAGTGGATCGGCAAGTGGAGGTTGACAGGCCGGCACAGGTGCTGGGTGTGGACCAACAGCCAGGCAAGGTGCTGACAGATGGGGACCAGCCAGCAGAGGAGATGGCGGCAGCTGAGCAGGCAGCAGAGGGACAGGGAGTGGAGGAACTGCCTGCAGTGGATCCTGAGGTGGTGGTGCAAACAGCAGAGGAGCATCCTTTGGGGGAGCAGGAGGCAGATGACATGCTGCCAGATGACAGTGCCGACAGCCGGTCTGGACAGATGGACATAGACCCACAGCATCCAATGGACATGGTGCTGGTGCTGAATCACCTGGGGAACAGCCACACCCCCAGGCGTTGTTTTACCTGGAGCAGCAGGTGGTGGGTGACCAGCAGCTAGTACTGCTGGTGTCTGCTATTATGGAGGATATTGTGTGCCTGCACAGCTCCTTCAGGGCTCTCCTCACAGCGCTGCAGAGGTGCTAGTGCTTAAGACACATGGACTGGGGCCATGGAGACTGAGACTGTGATATTCCTTGGGGGTGTGGGACATATCAGATGTACATCAGGGTGGTGGGAGGTCCTCCTGATGTGTGTATGCGAGGCGGGGTTCTGGTGGGTTGTGGGTGCTATTCAGTGGGGGTTGCATATCATGTTTGTAGGGGGCTGTGTGGGAGGCGTACCTGGGTTTGGGTCCATATGTGCTAGGGGAGGCTGTCTACTGTGTGATTCTGTGGTGGGGTTGTACATATAGGTTTGGTCTGGAGGGTTCTGCACATAGCGGGGATCTGGTTTGATACGGGGAAATGTGTTGCATTTCTGTTGCTGTTGTTACATGTTTGTTCCCTGACTTCTGTTGTGTTTTTCTACTGTTCCATTAAATGATATGTTTGCACCCCTAGCTCTGTGCATCTGTCTCTGGGCTGCATGGGTGTGTGCCTGTGTGCGTGTGGAGTGGGCATGTGCATGTGTGTGTGTGTGTTGTGTGTGTGTGTGTGTGTGTCACTGTGCACATGCAAGCACACGTGTGGGGATGCTACGCTGTCTCATGTGCGTCCCCAACATGCACATGGTATCTGTGTGCTGGATGTCCACCTCACAGCTTGAGCGCACACCGGTGAGCACACACATGGTGCTCTGTGTGTCTGAGCACACCGTGCTCAGTCCAGTTCACATGCTGCCACATCATGCATGTCATGGCTGTGTGGTGGCCATGGGCCAGTACAGATCCCTTCCACCCAGGGGCATGGTGGGCCTGTGGGTGGCACCAGTGGCACACCACAGTGGTGCATCCAATAACATACATGTCTTTAGGTCTGTGCCACCCAGTGCTGTGTCCCTGTTGTGGTTGCACTGTTTACGTGTGTCAGTGGCCATGGCAGGTTCATTGTGCCTGGTGGCACCATCATCACAGCGTTGTTCCTCTGCCCTGTGTGTGTCCATCACCCACCTGTGTTTGCATGTCCATGGTCCATGTGTGCTGTGGTCCTCTGTGTGTTGCCTGGGGTGCATTCACTTATTAGCAGCCATGCCTACCAGATGCAGTACAACACACATGGGCACTGTTACAGCTCTGGTGCTGCCATGATGTGTGTCGCTTGGCACCTGGCAGACAGTATTCTATCCCCCTGTGGCTCAGTGATGGTGGCGTGGGAGCCCTGCCATTGTTGGGGCTGCAGGATATTGAAGCCTGCAGGTATTATCTTGAGAAAAGAGTAGGCAGAGGAGATGTCCCTTTAGACTTTATCTTGCGAGTGTCTGAATTTATTCTTACTCACAATAATTTTGAATTTTTGGGAGACCACTACCTACAAATATGTGGGATCGCAATGGGTGCCTCTATGGCACTCCTCATACAAACCTCCTTCTGGGCAAATGGAGGATTTGAAAGTGTTCAAAACTCTAACCCATTTAAGGAAAATAGTGTTTTGGACACGCTCTATTGACAACATCTTTTGTATATGGGGAGGGGACAAAGGAAATATTGAGAAATTTGTAGACTGGCTAAAGCCTTTGATACTGTCTCACACCCTCTCCTGTACAGCTTCTCAGCTGCTGGTCTCTCCTTTAGCCACAGGTTGGTTCAGTGCCTATCTGTCTGGCAGGTCGCATCAGTTAAAATTGCTGATGTCACCTCTTCCCCCTTGCCTATAACCAGTGGTGTTCCCCAGGGTTCAGTGCTTAGCCCCATTCTGTTTTCCATCTTTTTAAATGATCTCCCCCAGGTTTGCACCACCTCCAGCATCCACATGTATGCTGATGATAAGGTTCTATTTACATCTAGCAAATCTGTCTCTGATGTCACTACCAGGCTTCAGTCGGACTTCACTAAAGTCCAGCTCTGGTTTAGTGCTCATCAGCTCTTTCTTAATGCCAAGAAAACTGTCTCCATGTCCTTTGGCAGACAAGGCAGAGACTCTGCTAGGCTAAGTTTCCTACCCACATTTCACACCCCTTGATGGGACTGTACTTGAGGACTCCTCCTCATTCAGGTATCTCTGTGTTTGTCTGGATAGACACCTAAACTTCTCAGTACACATTGATGTCATTCTGAAAAACTTAGACCCAAGCTTGGAGCCCTTACAGAAATTGCAGTTGTATTCCACTCACTGCCAGGCATGAGCTGGTACTGAAGATGATCATGCCTGTATTCAACTACTGCAACGTAGTCTATGGTGCTGCCCCACAGTCCTCCCTAGCCAGACTGGACTCTCTGTACAACTCCTTCTGTCACTTTGCTCTAGATGCTCCTCAGCTCACCCATCACTGTGACCTCTACCGGTCTCTAAACTTCCTCACTCTCCAAAATTGGCATGTGCTACATTGTGCTAAGTTCATCTCTAAATTCTTGCTTGGATCTCTCGCTTCCTATCTCTCCTCCTACCTTGGTACCCCTCCACCCTCCAGTTATTTCCTGAGATCTGCTGACTTGTGTACCTTCTCTATCCCCAACAGATCTACAGCCTCGAGTCAAAAAGCTTTTTTGTACCAGCTGCCTAAGCTGTGGAATGCTGTCCCTCCACAAATCCACCACTCCTCCTCCCTGAGCTCTCTTACTTCGACACTGCTCAACTATCTAACTACAAACTGTACATGCTCTTGACCCCCTGCTTGCCTACGTGTCCTCCCTCTCACCACAACTCCTCTTCCTCCCTTACAGCTATTGCCCTTAACTTCCTAACACTTACTACAGTATGTGTGTGTCTTGTTACTCATGCTACCCTCCCTTGCTGTGAGTGAGTCATGTATCCCCTGTATTATGCCACTGTAATAATATTGTATGCTTTGACTATCATGTATCTAATGTTGCTTGCCTCTGTATAATTATTGTATACATTTAAATGCTGTATATCCCACTCCCCCTTCCCCCAGGACATGCCGTGAGATGAGCATTAAGTTGCTCAGAGTACCTTTCCTGGTAAAACAATTCAATAAATAAATAAATAAACTAAATATGAGATTTACATATGAAGCAGATACTGGTTGCATTAACTTCCTTGACCTCACCTCCAAAGACCAAAGCATGGGGATGTCAAATTAGGAGCACTGGAGATTATTTGTATTTAAACTGTCACAAGGGCTCCCTAAGCCACACCCTCTGATGAAGGCTTACATGCCAAAGCACTGAGGTAACTTACTTGGCTACAGCTTACTAAAATTTTACATCTGTTGTGATTACATTACAGAGTCCTCTCTTTTTTGTTTAATAGAGTTTACTCTCATGGGAGTGCTCACTACTTTGTACTGCACTTAAATCCATTTTGGGAAATGTCCTGAATGTCAAGCTGTAACATTTCTTGTTCTGTCAAGGATTTTATTAAGCGCTCATTAATTTCCTATAGAAACATAGAAACATAGACTTTGACGGCAGATAAGGACCACTTGGCCCACCAGTCTGCCCATTTCCTACCCATGGATAAGCTGCAGATTCTAGTTAACCAACAGCCTATTTCCTGCAACCCCCCACTATAATTGCCTTATGTCTGTCCCATACATGTTTGAATTCCTCCACTGTTTTAGACCCCACAACCTCTCCAGGAAGGCGGTTCCATGCCTCCACTACTCTCTCCGGAAAAGAATTTCCTCACATTAACCCTGAGCCGTCCTCTCTAACTTTAAATTGTGCCCCTTGTTCTTACACATCTCTTTTTCTGAAAAATGCTACCTCCTGACTTTGTTGATTCCTTTGAGGTACTTAAAGTTTCTATCATGTCCCCCATCCTCCTTTCATCAAGGGTATACATTAAGCTCCTCAGTCTCTCTTCATATGGTTTCTGATGTAGACCCTGCACCATTTTAGTTGCCCTCCTCTGGACTGCTTCCATCCTGTCTATGTCCTTGCGTAGATGAGGTCTCCAAAACTGCACGAAGTACTCCAGATGGGGTCTCACCAACTGTCTGTATAGAGGGATAACCACTTCCCTTTTTCTACTTGTGATGCCCCTCCCCATGCATCCCAGTATCCCCCTGGCTTTCCCTACTGACTTCTCACATTGCATACCCACCTTTAGGTCATCTGATATGACTACACCCAGATCCCTTTCCATTATTGTTGTTGTTAGTACCTCCCCTGCTATTGTGTACTTCTCCTGGATTTTATTTCCCAGGTGCATTTCTTTTGCACTTCTTTGCATTGAATCTAAGTTGCCATATGTCTGACCATTCCTCAACCTTGCCAAGTCCTTCTCATCCTTTCTACCCCCCTTGTATCAACTCTGTTACAGATCTTTGTGTCATCCGCAAAGAGGCATATCTTTCCTTCCAGACCCTTTGCAATGTCACCTATAAAGACGTTAAAGAGGACTGGACCCAGTACTGAGCCCTGAGGTACTCCACTAGTAACCCCCCTTTCTTCAGAATGTGTTCCATTCACTATTACCTTCTGTGTCCTGTTGTGCAGCCAGTTTTCTACCCAGGCTACCACCCTGGGACCCACTCCCAGGCTGGCTAACTTGATTATTAATCTTTGTGCAAGACTGTGTCAAATGCCTTGCTAAAGTCTAGGTAGGCCATATCCACAGCCCTCCCTGGTCTATTACTTTGTCACCAGTCAAAGAAATCGATTAGATTTGTCTGACATGACCTTTCCTGCTGTGAATCCATGCTGCTTTGGGTCCAGTGCCCGCTGGCCTCTAGGTACTCAACAATTCTTTCTTTCAGAAGTGATTCCATCATTTTCCCCACCACTGAGGTCAAACTAACAGGTCTGTAGTTTCCTGCTTCTGCCTTGCTCCCACTTTTGTGAAGGGGAATGTTAAGCTAATTGGGCAGTAATTCTGGACATTTGAATTATTCCCTTTTTTGTGAATCGGTGTCACTATTGCGCTTTGCCAATCATCTGGAATATCATTTTCTGCTAGGGATTTATTGAAGAGTATCGTAAGCAGTAGGGCCAGAGAATTGGATGTCTCTAACAGAAACCTAGAATGAATATCATCAGGTCCTGGGCTTGTTGATTTTTTAAGAGTCAACAAGGCTTTGGTAACCTCTACAGGATCAAACTGAAAGATAGGGGAGTTATTTTTGTATACGGGGGTGCTTGAGTCATTTTTGTTGAAAACAGAGCAAAAATACTTATTGGTTTGCTGTCTCTTGATCAGAGTTTATGGTAATTTCATTCTCGATTAGTGATCCAACTGTTATTATGTTACCTTACCTTTTTGCTATTAATGTAAGAAAAAATTATTTTTAATTATTTTGAATGTACCAAATTAAATTTGAATTTGAGTTTAGCTCTCATTAAACTGATATTTGTATCTGAAATATTTGTCATATTATCTTAGATCAGAGAACTGTGTCCCAACTTTAAAATGCACTTCCAGAGGTAATACCTTAGAAATAATGGTCTAAATGTTATGGCGGTAGGAGGGTTTTGATTTGTACTTTGCCCTTGTTCTTTTAAGTGATTGTATTATGCTTTTATATATTGTTCTGTGTTTACATTTGCATATTTTTATCATCTTTTAGTAAAATACATTTTCTTAAGATACTGCCTGTGTCTTCAAATTCTTTTGCATGTGATGTATACGTGGTTAAGTCTGACAGCTGTTTGAAGGGCTTGATGGTGTTACCGAGCTTGAGTAAAAAGGTAAGAATATACCTAAGGTCTCTTATAGAGTTAAAGCAGTTCATCTTGGAAGCCTGGCTGGGAGCCCCTGGCAAAATTGTACTGCAATCCCCAAAGTGCATTATCTGAGCCTGTTCATTGTGTATCTAGCATAAGGTTCACAGTTTGAATCCCCAGAACTTGAGGCTAAAGGTGATTTGGACCTAAAGCAGACAGGAGGGTTACCCTGTCTATTACCTGTTCACACTATTGCACTCTGAGGTTGGCACCAGGAGCAGAGGGACCTGACTTGCTGAGTGCTTAGATAAATATGTGCTACATGAATATGATGCGCTGGTGCATCCCTCCAAGATGGGGCTGAATACCAGGAATGGTAATTGCGCCAGGGCAACAGAGTTACACTGTGTGCAAAGTTCTAATATTTAGCTGGCAGAATGCAAATAGGGCCATAATGAATGTAAGGTGAAAATGGGGTCATTTACATGTCATTATGGCATATTTACATGAGTTATGCAGGGGAGGCCAGTGAAATGCACATGGTGCCCTGAACAGCATGTGGTGCTGCCAGAGGTGGTCTAGTGGCACCCCCTCCATCCTCCCAATAGCCCCAGTCACCATAGAATATCATATTAATTCTTCCCTGGCAGTCTAGTGGCACCCCCGCCCTGCCTGTAGCTGCAATGCCCATAATATAATACAGTCAGACCTGGTTTATCCATGCCTCATTAGTCTGTATAACTTGTTTTCTGAATGAGACACAATGCAAATGGACTTTTTCTCACGTTAGTTACCTTTTTAATAAGTAAAACTGAGAATCTGAATCCATTTGCATTTGTCTTTAACTTGGCTAATTAATTCCAATTGACTGTGACCTCCTTAATCCAATTTTTGTTGTGCTCAGGTGGAGATGCTAACAGGTTTTTAACAGCATGTTAATCACAAGTAAGCATTAAGCCACGATGAAGGTGGCATCTAATGCTGGATTGATGCATGGTTGGGAGGGCTGTGGCCCGAGGCTGGAAGCCGAGGACGAACAACCACCCAACCATGCAACAATCACATTAGATGCCACCAACGGAGTGGCTTAATGCGCTTGTAACATGGGCTGCAGGAGGAGAGAGTCACCAGGAGCCCATTTCATGTCGGTGCAACTAGATGAGATGGGGAGTCGGTGTGCTGAGCAAACTTTTACAGTGCACTTATAGATCGTGGTCAGAAATGGCATTACACTGCTGATGCAGTCAAACCAGTGTGTACCTCTACTGCTAGCAACCAGTGCAGCTCACTTGCTCATCCAAAAGCTGTCCCAATGTACGCAGCCATTTGTGTGTTATCACCCGTTGGAGGTCTCCGGTGATGCCTCCCTCACCGCGGTGTGCGTGCGGTCACAAATTAGCATGCAGGATTGCTCACTTCCTGTTCCCTCTCGCTGGCTCCTCTGACAATACACCACTTACCTGTATGGGGTCTCTGTGTTGAACTGTGTTACCTATCCCTCCTGTGCTCACCTGCTTCTCTCCCCTCCCCCACTTCAGTCTGCCTCCAGATCATCTCACTCTTCATCTGGCACACTTCCCTCCCTAGCACGGTGCCCACCTGTGCCCACTGCTGCTAAGCTGGGGGTCTAGCTGCTTCGAGTACTACCTCATTGCACACTAGCCACGAGATGCCTGTCACAGATGTCCGCCGTGGGTTCTGGTCCCCCCCTCCCCGTTTCCACGCTCGGATGGCTAGTGTGGCTGCCGGTCCAGTGCTCCTATAGCTCCTTGTCTCGCTCGCCCACAGGACCCAGTGCTGCTAGCCTGGGGGGTCTGGCTGCTTCATGATACTGCCTCAGCGGGCATGGCAAATAAGCTGAGGTTAATGCCCGCTCTGGCTACAGTCCCGTGATGCTGTTCCACCTATTTTGGCTCCCCATTTGCACTGAACTATTAATGCCGTGTTACAAGCACTCTTAATCCCCTCCAGCGTGTTACCCGGTGGAATACCAACACTTCAATAACTGCATGAGTGTACTGTCCTTTTGCTGCTACCACCATTTTAGGTAAAGCAAAGACACATTTAATTAATTTCATGTTAAATTCAAGGAGTCTTGTTTTACTGACTTTTTTCTTTGCTTTTATTTTTCAGCTCGATTCGCGTTCTGATCACCACCACCACAGAGTGCAACGGAAACTGCTCTTCTAGGAAATTGCCTCTTTCTATCAACTAGGTAGATGTCTTGCTAAGCAGTGATGTGCTTATCCTGACCCTGACCTCCCTTAACAACTATCTCAACTGACTGTGCTTCTTTGTTTCCCAATATAGCTGTCCACATGGTCTGCATGTTCCTGCTCTCAGTCATGGTCCCTGAGTTCTGTTTAGACACACTTCACCTGTCAAGCAGTTCCTAGTCCAGTCAACTCTATTCTGGCAAAAGATTTTGCCACCAGTTGCTCCTTTTTCTGTTCTTTTTTCTGCCCATGCAGGAAATTTAAGAGCCCCATTGAGCTTCTTTGTCTATCTATATTTTAAACATCCTCTGCTCCCCACGCTGGTAAATCCATTCTGCCTTGGTAAATCATTGTGGTCACAGCTCTTTTCTGACATCTTCTCCATAATTCATTCTAAAAAAAAGATTTAAACCTCCCATTCTGACCAAGTAGAAACGGTTGTATGCCCCCCACCCCCTGCAGTAGTTCTGTTTTCTCCATTCCCTGCCCGGCAAATCATGCAGTCACGGCTCCTTTCTATCATCTTCAAAAAGATTTCAACATCCCATGCTGACTAAGTAGAAATTGGTTGTTCTGCTGTTCTGCCTGAAAAATCCTTCTGTAAGCATCACTGGGGAAAAATGATTTACAGTCCCCCGTTTGTCCTTATAAAATATGGCAGGCCCCATCGTTCTGCTACCTGGCTAGCTGTATAAGCTGTGCGCTCCTCATTCTGTTCACAATAAATATTGATATTTTGAAATTCTTCCTTTGCTGTTTTTCACAGTGTGCTTATTTTATGTTTTAAATACCAAAGCTTATTTCAGATGCTGGCTCAGTTTCTCATTGCCTGAGTGTTGCTTTTTATTTATTGTGATTATTTTTATGTTTATTTTTTACAATTAAACTTTTTTATTAATTTTTCATAAGATATACAGAAAAACCTCTTACAGTACAATGTGAATTTTTTTTTTTTTAAAGAAATTGAGGCTGCATATAATAAGAACATTGCTACAATAATACAAGGAGCTTTTGGTTTAAAATATAGTAAACAATACAGGTCATGTAATTAGCATATACAGTACTTGACATTTGTAGTAAACTTAAAGTGGATAGTATGATTAGATATGGTTTATATAAAATGTTACATAGTTATATATGATGCTGCAAAAGGGAAAAAGTACATTAAGTAAAAGATTGTGGAGTAATAAAGAACGATTGAGAACAGAGTATAGGAAAGAAAAGATATATAAGAAGTTAAGAAGAGAGAGAGGAAACTATAAAAGAGTGTACTAAATGTTGTGCAGGGTCTGTACCGGAAGACATATGAAGAGAGACTTAAGGAGCTTAATATGTGTGGTCTCGAGGAAAGGAGGAGAGGGGGACTATGATAGAAACTTTCAGTCACCTGAAGGAATCAACAAAGTCCAAGAGGGCGCATCTTTCAAAAAAAGAGGTGTGCAAGAACAAGGGGCACAATTTGAAGATAGAAGGGGGGCTCAGAGTGTATTTACTGAAGCATTTTTCAGCAGAGAGGGTTGTGGATGTATGGAACAGCCTTCCAGAGGAGGTTGTGGAGTCAAACAGTGGTGGAATTCAGGGCTGCATGGGATAGTCATAAGGCAATATTTAGGGGTGGGGTAGGAAGAAGTAGGCTGCTTTCTGGTTAACTAGGATCTTTAGCTTATCCATCAGGTAGGAAATGGGCATGCTGGGTGAGCCCAGGTCATATCTGCCGTCAAATTATGTTTCTATGTTTCTATATTTTTGATATGAATACTGTGGTAGTCTCTGATTTGCAGCTGGCTATAGGTTCTCAGTTGCAGTGGTGTGCATGGCATCTGGGATGGTATATAGTATGGGTATGTGTGTGTGTGTGTGTGTGTGTGTGTGTGTGTGTGGGGAGGTGTCTCTGGTGTGGGAGTGGCTTTCAGTCAGTATTGCCATGTGCTGCCACCCACTGCTGGGTGCTCATGGTGGCTGGCTGTATGGTTCTATGTGGTACACAAGGTTGCAGTGTGATGGGGGGCCTGGGGATTCCTGCAGTGCTGGTCACTGCTCATGGGTGGTGTCTTGGGGTCACAGTGCAGGGTGTGTATTGTGCACAGGGGGCTGCTGGACACTGGGGTGGTCCGCCCCTTTGTGGCAGTCTCAGCTGCCAGTGGGTGCTGCAGTAACATGGCCTGGATGTGCTTTCTTTGCTTGTCCCGTATGGCCAGTTGGATATTCCATCCCTCCCCAGTTATGCTGTTCTTGGGGTGTGGGGTGCATTGTTAGTTCTGCAGTGTGTCCCTGTGCCCATCTGTGGCATGGGTGGTGGGCCTGCCTTACCCCTGGTTGTGCTGTTCCATTGCTATGCTGCTGGGGGTGTCATTGCTTGCCCTATGGGCCTCTGGACTGCTCAGCTGGGCTGGCCTTGTTGCGCTATGGCACATTGTATCTGCTCAGCTTCCCCCTCCTGGTTGCGCTATGGCGAGTTTCAGGATATTCAGATCGCTTACGGCGCTAAAGTGGCCTTGCTCTATGTTTGAATATCGCTGACGATTGGGCATGCGCATGCGGACTTGGCGCTGTTCTGCTGTTGCGCACTTTAGGGCGAGTTTGAATATCCCGCCCAGTGTACTAAGAATGTATGCATTGTAATGGCGCAGCGAAAACGAAAGCATTGGAAGTACTTAATTGCTAATATCTCAGCAACTGCACAACATAGAAAAAATGAAATTTAGAAAAATCATGATTTTCCTGACTAAGATTTTGCTATTACATAGCCCACAGGGCTATGCAGCTCGCAACAAAAAATCTGTATCTCGCATCATTTTCAAGATACGAGCCCCGAAAGGTGCGACATAGGCCACCATGTTAATCTATGGGAAAAACTGCTAACTTCGGAGTACCGTTGCTTTGCAGCCATGCAATATTTTTTCACCAAACCACAAAATGCACATCTGTGAGATGTTGGCTGCATTCCCGCCAAATTTCAGGCCAAAAGACCTAACCATTCTTTTGCAACAAGGTGGCAAAGAACTCCTGTCATTTTGGCCATAGTGTTGCAAAGTACTTTGATTTGCGAAGCATTCACACAGATTTGCGAAGTAAATGCGGAGCACGAAAGTACTTTTGTGAAAGTACTTTTCCAGAACTTTGAAAACATATTTGGGGTGTTTAACCCCAAAACAAAGACATTGCTATCATTCTTTAGGTTAACCGACTAGGTGAACATTAAAAATAATTGTGTCCCTAGATGGTCCCAATTTTAAATGCCAAGCATTTTTCTGATCACTAACTGAAAACAAAATGATAGATTTGTGAAAGTACTAGGGCCATTTGCAACAATAAAAGGTGCATTTGTGATAGGGTCGAACTTTTTGTTAACTTTTCCCATTGACTTATAATGGAAAATTGTTTTTTGAATAACCTTTGAACCGTTCAATATTTTTTTATGAAATCTTCAAAAGGCTCATCAGGGACCCAGCCACACGTTCTGTGAAGTTTTTGGACTAGTCGCACAACACGTACGACCTGGAGGCACAAGCAAAGAATTCACCAAATAGCGTAAATGCGCATGCAGATCATACTTAATAACTCTACAGCCGTATATCCGACCAGTACAAAAGTCAGCAGATCCCATGCATTCCAAATTTCAGGCAAATCTGTTAAGCTGTGCCAAAGTTATTAAGGTGCAAAGTTTGACCCTTTAACCTTAAAAGAGCTCCTCAACCCCAGTTTAATGCATTAGTTAGGGTTGTTCCACAGCGACAAAAGTGAGGAAATTCGCTGTTAGGGTTGAAAACCCTAACTCCAAATTCAACACCCCCCCCCAGCACCACACAGTAGTTGCATGGCCTTACCTACCGATGCCCCACACCATACCACAACTGGTACTGTGCCGTAAGTCAATATAAATGCTGAAGGTGCATGTTGACAGTTGTAGAAAGGTTTTAACACTACTGAGTATACATTAATTAAGAGAAGTACATAAATTAACTACAAGACACTAGCATGCTCAAGATAAAAGTAGGTGTTACATTTAGTATGTGATTTACATAGTAGTACATTTACTGCAACTGTTTACTCAAGATAGAGAGGCTGGTGTAAACGTATGGAAAAGCATTGCCTGTTCAACGCTGTGAAATTCATACTGCCAGTATCAGATGCATACTTACTGATGAAGGTGTACTGCTGATGTACATACATAGACCTTCAGTGTGTTTCAATACTAAAGGTGCAGTAAGTATTCTTGTAAGAAACAGTGTACTGCATGGATCAGGCCAAGCAACTTCTAAATATCATAGCACTACTGAGCCAACAATGACGTGCCTGTATCGGAGATGGCTATAGGATAGATTTTCCTGTAGGCACTTACTGACTATGTTGTACCTGAGAAAGACAATCTCATTGCATCTGTGATGACTAACTTATTCTAATAGTGTTGCAACGAGTGATCTATGCCACTTATGGACACAGTGTAATTTTTTTAACAGTTGTTTCATACTCAGGATGTATGCCTAGTGTTTGGGTTTGCCACACTTCTGTCACTGATGCTATCAAAGTGATAACTATGTTAATTGTGGTACAACAGAAATAAAGTAGGTACAGTGTCGAAATAAACAGAATGTCTTTTTAGTATTGATTTGAACTCACAATGGGATAAGTGTACTAGGACAGCAGGGGTTATTCTCCTTACTCCGACTCTGCCAGTTATAGTCACACTAAGGTTTCCGATGACTGTAATGACTCAAGTTACACTGTTCATCTCTCATGAGTTCACATTCACAGCCATTCTCCAGTAACTAGACAATGTATGGTGTATGCTGAGTGGGGACACTGTGTTGCAAAGCTGCTGCACCGCTGTGCCCTAGCAGAGGAGTGTATCTACTCATAAAGACAATTAAGCAATAGGGCATGACCAACAGTTATGTTAAATGGTCTCGTTAATCACCCTGTAGGGGTTTAATTTTAATGAGGTGTAGCCGGTGCCACATGTCGCTAGACAGTGATAAACTGACCATTAACATAATATCTGGGAGTGGCTTATTGCTATCATAATGAAACTGTTTTTAAACAACATTAAACCATGTTCATCATATGGTTAGCTCCTACATGTATCTTAATAAAACTAAAACATAAGGTTGTTACAATGTTTACAGTCAATTAGAAAGCCGTAATTTCAAACCCTTGTTATAACTAGAGATATCATACTCGACAACTCCTTGGTTTTGCTCAACTCTATTGTTGAGGTGGCCCACCACATGGTGTTGTTGTCTTGTGTGGGGCATGGGTGGGTAAGGCCATGCAACTACTAAAGTGTGGTATGTTGTGTGCAGCTTCTGTCGGGGATGTGTGCGTTTGGTGTACATGGCCTCCGTTTCTGCTGTTGATCTCCACCGAGCATGCAGTACCTGGTCAGGTGGGAGGGATGTCTCAGAGTGCACATTTTAGACAATTGTTTGTTATTTCTGTCACCTGCTGCTGGATGTCTGTCATTGGTTGTGTTAACTATCCTCCCCATACTTGCATGTGTGTGTCTTGTGTGGTGCTGGGGGTTAATTGAGTTAGGGTTTTCAACCCAACAGCTTAATTTCCCACTTTTGTCACTGTGGAACAACTCTAATTCAATGCATGAAATGGATTTTTTTGGCCTCTAATTTCCTTCTTTTTGAGAATGATAACTAGAAATAGTGGAATGAATGCAGCTGGGCGGGTGTGCAGGCCCCCGCCACATGATGTCTTATGGCATAGTAACAGGAACAGCAACGCAAACAGGAAAGCGTATGCTAACAGTGTAACAAATGTTGCTGGTCTGAAATGGAACAGAAAGAGATGCCTACTGTATTATGCGGGCATAGGACTAATAGTTTTGCCACGGATGTGTTGTCCGATAGTAACATGGTGCCTGCAAACCGCGAATGCTATGGTATGGTAGCAAAGTGAAAGCATGAAAGAGAAACAGTACTGTAGATCATAAATGGCAAAATAACAGAAAAGCAAGTGCAAATGAAAATGCAAAGGATAACGCAATGGTGGTGTAGACATCAACAGTAAGTAGAAACAGGCATGGAAACCACGCAGAAAAGGCAATGGTAACAGTAATGTAAGCGACAGGCTGGTTTTTCCCCAAAAGCTACATAGAGAAAGACAGTGAGTATAAAGACGTATGCATAATAATGGCATCGAGCAGAAAATGAGGACTTGGGAATATTACATAGTTATCTCACTAACTGTGACACGAGAAAAAAAAATTAAAAAGTCATATGGATTTATAACCTATCACTGGCTAGTTTTGTACTTAGCCCTGTTGAGGTAAGCATTTTCTGACAAAATGGCACTATGACCACACCACGTCCCGGATAGGGGCCCCAGGCATGCTGCATGACGCTATAATGTTATCCCATGGGAAAAAGAGAAGTTCAGAGCATGATAACTTTGCCTCCCTGTAATATTTTCTCACCAAACCACCGAAGAGCACATCTGTGGGTTGTTGGCTGTCTTCCTCAAATTTCCGGAAAAAGAACAAACCGTGGTACGGCAGGGTGCCAAAGATTCCTGTAATCGTCGGAAACCATAATGTTATCCTATAGGGAAAAACTGTCAACTTTGGTACTGTAACTTGCCGCCATGTAATATTTTTTCAATACAACACTGAAAGGCACATTCAGGTGATGTTGAATGTGTTTCCTCCAAATTTCAGCCCCAAACTCTGAACCGTTCTTTTGCAGTGCAGTGCCAAAGAATTGCTGTCATTTTCCCACAGACTAGAAAACTACTGTCGCACTTGCAAAAGCTGCGAAAATGTGCTACACTCATGAGCATGGAAAGTATTTCGCGAAAAGTACTTTTTCCAGAAATTTGAAAACATATTTCTGGGGTGTTTTACCCTCGTACAAAGACATGGCTAGCATCCTCAGGGTCCGACTAGGTGAATACAAAAAGAATTAGGTTGCTAGAAGGTCCCAAATTTAAATGGTAAGTATTTTTCTGATCACCAACTGAAAACAAATAGGTTCTTGAAAGTGTTTCTGAAGACCATTTCTGAGAAAGTAAAATACATTCTTGAAAGTGTTGAACTTTGTTAACTTTTCCCATTGACTTATAATGGGAAATTGTTTTTTGAATAACTTTTGAACTGTTTAATATTTTTTCACCAAATCTTCAAAAGGCACACTGGAGACCCTGACTGCACATTCCCTGAAGATTTTGGGCCGGTCCCGCAAACCGTGCGACCTGTAGGTGTGACCCTAGAATTCCAGAAAAAGCATAAACGTGCGCACAGATCACGCTTAATAACTCTGCAGCCGTGTATCCAACTGAAATGAAACTTGGCAGATGCCAAGGCCTATGGTTCTTGATCATGTATTCCAAATTTCAGGTAAATCTGTCAAATGATTGCAAAGTTATTAAGGTGCAAACTTTTGGGGTTTAACATAGAAATGGCTCCTCAACCCTAACTATGGTAGCACTACCGTGCTACCATTATATATATATATATATATATATATATATATACACACACACACACACACATATACACACATACATACATACACACACACACACAACAACATATATATATAGACAGACAGATATAGTCATGCATAAAAACACCCACATTAAATTACAAGGACAAAGTAGCAACACTAGTTAGATTTCAATGGTCACTTCTATGTTAGACCCAAACATTTGCACTTTAATAACTTTGCTACCGTTAAATTGATTGGCATGAAAGTTTGTATATGATGTTGGTTTCCAAAGATCTCTTGGTGTGGTAAGTTTCATTCTGGTCAGATGTGCAAGTGTGGAAATGTGGAGTGTCAAAAAATGTGGAAATTTCCATTTTTGTGTAAATTCTTTGTCACTCCATTTCTCAGAAATGGCTTGTTTGTTTTGTCTGAAAGTTTTAGGGTATATCAGGCTTGGGTCGCAGATGTGCCTTTTGAAGGTTTGGTGAAAAAATATTAATCCATTCAAAAGTTATTAAATATCAAAGTGCCCCATTTTTTTCTTTTGGGAAAATTCGATGTCCCATGCAAAAGTGTATTTCTCTTACGTGGAAGTGACATTCTCTTTTGCAAATGCAGAGTTCTCTTTTGAGCTATTACCATCTTATTTTCAGTTAGCGCGGCAGAAAAACTTAAATTAATTAAACATTTGTGGTACTTGGTAAACACCAACAGTTGTGTTTACCTAATCAGTGCCTGAGGAATTGGACTCTGTGGTCAGTTTGACCCTATCATGCCAAGAAATATGTTAATTTTGTCAACTGATGCTTTTCTGCCACAAATTGCAGTGGTTGTTCCATGAAACAACTGAGAATCTATGCCGCAAATGGCATCAAAATCACATTGTTTCATGGAACAAGGAAGGATGTCTCATGGAACAGCTACCACAGTTTGTGGCACAAATGCATTCACTGATAAAATTACATTTTTGGAAGGCAAACTGACCCCAGAATTGGATTCCTCAGCCCCTTTATTTATTTTATTTACTGAAATCTCGGATTAAAACCTTTGAGCTGATATGTTATTTACAAAGGTTCCATGTCATCACAAAACAGGGATACAGCAGTTAAATTAGACAAGTCAAAACAGTGATAACAAAGAAAACAGACAGGCAATTCAGATGCAGCCATTTAACATGTACAGTAGGGCCCAGATATTCAAAATGGTTGCACCATGCGCAACAGGGATGCACCAGCACAAGTCCAAAAATGCACCATTGTGCGATATTCAGCAGGAGGCAGATGCGCCCCCCAAATCACAATGCGCAAGAGAGCAATGATAATGAATGCATGCGCAACTGAAGGGAGAAGAACCATGAATAAATGGCACAGTGCGATATTCAACAACATGCGGCATGCACAATAGGTTAGCAAGCGGAAGTTGCACGATAGCTGAAATTATCTAAAATAAAAAGGAACAAGAGAGAGGCACAAGAACGCTACAGGGAAGCCACATATGGAAAAACTGCAAGCAGGCACACAGCAACTGTGAGCAGGACATGGCAGGAGCAGGACAGAGCACCTGAAACCACCAGGAACAGGGAAGGTGTGGGGAGCCTGCGCCACTGTGCAGGACAAAGGTGGGAAGTGCCACATAGCACTGAGGGCACAGACAGTGAGCAGTACGGCCACTACTGGGAGGTGTTCCCGGTGAAGGGGAGCAGCAGTAAGGACAGTGGGGGGAATGGTTAAACAGCTGCTGGGGGGATAACACAAGCCAGGGACATGGCCAGTGCCACCATCCAGATAGAGGCAGTAATAAGGGGGTGAGAAGGCAGGCAGCATGGGTGGTGTGGCCATGGAAGGGCTCATCAGCGGTATGCCCCCAACAGGTAGTGCCGATCCCACACCAGCTTCGAGCTGTGCACTGACACTGAGATCATGGGCTAGTACCACCTGAACTGGGTGATCCTGAGGTAGCTCTGTGAGCTGTGCAGTGATGAGATGCAGGCACCCTCACAATGGAGCCATGCTCTGTCAGTGGAGACCAAACTGACAGCTGTCATGTACCTGCTCACCATGGGTACCTTCCAGAGACCAACAGGGGACATGACAGGCATAACCCAGTCGACCGTATCACTCCTTCTCACCCAATTCCTCAGTGCACTGCTGCCACATGCTGTGGAGTACATTCATTTCCCCAGCACACTGGCGGAGCACACAGCAAACATACAGGAGTTCCACAGGGTAGCACGTATGCCTGGTGTGCTCAGGAGCAATTGACTACACCCATGTGACCATCCGCACACCACCTGGCCCCAAAGGGGCTGCATACATAAATAGGAAGGGGTATGCAAGCATCAACTGCCAGGTGGTGTGCGATGACAGGAGGTGCATAATCAATGTCTGTGCCATGCACCCTGGGGGAGCACATGATGCCTTCATCTAGCACTAGTCTGCACTATGCCACAGGTTCGAGAGTGGAGACATCCCCACTGGCCATCTATTGGGTGAGTATGCAAATCATGTAGAAAGACATGGAGCTTGAGAAGGGGCATAGTCAGAGGTGACATGGTTACTGGCCTAGATGGCCCATGGCAGGGTGACGCTGATCACCAAACTAATGTCCACCTTCTACACACAGGTGACAGTGGATACCCACTCCATCCCTGGCTGCTCACAACATACTAGTGGCCTGTGACCCCATCACAGCAATGCTACAATGAGGCACATGCCATCACATGCAATGTCATCGAGTGGGTGTTCGGGATGGTGAAGGCACATTTCCATTGCCTGGACACATCTGGTGGTGCCCTACAATACAGTCCCTCAAAGGCCTGTGGGCTATTCCTGGCCTGTTGCATCCTGCACAACATGGCCAATCACTGTGGGATAGCCGTACAGGTTGAAGAGGGGGACAGCAATGGGGACGATGAGGACACTGGTGAAGATGGTGATGGTCAGCCCCCCTTGGTCGAAGGGACCCCTGACTGATCTGGATGGTGCAGCTGCACCGGGACACCATCACAGAGGAGCACTTCAACCAACCCAGGTAAGGCATGGTGCCATGTGTAACCACCAGTGGCAAGGGCACAATCCACAAACACACATGGACAAACCCCAGGGGTGCATGTCATAAAGGGAATTGGCCGAGCATGGAACCGCACATGCCGTCAGGGATGGGCAAGGTCTAACATGGCATGTGGTCACACACACACACACACACACACACACACACACACACACACACACTCCACAAGACATGCACAAAGGGTAGGAGGCACGCCGACCACAACAGCCACCCTAGCCACACACATCCACAGACCTCCGCGCCCAATGCCTGTCATTGTGCATGTAATCAGGCGTGGGGCACCATTGCACAGTGACGGAGAGCACAACAGGCATCATCATGCTTGCATACAGTGGACAGCAGCTGGGAGGGTGTGCAAGATGGAATATGTGTGTGTGTGTGTGTGTATTGATGCGGGGCTGGGTACCCCGCAGTGCATTGCACGTTGAACAACACACTGCACACGGGGCGGCGTCAGACAGTAGCCTTGGTGGGAGATAGGTCAGTCATGCGCCACAGTGCCACGGCTGCCATGGATGCATGGGCGGCCCTGCCGAGACCCACCAGCAGTGACAGGCTGACCAATGGCCTCATAGGGTGGCACCGATGGTTCCCCAGGGGTTCCACTGTATGAACACAACTGTGCTCATACAGGGGTCTGCAGCACACCAAACATGCCTGCACCAGGTGTGCATGGGAGGCACACAGCTGAACCCAGTGTCGACAAGGAGGGTGTCGCACGATGCTGGGAATGGGGATGGACATTGCACTGCGTGGTGTCTGTGACGATGGAAAATAACTGTGTGCCCACTGTGGCCATGGCAGCTGTGATTATCTGTGTCAGCCTGTCAATGGCAGTGGTCACATCCTCCCGCATCCGGTCCATTCCTGCTAGGAGCAGACCAGTGTCTCTGCTGCACCGCTCCTCTGCCTGGCACAGGGCTGCACTGAGTGCATCCACTGCCATCACAAGCCGCAACTGCTGATCGACTGAATCTTGGAGTATCGCGGCGTGTGCTCATCTAAGAGGCCATCTGCCTGATCGTGCATGCTGTCCCTCCTGCAGTGTTCATGGCCCAGATGGGCAGCACCCTTGGAGTGGGGTGCTACACACCAGGGCCATGCCTAGCATGTCACAGGTGGTGCACTGATGTCACCCCGACCACTGTACCCCCATGGCCATTGGCTGACTGCTGACACTGCCCCTCTGGCTGCCACTCTCCGGGGCTTAATGGTGCTGCCGCAGTGGCTGCAACAGCCCCACTGTCCTGGACACACACCAGTGCTGCCCCACTGGAGCAGACAGGCACAGGCTGGGACTGTGATGTCACACAGGCCTCCATGGTGGCACCACCCATGGCCATGCCCATGCTGTTACCTGCTGTGTGGGCCATCCAAGGCCCACACATATCACTGTCCATGAAGTGAGCTCCATCATCATCAGTGATGAATCTGACACCGGTCCGAGTCTCAGCACGCTGGCATCCATGGACGCTGGCATGCTGGGACATGGGCAGGGCCTCCTCTGCACCTGATCCACCAACATCAGTCCAGACAGCCAGGCGGACACACTGTCGCCCTGACCCTTGGACAACTGTGGAGGTGGATGGGCCCTCCTCTATGTCCATGGTATTGCCCTCAGTGGACAAGCCCACCACCGCTGACCCATGTAGACATGCAGGAGCTGTAAGGGAACACAGTAGCATTAATGTATCTGCTCTACTCTGTCCCCCCCCAGTGACAGATGAGGACCTACCATGCAGTGACGGGCTACCACCCATCTGGAATCCACCACCTGGAACACCCTCGATGGCACAATGCCGCATGCTGCCAGCAACCCGCTCTTCTTGTGGGGTCAGATGTTGTACAGCCAGCTGTCCCCCAACGGTCGCAGCCCATGCTGCCCTGATGGCAGCCACCTTGTCCTTAATCCTCCACCTGTCCATGCCCACCTTCTTCTTGCACTCCTGCATGGACCACTGGTGGCTACCATGTAGGTTGACGGCACGTGCCACCTCTCCCCATGCAGCAGCATGGGCCTGCATTGTTCCCCGCTGTCCACTGAGCAGCAGCTCCTGGTCAAGGTAGGCCTCAAACAGGGCATCTGTTTCTGCCTTGATGAAGTTAGGCCTCCTCTTCCTCCCACGTCTCTGTTCCTCTTCCTCCACCTCACGATCGCTCATTCTTGATCCTGTGGGAATGACAGGTGTTACCTGTGACTGTGCAGTCCCATGCATGTCCCACACACCACAGTCCACACTCCCAAACAGCATGCAACTCACCACAATAGACAGCAATAACAGACTATGGCCTCTGCAGCCTAATGTTGCATTTATATAACGCAATGCATGCAAATGAGGTGAGGCACAATTTTAAGTGGATGCTAATGCAGTATCTGCGCCATTGAATAGCTGATTAGCTGATTTGTATATGCCGGCTGAATATCGCACTGTTGCATTTTGCACAATTGTGTTGAACGTGCTCAGACAAGGGCGCATTTCTGTTACATGTGCAGTGGACACCGAACGGTGCATGCCTGGGGTGCTGACACTGATGCCTGCCTCGCTGCTGACATGCTGTGCACAGGAGGCAATGCAGGGCATGGCCACCATTATGCCAGTGGCGCTACTACACTGTTCACATGCATGGCACTCTGGCACTAGGGTGCGGTAGGCACACTGGGGCCACAGCATGGTAGGCCACTACAGGATGTGGCACACAGGTGCCCTACTGTGCTACATGCGGTGAGTACCAATCATGCTGTGGCGGTCCATGTGCAACAGACCCCTGACCCTGTGCCGACCTTTGCCCCTAGGTGCCATGCATCTGCATGGGTGCACCTCTATCACGCTGTTTGGTGACAGCGCAATGGGGAATGGCAGTGCAGTACCACGCACCATCCACACGTGGTGAACATGCGCTACAGAGCGCCATTTTGATACTGAAACATTGCAGGATGGCATGGAGATGGGCACCGATCTGAAGCCAGATGTAACTGGCCAATCTGGGGCAGTTGATGGAGCCCCATGCTGCTGCCCTATTTGGGGAGACACCCCTGGACAGGGCCAGGAGTGCCATGTGGGAGGAGGTGGTGGTGGCCCTGGAGGAGGCCACTGGCATGGAGTGGACAGTGGAGCAGTGCAGGCACTGCTATTGGGACCTGCAGCGCCGGGACCTAGACAGGCTTGCCCACCTGTGGGCATGTGCCAGGAGGGGTGCAGTGCCACAGCCAGGTAGGTGCCCCATCCATACACTGATAACTTCCATATGGGTATCACGGTGGCATGTGTCCAGCACATGGGGGGGCTGTCCAGTGTGGGCCATGGTGGTGGTATGGGGGGGCAGATGGGTATGGCTGTGTGGGATTGCACACACATGGGGTGGGGGAACTTTGCTACCGGATTGTACTGATGTTTGTCTCTCCATGTTTGCACCCTAGGCCCAGAGGAGCGCTGACATGCCAGGGAGGGGAAGGGAGGCTGTGCTGTGAGCCACAGCATGCGGAGAGGGCGGCCGGACAAGACCGGCACAGGGACCAGCCTGATGATGGTGAGTGCCTTACATCCATGATTACTTTTGCATGCTGTGTAACAGGGCGGGCAGCAGGGCATAGCCACCATCCATTGACACCACTGCAATGCACTCAACTTAGTACAGTCAGCACTGTCCAGTGACACTGCATGTCTGGGAGTGCATTAATGGTGGTCCATGCATGCACCGGGTACATGGCTGTGCCACTGCCTTTGCACCACATAGCCATGTCACTGTACGGCCATGGTGGTGCTGTGCGGGACTTGGCCGGTGGGTGTGTGCAGAGGTCTGCATGGCTGTGTGCACCTGGGGGGGCAGGTCTTGTGGACACGATCACTGTGCGTGGTCACACACCATCACAGAGGCATGTCCCATGGCCATATGCCATGCACTGTTGGTGGGCTGCATGGACTGTGCATTCACAACTATTGACTCTGCTCCCTTGTCCTAGGTGGCTGGCAGCTGCAGGCAATAAGAGAGATGCTACGGGAGATCCTGCAGGTTGCCAGGGCCTCCCTGGCGATCCTTGAAAGAATTGACCATCTGGGAGTACGTGAATGGCGGCAAGGAGCAGCCAGAGCAGGGAGCAGGGCCCCGTTGAACATTTGAATGCCCATGATTTCCCCTACCCCCCGGACCCACCCTCCACCCCTCCTTCCCTCTACCATTTTTTCACCTCTGCCCCCTTACCCACCCCACCTTGTTTGTGCCCTCCCCAACCTTTTGTTAATATCTGTATATAGTTTTGTTTGACGTTTTACAATACATTTGCTTTGATATGCCTACTGTGGTGGTCTCTGATTTGCAGTGGGCTATAGGTGCTCAGTTGCAGTGGTGTCCATGGCGGCAGGGGTGATACAGTCACGTGCGTGTGTGTGTGTGTGTGTGACCATGGGGAAGTGACTATGGTGCAGAAGTAGCTATCAGTCACTGTCTGTGGTGTGTGTGCTGTTCCCTGTGCACTGGATGACTGTGTGCAGTGGTCCACGGTGCATGCTCTGTGTCGATGGCGCACCTGTCAGACCATCCATGGCCTGTGCAGCTGACACCCTTGCATGTCTGTGACCTGCACGGTCTGCTGACATGTCAGTGGTAGCTTTCCATGCTGGACAGCCACTGTACCCTGCACAATGCTGGGTTTCCTCTTGTCACTGGTGTGGTGCATGTCTGCTGTTGTCCCACCTCCATGCTGTCGAGTGCGTGTGTCACAGGGGATATGCACCACTGTCTGTCACTTGTGCTCCAGGCACATGCTGGTGACATACAGCTCCATGGTGCCTGCGCAGGATGGCTGGCACTCCTGTTCCATGGAGGGGTGCTGGCCATGTCTACATGGTTTTTCATGGCCACATGCTGGTGGCTTGGTTGCCCCGCTACTGTGTCCCTGTGTTGGTGTGCCCCTGGGTATGGGTGGGTGTTTGTCCAAGCACTGTGTTGCATCCTGTGTGGTGCATGCTTCCATGCACCACTGTGGGTGTCTGTGCTGGCTGTTGAGGCCAGTGCTGGGTCAGGGTGCATCCTTGGGAGTGTGTGCAGGGTGCTGCACCACTGGTGGTGGGGTCTGGAGCATGACCTGTCACGTGTGGGGTACCTCATGTGCTGAAGCATGGTCATTCTCTCAGCTGTACCTCCGGGACATGCGTGATGGCACTGTGTATGCAGTCATTGCATCGCTGTGTGCTACCACCAGCTGATGGGTGCTCATGGTGCGGCTGCCTTGCATGGTTCTGTGGTGCACAGGGTTGCATTGTCACAGTGGGGGTGGTGGCATGCATGGGGTGTCCTGCACTGGTGGACACTGTTCCTGGGCAGGGTTTCTGCGGATCACGGCACAGGGTGTACTCTGCATTAGTGGGATGGTGTGGCACTGGGTGGTCGGCCCTCCTTGTGTGCCAGTCACAGCTTGCCAGGGGCGTGCTGGGGCACCATGTCCTGGCTGTGGGTTTGTTGCTGGTATCCATGGGCCACTTATTACAGCTCTCCACCGGTTGTGCAGTGCATGGAGTGTGGGGGGCGACGTATTTTCTACTGTGTGCTCCTCCACCCATCTGTGGCATGGATGGTGGGCCCCTGCCTCCTGTCCCTGCGTATCCCTGGTTGTGCTGTTTCACTGCTACCCTGCTCCACTGAGCATCCCTGGTTGTGCTATGGCGCATCTGAACTGCTCCACTGAGCACCCCTGGTTGCACTATGGTGCATCTGGACTGCACCACTGCACATCCCTGGTTGCACTATGGCGCAGGTGGCATGATATTCAGTTGTGTGCCACAGGTGCATCTTGACCTGCACGGTTTTTGAATATCAAGCTTCTTGCGTATGGGCGCAGTGGACTTGTGCTTGCTCCTGCTGTTGCGCACTTTTTGGGTGCAGTTTGAATATCTGGGCCTAGGATTATAACAGTACAGATGCTATGGTTCAGTATATGCAGCAACAAAATCATGTGTAACACAAGTGCACTAATAATGCAAGGCAGGAGAAGGAGAGAGGACCATGGATGAGAAGAGACAGGTAGCAGGGGTGAGGGGATAGGAGGTGAAGGAAGGACCAGGAGATGGAATGAAGGAAGGACTGGAGCAGCCAAGTAGGCTTTGTCAAAATTTAGCAAATGAGGGGAGTAGATAGAGTGGGGGGGATGGGGAAGGGTCATGTAGATCTAGGTGGGGGAGAGATGGAGGAACATGTCTGGGGAAACTTAGGGAGGCATTGGGAGAAATATGAAGTGTGGGGGATATGGGAGTGGGAAAGTGGAGGTGTTGATAGGGACTTAAGTTGGTTAAAGGCAGCAGTCACAACAGCTTAGGGTTACAAGATAGTCACAAAGCTTAGCTTTGAATGGGTCGAGTTTAGTATTGGATAGCATGTCCTCACTTAGAGAGTTCAGTCAGAGGGGAGCATGATATAAGAAAGAGCATTGGCCCTGGGTGGTGCAGCAGAAAGGGAATTTTAAGGTCATAATGTTAGACCCCGCCCCCGATGGTGAGGGTATTGTCAGTAGGGGAGAGAAGGCTTTGAGCACCAGGAGATGCAAGCCCTAGCATATGCTTTTTAACTAGAAGGCATACCTGGTAGCAAATTCTACACTCCAAGTTTAGCCACCCTGACTGGCAATAGAGGTCACAGGTATGTGTTAGGTGGGGAGCACCAAGGACAAGCTGGCAGGCTTTCTTGAGGGCCACTTTAACCTTCTTGAGCATTGTATCAGAAGCAGAGTTGTATACTACCAGTCCATAATCAAGCACAGATAGGACAGAACTGGTAATGGCTAGGTTTAGGACACCATCTGTTAGGCAGTGCTTGTACCTAAATAGTTGGCTAATCCTGGCATTGGCTGCTTTAGCTACTAGGTCAATGTGATGAGTGAAAGAAAAAGAACTATTCAAGATGACCCTGAGGTATTTGGAATTCTGAACCATTTCTCGGGGTGGGGGCATTTTGGGAGTTCATTATATGCAATTGGTAGGATTTGTGCCGGTTATGGGTGAGGCAAACAGCATAGTTTCTTTTTTTGTAGTTTAATAGGAGCTCAGAGTTGATGAACCTGGGCTTGACAGCAGTGAAATTAAGCTGCATCTGTTTTTCCTGCATTACTGGGTCTGATTGGGTGGAAAAATGCACCCACATCATCAGCTAGAGGAGGAGCTTGTCCAGATAGGATGCTGGGATGTACAGGCAGGGGCATCACCAGCAGGAAAAGGGAGGTCATAATTCCGCTATACAAGACACTAGTGAGGCCCCACCTGGAGTACAGTGTACAGTTCTGGAGACCATACCTACATAAGGACATAGACAGGGTAGAGAAGGTTCAGAGGAGGGCAACAAAGATGGTGCATGGATTGCATCACAAGTCCTATGAAGACAGGTTAAAGGAACTGAACATGTACTCCTGGAGGAGAGGAGGAGAGGGATATGATAGAGACATACAAGTATCTTACAGGGAGGAACAGAGTGCAGAAAACACTATTTTAAGTGAAAAGATGTTCCAGGACTAGAGGGCATGGGATGAAGTTGGAGGAGGACAATTCAGAGAAACATGAGAAAGAATTTCTTCACAGAACAGGTGGTGGACAAGTGGAACACCCTGCCAGAGGAAGTGGTGGGGGCTGAAACAATCACAGGATTTAAGAATGCATGGGATAGACATAAAGGAATTCTGGAGGTCAGGGGTATGGGGCAACAGACTTCTAGGAAAACAAACTGAACTTACAAGCTCAAATGGGCAGACTGGGTGGGCCATAGGCCCTTATCTGCCGACACTGTCTATATATCTATGTATCTATGTAGATATGCTTGAGGGAGGTAGTTCAAGAATAGGTAGAAAAGCAGGGGGCCCAGAATTGACCCCTGGAGTACCCCTGTAATTACAGCCCAGCTTTTGGAGAGGATGTCAGTGATTTTTACTTGTTGTGTTCTCTCAGAGAGGTAACTCCTAAATCAACTTACAGTTTTGTGAGACAGTCCCAAGTGGGTTAACTGGTCCAGTAGAAATTTATGGTTGACTGTGTCAAAGGCCTTGGTGAGATCAATATACATCGCCCCCACCAACTGGTCCCAGTCAAGAGCATTGTGGATGTAGCCTGTGAACTCTACCAAGGTGATGGTGGTGCTATGTTGTTTCCAGAAGCCGTGCTGCTCTGGGCATAGCAGCTGATATTTGTCAAGGTGGTCAACAAGCTGGTCATAGACAATGTGATCTAGTGTTTTTTGGGGGGTAGAATAGAGATCATCCTGTAATGGGCATGGCTTGCTTTATCTCCAGTTTTGAAGATGAGGGGTGACCATAGCCTTCTTCCATGCTCGAGGGAATTTGCCATTAATGAGTGAGAGGTTCAGGATTCTGGTAAGAGGTGGTAGTACCTCAGCTAGAATTAAAGCAACAAACTTGAGATCAAGCACATCACTGCCCACTCTGGTTTCCTCAAAGACTTGCGAGGGGCATTTTTTTTTTGCTTTGGCCTGGGAAACAATTTTAAAGTGGAAAGGTGGGATGGGGACAGCTGGGGAGACCAACAGGTTGAGGGGGTTGGAGACATAGAGAGAAATCTGGAGGGAGTACGTTACTTAGGTCTGCAAATGCCCTATTAAAGGTGTTAGCTATAATTACAGGTTCTGGGTAATTGTACCATTTAGACTGAGTAGGGTTGGAGGGTGTTTATTGGGTTTACCAGTGTGAGTCTTCAAATTATCTCAGAATTTGTGGCTATCTCCCCATTTGCTAGACAACTCATTCTTAAAGTATTGACACTTTGCTACACAAATAGCCACTGTGCAGTTATTGTGAGCAGTTTGGTAGCTCTAGAAATCTATGGAGGAGCCAGTATTTGTGGCTTTGTTCCAGAGATTGTCCCTAAGTTTTATCTGCTTGAGGAACACCGAGGTGATCCAAGACTTACTGCACTCCTTGGTTTTGCGCTTGATGGAAGAGGCATAAATATTCCAGACCATATTGAAGGACTGGATGAAGTATTTGAGTGTGGAATCGACATCGTTATTTGTGAAAATATATGACCAGTCCAGTTGCAAAAGGTGCACTCTGAAAGAGGCCAGCTGCCCTTTTTTGGTACTCTGGAAGTATATATTTTAGCAGGGGTTCTGGGGGATTAGCTCGACCAGGTACAGAATATAGGTGAATGATTACTGATGGAGTCAGGAAGGGCAACTAGGTGGGTAACTCTCATGGGCTGATTCATAATCAGCCAGTCCAGCAGTGAACTGGAATCAGTTTGATAAATTCCTTCTCATGGAACTCTACTACCTGTGACATGTGTAGGGAGAAGACAGCATCTTTCTACGGTGCTGCATCAGGCGAATGCCAGTTGATGTTGAAGTCACCTAAGACAAGAACGTCTACATTCTGGTCCAGGTTGGAGAGGTAATTGAGGATTTCAGCAAAATCTGCTGTTTGCTCTTTGGAAAGTATGTATACTATAACAATTGTTAGACCTTTGCTGCGAGCACCTAGCATAAGTTTAATTGCCAACATTTGTATGTTTGTGCTGGTGGAAGGGCATGGAAGAACACATCCTAGGACAGTGTTCTTGACATAAATGACACAATCCCCACCACGCTTCCACGTCTTATCCAGACTAAAGGAGGTATACCCCTTCAACTGAATGGTCATGGCTGGAATTCTTAGTGAGAATCACATTTCTACAATGGAGAGCATGTTGGGGTTATGTTGTGATACCCAGACTTGTAATGAGTCAGATTTGGCCATGAGGCTGCAGATGTTAATGGATGCTATTGTCAAGTGACCAGATCTCTTTAGGGGAGCTGATTTAGGGGGCGAGGGGCCAGGGTTGAGATGAATGTTATCTGACAGTAACAGGAGTAGCCATGCCATTTAAGGAGCTTTAGCATCTGCATATGGTTTTGGACTGTGGGGTGAACTTTCCTGCCTTTGTCTGAGATTACAACATTAAATAGTGCAGGGAGAAGGAGGGGAGAAGGGGACAACCCCACGGTGATAGCCACATTGTAAAGGACAGTGCAGGGCTGAAAGTAATGATGGCCGGGGTGGAGGTAATGTTTTGGCATAAGATGAAGTCAGTCAGTGAACTAAAAGTGTCAGACATCTGAGAATGGGTTGCAGTGTCCAGGAGTGGTTGGATAACTGATAGTAGAACTAACAGGAGCAGGACACTGAGTGGACCCATTATAGAGAAATAACTGAGTGGTCGTATTGCCTAGCGTAAAGGATTGTAATTCTGATTTCTCTTAAATAAATAAATAAATAAATAAATAAATTAACCCAGTCAGAAAGATATATAGTAACAGTGCCCTCAAGTGGTAGACGTATAACTTGCAAATGAGAAAGTGGGGAGGATAAAATGTAAAGGAAACAGCTCTAAATATAAAATACAGTAAAATGGCAAGCTGATAACACAGGGATTACATTCAAACAACACAACAAAATACAGTAAAATGCAACTGATAACATAGGGAATAAGAATTAAAACAGCATCAGTGCAAAAACAAGCAAGGGAGATAGAGTTCACAGTATGCAGTGGCAGCAGAGGTAGCTTGGCAAAAAACAGGTTCCAAGTTTAGAAGCCTGAAGCTACCTTGCTGCAGGGTGAAATCTGCGCCGGCTCAGTCGAGGGTTGGGTAGGGTAGATGGTGCAGTTGAATTCAAGACCCTGAACCCTGGAAGAGAAAGAAGGGAGCTTAGCAGGGCACAGATTTAAATTAAAAGGCTAAACAGCCTAAGGGACAAATGGAAGGGGTAAACCTGATAAAACAGGGGAAGGGGAGAAAGGACAGGGCAGTAATCAATGAATAGAGAGGGGGCAAGAGCACAGCAATCAAAAGAACTGAGAAAATTAATTTAAGTGGTAACTGATAATACAGTGATTAAGTTTAAACAGTTCCAAATATAAAATAAAGTAAAATGACAAGCTGATGATACAGGGATTAAACTTAAACAGCACCACAACAAAATACACTAAAATGCAACTGCTAACATTCCACCCTCAGAGTGTGCCCATCTGAGTGCACCCATCATTAGCGTGCCAGGATTTAAATTCACTGTCTGCTTTTTATGTGGGGAGCTGCACCCCCTCACACCTCCTAGCTAAAGAATCTAACTTGGGGGGATCTTGGAGTAGGGGCAGCAAAATGTGTCTCCTTATTAACAGACACACTCAGACCAGCACACAGATGGCTGACAGTGCAGGAGCAGCAAAGGAAGCTTGGCAAAAAAACAGGTGCCAACTTTAAAAGCCTGATTACCTGATTAGGTAAACGTTTGTTGGTGTTTACCTAATTCCAGTATTGTTTTATGGTTTAAAAGCCTCTAATGGGAAGGTGGCCAAGGCATGCCAATAGCATTTATGTTCCAATATAGGGGTCCCAATCCCCTGTCAGCTCCCAGTATTGTGGGACACTAGGGATCCTACTCCCAGTGACCTGAAATATGTATCTGCCCAGCAGTGTGGGGCATTGGTGAGCTCACTCCAAGTGTCCTGAAATATGTATCCCCCCAGCAGTGTTGGACACTGGGGAGCCGAGTCCCAGTGTCTCGAGATATGTATCCCTGCCAGCAGTGTGGGACACTGTCAAGCCCACTCCCAGTGTTCCAAAATATGTATACCCCCTCCCAGCAGTGTGGAACACTTGGAAGCCCACTCCCAGTGTCCCAAAATATGTATTTAGTGAAAACCTGCAAAATAAAAACAGTCCCCTGGAATCTCTTTTAATCTGAAAAAATAAAATGTTCCCTTGTCATCCCTGCCATCCCCGTCCCCATCCTGACCCTCCCACTGAGCACCCACCACCACACAAGGCCCCCTTTACCCAATATCTACCTCCAGAGGTCATAGTTTGTCATCTTCTGTGGACTGGGACACATTTGGACTCTTCAAAGCTGAACCGCAAACTAAGGAACCAAGGTAAGTGCTATAATGTATTACAGTGGTGTTTTAAACTTATGTTCATGACTTTGCCATTTTTAAGTATGTTTTCACCAAATTTTTAGCATGGGCTTTTTGGAACCCCACCTCATGGGGGTCCCATAACAATATGACTATACCATCTGAAAAAGTAAGGAAATTCATTGCAAAAAGTTTGTGAATTCATCAGTTGAGGTTTTTAGTAAAGTGACAAAATCAAGGAAATGTGAAGTTAGGGTTTCCAATTCTAACACCCCACCCCAACCCTGCAGATGCTGACAGGTGTTGGGGTATGCATTAGGAGTGTCAGCCCTAATGCTCACCCCAATCTCCTATACTGTACCCATCTCAGCTTATTTACTTTTAGAAAGGGGTAGACATTTTTGCTGACAACCCCAAGTCACACCCCAACACCTGTCAGTGTCAGCAGGGTGGGTGTAAGGTGCAACACAGGATCCATTTTCATGCTGAACATTTATTTTTTCCCATTGAAAATGATGGGAAATTCAAAATTCAATAACCTTTGAATGGATTAGTATTTTTCACCAAACCTTCAAAAGATACAGTGAGGCAAAGGTTTTCTACCCTGAAAATTTCAGACCACAACCTAAAACAGTTTTCGAGAGACAGGTGAACAAAGAAAAAGCAAAAATACATGTGTAAGGATTTTTGAGACTAGGGGCTGGATATTCAGACTGCGCTATTTTGTGGCGCAAGCCTTTGTGCTGCACAAAATAGTTGCGCAGGGGTGTGGCCAGGGCGATATTCAAAGGAGTTGCGCTATTAGAGCAACTCCTTTGTATATCACCCGGTCACAGCCACTGTGCATAGCGCCAGTGGAGCTTGCGCCACTGCCAAGTGGTCAGAGTGGAGCATTCAGAGTTGCGGTGGTGCAAGTACCATTACGCATGCATAAATTTCCGATATTCAAAGGTGACATGCAAATGGGGCCATAATTCATGCAAGGTGCAGGGGTCATTTGCATCTATTTATAGCCCCATTTGCATGCCATTAGCATGCAGGTGTGCCGATCCCTGAGGACTTGCGCCTGGTGCCCTGCCAGGCAGCAGCCGTCGGGGACCGACGCCCCCTGCAGCCCAATCGCAGGCAAAAGTGTGAAAATCCCCTCTCCCCGACTGGCCCGATCACAGGCATTAGGTTAAATAACCCCCCCACCAGCCCGTCGCGGGCAGCACAATCCTCCCAGAACATATCCCTGGTGGTCCAGTGGACGCTAAGCCCGATCGCCGGGCTGCAAAGTGATGAATCACCCCCCAAGACCATAGCCCTGGTGATCTAGTGTCCCCACCCACCCACCCACGAGGCCCGCTGTCTGCCAACTGACTGCCCAGTAGGGCTGCCGCCCATTGGTGCAGAGCAAGAGCCAATGGGCGTGCAGCCCATACCGTACAAAGGCAGTCCAGATATGAATGAATTAATTCATTCACATATCTAGTTCACCATGCTCTGTATAGAGCTACACCGGCCAGCTCTTTGTTCTGCACCAATGGGCATACAGCCTACGGGCGATCAGTCAATGGCGGCAGGTAGCAGGTGGAGTGGGATGCTACTGGCTGCCAAGGGGATCGGTGGTGGGCGCTTTGTAGAGTGGGTGGGGTGGCAGAACACTAGATCACCAGGGCTATGGTCTTGGGGGAGTGTGATTCATCACTGTAGCCCACAATCGAGCTTAGCAGTCACTGGACCACCAGGGATCAGTTCTTGCCGGAGGGTGATTCATCACTTTGCAGCCAGCGGTCGTTCCAGTCAGGGGGGGGATTTTTACACTTTTGCCCACGATCGGCTGCGGGGGCACAGGGAGTAGGTTGAGGGCCAGCCACAGGTGGCAGCTGCTGTGTTGTGCCCTGCAATGCGGCAGCTCACCTGTGGGTGGCTCTCGACTTACTCCTTTTTGGCTCAAAGTTGTGCAGGCACAGGTTGGGGGTTGCGCCTGCACAACTCTGCACAGCCCGCTGAATATCGGGCTGTGCAGTTTATGCATGGTTCCTCCCCCTCCAGTTCAGCATGCATTCATTTGCATTGCACTGTTGCTCAGCTTGCCTTGGGGGGTGCAACTGCCTCCTGATGAATGTGGCAGAATGGCACAATTTTGGACTTGCGCAGGCACAACCCTATTGCGCATGGCGCAACCCTTTTGAATATCCAGCCCTCTATCTCAAAAACCACACAGGCAATGCAAATGAAATTTCTCAGATCAACAGAACAGCCCCCAAGAGATTATACAGATAAAATGTCGTGCACATCTGTTGACCAGTGGTAATGTTATTTAGGTGCAAAATATACAAAACACGGATAATCAGTTTGCAAAAATGAAAACTTTAAGGATTGTTGAGACTCTGTATCTTAGAAATCACACAAGCAATTCAATTTAAATTTGCCAGATCAACAGAATTATCCCACAAGCTTATGCATACTACATTTCATGCATTTCCGTTGAACGGCTGTAGTTTTATTAAGGTGTACAATATGCAAAACAGGATGACCTGTTTGCGAAAATATAAAAATATATATACATATGTAAGAAAGTCTTAGACTCTGTCTCAGACACTGCACATGCAATTCAAACTACATTTTCCACATCAATAAATCTATTCCCTCAAAATTAAGCATGCAAATGATCATGCACATCTGTAGAATGGTTGCCAAATTATTAAGGTCAAAATATATTAAACTGGATGATTACAAAAATGGAAAACATAAATTTAAGGATGTTTGAAACTCTGTATCTCAGAAACTACGCAAGCAATTCAAACCACATTTTCCACAAATAACAGCACTACATTTGAGATTATGCATGCAATGTTCCTTGTGCATCCGTTGAAGGCTTGCAAAGTTATTAAGGTGCAAATTATGCAAAACTGGATGACAGCATGAATGGAAAAAACATGTACATTTAAGGATATTTGAGACACAGTATTTCAGAAACCACATAAGAGATTCCAATGCAATTAGCCCCATCAAAAGACATACCCCTGAGATTATGCATGCCAGTCTCCACATGTGGACAAAAATACATCTATGGCAGTGATGGCAACCCACAGCACCTTGTGTGAGCCAAGTTTGTTTGGGAGGTTCCCTATTATGACTATGTGTAGCCATGTCTCCTAAATTGCTGGCTCTTTTATACACCATACTTCTTCTTATGTAATGGGGATTGTTTGGGTTGGGTGAGGGAGACCATTAAATGGTTAATAAGAAGGCAGCTGGTTGTGGAGGAGAGAGGGCTGTGCCATTTGCCTTTTGGTGTGTGTACAGTATGGGGGTGGAGGTGGGAAGCCTTCTTCTGATCTAACAGAGATATGCGGGTGTAGTCCCCAGATTATGGCATGGTTTAGCAGAAGGCAGCCATCCGTGGAGGAAGGAGGGCTGTGCCAGTTGCTTTTTGTTTCCCTTAACATTTTGTGAGGAACTGTGCAATGGGGGGGGTGCTCTTTCATGACACAGCTTCTGTGGGTGGCAAATATCAGACAAGGACCACATAAAATTCGGATACACACACTGTTGGATTAAACTGAGGACCCTGACTCTCAAAAACAAGAATGCTGCCACTGTGCAGAACAGTTATCAGTGGCACTTTAACATTTCTGTATTATGCACCCCCTTCAATCACACAGAAAGTGTTGCATGCCATATTGCGCTTTGTGCAAAAGCAAGTAATGGGGAGAAAGAAATAAAAGAAAGTTTTTCTGAGAGGTGGAGGATCTTGTTGACAAAGGAGGGCTGTGCGCATGTGTGTGGGGTGCACCTTACAACACTTTGGAAGAAAGCAGCTGGCTGTGTAAGAGGGAGGGATGTGTCACTTGCTTTATGTGTAAAGTAACGCATAATGTATGGGGAGGGGTGGGAAGGTTTCTTCTGATCTAGGAAGGATAAGTGGGTGGCGTGTCCAAATCATGGCATGGTTCAGCAGAAGGCAGCTGGCCGCAGAGGAGTGAGGGCTGTGCTGGTTGCCTTCTGTTTCATGTAACCTTTTACAGGAGAGTGTGCATTGCGAAGGGGCTCTTTCATGGCAGGGTTTCTGCAAGTGGCAATTGTCACACAAGGATCACATAACTGAAAAAAAAATAATTAAGTCACACTGCCGTATTGATCATGACTGTTCAGATCAAGAATGTAGCCACTGTGCCACAGGATAGCAACAGTTCTCAGTAGTAGTTTAACAAGTCCATATTATGGACCCCTACTATTGCACAGAAAGTGTCACACCACATATGTAATTTTATGCAAAACCAAATAATGGGGAGAAAGAAAAAAAAAAACTAAGTTTTCCTGGGATTTGTTTTATGATCCAGTACACTCAAAATGCACTTCTGTTGCAGCACAGACATTGACACTTACAGGCACTCCATGAGGTGCCTGATCTTTGAATATGTATACAAAGTAGCCAATGGGTGCCTATCTTGATTCCCACATGTGCAAAGAAGGCCAGCTGGAACCTATGCATAATACGGACCTACATTGGTGCTTATTTTCGATATTGCACGTTGGAGTTCACCATACAAATTATTTTGAGAAATAAAACTGATAGGGAAAGTGTACATTATAGGAGCGATCTGCATCTTACAACTCACGATGTCCACATCAGTAAGCACAATTACAAAACTTGTACCACAGTTTACATTACAGCATTCATATATGCTTTGAAGAAAATCAGGGCTTCAAGATCTGAAGATTCCTATTTCTTACAAGAAAAATTAGCTATTCACATGGACATTTTTCCCATACACTAGCATAACATATAGAGGAAAACACAGAAATACCTGTTCCTTAAAAGAAAAATGTGCTATTTACAGAGACATTTTTTCCACACACTTGCAGTACTTATACAGGAAAGCAGAGCAATTTGGCTCCCATCAGAAACAATGTCATCTACCGGAAAACATAGGAAAATTGCACTCCAGTTACAGGGAAAATGGTAACTCAATGTGGGAATAGTGCTAAATATATGCTGTCATAGTGTGAGATCATGTTTCAATACTACTTATCGGCATAATGGCACACTTACTGGATTAACATAAACAGGGTTCAGTGCATCACAAAATATATGGTTCAAAGAATACGTCACACTACATCTGGTCTGTGTTTCTGGTTTTATAGTGTTCTCATTTACAAATAATGAGTTGTAATTGTATCCTAATTGTTGTGCCATTTTCATTTTAATACTGGCAGGATAAAACACCAAGGCCTTGGAAGAAATGTGAAGTGCCATATTTGATTGAGGCTGCAGATACAATAGCAGACCCTATGATAGTTATGAAAGCGACAAACAAACCACTGATTGAAATGTGGGATGCAATCAGTGGTCAAGTTGACTTGCACCATAATATGCACAAAGAAGGTGTTTGTTGCAAGAAGAAATAGAAACTCCTTCTCCAAAAGTTTTATAAGCCAGTCTTACAAACTCTGCCTCACTCACCCCTTACCTCAAGTCTGCTAGTTGCCTCTACCCTATACACTTATCATCTACCTCACACTCAAACATGCCCTTAAACATTTTTGTACCAATGCTGCTTCTCCCCTTTCTCATCCCCTTTATCCACCCTTGTGTCTGCACCACCTCCCCTTACCCTCTTTGCTACCCTGCATTGGGCTATATCCCAGGGAGTACACTAACTTGCATCCCTTCACACCCCTGCTTGCCCATGCGTTACACCTGGATTAGAACATGGGCCAGCCTCCCACTCCTCCATGAATTCACCTTTCTCCTGCAGCTTCTCAAGCCCTGCAGCAACACCCCATCCCCTCAAAAGACACACCAGTAGAAGACAACAATGGGCTGCTAAGCTCCTTGCCCACTATCTGGCCATGATTGTGCTTCTGCTCCTCACTGGGAACGTGCACCCAAACCCTAGCCTTCCTACAATGTCCCACCCCAGATTAACAAACAAGGCTCCCTTAAACTGGCCACCATTAACATTTGTAGCTCAAAGCTTGACACCTTCCAAGTATGGGTGTCTCAGCACAGACCTGACATTATAGCGCTAACCAAAACCTGGCTATCACTTAACATCCCTAATACTGTTGTATTCCTCCCCGGCTATCTCCTATTCAGACTTGAAAGAACTGGCAAGCATGGGGGGAGGGATGTGCGATTTACCTGAGACACACCTCAAGGTCAAGTCCTTCCACAATCTCCCTCTGCCAAAAGATCCCGACTCCTTGTGGTAAAAATAATCCTTAGTTGTCAAGGTAAATCCCTCACAGTGGTCTCTGTGTACATTCCACTGCATGAACAAGTAACAGGCTTCAAAATGGTCACTGACTTCATTGACAACAACCCCCTCTGTGGTGAGTCTATTGTTATAGGCAATCTCAACATTAACTTGCTGGCTCCTGATGCCAACCAGTATAAGGATATAATTGCAGCCTTAGAGCTAACCCAAATGGTCACTGACCACTAGGGTTAAATATAAGACTAGCAGTAGCACACAGCCTTATTTTATCCTCATCACCCATCCTAACAGAATCATTCACACTGAAGTATTTCTGGATGTGCTAAGTGATCACTCTCTTGTCACCTGCCTCTGGTCTAACAAAGAGCCTAAATCAAAATCCACTTTCTCATACAAGCATTCTCTAAAAAAGGTAGACTTCCCCAGTTCCTTACAGCCCTATCAATAACTGATGGGCTCCCCTTTACTCCTCGAACAGAATTGACCATGCCCTAAATTACTTCATCGCCCAGTTTAATGAAGTTTGCAACAACTTTGCACCCCCCCCAAAAAAAAGAGGAAATCAAGATCTTCAGTTAACCCCTGGATTTCCTCCAAGATAATCACCATGATGCAAAACCGAGATAATCTCTGGCACCAAGCCACGTCCTCAGGGCATCAGCCTGACTGGCAGCACTATAAAACTGCCAGAAACCAGTGCACCCACGCAATACGCAGTGCCAAACAAGCCTATTACAAATAGGAGCTTACAAACTCTTGGGGTAACAGCAAATCCTTCTGGGAGAACATCAAGAGCCCTACATGGAAACCTACCAAATCTGCCCCAACTATGCTTGAGGTTAACGGCACCACTATCCAAGACCCCAAAAATATTGCAGACACTTTCAGTGTTACTTTCACTGATCTCAGCAATGTCCTCCCCCCTAATTTCTTTGATGACTCCACCCTGCCAGGCCCCAATGGTAGTTCCCATCTCCCCAAGAATTCCCCTACCTTCTACTTTAAGAGGATATTCCATGCTGAAGCTAGGATCTACCTTCAAAAAAGTCCTAAGCAAACCTAGTTTCAGTAGCGACTCTCTCAATCTTAAACTTCTCTGCCTCTCTCTTGACATCATCTTACCGCCCCATCTCCATCCTCCCACCACTCTCCAAGGCTCTTGAATGTACTGTCACAGACCAGTTGTCAGAACATCTCCACAAATATAACCTACAATGTCCTCAGCAGCGTGGCTTTAGAAAAGCACAAAGCACTGCCACTGCCCTGCTTGAATTCACTACCCATATTCATAAGGCCCAAGATGCAGGCAGACTACTAGGTGCAGTGTTCATTGATCTGACAAAGGCATTTGACACTGTGAATCATCAGCTTCTGCTGTACTCCCTCTATACTCTTGGCCTTTCAAATGATACAACCAAATGGTTTGAAAGCTACCTTTTGGATAGAAACCAAAGGGTCAAAATCACCGACTCTCTCTCGCATAGCCTCCCTGCCTGCTCCAGTGTCCCCCAAGGCTCCATCCTTGGCACTCTACTTTTAGCCTCTTTATCAATAATCTTCCTGCAGCCTGCAATACTAATATGATTCTTTATGCAGATGATGCTGTCCTCCTTTCCTCCCATGCTAACCCTGTCCCTCTCTCCCAAGACCTGCAGATTAATTTCAGCCTAGCTGAGTCCTGGTTTAAACAACACAAACTGTTGATGAACTACAAAAAAACAAAGTCTATGCTGTTTTGTGGCTCGCATAGCAAATTTAGAACTGATAACCTCATTATCCTCAATGAGAACCATCAGCCAATTGATCAAGTGCTTGAATTTAAATACTTGGGTATTACCCTTGACAGCACAATGTCTTTCAACTCACATGTCCACCATGTCTCAAAATCTATAAACTCTAGTACTGGGATCCTCTACCACTACTGTCACTGCCTTACAAATGAAGCCATGCCTGCTGCTATAACCTGCTCTGTCTTGTCCATCATTGACTATGGGCAAATTTTCTATGGAGCCACCACTGATACCACCCTTAAGCAAATCTGGATGGGCCTCAACAAGTGCTGTAGACTTATTACTGGTGCAGGGAAGCATACACACACCTGTGCTCTCTACAGACACTTCAATTGGCTCAATCTTCAAGGCAGACTGGCTTATCAGTCAAGCCTCATGGCAAAAAACATCTGCCTGAGCCTTACACCACCATCTACACATGGCTTAATATTACTTGTCACCATTTCACGCTCCATGCGTAATGCCCTCAAATCACTGTATATCATCCCATTCTGCTGTACTTTCCAAGCTCAACATGCTTTCTTCACCAGGGCCCCATCACTACTGAATAGTCTTCCTCCTGAAATTACTGCTGAGAACATATTTGGCCCATCCAAATGTAAGCTTCATCAGCACCTCACTGATCTCAGCAACTGTGACCGCTCCACCTAGGTCTGTGTTACTAACCCTCCTCCCTCCTCTACCCCTCAGCCCCTCCCCTTCTCCCACCTTCCAGCCCACCTAGCACTTTCCAACCCCTTGCTCTTGTGACAATGTCAACTCCTTGACTACAATCTCTCCTCTCCTCCTCACTCGCTCGGCTCCCCACACTCACTTAGGGTAGTACTTCTTTACCTGCTTTCTGCACACCTGTCTCTTTTCCCCTGCACTACCTTTACTTTCTTTGTTATTGTACTATTTTGTAAACTTACTACTGTATTGTACTACCCATTATTTTTTTTTCTCCTGTTGACGTGGAACCTTTGTAAATGAACCTGTGTTTCAAAGCTATTTGCAATCCTAGTACTGAATAAATAAATAAATATAAGTAAGCTGCGTTGTACTGGAAAGGTCAGCACTAAAGACAGGCAGTGGTACAACGTCCTACAAAATATGTGGATTGCGACTGGAATGCCAAAGCTGGGTGAAAGGCATTATGGGAGTAAGTACAAAATGCAATATTACTTACAGTATTATGGAAATGTATACCAGTTACAAAGTATAACATGCTAACTATACACTCAACATTTGTGTGCTGCAGAACATATTAAAGGGATACCACCACAAACTCCATTGTCAGTGGTAGAGCAACGTGCTAATGATGATGATGACTATGCTGGGAATAACACCAACAGTAGCTGTGACCAAGGTACACAGACACTGCACAAAGATGAGTGAGACAGACAAACACAGGAACAAGATGTGCCTCAAGAATGTGGATGCCAAACAACAGAAATGGCTGCTGAAGACATTCAAGAAGATACTTTATTGAAATGTTTCACCAGGAAGGCACGCTGAGCAATAAGTTGCTTGTCTCCCAGTGTGACCCTGGGGGTTAGGGGGCAATAAAAATAGCTTAGAGATTTGGTACACAACATAAATTTACAGTAGACTGTACAGGAGTAATGAAATAGTGGGATGCTAACAGTTTTGAACTAGATAGATATTATGCCAACACTTCTGGACTAGATAGATACACCAGTACAAAGTAACATTTAGGCATACACTAAATAACACATAACTGTATAGCTGGTAAATTGCTGAATAGAATTATAGTTTGATCTAGGGAAGTTAGTGAGTAGTAAATACAGGCAGAACAGGTTGGATAAGGTATAACAGAAGTGAAAGTTAACAACAAGTGCAGTAGAGATTAGGGGTCAGCGATAAGAGAAGTGCAAGTTAACTACAAGTGCATTAGGGATTAGGGGTCAGCCATGGCTAGGGCTACATAAAGGGGAGAAGGGAAAGTGAGAGAGAGATAGGTACGTCAGTAGGCAGAAAAGTAAGGGTGTGTGTGTGTAGAAGGAGATGGAATGAGAAGGCAAAGGAAGAGGTAGTAGGAGAAAGGTCTTCCGGGGTCTGAGCCCCTCCACTATGTTGAGGATCCTGCCTGCACAAGGCAGGAGTCAAGCATGACAGGAAGGGAGCAGGTTGTGGCAGCAAGAGGTAGAGTATGATAGGAGGGAAGCAGGTTGTAGGCAGCGTGGGGGAATAGTCTTCAGAAAAGCAGAAGAGAGGGTGATGGTGAAAGAAAAGAGAGAAGAGAGGCTGAATCCCAGGATGTGGAGAAGTGGAGGGAAGAGTTGGGTTAATTGTGTAAGGATAGGGCAGGGACTGGCCCTTGGTACAACTTTGGATGATTGAGAAATCACAGTAAAGAACAATGGAAGGTCTGATGGGAAGGAATTTGGGGAAGAGAAGGAATGCTGGTGTTTAGGTGGGTGGGTGGAGGGTGGGGCTGCAGCAGGGGCATTGCATGGGTACTGAAGAGGGGAAGGGTTTATCAGGGGCTTAAAGAGGGGAGTTAGGAAGTATTGTAGCAGGAACAGCTAGGTGAAAGGCAGTTTTTAAGGGTAGAGCTGATGGAGTAGTAGGAGGATGAATGACGAATTTATGGGGGGATCGAATTCCACATTTCTGGGAGGTGGTGAGAGTAACTGGATTGGCCGATGAGGGTGGCTCTGTAGGGGACTGCCAGAGTATGAGAGTTGGATGATCTGAGGGAGTGAGAGGGAATAGGGAGGTGTTATAAATAATGGGGAGAGGTAGGAAGGGAGTTCACCCAGGCAGTGTTTGAAGGTGAATTTAGTGCAGTGGGAGAGTCATCTGTTTATAAGAGAGGGGGGAAGGATAGGGCACGATAGAGATGACAGTGGTGGGTATGTGTGAGGGGGGGAGCATCAAGGGTAAAAAAGGAAGGAATTGAAGAGGATATCCAATTTGGCCAGGAGGACTTGGGAGCAGCACTGTAGACTACATCACAGTAGTCGAAGATGGGCAGGATCATGTTCTGAACAAGATCACTTAACCATAAAGGAAACAACTATGGTTCCTGAACAGGGCACCAAGCTTGGGGCACAATTTGTTTTATTAATTTTTATTTTTGTTGACTGGGTAAGAGAATAGACAAATTCTTGCCTATTTTCAGGCATGACTCGGGGGATACAGATGAATGCCAGCTGACCTTGAACTAGATTAAGCTGTTGGTGATATTTTAGTGAATGGAAATTTGGCCAGGTGCCAGGCAAATCCCTTACTCTTTTCAAGAAGTGCCATGGGTTCTTTAACATCCACCTGAACTACCACCAGAATAGGCTGGACCTTGGTTTAATGTCTCATCTGAAAGACAGCAGCTCAGGAGTGCAGCACCCCTCATGCTGCATTGCAGTGTCAGTATTGGAATATTAACCTAAGTGCCTGGTGTGGGGATAGAACCCACAGCCTTCTGATCTCCCAGCCTCAGAGGCAAGTGTTCTACCTGCTGAGCCACTGATTGGCATCAATATGTCTGGAGAAGTTTAGGTGTTGATCCAGCCAAACTCCTAGGTACCTGAAGGAGGATGTGTCCTCAAGTAAAGTCCCATCAAGGGTGTGGAAAGTGGGCAGGGAAGGAAGCCTAGAGGGTGTCTGCCTTGTGCCAAAGGTTATGGAGACAGTCTTCTAGTGGAGTAACAAAGAAGTACACAATGCAGGAAATTTTGTTTATGAACACATTTCACTTGTTCAGCTACTAATTGCAGAAAACATACATACTGTCTAATGATGTTTCTCTTTCTTTTTTACTTCTATGTTTTTCATTACAGAACATCTGCCTGCAGAGATATTGCAAAATCTGCAGCATCTGACATTTTTGATTGTGAAAGGGTTTTCAGAAGTAAGAAAGCATTGAGGAACTAGTACAACTACATCACACTGAAGCTCAAGCTGCTGTCAGTCATGTGGATCTAGACTGGCAAAATCAGGCTATCCTTCATGAAATGAATGAAGAGCTTATTCAAATAAAACAACTTATTAGGGAATTTATGTCAGGCCCTACAGCTTCCCAGAAATAACAAAAGAGAAGGACAGATGTCTGTAATATACTGTATGTTGTGCACTATGTGGCATGCCATACATGTCAAACTCTCATGCTGCCTATACTATCAAAATGGTATGTTTTCTGTTTGTTCTGTTATTTGAAAAGTTAAACTCATTCTAAAACATGTGACACTGCTTGTACAATGTGTACACTTTTGCAATTCAGGCTTTAGTTTCAAATGCTAATAATACAATGAGCATTGTATTTGACCTAGCAGTAATTCCGGAGGCAAGTGGGAGCCCAGAGAGCCTGGTTCAGGCCTGTAACAAGGCTGTTACTACGGCCCTGGACTCCATAGCTCCTGTCTGAGTTCATCCACTTTCTTGTCATCCTAGGTCCCCATAATTTGATGGGACCTTGAGGGAGTTGTGGCGACTTGGATGTAAGTTAGAGCTCTGCTGGTGGAAATCCACCCTGGAGGCTGACCGTCGTAGATTGATGGAACATTATCAAGTCTATCAATCTGCAATCACCTGTAAGAAGGCAGAGTTCCTATCTGGGGAGACTGCTACTGCTCAGAACCGACCAGCTCAGCTCTTTTGAACCATGGACAGGCTGAGCAATCCAGCCTGTCTTCAGTCTCGAAGACCCTTTTCACATATTGAGTGTGATGAGCATGCTTGGTTCTTTGCAGATAAGGCAGCCAGCATCAGGGTGGAGATCCAACCGGCACACTCTATGGGAGCTGCTAGTGGTCAGTGTACGGTCACTCCTCCTCATTTTGTCTGGAGTTCCTTCGGCCTGCTGGAACTTAGGGATGTTGTGCAGATTATCCAGGGTATGCACCCAATGTGCTGTAGTTTGGACCCAGGCCCAACATCCCTGATCATGTGTTGTTGTGACATTGTTGGCCCAGTCCTTGCAAGGATAGTTTGTTGCTCCCTTGAGTCTGGTGAGTTTCCCAGCTCTCTGAAAGAAGCAGCAGTGACACCTCTCCTGAAGAAAGCTGCTCTGGTCCCAGGCTGCCTTTGCAAACTACAGACCGATCTCTAACCTTCCCTTTGTTGGGAAGGTGATTGAAAGGGTTGTAGCGCTGCAACTGGAGAACCATTTGACCATCCACAACATTTATGAACCTCTCCAAATTGGTTTTCGTAAGAGGCATAGTACCGAAACCACTCTGGTTCGGGTGCTCAATGATCCCTTGATGGTGAGAGATCAGAAGCGCCGTTCTGTCTTGGTACTTCTTGATCTCTCTTCAGCTTTCAACACCGTGGACCATGGGATGCTTCTCGAGGACCTGAGGTTCATCTGTGGCCTGTTTGGTACAGTTCTCAGGTGGTTTAAGTCCTTCTTCACTGGCAGAACTCAGAGGGTGGTGTCGTGGATTTTTTATTCTGTCCCATTCTCTCTGCCATGTGGGGTCCCTCAGAGCTTGGTGTTATCCCCCATGTTGTTCGTGGTGTATATGCTGCCCCTTGGAGACGTTGTAAAATGGCATGGGCTGAGGTTTCACTGCTATGCTGATGATACCCAGCTCCACCTGTTTTTTGCACCCGACCAAGCTAGTGCACGCTTGGTATTCAACAACTGCCTCATTGAAATCCAGGATTGGATGAACTCCAGCTGGTTGAAGTTGAACTCAGGAAAGACTGAGGTGATGGTTGTGGATCCAGGCTGCCGGAAAGAGGGGTTGGGGGCTGGCCAACCTTCTGGACTTTGCCTGGGAGGTTCCCAGCTTCTTTCCTCTGAACAGGTGTGGGACCTGGGGGTGATTCTTGATGAGCTGATGCTGTGGTCTCAGTTGTCGGCAGTTGTCCAGTCCTCTTTTTACTACCTGAGGATCATCGCCAAGTTCAAGCACCCAGTTCTATCTGGTGACCTTCCTACATTGATCCACATCTTTGTGACCGTGTACCTTGATTACTGCAACTCCCTTTACCTAGGGCTTCTGGTGGTAGATATCCACTACTTGCTGCTAGTGTAGAAAGCTGTGGCCTGGTTGTTAATGGGGACCCCTTGGGCAAGCCACATCACACTGGTGCAACGCAAACTGTACTAGCTGACTATTCAGTTGTGGATCACCTTCAAGGTCAGGCTTCTGATCTACAAAGCCATACACGGACAGGGCCCAGACTACCTGAAAAAACTCCTGTCCCCCTACTGCCCTGGACGACCACTCCATTCAACTGACGGGTTCCTAGAGATTCCCAGGGTATCCTTGAAGACAATGGGGACCAATGCATTCATGTATGCGGCCCCAGCCCTGTGGAATTCTCTACCCCATCAGATACAGGAGTGCATGACCCTGGAGGGCATTAAGAAGGCCCTAAAAACTCAATTATGGTGTCAGTGCGTTGAAAATTGAAAGGCACTTTATAAATAAAGACTATTATTATTATTATATTATTATTATTATTAAAAGTTGTATTCCTTTGAAAAACATTTTTTGTGATTGATACGAACAAAACAGTGAAAAGGCAGAGATACTGAACAAATACTTTTGTTCAGTATTCACAAAAGAAAAGGAGGAGGATGTACCTAAACCAAATAATAGAAGCACTCTGGATGGAGGGGGTCAATACCAGTCCAATAGCTCACCCTAATGCTCATAGCATTCCATAAGTACATAAGCTGACATGACCAGAGTAGAGGTATATGTGGTGAGTATTAAGGTGAACGACCTGAAGGCTCACTCTGACAGCTGCCACTGTTTGGAGGATGGGGATGGTGGTGGAACGGCATTAGCATTTCAGGCATTGATCTCAAGGCAGAGCACCCACATTTGTCACTCTCTGTACTGTGGGGGCAGGGGTGGGGCATTAGAGGTTGGAAACCCTAACGCCTCATTTCCCTGCTTTTGTTGCTATAGTACTCACCCTAACTGATGCATTAAAGAAGGATTTTGCAATGAGTGTATATATATATATATATACATATATATATATATATAGAGAGAGAGAGAGAGAGAGAGAGAGAGAGAGAAATATCTGTAATTATAACCCACTACAGGGAAACAGAAACATAGAATTTGATGGCAGATAAGGACCGCTTGGCCCACCCAGTCTGCCCATTTCCCTACCTATTTTATTTTATTTATTTTATTTTATTTACTGTATAATCAGAATTACAATCCTTTGAGTCATAGACTCTTTTGCAAAGACTCCACGTCGTTTACAGGGGGTGGAGAGAGAACCAAAGTACAAGGAAGACAGACGGAACGAGCAATTATATACAGGTTTCAGTACAGACAGTATTTATACAATGGCTCCACGGTGGTTACAGGGGATGGAGAGACACAAGACAATATAAAGCATTAAAAGAAACACATTTTTTTTTTTATACACTTTGATTTTTTACAGGTTACAGAAATTGACATGGCAGTTGAGAGGCATTTTAAAAGCTTTGGGAGGCATACATGTGGGCCCTCAGACAGGGCTAGTGCAGAGGGAGGTTCGTAGGGTCTAGAAAGTCCCTGAGTCAGTTATGGGGATGAAGGAGGAGAGAGCGGGCCTGAATGGCATTCGCATTTAGAGTTTTCAAGGAGGTGTGTTCGAAGGCCGGTTTTGAAAAGTGCGATGCTGTGGGTCTGGGAGAGAGAAGGGGGAAGGGTGTTGAGCCATTTGGGGGCACGGAAGCGGAAGGATCGCTGCCTAGGGCGGTCGACATGGGGAGACCATGAAGGATGATGGCCGACTGTCTGGTAGTCTGCCTGTGAGGAGCCGGGCTGACGATGGGGAGTAGACCGGCTGGAGTAAGCTGGAGGTGGATCTTTTTAGCTAAGATGCAGGTTTGATATTTGAGTCTTTGATGGAAATTAAGCCAATCTGTTAGTGTGTACAGATCGCAGGTGTGGGTGAGTCTGTCACAGCCAGTAACGAGGCGACAGGTTTTATTAAGCGCTGTGATTAAGCTACTTAGGGTGGAGTTGTCAGCAGTGCCGTAGATAACAATCCCATAATCGAAGTGAGAGGATGGAGGAGGTGACAGCTATCTACTGGCATGAGCAGGCAGGCTATTCTTGATCCTGTGGAGGGTACCAATTCTCGAGTTAATTGCTGACGAGAGGAGGCGTACATGTCTGTGGTAGGAGAGGGAGGTATCTAAGGTGACACCTAGATATTTGAAATGAGTAACATGTTCCAGATGGGTACCATCCAAGTTTGAGATTTGGAGTGTCATCTGGCTGTGTGGGCTTTGGCAATGGGCAAAGGTCATGGACTTAGTTTTGGAATAGTTAATGATCAGGCAGTGTGCAGTAAACCAGTTTTCCAGCTCCCTAAAAAACCTCTGAAGGGAGAGCTGGAAGGTGTCAGGCTGAGGGTGTTGCCAGTAAAGAACAGCATCATCAGCATAAAGTAGGAGATGACCGCTGCAAGCTTTGGGGAGAGAGTTAAGGAAGAGTGTAAAAACCAGTGGGCCCAGAATAGACCCCTGTGGAATGCCTGAGCACACAGGTTTGGGATTGGAGATGGTGGAGCTGATTCTTACTTGCTGAGAGCGACCCGAGAGGTAGTCCTTGAACCAGGCCGAGACCTCAGCGGCCACATTTAGTTGTGGCAGGACTTGGATGAGAAGATCATGATTGACCGTGTCGAATGCCTTTGTTAAGTCTACATAGATGGCCTCGGCAATAGATTCTTGGTCCAGGGCCCCATGGATGAACGTGGTTAGTTCAGTGAGGGCCGTGATGGTACTGTGGCCAGCACGGAACCCATGTTGTTCCTTACTTAGGAGGTTGTGTCTTGTAAGGTGCTCTGTAAGCTGGTCTGAGACTATTTTTTCAAGCGCTTTGGAGAGAGGAGGGAGTATTGAGATTGGTCTATAATTACCGGTGTAGGTGGGGTCGCCATTCTTTAAGATAGGAGTGATCAAGGCTTTTTTCCAGTTAGAGGGGAACTGGCCGAGGCAGAGTGAGAGGTTAAGAATTTTTGTGAGATGGGGTAGTGTGACATCGAGGGTAAGCCTAATAAGTTTTAGGTCCAGGGAGTCATTGCTGCAGCGAGTGTTAGCGATAGCTTTGGAGATATAGTGTTTGGCCAGGTTGTCGGGAATGGTTCGGAGCCGGAACGGGGGTGGGTGGTCTATATTCGCTGGACAAGGTGTGGGGGGTTGGGAGGGTGGAAGAAATTTGGGGGAGGATATGTGAGAGGTCAGAGAAGGAGTCGTTGAGGGCTTCAGCGATTTTAGCTGGGTCTTGAGTAATGTCCCCGTTCACATTGAGTAGGGTAGGGGTGGGGGAGCGAGTTTTGCCACTGATTTCTTGAATGTTGCTCCAGAATTTTTTCCCATCTCCCCAGGAGGTGGAGAGGGTATGCTGGTAGTATTCAGCTTTTGCCCTGCGAGTTGCCCAGGTGCATTTATTACGCACCTCCCTATATAGTTGTCCAGTGGATAAGCTGCAGATCTTAGTTAACCAGCAGCCTACTTCTTCCTACCCCCAACCCCTAGAATTGCCTTATGACTGTCCCATGCATGCTTGAATTCCACCACTGTTTTTGACGCCACAACCTCTTCCGGAAGGCCGTTCCATGCATCCACAACCCTCTCTGTGAAAAAATACTTCCTTAAATTACCTCTGAGCCAACCCCCCCCATCTTCAAATTGTGCCCCTTGTTCTTGCACACCTCTTTTTTGAAAGATGCTACCCTCTTGGACTTTGTTGATTCCTTGAGGTACTTGAAAGTTTCTATCATGTCCCCCTCCCTCCTTTCCTCAAGGCTATACATATTAAGCTCCTTAAGTCTCTCTTCATATGTCTTCTGGTGCAGACCCTGCACCATTTTAGTGCCCTCCTCTGGACAGCTTCCATCCTGTCTATGTCTTTGTGGAGATTGGGTCTCCAGAACTGCACACAGTACTCCAGATGGGGTCTCACCAGCTGTCTGTACAGAGGATAATAACTTCCTGTTTTCTACTGGTGATGCCTCTCCCTATGCATCCCAGTATCCCCAACCCTCCTTGCTGCCTCTCACATTGCTTGCCCACCTTTAGGTCATCTGATATGACTACCCCCAGGTCCCTTTCCATTTTGTTGTTGTTAGTATCTCACCCCCATTGTGTACTCTTCCCTGGGTTTTGTTTCCCAGGTGCATTACCTTGCACTTAGCATTGAATCTAAGCTGCCATACATTTGACCATTCATCTAACCTTGCCAAGTCCTTCTCATCCTTTCCACCCCACCTTGTGCATCAACTCTGTTACAGATCTTTGTGTCATCTGCAAAGAGACATACTTTTCCTTCAGTCCCTCTGCAATGTAAGCTTATAAAGACATTGAAGAGGACCGGTCTAATACTGAACCCTGCGGTGACCCACTAGTAACCCCTCTTTCTTCAGAGTGGACTCCATTTACTATTACCCTCTGTGTCCTATTCTCCAGCCAATTCTTTACTCAGGCTGTCATCTTGGGACCACTCCCAGGCTGGCTAACTTGTATATTAATCTTTTTGTGGGACTGTGTCAAATGCCTTGCTAAAGTCTAGGTAGGCCATGTCACAGCCCTCCTGATCTACTACTTTGGTCACCCAGTCAAAGAAATCTATCAGATTTGTCTGGCATGACCTTCCCACTGTGAATCCATGCTGCCTTGGGTCCTGTGCCCCTCTGGCTTCTAGATACTCGACAATTCTTTCCTTCAGAAGTGATTCCATCATTTTCCCTACCACTGAGGTTAAACTAACAGGTCTGTAGTTTCCTGCTTCTGCCTTGCTCCCACTTTTGTGAAGGGGAATCACATCTGCCCTCCTCCAGTCCTCGGGTACCACCCCATCCTCCCATGATTTGTTAAAGAGGGTAGTCAGTGGTGTCACTAGTTCTGACCTTAGTTCTTTTAGAATTCTGTGAAGAATCCCAGCAGGCCCCATTGCTTTGTCCACCTTCAGTTTTTAGAGTTCTTTCAGAACCCTTTCTTCTGTAAATGGGCTGGTATCAACTTCTGTATCCAGAGTGTTTCTACTGTTTGTTTTAGGTACCTCCCCCTCTTCCTTTGTAAATACTGAGCAAAAATATTTGTTTAGTATCTCTGCCTTTTCATAGTCACCTCTGCCCACCTCCCTCCCTTTATTAAGCCTCACTATCCCTCCCTTGGTCTTCCTTCGCTCCCTGATGTACCTATAAAAGGTTTTATCCCCCTTCTTAACTGAGTTGGCTATCTTTTCCTCGGTTTGGGCCTTTGCTGTTCTGACTGCCTTCCCAGCTTCCTTTTGCTCTAACTGATACAGTTCTCTGTCCTGCTCCTTCTGTGATTACTTGTACTTCCTGAATGCTTTCTTTTCTCTTGAAGCTTCACTGCCACTTCCTTTCAGAACCATAGTGGTTTCTTACATAGTTTTGTTTTGTTTATTTGCTTCACACAAAGACTTGTTACCTCTGTGATGGCAGTTTTATTATTCCCATTGTTCTTCCACCCTCCTTCCTGCCCATTTGCTAGTGCATTCCTTAGGCACTCACCCATTTTGGCAAAGTCAGCCCTCCTAAAGTCCAGTACTTTTGCCTTTGTATGGCTTGACTCTATTGCTGTGTTTATTGTGAACCATACTGTTCGATGGTCGCTAGTTCCCAGATGGCTACCCACTTCTATATCTGTGATCCTCTCTTCATCTCCATTTGAGAGAACCAGGTCTAAGATTGCTCCCTCTCGAGTGTGCTCCAATACTAGTTGTCTAAGGCATGCCCCCTGTAGGGCATCTAGAATAACCCCACTCTTCAAAGTGGCTGCTGCAACTGCACTCCAGTTAACATCTGGCATATTCAGATCACCCATCAGCAATATCTCCCCTTTTTCTGCCATTCTAAGTATACTTTCTATCATTTCCTTGTCCATTTCCTCCCCTGAGAAGGGGGTCTGTATACAACCCCTGTGCGGATTGTGGTGCCATTGCCGGTCTCCAAATTTACCCACAGTGCTTCTTCTCCTCCCTGTTTACCCTTTTGTTCTGTTGCTTTGATTCCTTCCCTTATGTAAAGAGGTACTCCTCCTCCTCTTTTACCCTCCCTGTCCCTCCTGTAGATAGTGTATCCTGATATGTTTACGTCCCAGTCATGGTTTTGTGTGTACCATGTTTCTGTGACTGCCACGATATCCAGATGTTCCTCCTCCATCAAGGTCACTAATTCAGGAAGCTTGTTACTCAGACTATGGGCATTGGTACTTATTGCTCTCCATTTTTTTATGGCTTGGGAGTGCGATCGCACTCTGATATACGCACACCTTGGTGTGTGTTGTGATGCACGAGTCCGCAGGCCGAGTGAATTCACCACCCAAGGCATGCTTATATCAGAGCTTGACTACATGCCATGTAATGGGTAATCTGTCTTATAAAATGACCACAAATCTTCGGGGGGGGGGAGATGTAGTCCATATGTGGCACAGATAAGTGTTTCATTTATAGCAGCTCATCTGTTTGATTCTGCCATAATTGTAGTAGGTTTATGTTGTAGGTATTATTTATGTGATTGATTCTACCATAGTTCTTAAATTACACAATATAAAGGGAAGGGTGAAGGGGGGAAAGGAACATGGTTTAACCAGGAGTAGCACACTGAAGCTTGTTTCCAGATGTGACCTGGGAGCACAAGGAAGTTAAGTGACTTGCTCAGGATCACACAGTATGCACCTATGCGGCTGTGGGATTAAAACCCAGGTCTCAAGATCTGCAGCTCAGAACCTTAACCCACTGTACTATACTGCCTCCATATAAAAGTCTTATGTGATTGATCCTGCCATTTTCAAGGTGTTAGTGTAGAAATTTCACTTTTAAACAAATTGTGTGTCGCCTTCCCAAATTATTTTGTGTGTTAGTGTAGGAGATTCAATTTTAAATAAATGATGTGCTGCTTTCCAAACAATTATAAGGTAGACTTTATTTAAAAAGTAAGAAAATGTTGGTTTTGTGGTTATTTTACTTCATTATCTGTGAAAAGAGCCACCGTTTCTGCATACTGGAAAGCGAGTGCAGAGCACTTTCACATTTATCTGTGAAATATAGTATGACCGAGAGGTGTAAATGACCGCAAGTGAAGCTGAAGTTTAAAATAAGCCCCTCTGTGTTAAAAAATGTAAGAAAAGTGTACCTTTTGTACTAGTTTTACTTTGCTTCTTGTAAAAGAAGCTGGAGACTGTAGTAAGAGGAGAACGCCAGAACGAGTAAGTCAGCAGCTTGAGAAAGGCAGATGCAAGTTAGAGCGAGTGCTGCTATGTGAGGGTACAAAATGGTACTTATTAGTAATAGTTTCAGTGTGGTGAAACCTACAGTGAGACTATTGCATTTATCCTCACTGTAGGTCATTTATCCACACAATAGCTCCACTATAGACAGATACTGCACTTAATCGCACCTCGGGCACAAACTGTACTTGACCGCAGCTCACTATGACAGCTTTGAGTTCACCCATGCATCGACTCAAACTCTGAACCTTTTCAGTGTGAAACTGGCATTCACACTAAGAGGTTCACTTTATTTTTTTTTCTAATATTTCACTGCTGTTTAAAAAACACTCCCAATAGAATTTTTTGTACAAAATACCATCAGAGCCTTCCCAACAGCAGACCACTACAGACCAACACATCCCTCCCTTCCCAGCCCTAACAGTCAACAAGCTTACCTCTGACCACCTTAGAGCACCTCTGCTAGCCAGCAACAAACTCCTCTACTGGGCAGAAGGGACCACAATCAACCGTTTCTCGAAAGTGCTATCCCTTGCCGCTTGGTACTGTCCCAAAAACAAGACACAGGAGTAACCAGATAACACACTTCCAAAAAGCAGGATCAACCAAATTATATACTTCCAATTAATTTACTTCCCAAAAAAATAAAAATAAAAAGTAAAATAAAACTATGAAGTGACAACCTGGCTCCTTCGCCAAGCGAGAGCTGCCACCGCCATGTTTTGAAAACTGTTCAGCCCGCCCACACACAGTGGCAGCCAATAAAATGCCACATTGGCAATGGAGGCTTGTTGTGATCCTAGCTATCATGCTAGTGTCCCTACCTACCTACCTACTATAAGCACTATAGAAACAACACACTGGGGGAAAAACTCTTTGAGATATATAAAAAATTCTTAAAAACATAATGGAAAAAACAAATAAGCTTGCATTACATAAATGAAACATGAGATGGCAGGACTGAAAACATCAGTGATATTTCCCCCTTGTGCAGTCGCCATCTTCCTGAGGGGTTATAAGCCTTTTTTCTAGTGCCTACCTGCCCCCAACTACAGCAGCAGGAATCCTATCAGTACTGAGAGCACTCATCTTGAGGGCGGGACATTTGAGACTGATCTAAAAATTTTATGTCACACACTGCTACAGCCTTTTGCCCCAGTTGGTGTTCCACCTGACTACTCACCAGGACCAGCTACCACCTTCCACTCAGGTCATAGGCCTTCTCCTAGTGGCTCACCCCAATAGCCAGTGACAGCAGCAGGACCTGCTGAACCCTGTGCCCTATCAGCATTAATAGCACTCCTCATGAAAGTGGGACTTTTGAGACAGCCCTCCTTTTTGGAGCTGACCACTCATGCAGTTTCATGTGAGTGATCCCCGCATGAGTGGCACAGCAGGAGTGGGAGTTCTCCAGGGGAGTCACCAGGATGCCAGGGGACTCTGCCCAACTTCCACCCTGCAGACTGTAAGGGTACTAGTGCCTGCTATTGCTGTTACATATTTTGTACTACTATAGGCTAAGTATCCGTATTGGACCATAGTTCTATTTTTCCCATCTGCTGGGTTTGTTTGGTTGACATATCAGTTTAAAGAGGAGGTAATTTCTGCAGAGTAACCTGGTTCATGCCTGTAATGTCCTTACTATACAGTAGGAGCCATTTGCATTTGTGTGCTACCACAATCCCCCACTTAGTCATTTGGGTGCAGTTTGCATTCCCACAATTGTTTAATTGTTTAGGCTCCCAGCCATATAGGTGAAGCCTGTATGCCCCCGTTTGCTACATTTTAGGTTTACTCCCCACATGGGTAAATCCCACATCCCCTCATTTGTTAGATTTTAAACTTCCTCCCTGTCTGGGTGAAACCCACATCCCCCACCCAAACTAATAAATCATCAACCTTCCTTCCAGGGTGCACCTTACTCCGCCACCTAAACTGATAAATGCTTCTAACCCTATTGCTCTTTCCTTCTGTTTTCCTCCCTCTACAGCCTCATCTTGACTTCTCTTCCATCTTCCACCCCATTCCTCCTCTCCCACCCTCCCTTCCCTGCCTCCCACCCTATCCATTTCCCCTGGTGTACTGGGTGCAGTCTCCTCCTTCTCCTGGGATTCACTAGGAACCCTCAGGTGACTCTTCCCTCTAACCCCTCTCTTCCTTCCCATACTCCCCCACCACTCTCCTCTCCCCAAAAGTGACTCATGGGCTCCCTCAGGCTCCTTGCCTCCCTGTTGCTTATAGCTGTAGATGATATTAGGCTCCATCCCAAGTCCATCCAGTCATCACCCTCCTATCTCCCCCAAAAACTGAGAGTGATCCATGCCAACATCTGAAGCCTCCTTGTGGAGGAAAAACAGGGAAACATTAAAACTGCCATCACAGAAGCAACAAGCCTTTGTGTGAAGCAAATAAACAAATCAAAACAAAGGAAAAAAAACATATGGTTCTTAAAAGAGGTGGTGGAGAAGGTTAGGGAGAAAAATATAGCATTCAGGAAGTATAAGGAAACACAGAAGGAGAAGGACAGAGAACTGTACCAGTTAAAGTAGAAGGAAGCAGGGAAGGCAGTTAGAATAGCAAAGACCCAAACCGAGGAAAAGATAGCCAACTTGGTTAAGAAGGGAGATAAAACCTTTTGTGTGGGAGTGCAGAAAGATGACGGGAGGGATAGTGAGGATTAATAAAGAGGAGGGTGATAGTGAAAAAGCAAGGATACTGAATGAATACTTCTGCTCAGTATTCACAAAAGAAGAGGAAGGGGAGGTACCTAATCCAATCAATTGAAACAATCTGGATAGGGGGGTTCGATACCAATTCATTCTCAGAAGAAAGGGTTCTGAAAGAACTTATGAAACTCAAGGTGGACAAACCAATGGGACCTGATGGGATTCCCCTCAGAATTCTGAAAGAACTAAGGGGAGAACTAGTGACACTAATGACTACCCTTTTTAACAAATTGTGGGAGGATGGTGTGGTACCTGAGGACTGGAGGAGGGAGGATGTGATTCCCCTTCACAAAAGTGAGAGCAAAGCAGAGGCTGGAAAATACAGACCTGTTAGTTTGACCTCAGTGGTAGGGAAAATGATGGAATCACTTCTGAAAGAAAGAATTGTTGAATACCTTGAGGCCAGTGGCTCACAGCACCCAAGGCAGCATGGATTTGCATCAGGAAGGTCATGTCAGATGAATCTAATAGATTTCTTTGACTGGGTGACCAAAGTAGTAGACCAAGGAGGGGGGCTGTGGACATGGCCTACCTAGACTGGGAGTTGGTCCCAGGGTGGTAGCCTGGGTAAAAGGTTGGCTCAACAACAGGACACAGAGGGTAATAGTAAATGGAGTCCACTCTGAAGAAAGGGGGGTTACTAGTGGGGTATCACAGGGTTCAGTACTGGGACTGGTCCTTTTTAATGTCTTTATAAGTGTCATTGCAGAGGGACTGGAAGGAAAAGTATGTCTCTTTGCAGATGACACAAAGATCTGCAACAGGGTTGATACACAAGGTGGGGTAGAAAGTATGAAAAGGGACTTGACAAGGTTGGAGGAATGGTCAAAAGTATGGCAGCATAGATTCAAGGCACAGAAGTGCAAAGTAATGCACCTGGAAAACAAAAACCTAGGGGATGAGTTCACAATGGGGGGTTTACCAAGAACAACAAAAATGGAACGGGACCTCGGGTTAGTCATATCAGATGACCTAAAGTTAAGTAAGCAAGAAATGTGAGAAGGCAGTAAGGAGGGCTGTGGGATACTGGAATGTGTAGGGAGAGGCATCACCAGTAGATAACAGGAAGTTGTTATCCCTCTGTACAGACAGTTGGTGAGACCCCATCTGGAGTACTGTGTGCAGTTCTGGAGACCCCATCTCCACAAGGACATAGACAGGATGGAGGCAGTCCAGAGGAGGGCAACTAAAATGGTGCAGGGTCTGCACCAGAAGCCATATGAAGAGAGACTAAAGGAGCTTAATATGTATACCCTTGAGAAAAGGGGGGGGCATGATAGAAATTTTCAAGTACATCAAGGGAATCAACAAAGTCCAAGAGGGTAGCATCTTTCAGAAAAAGAGATGTGCAAAAACTAGAGGGCACAGTTTAAAGATAGAGGGGGGGTGACTCAGGGACAATGTGAGGAACTTTTTTTTTCACGGAGAGGGTAGTGGACACATGGAACGGCCTTCCTGAGGAGGTTGTGGGGTCGAAAACAGTGGGAGAATTCAAGAATGCATGGGACAGACATAAGGCAATTCTGGTGAGAGTTAGGAAGAAGTCAATCAATCAATCAATCAAAATCTTTATTTATCCAGGCGAACATCATTGAGCAGAGCTCTTTTACAAGATGGACCTGGTTAGAACAGGTTCGGGTAACATCCATCATAAAAACATATAAATACATGTAAATAAGTATATAAACACAAACACAATGGTGCAGTAATAGGAGTCAAATGATAAAAGGAAGACAAGACAAGCCATAACAGAGGAGGATTCAAATACAAGGGGGCAGGTCCACCATTGAACCATGCAACTGTATATAAACCATGTTCTCTGTATAGAAGTACCAGTTAGTTCATTTACCAGGGCAGTCACTAGTACTAGCCATGAAAATGGTTTGGAGAACCACAAACTAATGGCAGATGAGGTACCAGGAGGGGTATGTAATATGTAAGTGAAGGATAAACATTGTGAGAAGTGAAGTCCCAAGGATAGGTCGGTAGAAATGATGCGGCGGTGGGAGCCTACGGGGAGAGGGAAAGGGAAGTTAGGACTTTTCTAGTATGATTGCATGTAGATTGTGGATGAGTGCAGCATAGAGTTGTGAAAAGAAGTCTGGAGAAAGTGAGAAGATAGACCAGTATTAAAGGGAGGACAGAGGCATCAAGGTGTTACATGAAAGCATGATGGCAGACCAGGGCCAAGGAGGAGACAAGCACTAGAAGTAGTTTGTTCATGGTTAAGTGGTACAGGTTTTTTTTTTCATCATCATCATTTATTTGTTCGTCCATTACATAACAGTTTGGACATTACAATGTTAAAATAAGCACAACCTGTTAAAAGCAGCAAGTACAGAAATAAAAAAAAGGATAAGTAAAAATAATATAAATAACTCAGAGTTTTACCAGTGTAATATAGTTGTGCAATAGAATAAAATATTATGGGTTGATAATTTCCTTATAATTAATTTTTTTTAACTGAATAACAGATGCAATGAATTTAGCAATCATTATGGCATCCTCTGTGGTCATAGAGTGCAACAGAATAAAGACCGGATCATAATATAAATTCAGGTATTTTGTCAAAAACTGTTTAAAATGGTAGTCTCTTAGATGATAGTACAAAGAGCATTGTATTATTATGTGCTCCAATGTTTCATGGAAATCCCTATTGCATCTGCAGAATTGCTCTGTGTTTAGTTCATTGTTTTTACCCTGATTAAAGTAAATATACTTAGATAACACAATTCCAAACCTAGCCCAAGTAATTGCTTTTCGGAGGGTTTGGGGTAAGGGTAACAACAGATGGTTTTCGATCCCTGAGTCAATTTTATTTTTACTAAACCAAACTGCCTGTTTTTGGCTTTTAACTGATTCCATTTGTTTTTTTTGGGCTAATCTAAAAATATACCAGTTAGCATGATGACAATTCATGGTCATGGGAAACCATTGCACTGATCATTTCTGAGACGTGAACATAAGAGCTTGAAAGATGAGATGCCGATGGGTGACCTCAGTTTCAGTTTTTTTTTGCAATTTATTCCACAAGGAGGACAGTGTAAAGCTTATAGCAGCCCTGCCAAAGCGAGAGTTAACTTTGGGAACCATCAGTAGAAGAAATTTGCAACTTCTCAGGGCGTAATTGCCTATTGGTTTCATAGAAAGACAGTCTGTAATGTATTGGAGTATTTTTTTGGAGATGGCTCTCAGGGTCCATAAGGCTGCATTTTTATCACGCCTGAATGGAAGAGAACACCACCCTACTGATTGATATAGGGAGCAGTTGTGAGTGGAATAAGGCAATAAGGCTGTTGGTTAACTAGGATCTGCAGCTTATCCAATAGGTAATGAAATGGGCAGACTGGGTGGGCCAAGTGGTCCTTATCTGCCATCAAAATCTATGTTTCAATGTTTCTATAATTAGACAGTGACCTCCGTGAAAGGATAATAGGGTATGGTGTGGTGGGTCTTGCTGGTATTGCACCATCCATGTCCCTTAAAAGGCCGGAACAAGGAAGTCAGGGGATGGGTGGAGAGAAGCTGTACGCTTTCCCAGGTTAAAGGAAAATGTGAAAGGCCCCAGTGTGGAAAGTAGGAAGCTCAGTAGGTACTTACCAGTGCCAGTGGAAATCATATGGAGCTTTGCAGTCCAGGCTAAAGAGGTCAGGTTTTTCCCTTTGAAGAAAATCTGTGCTGCTGTATATTAAACTGACATAAGACCTTGCTCTGCTTTTAAAACTGCCATCTTAGTCTGTATAAATGTTTAGCCCCATGGAGCTGAGAGTTATTTTAAAGGAACGTTGGACCCCTGTAGCCCTTGCAATCATTTGGGTGCAGGTGAAATAAAATAATTAGTTTTAGAAAGGAATCCAGGAGTTTTGTTTCATTCTGTATATAAATATCCTAATAAAATTTCAACCCGTAAGTTTTTGACATTTCGATGACTTCATTTTGCCAGCTGTTTTCAATTTAATCCTGCACATGCCACACCGGCTACCCAGGTTTGGAAACGGACTCAGGACACCGGGGACTGGCAGGTAAGGAGGGGATTGAGCATCCGTAGGACTGCTGTCTTCTCCTGGGATGGGTAGAGTGGTGGTTTTGCTCTGCAGCGGCCTCTGGGATAGACCAGGAGCACTGCAGATGCAACATGAGGAATGTCACCAGAGAAGTGGAATGACCTGCTCCACGTTCAGCTGGATGATGGCTGCCTGGCTGTCCAAGGCCATCGAAAGTCCTGTGGAACCATCTGTCTCAGCAGCTCCCTGGGGCCAAGAAGTTGCACTGGTCTGCCCCTGGCCAGTGCCTTCCCCCTCGAAGGAGAGGGACCTACCCTGGGTCTGGCTGCTATGTGAGAAGGGTGCATGAGGGGTCAGATCCAAGCCTTGGCATGAAGCCTGAAGGAGTGTCTGGGGTGGAGCACATTGGGGATAAATAAATTAGGCAAAAAAGAAACTCCTGCACATCTGTGGCTTTGGGGTCGAGGAGAGATCAAGCAGCTGAAGAAAGATGATACCCACAACCAGGGATCTCCAGTGGAGTTTTTAGGGTGCCCTCGGAGTTCATAGCCATAAGTTCTAGAATTTCCAGCCATTTTGAAGACATCTCTAAGTAGGTCAATTTCTTTTTCATGCTTTGAATCCGAGTGTATTTCTGGTGAGATTCCTGTCTGTGGGCTCCCTCCCTTGGAAGATCGGTTGCTTATAGACAATGGGGAAGGGATGGCTACACTTATGACTTGATGACTACCAACTGATCACCTGTCTCCTCTGCCAGTACTTTCAGTTCTGCCCTCAACCAATTTAATTCCAAATTCCTGTCCATCTGGGATCAGTATGCCCCTCTTAGGATAACCGGAGTCTGTGACTCTCACCTCCTTTGGATACCAGCAGAATTACTGACCTGCCTACGAGCATGTGATCTCACCTGGAAGATTCATATGGTCTCTGACTTCTCTGCTAACTTACTTAAGTACAGAGCCCTTTGTAATGCCTGCACCAGACCCACCAAGCTTGCCGAAGGTGAGTACTTTGCCTCCACCTTCGCAAACAACCTAAATCACCCCTCTGAATTCTAGAAGGACATCCATGCCATTTTATCTCTATTCCAAACCAGTTCTTAAGGTGAGTGACATCCTGATTTCTGACCCCTCTCTGTTACCTCCAATAAATTTTCAACTCATTCTTTACCTCCTGTGCCTCCTCCTTTCTTTTCTCCCTACTTCACCTCCCCCTGTCCTACCACCCCATCTCTCCCCTTTTCCTTCTCTCCTATCATTCCTGTTGACACCCTCAAGTCTCTCTTGGCCCTCAATCCTCTCAAGAGCACGAACCCTGATGAACTCGACCCCAAAACTCCTCCATTTCTCTACACCTGCTGTTGCTCTACCAATCACTTAACTTCTCAACCTCTTTTTCCCTTGCCTCTGTCCCTGGCTTTTGGAAACAGGCCACTGTCATACCTCTTCCCAAAGGAGGGGACTACACTTGTCCTTGCAGCTATTGCCCTATCTTCCTGCTCCCCACCTTAGCTAAACTTCAAGAACACCTTGTACTGGCTCAGCTTTCCCCCTTCCTTAATTCCTTCTCTTTCTTTACCACCTGCCAGTCTGGTTTCCATAAATCCCACTCCACCTTTCCTCCCTTCTCCCCTCTATTCTCTCTAGTAAGGATCAGGACCTTATCACCTCTGCCTTTTTGTTAACTTGGCCAAAGCCTTTCGACACCGTAGCTCAGCTCCTACTAATTAACAAACTTAAGGCAGTGAGACTCTCCCACTACTCAACTAATTGGTTCTGATCCTATTTTGAGGGTAGGACTCAATCTATTAGAACTGGTGATTCCCTATCCCCCCACTCCCCATCAAAACGGGTTCCCCCCAAGGATCTGTCCTTGACTCTATACTATTTTCGGTCTTCCTGAATGACCTCCCCACTGCCTGCTCCTCTGGGGCCACACACATATATATACAAATGACACAGTATTATTTTCTTCTGGTTTTCCCCTCTCTGATCTGATGGCCAGGCTTCAGCTGGCCTTCAACATCATTCAGCACTGGACTGGTTCCAGTTAAATATTTTATTCCTCAGTGCCAAGAAAACTGCCTCCATGACCTTTGGCACTAGGCAAAAGCTCACTTAGCTTACCACCCTCCCCTCCTTCCACACCTTAGATGGAGCCACAATTGATGATGTTCCATCATTTAAGTACCTCAGGGTCTGGCTCAACGGGCACTTTGACTTTTCAGCTGCCATCTACAAATAACTTCACCCTAAACTCGGTGCATTATACAGGAACAGAGGTTGAATTTCTTTTCCTGCTCATTGAGCTATTGTCTTGAAAATGAATATCCCTATTTTTGACTTTGGAGATATTGTCTACAGTGCTGCTTCTAAGTCCACCCTAGTCAGACTGGATCTTCTCTTACACTCCTTCTGTAGCTTTACTTTGGACTGTCTGCTCCACACCCATCATTGCTTCTTATATGATGATATATTTGATGAACAGCTCCATCTCCCATTTCCTCCCAATACAAGCTTCCACCTCTGATTTATTTCTCAAACTAGCACCTAACTCTGACTTAAGTACTTAATTGCATGGCATGGAATGTGAACCCAACCCTATTGACTATTTACCCTTGTTTTGGTTATGTGTTGTGTGACAAAGAGCAACCTCGTCACGGGATTCAGGATCAGCTTTGCCGCGGTTAAGGAGTCTCAGGAAGATCAGTTTATTAACATTAAACCAACCAGGTATATTTTTAATTTCTTAATATGGTTGGTGACACAGAACTTTGGACTTCTGCCCTTTTCCTTTTTAAGCCCCACTGGGGAAAATGAAACAAAAACAGAAATAAAGAGGCCTAGCACCGGGTGGGAGCACTGACTAAACAATCCCCACCCTAACTAGAAATCCCCCTTTTCCAGAAATCTAGACCTTCTGGAAGAACACAAACAGTAAAATGGAAAACTTACAATGGAAATAACTTTTTAGCTTTTTCGACTAATTCAGGAGACCAATCTTCTGAGGGTTGCTTAAGGGACTCCTGTTCTGGAACACATCCAAGCAGCTTGTCAGCCCTCTACCTCTGCAGCAACTGCCTGCTGGCTTTTCCTTCCTGTTTTTAAAGCTTTCCTGTCTGTGAAGCTGCAGCTAATCAGCCAAATCAGCTGCAGCTGTACCCTGACTATCTTACTCAGGGAACCCCTCTCTCCTCCAGTACCTGAATTTACCACACAGACCCCCCTTCCCTGCTCAACACTATCGGGTTGGGTGGCCTGTGCCGAGAGGTAGGGTCCTCTGGAAAGTCCTTCTGCATTTCCATTCAGTGTCCCTGGTCTGTGGTGGACCATGAAGTGGTACGGTTGTAGTGCAAGGAACCATCTCGTCACTCTGGCATTTTTTTCCCTGTTTGTTTGCATCCACTTGAGTGGAGCATGGTCCATCACCAGAGTGAACTTGCGACCTAGTAAGTAATATCTGAGGGTTTCCATCACTCACTTCACTGCAAGACACTCCTTTTCCACTACGGCATACTGCTGTTCCTGGGGTAACAACTTCCTAATTAGGTACAGGATGGGGTGCTCTTCACCTGCTACCACCTGGGAGAGTACCGCCCCCAATCCAACATCTGAGGCATCTGTTTGCAGAATGAATTCTTTATCAAAATCTGGGGAGACCAGTACCGGATCAGAACAGAGGGCCATCTTGAGGTCAGTGAATGCCTCATCTGCTGCTTCCCACCACCTCACGATGTCCGATGCTCTCGCCCTGGTTAACTACATTAATGGAGTGGCCCAGGTGGTAAAGTGAGTGATGAACCTCTGGTAGTAACTGACTAACTCTAGGAAAGCCCTCACTTGCTTCTTCTTGTTTGGTTGGGGCCAGTTTTGAACTGCTTCAACCTTCTTCACCTGGGGTTTCACCAATCCCCATCCAACCATAATCCAAGTATTTTGCCTCTGATAAGCTGATCTTACATTTGGTGGGATTCACTGTCAGCCTGGCTTCTCATAAGGTATCTAGTACGGCCTCGACTTTCTGAAGGTGAGTTTCCCAGTCCATACTATGGATGACCATGTCATCGATATAGGCGGCAGCATAGTGAGAGTGTGGGCACGGCAGTCGGTCCATCATGCGCTGAAAGGTTACAGGTGTTCCATGCAGACTGAATGGGAGGACTTTGTAGTGGTATAAACTCCCTGGGCGATGAAGGCAGTCTTCTCCTGGGCTGCCCTTGTGAGTGGGATCTGCCAGTATCCCTTTGTAAGGTCCAAGGTGGAGAGGTATCTGGCCTTCCCCTACTGGTCGATCAGTTCATTGACCCTAGGTAGGGGGTATGCATCAAACTGCAATACCTCATTTAATTTCCTGAAATCATTACAGAACCTCCAAGTATTATCCAGTTTTGGCACAAGGACGATGGGGCTTGACCACCATTCACTATGAGACTCTTCTATGACTTCGAGCTTCAACATCCTCTCGACTTCGGCTCGGATTTCTTTCCTCTTGACCTCTGGGATACAGTAGGGTCTTTCCCTTATCCTTATGCCTGGAGCTGTCACAATGTTGTGGTAGACTGCAACCGTCCAACCAGGTCATTCGGAGAACACATCTCCGTTTCACTGAACCATTTCCACTGCTTCTTTGTACTGTGTAGGAGACAGCTTGGGTGAGATATGGACTTGCCCCTCTGTTTTACCTTCTGCCGGGGTTACGCCAACGAGACACAGCAGGCCTCCCGGTCTTGCCACGCCTTCAGGATGTTAATATGGTATATTTGGAAGTTTTACCTGTGATAGGTTGGCTTACTTTATAGTTCACATCACCAACAGCTTCCACGACCTCGTATGGACCCTGCCACCTAGCGAGCAGTTTGCTTTCTACTGTGGGAACCAGGACCACCACCCGATACCCCAGCTGGAACTTCCGGATCCTTGCCTGATGGTCATAATAAGTCCATTGGGTCTCTTGGGCCTCTTCTAAGTGTTCCCAGGCAATAGGAGTGACCCGGGCCAACCTTTCCTGCATTTGGGAGATATACCCAATCACGCTGGCTCCTTGTGGTGGTTGCTCTTCCCAGTCCTCCTTTAGTTTATCGAGGATACCCCTGGGCTGGCAGACATATAACAACTCAAAGGGAGAGAATCTGGTGGATGCCTATGGGACCTCTCGGATAGCGAGCATTAAGTAGGGGAAGGAGTAAGTCCCAGTCCTTTCCATCTCGGCTCATGACTTTTCACAACATCCCCATCAAAGTCTGATTAAAGCATTCCACCAGACCATCTGTCTGGGGGTGGTACACTGAGGTCCTCAGAGCTCGGATCTGGAGGAGTCTGTAAAGTTCCTTCATTAAACGTTAGACAAAGGGAGTACCCTGGCCCATCAGTATCTCCTTTGGGAATCCGACCCTCGTGATGACTTGAATCAGCTCTTGGGCAATCGACTTCGAGGCCGTGTTACAGAGCGAGATTGCTTCTGGATATCCTGAAGCGTAGTCTATGATGACCAGGATGTGTTGCTGGCCACGGGCTGACCTATTTAGGGGGCCTACCAGGTCCATCGCAATCATCGTGAAGGGTTAATTGATGATTGGGAATAGCACCAACAGGGCTCTTAACTCCGGCTTTGGGGACGCTAACTGGCATTCTGGGCATGAAGCACAGTACCTCCTTACCTCAGCATAAATTCCAGGCCAGTAGAATCTTCAGAGTATGTGGCACAGTGTTTTTTTTTCAACCCCAAGGTGTCCTCCGAGAAGGTGAGCATGTGTCAAATCCAGTACCGCCTTCCTGTGCTGGTGGGGGACCAGCAACTGTTCCACATCATGTTCTTCATCCGATATCACTCGGTATAGGAGGTCATTATTTAATGTGAAATACAGTCTGGGTCCCTTGGCTTTGCCTTCTACTGGCACCCCATTAATCTCCACAACTTCTGACCAGATATTCTGAAAGAGAGGCTCATCTATTTGGTCCCGACCAAAGCTCCTGGAAGCTATCCTGAGGGTACTCAATTCAGGGGGATTCGTCTCTGTCTCTGCTTCTGGGTCCTCCTCTTCCTCCCTACAACTCTCCCCTCGGGCACCAGACAACTCACCCTGTTGTCTCTCTGGGAGCGGGGTTCTACCTCCCACCAGCACGGACCTGCCATTGGCAGCCAGTATCTTGGTCCCTAACTTTTTACAATCCCTGCATTCCTTTCATGATTTCTGGGACTTTCCTGCCTCCTCATACAATTTGGGGTCCCAATGCCAGTAAGAGAAATAATCGGGTGACTCCTTTGACCCCTCAGGGATTCCTAGCACCATAGCCTCAGTTACTGGAGCCCTTTCCTCCCGGGTTCCCCCCCTCATGGAGTAATGACTCAAACCCCAGGAAATCTAGACCCACCAGGACAGGATGCGCCAATAGAGGGAGGACCCCCACCATGACCTGCCTCTCCTCCCCCTGTGCTTCCACGGTAACTAGCGCTGTGGGGTAATAAAACACTGTGCTATGGACACAGGTGATCCCGGTACATTTCTGGAAATTAATTTGGGAGGGCTGCACCAAACTGTGAACTATATGGGTAACCTCACTCCCCGAGTCGACAAGGGCCATAACGGCCTTTCCATTTACCTTATCCACCCGGGTAAATCGGTGTAAAGTGGTGACCACTCCTACCACATTAATCAAATGGCAATCACTCTGTGGGGACCCACCCCAGTTGCACTGCATTGGTTCAACCCCATTCGGGCAGTTGGCAATTACATGTCCCCACTCCCCACACACATAACATCGGTAGCATTCTCGGGGTGACCCTGGACCCTTTGGAATTCTAGGGGTGGTCAGGTCCCCCTCTATTTTTGAACCCTAAAGTCTCTTCATGGCCTCAGACTGCTCTTCAGTAGTCCTTCTCCCGGGACCTGCCTGGTCCGACCTCTCAGGAGGTCGGTATCTCTGGTTTGTAGTCTGCCCCAAGTCCCGAGGGTAGCTGATCCCAATGTCTGGGGAAAGTTCCTTCATGGCATAATGCTGCTCCACCAAGGTGACCAGTTCATCACAGGAAGTGGGGTCAGCCTGTCCGACCCACTGCCGTAGGCTGGGCAGTAGTCCTCTTAAGAACTGATCCATTACCAGGAGCTCCACGATTTTGGTAGCGCTATGGAGCTCTGGTCTCAACCACTTCTTGGCCAAGTAGAGGAGGTCATACATCTGCGACCATGGCTTCGCTGACTCCTTGAATCTCCAGCTGTGGCACCTCTGGGCTTGAAGGGCTGGAGTCACGCCAGCATGGGCCAAGATCTCTTCCTTCAGCCTTGAATAGTCAGTGGCGACTCCCTCATCCAGATCATAATACGCCTTCTGGGCCTTGGCACACAAAAATGGAGCTAAAATACCAGCCCACTGTTCCTGAGGCCATGATTCATGAGTAGCTGTCCTTTCAAAAGTGAGCAAATATGCTTCAATGTCATCAGCCAACGTCATTTTCTGCAGACAGTGGGAAGCCCGTATTGTCCAGTAACCCTCTGGGGTGGGCCCTCCCGGGAGACCTTCTCCCGGAGTGATCTTGATGAGATGCTTTACCATTTCCTGGAGGACAATGTGGTCCTGGGCCATGTGTATGAGCAGCAACTGGTTTGTCTCTTGTTGAGCCTCAGATAGCTTCCTGCTGGGCTGCCATAGCCTGGAACAAGGCTTTCACTACATCCTCCATGTCTGGTCTCCTTTACTCTGGGGTGGTTCAGATTCCAGCCAAATTCTACGCTGACATGATCCCACTCTGACACCATGTGTGACAAGGCGCAACCTCGCCACGGGATTCAGTATCAGTTTTGCAGTGGTTAAGGAGTCTCAGGAAGACCAGTTTGTTAACATTAAACTAACCAGGTATATTTTTATTTTCTTAATAAGGTTGGTGACACAGAACTTTGGGCTTCTGCTCTTTTCCTTTTTAAGCCCCACCAGGGAAAATGAAACAAAAACAGAAATATAGAGGCCTAGTCTCGTGGGAGCGCTGACTAAACAATCCCTGACCCTAACTAGAAACTCCCCTTTTCCAGAAGGCTAGACCTTCTGGAAGAACACAAACAGTAAAATGGAAAACTCACAATGGAAATAACTTTTTTCTTTTTGGTCTAATTCAGGAGACCAATCTCCTGAGGGTTGCTTAAGGAACTCCTGTTCTGGAACACATCCAAGCAGCTTGTCTGCCCTCTACCCCTGCAGCAATTGCCTGCTGACTTTTCCTTCCTGTTTTTAAAGCTTTCCTGTCTGTGAAGCTGCAGCTAATCAGCCAAATCAGCTGCAGCTATACCCTGACTATCTTACTCAGGGAAACCCCCTCTCCTCCAGTACCTGAGTTTACCACAGTTGTTATTTGCCTATGTTATTCTACATTGTTATGCTATTGCTAATGTTTACTGATTTCTCCTGTTCACTTTTTTACTATTAGATGTTCTTGACAATGTCTACTAAGCTGTTACTGACTCCAAACTTATGTACTCTCCTCTACCCTTGTGACGATGATCCTTTGTAAATGAGCTTTTAGCTCAAAGGTTGTAATTCTCATTACTAAATAAATAAATAATAAATTATATTCCTTCCTCTCCCTACCCTTCCTTGAAGCCAGATGCCTCGCTTACTCTGCCTCCTTTATTTCTAAATACTGGCTTGGCTTTCCCCCTTCCTAACTTACCTCTCTTTGCTCCCCTTCTCCACCTCCCTCCTACTCCCTTCACAGCTCTGGCTATCGTTCCTTTGCACTCACCTCAAGGAAATCCCTAGTTGTCCAGGCTACTTTCTCCTACCGCTTCTTCAAAATCTGGAATTCTTTCCCCTAAACATCCACTCCACCTCTTCCTGGTGTTCACTCGCCTCACTTCTTCATGACTTCACTTTGCACACCTGCAACTGCACCCAATACTTATCCCTGCTCCACTGCTCACTACTTGCTCCACCTTCTCTCCTGTTATACTTGTCTATCCCCTTTTCTTCTCCTACAGCAATAAACCTTACCTCCTACTTATATCCCCTGCTTCCTCTGCTGTTTGTATTTTACGCCCTCAAACCTCCTTGAAACCTCCTGCCTGCATATGCTGCACTTTGCACTTTATTTGTACTTCCTTTTACTTCCTTCATAACCTCTGTTCTGCTATCTCTCCTGTATCATTGCTTACTTTGCACAATTGTAAATTTGCCTTGCTAGTAGCTTGTATATGGGGAATAACCTGGATAGGAAGAAGGCCGAGCAGATTAGAAGGGTCTGTAGCAGGGGGAACATGGTAGTGGTGGGGGACTTCAACCTCCCAGGGATGGACTGGAACACTCCAACCACAATGTGTACAAAGGAGCAGGTGTTGCTAGATACATTTCAGGACTACTTCCTAGTGCAATTGGTCCATGAGCTGACTAGGGTGGGTAGGACTCTGGACCTAGTATTAACAAATGGGGAGATTGTAAGGCATCTGGGGGTGGAGGACCCCCTGGCTTGGAATGACCATCACACAGTATGGTTCACACTCAATATGGGCAGGGAAATGGGAGGAGCAGCTACTAAGGTGATCAATTTTAAGGGAGCAGACTTTAAAAGGATGGGGGAAATTTTACTTGAGCATCTAATGGGAATTCAAACAAGCATGAGTGTATGCCAAAAATAGAATATCATTAAGAAAGGGTTAGCAGAGGCAACTCAGACTTGTACCAGGACACAGAGCAAGAAGGGTAGGGCAAAGAAGCCAAGCTGGCTGACTCAGAAAGTCTTGGAAAGGGTGAAGGCCAAGAGAAAGGCATTCTGGAGGCTTAGGATATTGGGAGGCAAAGGGGACAAAGACGAGTACACAAAGAAGTCCAGGGAGGTTATCAGGCTGATCAGAATGGCCAAGGCTGCCAGAGAGCTGAGACTGGCACAGGGAATCCAGGAAGGGGAAAGGACTTCTTCAGATACATGTGAGAGATAGAAGAAAAAACAAAGACCATATTGTGAGGATTAAGAAGGATGGGAGTGGGTTGGTGGAGAAGGGGGAGGACCAGGCAGAGGCACTGAATGAATACTTCTGCTCTGTGTTCACAGAAGACAAGGGATGGCAGATACCCCAAGGGAAGGGTGGAGTGGGCTAAAGGGGTGGCGGGGGTGACTGATAACAGGATTACGAAGGACAAAGTGCTGGAAGGACTAAGGGTGCTGAAGGTGAACAAGGCACTGGGACCAGATGGCATTCACCCTAGGGTACACAAGGATCTAGCTGAGATCCTGGTGGGACCAATGGCAGACCTGCTCAGTACAGCACTGGACACAGGATGTGTGCCACAGGACTGGAGGATGGCCCATGAGGTGCCCATTCATAAAAGCAGCCTAAAGGATGACTCAGGCAACTATAGGCCAGTGAGCCTCACTTTAATTGTGGGGAAGCTCATGGAGTCAATCCTAAAAGAGAGGCTGGTGACCTTTTTAGAGGACAATGGTCTCCAGGATGGACATCAATGTGGTTTTGTCTTGGGCAGATCCTGCCAGACAAACCTAATTGAGTACTGCAACTGGGTTACTAGGGAGCTGGACAGTGGCCATGCAGTGGATATCCTGTATTTGGACTTCAGCAAGGCCTTTGACTCAGTGCCTCTTGGGAGGCCGAGGAGAAAACTGGAATACATAGGGGAGGGAACATAAATGGTCAATTGGATTACCAACTGGCTGAGGGAAAGGCAGCAAAGGGTGTTGGTGGTGGGGGGGGGAACTCTCATCACTAAGGGACATTATGAGCAGGGTGCCACAATGTTGGGTACTGGAACAGGTGCTGTTTGGGATAATTATAGCCGATATCTCAAATGAGTTCTGGAGTAGGATCAGTCTGTTCACAGATGATACTAAGATGGGTGCTGAGGTAGATGACATAGAGGGGTGGAGGGGGTTGCAGAAAGACTTGACCAAACTACAGAAGTGGTCGTAGGTATGGCAGCTGGGGTTCAATGCCAAGAAGTGCAAGGTCCTGCACTTGGAGCAAAGAACCAGGTGACAAAATATCAGTTGGGAGGGGTACAGTTGGAAACTACCATGCAAGAAAAGGATCTAGGGGTACTAATAACAGGGAATATGAACCACTCAGCTCAGTGCAGGAAGGTAGCAGCGAAGGCAGACAAGATGCTGGGGTACATAGTGAGAGGAATCTCCAGGTACAGAGAGGTTATCCTTCCCCTGTACAGGTCACTGGTCAGGCCGCACCTTGAAAACTGCGTGCAGTATTGGCATCTAACTCCCCGGTGTCCTGGCCAAATTTCCACCGTTCACCAAAAATAGCAATAACAGCTTAATCTGGTTCAATGTCAGTTGGCATCCATCTGTACCTCCCCCCAGGACACTACTGAAAATAGGCAGAATTATCTAGTCTTCCCTTCCTGGTGAACAAAAAAATAAATAAATAAATATATCATGTGGCAAAAAGTCCATAATAAAATCAAATGGCATTATAAAATCAGCCCCGCTTCACCTGTAATCACAAATTATTATTACTACTTCAAACCCTCTATTTGGACCCTGAAATTCAAGCTCTGGCATGCAAATGGATTGACTCAATTAATTCAGTATTATGATAAGAATTTATTCAAAATTTTTACACAAATACATGAAGAATTGTGATTACTTCATTCTCACCTTTTCAGATATTTCCAACTACCTGAATATGCTAGAAAATCAAATGGATCATCAAATTCCCCACTACTTTCACCTATTCAAAATTTAATGTTATCAAAACTACCCCTATCAAAACTGATATCTAGAATCTATTATACTTTATTATCATATAATAGTACAAATTTACTGTCTACAAAAAGTAAAACAAGATCTGGACAACTCTGTCGGATATGGAATGGAAAGAGATTAAGAATTTACCATACACGTGTTTCTTTTCCTCTAAACTACAACAGATCATATACAATATGTTAACATAGAACATATTATACCCCTAACAAACTTAAAAAGATGAACCCTAGTATTTTGGATAAGTGCCCTCGATGCAGCTCTTCAAATGTCAACACAGTACACATGTTTTCAACATGTAGAAAATCACATCCTTTCTGGGAAAAAAATTGAAATAAAAACATCCATTTTGGGTAAGCCCTTGGTAGTGAGTAAGGAAATAATCTTATTTGTTTCTTTTTTTTAAAAAGATGACAATTTGACCTCTACACAATTAAAACTGATGCAACTGTGCATGATAAATGCTAATTAATGTGTCTTTTTAAACTGGAAAAATACTAGGTCGTCTACATATAATCAATGGATAAATCTTATGGCAGACTTAGCAAAGCTGGAAAAAGTACATTATAGCTATACAACACTGGAATACAAGAAAGCTATCTGGGACCCACTTAGAAAAAAAATATTAAAGGATCTTAAACTTATCCAGATATATTGTGTTAGAATGACCTCTCAGACTACATACTGTATATTTGTATCTGATATAAGTGCGAATGATATTGCAAATGCTTACATAATTTATTTTTAGAAATGGAAATGTATCTAAGCCTGATTCTCCTCCTATTATTTCAATATCAATGTATCAGAATATGGTTAAGATCAACTTCTATTATGTATTTTGTTTGCTCTGTTTTTTATGTTGATAATAAAGATAAAAAAAGTTCAAGTGCTAGGTCTTCTGAAAAATATTATAACCCATCTCCCACAGACTTCACATAGTACATCCACACCGAAATATCACCGTAAACTTCTATCTAGACTGGACATCCTTAAACAACTAAAGAGGCTAAAATGTGGAGGCTCACAGGTAGCAACACTCTAGAGCCTCATTTTCTAAAAATAGCAGCTCCAGTCATAGCCTCCACAATCAGGGACCTTATAAATAAGTACTTTCTAACTGGCTTTGTTCCTGACAAATGGAAATTGCTATTGTGGTTCCCCTCCACAAGCAGGGGTTAAACTGGGCAGGAGCCCACTGGAACTCAGTTCCACCACATCTTAGAAAATTGTATGACAGTTTCACCACCTCTGTCATCTTTTTTAGTTCCACTACCTAGAAATGACAATTCTACCACCTAGCAATTGAGATGTGAGAGTTTCCACACCTAAACATTTTCTTTTTTTTATATTGATTCTATTTTTCACCCCCTGTGGAGCGAACTCTATGATCGCCAGCTGCTGGCACCCACACCCCAGACCAGGCCATGAGTGTGAATTATTCTCCCATACACCCAGGGTCAGCCATTATTGCTCCGCACCCCAGGGAGGTGCTTCTCTCATGTCTGGGTTGCAGGGCACAGCTATCAGCTGCTGAGATTAACCCATTATTATCCACCATTATTCTTGTCCCAGGGAGTCGGATGTGCAATGGTGTCGGATGCATGTCCATGCTGATGCCTGCTGCACCCCCCCCATTCAAGCATGCAACTTTTGTGCAGCTGGCCTCCCCCAGCAACTGCTGCAGAGCAATGCATTGCACCCACCCTTCCCAGAGGAAGGAGATCAGTTGTGGGATGCTCAATCCTTCCTCTCCCCTGTCAGCCCCTGGCAACCCGAGTCCATTCCGAACCCATGTTGCTGGTGTGACATGAGGTAGTGTCCAGCTCCTCAACCCTCAGCACCACCAGGCCGGCACACCTAGATATTTTCAATTGAATCACTGTCCATGGGTGGGGGGTGCAAAAGGACAAGATAGAAAACTATAGACCTATATCCCTCCTCTGCACAATTGCCAAACTCCAAGAGAGGCTCCTATATGAGCAACTCTTAGCTTACCTGGAACAGAACAATATGCTCACGTACTTCCAGCATGGTTTCCACAACAAACATGGCACTGATAAAGCTCTGGTCCAGGTCAACAGTGACATTATCAACGTTATGAGTCAGGACATTGTCAGTGGGGTGATTTTTGTAAATCTAATGAGGGCACTTGATTTGGTTAATCACAATCTTTTACTTCCAAAACTCCGCAACTGTGGTCTGAATGACCTCTCCTGTAAATGGTTTCAAAATGACTTAAATGGGTGGAAACAGAGTGTTAAAATGGAGGGTCTGATCTCACCACCAAGATTAATCTCTGATGGGGTACCCCAAGGTTCTACAATCGGTCCCCTTCTCTTCTACTTATACATCAGTGAACTTCCCCAAAACTGTGGGAGAGCCTCAGTGCAGCTATATGCTGAGGATGCCATACTCTATAGATCCTCCCCAGACCCAGCCTTGATCAATACACAGTTAGCAAATTACTTCAGACCTCTGAAAACTGGTTCCTGGCCAATAATCTCATTCTCAATGCCAATAAAACAAAAGCTATGCTGTTCAGCCATAAAAATCTCAGCTCCGATAGGCAACATCTCCTTAGAGTAACCACTCATTCTGGGGACTCCTTGGAAGTGGTCCAGGCTTTTACTGTAGGTATCTATTGTAGGTTTGGTCATAGATCAATTCATGACCTTTGAACAGCACATGAATGCATTAATCAAAACTCTAAACCAAAAACTCTGCCTATTCTATAGACTCACTGTCTACCTGACTAGACAGGCATGCCTTACCATTGCTAACAGCACCCTCTTACTCTATGGTGCCCCAGTTCTACAGGCTGGACAAGATGCCACCTTATCCAGGCTTAAAACTCTTTATCATAGGATTGGGTGCTTTGCAAGTAGTGCACACCCTAGATCACACCACTGCACTGTGCTAACAACCCTGGGGTGGGCCGCCTTTGAGACTAAACAGCAGTGCCCACTATATTGCCTCACCTTTAAGCTCATGCAGTCCCCCTCTTTTCCAAGTCTCCATGGCATTATACAACGTAAGTAGTTTGCCAGACCTCTCTGAACTGCAACCCTTCCCATGCTGGTAGTCCCTAAACTGAGGTATGAAATAGGGAGGAGGTCCTTCTCATACTCTGCCCCTCATCTGTGGAACTCCATGCCCCCCCAATCCAAACCTGCCCTACCCTAGCACTGTTTAAAAAAGACTAAAGTCCCTCTTCTGGTCTGCAGCATCCTGCAACTGCTTTTGCTGAAGTCCAGTGTCCCTCCCCCTTCCCCCTCACAACTCTATTATTTATATTATAGATACACTCAGAACTTGCTCAGGGATGACAAGCCTCCCCTCTATTTAGCCACTTACAGCCATTGTACAATAATTGAAAGTTTGTATTTATGTAATACTATATTGTGGAACTAATTTTTAAGCATGCCTATATCTGTATGTATTATTTTGTATGTTAACCGTATTATACTGTACATAAATATCCTTCACTGTATGTAACTAATTCTGGGTCACCCCTGAAAAAGGGACATCTTGTCTCAGAGGGCTTGCCAGTCATCAAAATTCCATAAATAAATAAATAAGCCTCAGGTGTAATAGCTAGGCTCAACATCTCAGTAATTTGAATGAACCCCATATCTGATTCTGAGCTGATGTTGTGTGTATAAAAATATTTCAAATACATTTTTGGGAGAACTTTGAAAATATCAACCTCCATCTGAAACTGATTGAATTCAGCTGTGGGAACAAAGGACACACCCTTCAAGAGGACTTAAATCAATAATTTAGTCAGTTCTTGTTTAGATACATTTAGTACCAACTGTGCGATTACATGCTTGCCTGTTGTGGCTCGACCTCCGGGGGCTGTATAACCTCCATCTCATCTCTGCCCTGCTTTGTCCACATCTTCCTTTCCCCATTCCTTTGTTTGTTCTATATGTCGGTTGGGGTCTGTTTCCTCCTTTCTTTCTAAAATATTAACTTGCTTCTCTGTTGTAGCACTACTAGCACTTGTTAATGGTTAACAGTTTCATTAGGGTTAATTAAGTCTTATTCATGTTTTAAACTTAAGCTTAAACAACATTTGTTCACACAGTCTGATTGCTTATGTTATTTGTAAACATTGTGATTTGTTGTATATTTATTATGTATTTGTTTGTGATGTTTTTTATGCCCAGGTTGGTCCTGGAAAAGGGCTTTGGCCCAGAGTCCTAACCCCATCAACAAATAAAATAAAATGAAATGAAAATGGTGAACTGTTGGGATTTCTTCTCTTGGACCATAATCTTACTCTGCTTGTAGACCTATGTGATTTTTATTTATTTATTTCAGAAGTGGTAACTGGGATAGGCACACTGAACCAATGCTCATTTCCAGGTGTGACCCAAGGAAGTACAGAAACAATAAATTACAAAACATCAGATTGCAGTTGCAAAGGCTACATTGCAGAATTAGGAGCACTGTGGTGACCAAGTAAATTAATAACACATAGATTAACACAATGATATGAGGACAATTGTGCAAAGAATACAATAAAGTGCATAGTGCCTGTTGGGGAACAGAACAGTGCTAGTAGGGTTCAGAAACAGACCATAGACTCAGTTATCCTCAATAAAAGGTGGGGTTGTAAGCAGGAGGAGGGGCTCAGAGGAAAGAGGATAAAATGTCAAGAGGGGGTTTGACAGAGACAGAAGGGAGTGGGAAGGTGCTTTAACTGGCATCTAAAGGCAGGAAGTGAGGGGAAGATGAGTAGGATGGGGTGGGTTGTTCCAGAGGAAAGGGAGGCAATAAGAGAAAGCTGTTTGTCCAGCAGAGGCATGAGAGTGAGGAATGGAGAAGGTACGGGAATCCCTGGAGTGGAGAGAGAGAGAGAGTAAGAAGGAGGGGGATGGGGAGTGGAGTGAGGAAAGGTAAGAAGGAAGGGACTCAAACCAGTATTTTACAGTGAAGGAGACACTGTGGGACTAGTGAGGTGAAAGTAGTCGAGGATGGAGAGGGAGTAATAGAAGAAGCAATGACGAGTACAGAGGGAAAAGCTGGAAGCAGAATGGCAGAAGGCATTGCAGAGGGTATCCAGTCAGGCAAGGGAAAGAGAAAGGGGCAGTGCCACAGACCACGTCCGCGTGGTCAAAGACCAGGAGAACCATTTTGGTTACCAGCTCCAGGCAGACCTAAAGGGAGAGGTAGTCATTATTGTAGTGCAGGGCACTGAGATTAGTATGAAGTTTGGCATAGATGGCATCGATGTGGGCACAGAAGCCAAACTTGATATTGAGACACACTCCAAGGTACTTGAAAGTAGGGACAACTTTCAGAGGGGTGACATCTAGTGCAGACAAGACAGGAGGGTGAGAACCTGGCTAATTACTGACTGGTGCCAAAGGTCATGGGCAAAGTCTTCTTGGTGCTGACCTGAAGTTGATTGGCATGGAACCAGCACAGTATGTTGTGGAAGTCATGCTGGAGCAGACCTTCCACAGCTGAAACCAAAAGGCCAGAGGTATAAATGACTGTGTCATCTGCATGCATGTGAATATGCAAACAGACACAAGCAGAGGGGAGGTCATTTAGGAAAACTGACAAAAGGATAGGACCCAGAATGGACCCCTATGGGGCCCCTGCTAGGATGGGAAGGGGACAGGATGCTTTCCACCTGTACTGACTGTTGACAGTCTGTAAGGTGTGAAAGGAACCAGTCAATAGTGGACGCTAAGAGGCCAGCAGAGCTCAGCTGTTCCAGGAGGAGTGGGTTGGGCACTGGCTCAAAGGCTTTGACCAGATAGATGAAAATAAGTGCGGTGATAATCCTGGATCCATCCCAGTGAGAATAGAGTCAGTTACTTCCAGCAAGGAGAAGACAGTAGAGTGGTGCTTCCCAAAACCAGACTGGAAGGGGGAGAGAAAATTAGACGAGTAATGGAAGTTAGCAAATCTAGAGTAGACAATGATCTTTTGAATCTTTGCAAGAAAAGGGAAGAGTGAGATCGGCCGGTGATTGCCAGTGGTGGAGGGGTTGCCCATTTGTGCAGAGGCAGAACCTTTGCATTCACCTCCCTGATTCTCACTGGGATGAACAGCAGTCAAATCACATCCACCATCTTTGTCGACCTAGCCAAGGCTTTCGACACTGTCTCCCACTCTATCATGTTACACTCTCTCTCCATTGCAGGCTTGTTGGCTGCTGCCACAAACTAGTTCCATGCCTACCTGGTAGGTCAGACCCAGTAAGTTAAAACAGGGGATTCTATATCCTCACCCCTCCCTAGAGACACAGGGGTCCCGCAGGGATCAATGTTGGGCCCCATACTCTTCTCCATCTTTCTCAATGACTTGCTGTTTGTCTGCACATCTACCTCTATTCATATGTATGTAGACACATGGTCCTTCACATCTCTGGCCACTACACACTACCAATGTTGTGACCAGACTTCAAAATGATTTCAACAATATTCAGTGCTGGTTTTGCTCACATCAGCTTTTTCTAAATGCCAAAAAGACTGTCTCCATGACCTTGAGGCACTAGGCAGAGACTTTCAAGGCTCCCCTCCCTACCCACTTTCCACATCCTCAATGGGACGGTCCTCAAGGACACCTCCACTTTCAGATACCTGGGGCTTTGGCTTGACCAACACCTCACCTTCCCTGGTCATGTGGACACCATCCTAAAAAAGCTGTGCCCCAAGTTAGGCGCACTATTTAGCAACTGGACCTGCCTCCCTTTCCCGGCTAGGTGTGAACTTGTCCAGAAGATGATCCTCCCCATCTTTGACTACTGTGACATAGTCTACAGTGCCATGCCTAAGACCTCCCTAGCCATATTAGACACCCTCTTTAACTCCTTCTGCCATTTTGAACTTGATGGTCCTACCCTCACTCATCATTGTCAACATTACCACACTTTGGCTTTCCCATCTGTTGATAACAGACGTCTCCTCCACTATGCCAAATTCAACTCCAAATTTTGGTTTGGCTCCCTCCCTACTTATCTCAACTGTTCCCTAACAATCCCCCCACCATCCACCCATTCATTTAGGTCCTTAGTTTCCCATACTTTAGGTGTCCTGTGCCATACGTCTACTGTCAGCCAGGCAGCCTTCTCATACCCGCTTCCTAAACTATGGAATCCCCTGATTCCCTTTTTCTTCCCTTCCTATCTCCTAGCCTTACACAATTAATACTCATCTAGAACTGCAACTGCAACTGAGCAGACCGTGTTGCATCTAAATGGGCTGTAATAGTTGTCCTATTACCGCACTTGCGGACTTTCTGTTCACTATGACGTAATGAAGTATCTATACCAACTGTAGTTTCTTGCTGCCTGTTACTCCTTGTTAATTGTTCTTTACTTGATAATGTACCCTATGCATAATTGGCACTATATACTGTTTTGTTGTTTGCTTATGACTTATTTGTATGTCTTCCAATTCCCATACATTGGCAATGTATGCTGTTGCGTTGATTACGTTTTATTGTATGCCTTCCAACTCCACCTCCCCCCAAGATACACCATGAGATGAGCAACTTGTTGTTCAGTGTGCCCTTTCTGGTAAAACTCTTAAATACATAAATAAAACTTTCCAGGCCTGAAAGACAGCATTGAGGGACAAGGAGAGGTTTAGAAGGTGGCCAAGTGGAGAGGTAATGGCCACAGCTGAAATACAGTGCATAGAGGTTTGGGGTCCAACCGTCAGGGCTGGAGTTAGAAGGGTTAAATGAAGCAAGTGCAAGGAAGACTTCTGGGGGAGGGTGAGCAGCAGGGAATTGGAAGCCTACAGGTGAGTGGGATGGGGGAGAGGCAACAGGGGAGAACAGTGGGGAGTGACCAAGAGACAGAGAAGAGGGTATGGCACAGGTGTTGAAGAATTTGTTAAAATGAGGGGCAGCTTGAGTGGAGGTCGGAGACCAGTGAGCCATCCACAAGGAGGACAGGGGGAGCATACTGGGCTGAGGGATCAAAGATGGAGTTGATAATCTATCAGAATTTTGATGGGGAGTTAAGGTTAGACTGGAGGTTAGATTTGACATGACTGACCTGCAGGATAAAGGTCAGACAGGGATTAGGAACATTTGAAACATGCCCAAGCTTGGTCCTGGGGTTTGCACAAATCAGTAAGGTCAGATATAATCCAGGGGTGGTGGGATCATTTAACCCTGAACTTTCTAAGGTCTTTCCGAAGTCCAGGTCTGAAGCCACCAGCCCTTCACAGAAACGCAGGTATGGACTTGCCCTCAGGGACTGATTACCTCCAGGAAGAGTGCCCTAGCTGCCAATTTTTTTGCTTTCTTTACATAAGGACAGTTGTCTCTGGGTTTAAATCCAGAGTCCTTTACTGCTGTGGCCCACTGGCTGCAGTCAGCCCCAGGAGCACTCTGATTGGCTCCATATAGCTCTGCACTGTTAATGTCTGATTATATTGTGATAGATTATGTTTTCTGTTAAAACTGTCTTGTTTGTATTTTATAGCTGAAGTTTTCTGATTTAATGTAAATGCCTGTATTGTGTTCCTCATAAGACCAGTCGCGATCTCAGCTCAGGCCTTTGAAACCCCCCCCTTCACTTTTTTACGCTAGTATTGTGTTTTAAATAGCCCTGTTATTGCTCACTCAGACTTGAAGGCACCTTGCCTAACATTTTGGTCTGCAACAACACCCCTGTTTAAGCCAGTCTGCATTTCTTTTTAGCTCCATGAGCAGCCCCACCCCTCTGACTTTCTAATTTAATTATCCTCTGCCTTCTCCTTCCAGGTAGTCTGACAGCCACAGCCGTGGTTCTCTGACGAACCCAACCTGCCAGACTGCCACCTGCAGTCCAGGTCTGAAGCCATCAGCCCCTCACAGAAACACAGGTACGGACTTGCCCTCAGGGACTGATTTCCTCCAGGAAGGAAGCCCTAGCTGCCAATTTTTTCGCCCACTCACCGACCTCCCCTGGGTCCTGATTAAATACACATAAACCCTGCCCCGGCCTTCTAGCTCACTCCTACTGGCTATCGTCAGCCATGCCTCATTAGTTATCTAGGCCTTAATTTTTCATTGGTACCCCATACTCCCACAAGATCCACTCATTTCCTTGGCCCTCTCAAGGAACTGTTGCAAATCCTGTATTTATTACTGGTAAAAGGAAATATCTCCACGTTAAAAATGCCATCTGCGCCTATCCTTCTCTATAGTTGCCTTATATTACTTTGTTAAACTCTACCCAAAATTTCAGTTTGCAACTCGGTCAAAGGCCAGTTTCTCTCCTCTATCGTCTACCAAGATATGGCCTCCCACATTAGACCATGGCATCCTACATCAGGGACGTCTCCTCTATGGTCATGCCCCTCCTCCCACCAGGCCATAACTATAGAACACGTGCAATTCCCAAAGTTGGTGTCAGCTGTATCAGTTCTCTATGTTTTATCCCTAGCAAATAGAGATCCTGCCCTTAACACAGCCACTTCTAAACCAATGTACGCTAGAAGGAGTAACAAAAGAATATTTAGCAGGCTAAGACACCACCTTAAAAAGCTACTACTGCTTCTCCTACTCTGTTTGGGAAATGTTGAATTAAACCTAGGTCCACCTATTTCTCTGGATGCACCTACAGACCTCCCTCAATATAAAGGGATTAGCTTTCTCCATATCAATGTCTGTAGTTTGCTAAAGAAGATTGACACTATACAGACTTGTGCTCTACGTGCATCTCCTGATTTATTCATGATAACTGAATCCTGGCTCACACCCTTGACCCTGGACAAATCTATCAATGTACCTGGATATATCATCTACCACTGTGATAGACTGACTAGAGGTGGAGGGGTTGCAATATATGTCAAAAGCAAATTCACAGTCACAGTCTTTGTTTTGTACCTCAAAACTGGAATTTGAATGCCTTGCTCTAAAATTATCACTTTCGCAAGAATCGCCTCCTTATGGCAGCATGCTACTGACCACCGCCTGGTGGCTGGGCACTTCTGCCACATCTTCAAACCTTATTGACTCTGCTAATACTGAGTGTATTCTAATGGGATTTCAATCTAAATTGAAATGATGACAGCTCTAAGAAATTGAAGGATCTATGCAATGTTAATGGTCTGTTACAAATGGCGACTGCTATAACAGACCTAACAAGCCAGCGCAGCACCCTCCCTGACCTTATGCTAGTAAACCAACCTCACACTATCTCGCATACTGGAGTATTCTTCAATGATAGAAGTGACCACTGTGCTACTGCCTGCATCAGACATCCTTCCCAAACAAAAACGGCCTCCAAATTCAAACTGAAAAGATGTCTGAAAAGGTTCTGCCAGTACACCTTCCTGAAAGATCTAAGCAACATTCGTTGGCAGGATTTCATAGAAACATAGAAACATAGACTTGATGGCAGATAAGGACTGCTAGAGCCCATCTAGTCTGCCATTTCCCTACCTACAGGATAAGTCGAGATCCTAGTTAACCAACAGCGCGATTTCTTCCTGCCCCCACAAGAATTGCCTTATGTCTGTCCCATGCATTCTTGAATTCTCCCACAGTTTTAGACCCCAACTTCTCTCAGGAAGGCTGTTCCATGCATCCACTACCCTCTCTGTGAAATAATACCTCACATTGCCCTGAACCACCTCCTTCTATCTTTAAATTGTGTCCTCTTGTTCTTGCAAGTCTCTTTTTCTGAAAGATGCTACCCTCTTGGACTTTGTTGATTCCTTGAAGTACTTGAAAGTTTCTATCATGTCCCCCTCTCCCTTCTTTCCTCAAGGGTATACATATTAAGCTCCTTTAGTCTCTCCTCATACGGCTCTTGCAGACCCTGCACCATTTTGCTGCCCTCCTCTGGACTGCCTCTATCCTGTCTATGTCCTTATGGAGATGGGGTCTCCAGAACTGGACACAGTATTCCAGATGGGGTCTCACTCAACTGTCTGTACAGAGGATAACAACTTCCTGTTTCTGCTGCTGATGCCTCCCTATACATCCCAGTATACCCCGCCCTCCCTACTGCCTTCTCACATTGCTTGCTAACCTGAAGGTCATCTGATATGATTACCCCAGGTCCTTTCCTGTTTTGTTGTTGTTACTACCTCCCACCCATTGTGTATTCTTCCCTGGGTTCTTGTTTCCCAGGTGCATTATTTTGTACTTTTGCATTGAATCCTAGCTGTCATGCCTGACCATTCCTCCAACCTTGCCAAGTCCCTTTTCATCCTTTCCACGCCCTTGTGTATCAACCCTGTTGCAGATCTTTGTGTCATCTGCAAAGGCATACTTTTCTTCCAGTCCCTCTGCAATGTCACTGATGAAGACATTAAAAGGACTGGACCCAATACTGAACCCTCATTGCCCACTAGTAACCGGCTCTTCTTCAGAGTGGACTCCATTTTACAATTACCTCTGTGTCCTGTTGTCCAGCCAATGTTTTACCTAGGCTACCACCCTGGGACCCACTCCCAGGCTAGTTAATTTGACTATCAATCTTTTGTGAGACTGTGTCAAATGCTTTGCTAAAGTCTAGGTAGGCCATGTCCAAGCCCCTCCTGGTCTACTACTTTGGTCACCCAGTCAAAGAAATCTATTAGATCTGCCTGACATGACCTTCCCGCTGTGAACCCATGCTGCCTTGGATCCTGTGTCTACTGACCTCTAGGTCTCAACTATTCTTTCTCTCAGAAGTGACTCCATCCTTTCCCTACCACAGAGGTCAGACTGACAGGTCTGTAGTTTCCTGCCTCTGTCTTGGTCCCACTTTTGCTAAGGGAATCACATCCACCTTCCTCCAGTCCTCGGGTACCACACCATCCTCCATGATTTATTAAAAGAGTAGCCAGTGGTTTCACTAGTTCCTCCTTAATTTTTTAGAATTCTGGGTGAATTCCATCAGGACCCATTGCTTTGTCCACCTTCAGTTTTAGGAGTTCTTGCAGAACCCTTTCTTCTGTGAAAGGACTGGGATCGACCCCCTATCAAGAGTGCTTCTGTTAATTGGATTAGGCACTTCCTCCTCTTTTGAATACTGTGCAGAAATATTCATTCAGTATTCTGCTTTTCACTGTCCCCTCTCTGCCCACCCACTGCTCATTCTATTCAGCCTCACTATCCCTCCCTTTGTCTTTTCACGCCGCTGATGTACCTATAAAGGTTTTATCCCCTTCTTAACTGAGTTGGCTATCTTTTCCTCAGTTTGGGCCTTTGCTATTCTGACTTCCCTACCTGATTCTTTCTGCCTTAACTGGTACAGCTCTCTGTCCTGCTCCTTCTGTGTTTCTTATACTTCCGAATGCTATCTTTTCTTCCTGACTTTCACAGCCACCTCTCTTGAGAAACATAGTGGCTTTTCTTTCGTTTTGATTTGTTTATTTGCTTCACACAAGGCTTGTTGCCTCTGTGATGGCAGTTTGATAATTCCCCATTGTTGCTCCACATCTCCTTCTAGCCTGTTTGCTAGTGCTTTTCTGAGGCACTCTCCATCTTGCCAAAGTCAGCCATCCTAAAGTCCAGTACCCTCACTTTTGTATGGCTTGACTCTGTAGCTCAGTTTAACGTGAACCACACTGTTTGATGGTCACTTGTCTCCAGATGGCAACCTACTTCTAGATCTGAGATCCTCTCACTGCCCCCGCTTGAGGTATGAGGTCTAAGATTGCTCCCTCACGAGTGGGTTCCAAACTAGCTGTCTAATGCCTGCCACCTGTAGGGCGTCAAGAATGGCCTGCTCTTGGATGTGGCTGCAGCAAATGTGCTCCAGTTAACATCTGGCATATTAAGGTCTCCCATCAACAGTATCTCCCTTTCTCTGCCATTCTAAGAATGCCTTCCATCATATCCTTGTCCATTCCTGCCCCCTGACATGGGAGTCTGTACACAACCCCTGTGGATTGTGGTGCCCTTTTCAGTCTCCAAGGTGACCCACAGTGCCTCCTCTCCTCCTGTATACTCTTTTGTTCAGTTGTTTTATCCTTCCCTTACATAGAGAGTTACCTCCCCTCTTCTCCCTGCCTGTCTCTACTGTAAGTTATGTACCCTGGTATGTTAACATCCCAGTCATGGTTCTCTGTGTACCATGTTTCTGTGACTGCTACGATATCCAGGCATCCCTCTTCCATTAAGGCCACCAGCTCAGGGAGCTTGTTGCCCAGACTACGGACATTGGTACTCATTACCCTCCATTTCCTGATGGCCTTACCCCCTTTTGCCCCATCCCTGTCCTTCTTGCTTTTGTCACTTTCTCCATTTACCCCTGCCCTTCTCCCTATCGACACCTCCATGTTGGTGTTTGCCACACTTACTACCGTGATTGTTTTGGGGGGGCTAGGATTTTCCTGCTCCTTTCCAGTCTAGATTTCTATCTAGCCCCCACCTTTAATGAGGCATTTAACATCTTTCACAGCCTCTTACTGGGGCTAATAGACAAACACGCCCCACTAAGACTGATCAAATCAAAAAATAAAACTCCTGGCTGGTTCTCTCCCATCCTGAAGAAAGCACTTAGGGATAGGGACTACTGGTGGAAAAAAGCGAGGAAATCCCACCTGGAGGCTGATTGGTTAGCATTCCGTACCACTAGGAATGCTTGTACCAACCTAATTAGGTCAGAAAAAGCTAGGTACTTTCAAAAAGTACTAGAAGACAATAAAAACAACTCTGCCAAATTTTGGAACATTCTCAAAGAAGTCGAAGGTCAATCCACTGCAACACCCCTTCCAAACAAAATTTTGTCTGATGGTACCACCTGTACGGACAAAGCTGATATACTAGAGAAGCTTAATGATCACTTTGCCACTCTAGGCTTGCCTTTGACACATCACCTATCAGCAAACTTAGCCCAGCAAGAGACTACACTGTTGGCTTCACTGCTAATCACAACCATAACTAACTGCATCCCACCCCCTTCAGCTTTACAATTACGTTCAAGCAAGTGGAGGACCTCCTCCTTTCTCTGGATATGAAAAAGAGTGCGGGTGCAGAAAATATTGAACCTTACTTCCTAAAACTTGGCCATACCTATCTGACCGCCCCCATTACACACTTATTCAACACCTCTCTGATTCAAGGTGAGCTACCTGTCTTGTGGAAAACTGCCCACATCCTACCATTTTTCAAGACTGGGAATCTGAGTGTTCTGAACAATTACCAGCCTATTTATACTATCCGTCCTCTCTAAATTACTTGAAAAGATTGTCAACATCCAACTTAGAGAACATTTGGATTCACAAAAGTTGCTAAACCCGGCTCAGTCGCTTCCAGACCAAACACAGTACAGTATTGGCTCTTGCCAAATCTACAGACTGGCAAATGGCCTTGGACTCTAAGAAGCATGTATTTGCCCTCTTCCTGATCTAAGTAAGGCCTTCGATACTGTGGATCACTACCATCATGTACTGCACTGAGTAACATTGGGCTTGATAGTTCTGCCATTAAATTAAATGGTTCACCAGCTATCTAACCAATAGGTAACAACAAGTCAAAGCCATAGGAGATCTGTCTCCACAAAAATCCTTGTTGCGAGGAGTCCCATAAGGCTCCATCCTGGGCCCTATCCTCTTTGCAATATACATCAATAATCTGAACTCGCAGCTGGGCACAGCAAATGTGCACTTATTCACAGATGATACTGTACTCTATACCACAAATTCATCCTTGGATTTGGCCCATGAGTACTTACAGAAAGACTTTGTCACCCTCCAATACAACCTTCTCACTCATAAGCTCCTCCTCAATGCCAAAAAGACTAAAGCAATGATTCTCTCACCAAAGTCTACTTCCGGATGTCCACATATCACACATATCCGAACACTCTTAGATGAACCCCTTGAAGTAGTTAAAGTAGTTGATACCTTTAAATACCTAGGGTTCTGTCTGGATAACAAGCTCAACTTTATGTGCCACTTAAATGAAACCTCGAAGAAACTAAGACAGTGATTAGGTTTATTCTATTGCATTTTTTTTTAATTTGCTTTTGTTAACCGGGTAAGCACACTAGACAGCCAAGTGCCTATTTTCAGGTGTGACCCGGGAGATTACAAGGTACATTACAAGGTACATACATGAACATCAGGCAAATACAAGTGGAGGATTACGTTACATAGAATTAGCACAACAGGGACTTTACAAGCATCAGATGTCATCAGGCAAATAGTAGTGAAGAGTTAATATAAAGTGACCAGAACACAGGGACATTGTAAGACAACAATACCAAAAACAGGTATTACAATACAGTATTAAACATTGCAGTCAGTAGAAAGAAGTGCAGTGTGAATTCATCGCTCCAGGCAGCAAGTTGTAAGGCTAGCAGTTAGAATAAGGAGGAGTCACAGTTGGGATAGAGTGGGCCCAGTGTGAGAGAAAGGAGTGCACAGTTATAGTGCTCACCCTTGTTTTGCCAGTGGGCCTAAATGGTCCATTTTTATATATGCTGTGAGAACAGGAGAAGTATGAGCACAGTTGTGCTCTGCCCACGTCGTAATGTTTAGGTAGCATCTCAGTTAGTTAGGGCATCTCAGGCTGAGAGGGTTTGTCTAGTGCAGAGACAAGTGGCATCCATTTTGAGAAAACCCCAGAGGGAGGCTTTAAAGCTCTGGTGCGATGGAGAGGAGCGAGTGCTAGTTGGAAGAGAGTTCCAAACGCATACGCAGTGAAGGCTTAGCCACCCATTTGTGTGCAGGTTTTAGGTACCAGAAGGGCATGGGAGCTGCTGGATCGCAGGTTGTAGGAGGGTGTAGCAAGAACAAGGGTCTCAGCAAGGTTTTGAGGGGTGACAGTTCTGACAATATTGTCAATGAAGTTGCCCACGACATTTACAATGTCAAATTACGATACTTCTCATGTTAGAAGCCAGGGCGAGACTAGTACAAACACATTCCTACCTATACTGGACTACGCTTGACTTCCTTTACAGTCATTGCCCATCAACGATGCTAAACAAACTGGACACCCTTTACCACCGGGCTTTAAGATTTATCCTGAATCTACCCCGTAGTTCACATCACTGTCGTCTATACCAGGTTTCAAGATGGACCTCACTCTCAACTAGAAGAAAAAGGAATGCCCTCCTCTGTTTTTTTAGAGCATTATCTGATAACCTCCCTGCATACATCTCGAACATTTTCAAACAGGCTAAAGGTTCTTATGGCCTGAGACACTTCTCCTTAATCTGCTTCCAGATTCCTAGAGTGAAAACTACCCTTGGCTCAGCAGTGATTAACTTCTCACTTCCATCACTTTGGAACACTATGCAAGATTCATTAAAATTATCCTCACTTCCAAGCATTTTCACATTCAAAGCTCTATTAACAGATTATCTGAAGGAATCATGCAACTGTTTCAGACGCCGATGACCTCTAAGCCCTGGGTGCCACTCTCAAATTCTACGCCTAAGTATCTCATCCACCCCACATTCCTAACAACAGAAACCTAGGACCTACAAGCCTAGTTCCCTTAATCCAAGATGGCCCTGCCTATTCTCTACCTTTACCTATTCTGGCCTCCCTTTGGCTGCCTACTCTTTCACCCCAGTTTCCACCCTATTCCTTAATACCTCCTTATTTTTTATCATGTAGGTATGAGCTCTTACTTAGCGGAAACTATATGGGATTGTTGTCTCTTCTCATTTCAGAAAAGCTTATCATTATGTACCTTTGCATGTTAATTATGTTGACCAGTATGTATAGGCCCCTATTGACCGGCACCTTCACAATGTTTTTTCTTTTTTTTTTTTGCATCGTTGTCCACCGTAATTGTAATCTTATGAAGTGTACTGTATTGTATTAATGCTCAGGGCCACCTTGAAAATAAGCTTGCTCAATGGTGTTTATGCCTGGTTAAATAAAGTGATTGATTGATTGATAAGAGGAGGGATGAATGCTCCTGGTGTGACTAAGTATGGTATGGAAGCAGGAGATGGCAGAGTCAATGTCCAGGGCAGAATAGATGGGGGAACAGTAGGAAAGAGCAAACCATAGTGCTTTTTAACAGTAGTCCCACATCAGTAACAAACTCTAGTATAATTAGGACATTTAAGAATAGGTTGGTTCAATGGCTTGACACTAAATCAGAGTGCAATTGTTTTCATTAATTATGTGTTTGACTTGAATGTGATATGTGATAGTAAGTTTTTGTTATGTATATGTATTTTTTATTGCATTTTGTAATTATATAGTGTGTGTTTTACATGTTAAACTTGTCGCTTGTGAAAACAAGCAATTTGCCTATCTTGCCTACAAGTATAAAAAAAAGAAATAAATAAAAATGAAATTTAGGAAAGCGTTAGTTTTAAGTGACCTGTACCAAATGTATTTAGGGGTGGATTGAGTGTACCTCACTTTCCTAATACAGTAAGTCATACAGAGGTCACTGAAGATGTCCGGTAGAATGTTTGCGGCAGTGGTACGGTGAGGGTGGGAGGAGATCACCCAGTCCAGGAGGGACTGGTTAGGGTGGGAGGAGAGCACCCATTCCAGGAGGGACTGGTTAGGGGAGTGAGGATTGAGCCAGCTGAATTCAGTGATTATTTGTGAAAGGTTTAGGGTCTCAATCCTGTGGAGGGTGGGTCTGGAGTCAGGGGAGAGTCAGTTTAAGCTGGAGCTCTGAACTCCAATGCCGGGGTGCTGCGGGACTCTGTGCTGGAGCCAGTATTATTTGGGCTTTTCATAGAAACATAGAAACATAGAAGTTGACGCCAGATAAGGACCGCAAGGCCCATCCAGTCTGCCCATTTCTTTTTCTGCCTTGTGAATGTGCCATCGGCCTTTGCTCTGTCAATGACCTATTTATTCATACTCCTCTTTATTGCTCCCTTATGCCTATCCCATGCCTGTTTGAAGCCCTGCACTGTATTCATATCCACCACTTCCTGTGGTAGACCTTTCCATGCATCCACCACCCTTTCTGTGAAAAAGAACTTCCTCACATTACCCCTTAATCGGCCTCCCTCTAATCTCATGCTGTGTCCTCTTGTCCTGCTATTTTTCTTATATTGAAACATTAGACTCTTTCACCTTGTTAATGCCCTTAAGGTGTTTGAATGTTTCGATCATATCACCACTCTTACTCCTTTGCTCTAGGGTATATATATTTTGAGCTCCGTTAATCTGTCCTTATATGTTTTCTGATGCAGTCCCTGCACCATTTTGGTTGCCCTTCTCTGGACTGCCTCAGTTTGGTTAATGTCCTTGTGAAGGTGTGACCTCCAGTACTGCATTCAGTACTCCAGATGAGTCCTAACCATTGTCTTGTAAAGAGGAATTATTGCCTCCCTCTTCCGACTTGCGATACCCCTACTAATACACCCTAACATCCCCCTAGCTTTACCTACTGCTTTAGTGGTCTGCTTGGATGATTTCAGGTCATCGGTGATGATGACACCCTGGTCTCTTTCTTCCCTTGTGACTGCCAGCAAATCCCGTCCCAGCCTATAGGTGGCTTCAGGGTTTCTCTTCCCTATGTGCATGATCTTGCACTTCTTTGCGTTAAACTCCATTTGCCACTCTTCCGACCATTTTGCTAGTTTATCCAGATCTCTTCTCATTCTGCCCACCCCATCTGGATCATCTACTCTGTTGCAGATCTTGGTGTTATCTGCAAACAGACAAACCTTACCTTCCAGTCCTTCTGCAATGTCACTGATGAAGATATTGAAGAGGACTGGCCCCAGGACTGATCCTTGAGGTACCCCACTTGTGACTTGCATCTCTTCTGACTGTATACCATTTACCACCACTCTCTGTTTTCTGCCTGTCAACCAGTTTGCCACCCAGTCGACCAACTTCTGACCCACCCCAAGCCTACCCAGCTCATTAATCAATCTTCTATGTGGAACAGTATCAAAAGCTTTGGTGAAGTCAAAGTAGGTGACATCAACTGCTCCCCCTTGGTCCACCACTCTGGTTACTCGGTCAAAGAAATCTATGAGATTAGTTTGACAGGATCTTCCTTTTGTAAACCCAAGCTGTCTTGGATCCTGTGATCCTATGGATTCCAGGTGTTGCGCTATCCTTTCCTTAAGGAGTGTCTCCATAATCTTGCCCACTACTGATGTAAGACTGACTGGCATGTAGTTCCCTGCTTCCTCCCTGCTTCCACTCTTGTGGAGCAGGATTACATAAGCTCTTCTCCAATCTTCTGGGACCTCTCCTGTGCTCAGAGACTCACTAAACAGTTCTGATAATGGCTCTGCTAGTTCCACCCTTAACTCCTTTAGTACCCTGGGATGTATGCCATCAGGTCCCATTGCCTTGTCTACCCTGAGCTTATTGAGCTCTTGTAGGACCTTTTATTTTGTGAAGGGACTAGTGCACACCTCCCTCCCCCCTGTGTACATGGTGCTGAGCTGAGGCCCCTGCCCTACCTGCTCTTCAATATATACAGAGCAGAAGTATCTATTTAGGATAGATGCTTTTACATGGTCCTCCTCCTCACATGCCCCCTTATCCCCTTTGATCTTAGCAATACCCCCTCTGGACTTTCTCCTTTCACTAATGTATCTATAGAAAGTCTTGTCACCTTCTTTTACTGTTCATGCTAGTGTTTCCTCAGTTTTGGCCTTTGCCTGCCTTACTGCCTTCCCTGCTTCCCTTAGGGAAGTTTGGTATGCCTCCCTATCTTCATCCCGCTGTGCTCCCTTATATTTCCTGAAGGCCAGTCTTTTGGTTCTGACCTTTTCTGCTACTGTTTTTGAGAACCAAAGTGGTTTCCTTCTTCTTTTGCACTTCCTTTTCTCTCTAACATAATGGGATGTTGCTTCAAGTATTGCATCTTTAATGCTTGCCCACTTTGCCTGTACCCCCTCATCTGTATTTCATTTGCCAGGCCAAGCTAAACTCTGTTGGCCATCTTATCAAAGTCAGCTCCTCTGAAGTCCCATATTTTTGCCTTGGAATGGGATGATTTAGTTCTAGTGACCAAATTGAACCATACCATGTGAAGGTCATTGGCCCCCAGGTGACCTTCTATCTGGAGATCTGTGATCCTTTCCCTGTTAGTCAGTGCTAGATCTAGGGATAGCCCTGTCTCTTGTGGGTTGTTGTGCCAGTTGTTTGAGTCCCTCCCCCTGCAGGGAATCCACCATGTGTCTAGTTCTGGCAAATGCTCCTGCTGGTATTGATCAATCTGTATCTGGCATGTTGAAGTCTCCCATTATCAAAATCTCCCCTTTAGCTGTCATGTTTTGTATATCTTCTAACAGTAATGTGTCTATGTCCTCCCCCTGGTCTGGAGGCCTGTAGACAACCCCAGTTCATATGGCTGCCTGTTTCCTGTTTCCAGGGTGACCCACAGTTCCTCTGGCTCCTTATGTGTATTCTGAATTTCTGTAGCTTTGACATTTTAATTGACATAAAGGGCCACTCCACCCCCCTTTTTGCACCTCAGTCTCTTCTGAACAGTACATAGTCAGCTACTGAAGTTTCCCAAGTGTGGTTACTGGTAAACCATGTCTCGCTAATGGCTACTATGTCCAGTTTAGCCTCTGTCATTATTGCCTGCAGGTCTGGGATCTTCATGTCAGACATTGCACATGGGGTGGTGAGCAAGATAAGTCTGTTCACTGATGATACCAAAATCGGAGCAGTGGTGGATGGAAGGGAGGGATGGAAACAGCAGCAGGGGGACCTAAGCAAGCTAGAGGAGTTGTCAGAGAGGTGGCAGCTGGGGTTCAATGCAAAGAAGTGTAAGGTTATGCACTTTGGAGAGAAGAATCCAAGGAGAGAATACTGGCTGGGGGTGTTTAAGCTGGGGATCATTGAGGAGGAGAAGGACCTAGGGGCAATGATAACAGGGACCATGAACAACACTGCCCAATGCAGGAGAGTGGCTGCAAAAGTGAACAGAATGCTGGGGTGCATAGTGAGGAGGTTTTCATCCAGGCAAAGAGAGGTGATCTTGCCCCTCTACAGGCTGCTCGTCAGGCCATACTTACGAGTGCTGTGTGCAGTTTTGGAGGCCATACATAAAGTGTGATATCAGGCTACTGCAAGGGGTGCAGAGGAGGGCAACAAAGATGATATGTGGAATGGAGGGGCAAGATTATGACAGCAGGCTGGGAGATCTGAATATGTACACCTTAGGGGATAGAAGGGATGGGGGACATGATAGAGACATTCAAGTATCTGAGGGGAATCAATAAGGATTGGGTAGACAGGGTTTTTAAGCTAAGAAGGGGGAGGGTCACCAGGGGGCATGGGCTAAGAATAGAGGGGGGAAGATTTAGGAGGAAATAAGGAGACATTATTTCACAGAGAGGTTAGTAGCAAAATGGAACACGCTACCAGAATGGGCGGCATCATGTAAATCTGTGAACAGCTTCAAAAAGGCATGGGACAGAGAATTGGGAGAGTGAGAGTGAGGGTAGGGAAAGTGGGGTGGCAGAGGGATGACAAAGGGGAGGGGGGATGGGGCAGCTGCAAACTAGGGGTGCTAGCTGTACACTCGAGCAGACTTAGATAGACCAGATGGTCTGTTTCTGCTGGCACATTCATATGTTCGTAAGTCCCCAACAAGGATGAGCTCACCGGAGGCAGCATGGAAAATGAGAGATGAGAAGAAGTCAACCAAGGTGTGAGAGATTTTAGGAGAGGCATAGAAAACACCAACAAAGATAAGAAGAGTTGATGTGGTAGTGCCAGTACCCTACCCTGGCATTGTAGGGGAGGGGGAGCCAAGGGACCCTTTTCTATTTCCTTTTCTTCCTTTCTTAAGCCTGTTGTAACAGTGCTTTTCTGTCCTGTACTGTCCTTTTCTGTCCTGTAGCCTAGCTACCTACATCTGTTTTTTTATTTTTTTATTCCAGATGTCCTTTTCCGTCCCTGGGTGTGATTCTCCCTGCCAGTGGGGTACACCCAGTGCCAGTAATACATAAACCTGTATAACAGGCATATGTTGAAATCCCCTGTGAAAAAATTTGTAAAATGCAGGGTTGTGGGTGCCTACAAGAAATGGAGGAAATAGCGCTAATGTTTTTTTCTCCTGTAAAAAGAATAATGTTATCCCCTTTTGCTCCAAGAGAAACTGATAAAGTACAGCTTGTTGTTAGAAGTGCTATAAAGTTGCAGCAATATGAAATAGTGGGGCGGCTAGCGTTTTTATGTGCTGCACTTCTGAACGCCCTGTTTTGCAAATGCCACAGTCAGACATTTACAAAAGAAAACCCCCATTTGTGCCTGCACCTTGTGATTAAATGAAAGTAAAACCTCTAGGGTATGGTGTCTGGGAGAGAGACTTTTGTTCTCTTGCCCTAAGCGCTCTCCTTCCAGCTTCTGTTTGGCATAATGTTGCCTAAAGTAAATACACAGAGCAGTTAGTTTGTGAAAGCTGCTCTGTGTCATAGATTGTGCACTTTTCAGGGAGAAAACCTTGAAAGCTGTAAGCAGCTCCATTCCCTGCGTCTAAATTCTGAGTAAAATAAAGTTTCAGTTATAAATTAGAGGACTTGGTGTCCAGAGCAGAGCCTGTCTATGAAGTTTGCATAATTTTTATTTATTTATTTATTCAGGATTCGGAAAGTACCATTGAGTCAGAGACTCATTTACAAAGGTTCCACGTCACAAATATTGGACAGTACAGTAATATGGTAAACATACATTGCATGAAACAGAAAAACTGAATACATGGTAACAGTACAAAATAAACTATAAACATGGTAAAAGTACAATGTGAAGCTCTCAAACAGTACAAGAGAAACTTAGGGTGACATAAGTAAGCATGTAGAAAGACAAGGGGGGGTAAGCCAGCCAGAGGTCATTGCCATAGAGGGGGACGATCGAGAAACAGGTTCAATAGCAGTTGCAGTTGTTCGAGGACTGGAGATATCTCTTAAGCTGGTTTTTGAAGAGGCCTATAGAGTTTTCATTTGTGATGAAGCCGGGAAGTCCATTCATCCATGAGGGGGCCTTGAAGTTGAAGGACCTTTGAAATAGGGAGGTTTGACAATGGGAACTGTGAACAGCTTCTTGCCGGAGCTACTGAGTTACTTTAGGGGCTGTAGCTGGGTAGATTAAGGAGGTGAGGCCGGGGGATCTAGGGTGATTTTTTTGACCATAAGACAGGTGTGAACTTGTTCCTATTATCTAAGTTAAGCCAGTTAGTGGAGTTATAAAGTGAGCAGGTATGAGTGAGGCGGTCGCAGTCCAGTACAAGGCAGCAGGTTTTGTTGAGGGAGAGACAGAGCTTATTGAGGGCGGATGTGGTGGCAGTGCTATATATGAGTATGCCGTAGTCGAGGAGGGAGAGGATAGAGGATGAGACTGAGTCTGATGGTGTCTTGGGTAAGGCAAATTTAAACCAGTAGAGCAGGCCAAGGTGAACATTAACGGCAGTGGACAGGAGATGAATATGTTGGTGGAAATTAAGAGCCGGGTCCAAGGTGATTCCTAGATATTTAAAGGATTCCATTTGCTCAAGAGGGATTAGGTCAGCAGTTAGGACCTGGGGGCAAAGTTTATTCCTAGAGTTCTAGGGGTGGGTGAAAATCAGGAGCTTGGTTTTCTTGTAGTTGAGTATGAGGTGCTGTGCAGTGAACTATCGTTTGGCTTCACTAAAGGAGGACTGAAGGGTTTGGTGGAGTTAGAGCGGGTCAGGGCTGGATGCATAAAGGAGAACATCATCCGCATATAGAATGAGGTTTCCTGAGCAGGAGCTAGGGAGGGAGTTAAGGTAAAGACTAAAAAGTGGACCAAGGATGGACTCCTGGGGGACCCCTGAGAGAACTGGTAGCTGATTGGATAGGGTGTTGCAGATTTTGACCTGTTGGCACCTACTCGATAGGTAGTCTGTGAACCAATGTAGGGCATCCTGTGAGAAGCCAATGTTGGAGAGAGGGAGTATCAAGAGGGAGTGACTGATGGTGTCAAATGCTTTAGTAAGGTCAACAAATACAGCACCAGTGGTGTGGCCTTTGTCAAGAGTGGAGTGGATGCGTGCGATGAATTCCGGGAGGGCTGTAGTCATGCTGTGGCCTTTACAGAAGCCATGTTGCTGTTTACAGAGAAGATCATGTTTGTTGAGGTGGTCAGAGGATGATATGAGCAGCCGCGCTGGAGCTTTGGATAGAAGGGAGTATAGAGATGGGACTGTAATTATTGGTGGCTGTCGGTCCCCACTCTTAATATGGGGATTATAGAGGCAGATTTCCAAAGGGATGGAATTGCTTTGGCAGAGAGAAAGATTGAGAATATGGGTGGGGGGTAGAATACTTATGGAGGGTGAGCGGAAGCCTCAGATCCAAGAGTCACTGCTATAGTGAGCGTGTCTTGGTGCATTTTTAAGATAAGGTTCCACAGCCTTGAGGGTGATGCACCATAGATGAAAGGGAGGGGTAGGCTGGGAGGGGGGGACTGGTTAGGGGGTGGGTTGAAGAAGTTGGGAGGGAGGACATGGCTGAGGTTAGTGAAAGCTTGGTTGAAGGCTGAGGCTATTCTGGTGGCATCGGAGGTAAGCTGCCCATCAACAGTTATTAGGTTGGGGGGGGATATTTGAATGTTTTACAACCTTGCCCATGGCACCAAATGTCCTCTCAAACAAAGGTTTACTAATATTTTATTTTAACCTGAGCAGCTCTGGCAAGGCATTTTTACCCAAACAGGGCTGCCTGTTGTTTCTCAGTTGTCTCCCATTTTAAAGCAGCCTCTCAGAATGGGCAGAAAAAGGTGGTTCGGCTTGCATTGCCCCTACTCACTAATTAATGCAAAATGTTATCAGTGTGTACCAGGGGTGCAGCCAGACATTTCCATTCTGTACACACTTTTTTCCAACTGATGCTCCCCGCTTAAAAAAAAATGACACACCCCCCCTTCAAACTGCTGTCCCAAATTTCAAAGCAAATCAGATTTTCAGATGACTTAACTAACATAGAAACATAGAAACATAGACTTTGACGGCAGATAAGGACCACTAGGCCCATCTAGTCTGCCCATTTCCCTACCTACAGGATAGGCCGAGATCCTAGTTAACCAACAGCCTATTTCTTCCTACTCCCCACAAGAATTGCCTTATGTCTGTCCCATGCATTCTTGAATTGTCCCACAGTTTTAGACCCCACAACCTCCTCAGGAAGACTGTTCCATGCATCCACTACCCTCTCTGTGAAATAATACTTCCTCACATTGCCCCTGAACCGCCCTCCTTCTATCTTTAAATTGTGTCCCCTTGTTCTTGCAAGTCTCTTTTTCTGAAAGATGCTACCCTCTTGGACTTTGTTGATTCCACTGAGGTACTTAAAAGTTTCTATCATGTCCCCCTCTCCCTTCTTTCCTCAAGGGTATACATATTAAGCTCTTTGGTCTCTCTCCTCATACGGCTTCTTCTCCAGACCCTGCACCATTTTAGTTGCCTCTCTGACTGCCTCTATCCTGTCTATGTCCTTGTAGAGATGGGGCTCTAAGAACTGGACACAGTACTCTAGATGGGGTCTCACCAACTGTCTGTACAGAGGGATAACAACTTCCTGTTTTCTGTTGCTGATGCTTCTCCCTATACATCCCAGTATACCCTCAGCCCTCCCTACTGCCTTTCTCACATTGCTTACAACCTTGAAGGTCATCTGATATGATTACCCCAGGTCCCTTTCCTTTTGGTTGTTGTTACTACCTCCCACACCGTTGTGTATTCTTCCCCTGGGTTCTTGTTTCTCAGGTGCATTAGTTTGCACTTCTTTGCATTGAATCCTAGCTGCCATACTTCTGACCATTCCTCCAACCTTGCCAAGTCTCTTTCCATCCTTTCCACCTCCTTGTGTATCAACCCTGTTGCAGATTTTTGTGTCATCTGCAAAAGGCATACTTTTCCTTCCAGTCCCTCTGCAATGTCACTGATGAAGAGATTAGAAAGGACTGGACCCACTACTGAACCATGCGTTTACCCCACTAGTAACCCCCTTTCTTCAGAATGGGACTCCATTTACAATTACCTTCTGTGTCCTGTTGTCCAGCCAATGTTTTACAGGCTACCACCCTGGTTCCACTCCCAGGCTGGTTAATTTGACTATTAATCTTTGTGTGGGACTGTGTCAAATGCCTTGCTAAAGTCTAGGTAGGCCATGTCCACAGCCCCTCCCTGGTCTACTACTTTGGTCACCCAGTCAACGAAATCTATTAGATCGTCTGACATGACCTTCCTGGCTGTGAACCCATGCTGCCTTGGGTCCTGTGCTCCACTGGCCTCTAGGTACTTGACTATTCTTTCCTTCAGAAGTGACTCTATCACTTTCCTACCACAGAGGTCAGACTGACAGGTCTGTAGTTTCCTGCCTCTGTCTTGGACCCACTTTGTGAAGGGAATCACATCCGCCTTCCTCCAGTCCTCGGGTACCACACCATCCTCCCATGATTTATTAAAAAGAGTAGCCAGTGGTTTCACTAGTTCCTCCCTTAATTCTTTTTAGAATTCTGGGGTGAATTCCATCAGGACCCATTGCTTTGTCCACCTTCAGTTTTTAGGAGTTCTTGCAGAACCCTTTCTTCTGTAGAGGACTGGATCAACTCCCTATCAAGAGTGCTTCTGTTAATTGGATTAGGCACTTCCCTCCTCTTTGTGAATACTGAGAAGAATATTCATTCAGTATTCCTGCTTTTCACTGTCCCCTCTGCCCACCCACTGTTCATTCTATTCAGCCTCACTATCCCTCCCTTTGTCTTTCTCGCTCGCGATGTACTATAAAGGTTTTATCCCCTTCTAACTGATTTGGCTATCTTTTCCTCAGTTTGGACCTTTGCTATTCTGACTTCCCTCCCTGCTTCCTTCTGCCTTAACTGGTACAGCTCTCTGTCACTGCTCCTTCTGTGTTTCCTTACATTTCCGAATGCTATCTTTTTCTTCCAGACTTTCACAGCCACCTCTTTTGAGAACCATAGCGGCTTTTTCTTTCATTTTGATTTGTTCATTTGCTTCACACAAAGGCTTGTTGCCTCTGTGATGGCAGTTTTGATAATTCCCCATTGTTGCTCCACACCTCCTTCTAGCCTGTTTGCTTGTGCTTTTCTGAGGCACTCTCCCATCTTGCCAAAGTCAGCCATCCTAAAGTCCAGTACCCTCACTTTTGTATGGCTTGACTCTGTAGCTGAGTTTAACGTGAACCACACTGTTTGATGGTCACTTGTCCCCAGATGGCAACCCACTTCTAGATCTGAGATCCTCTCACTGCCCCCATTTGAGAGTATGAGGTCTAAGATTGCTCCCTCACGAGTGGGTTCCGAAACTAGCTGTCTAATGCCTGCCACCTGTAGGGCATCAAGAATGGCCCTGCTCTTAGATGTGGCTGCAGTAAATGTGCTCGAGTTAACATCTGGCATATTCAGGTCTCCCATCAAGAGTATCTCCCTTTCTCTGCCATTCTAAGAATACCTTCCATCATATCCTTGTCCATTCCTTCCCTGACATGGGGTCTGTACACAACCCTGTGCAGATTGTGGTGCCCTTTTCAGTCTCCAAGGTGACCCACAGTGCCTCCTCTCCCTCCTGTTTACTCTTTTGTTCAGTTGCTTTTATCCTTCCTTTACATAGAGACTCTCTCCTCCCCTTCTCCCCTGCCTGTCTCTCCTGTAGGTTATGTACCCTGGTATGTTAACATCCCAGTCATGGTTCTCTGTGTACCATGTTTCTGTGACTGCTATCGATATCCAGGCATCCCTCTTCCATTAAGGCCATCAGCTCAGGGCTTGTTGCCCAGACTACGGGCATTGGTACTCATTACCCTCTGTTTCCTGATGGCCTTACTCCCTTTTGCCCCATCCCTGTCTTCTTGACTTTGTCACTTTCTCCATTTACCCCTGCCCTTCTCCCTATCGACACCTCTATGTTGGTGTTTGCCACACTTACTACCATGATTATTTGGGGAGGGCTAGGATTTTCCTGCTCCTTTCCAGTGCTCTCCCTTGTGGCTAGTTTAAAAGCTTCACAATGAAGCATTTAAACCTATCACCTAGATCCTGGTTCCCCTCCCGGACAGATGCAGCCCATCATGCCAGTGCAGGCTGCATCACTCCAGGTGGACCCCAGTCCCCAATGAAGCCAATCCTGAACTCCACGCCCAGTTTTCAACCACTGATTGAATCCGCCGGGTGGGAACACCTAGCCTCTCTATGCCATAGATGGGTAGCACCTCTGAGAAGGTTACCGTCACGTGCTACTTGACTGAGCCTTCCCACTTCCACAAACTCTTCCTGCACTTCTCTAATCCCTTTCTTAGCCAGGTCATTTGTCCCTTGGTGGACAATGACATCCAGCTCCCTCCCCTGTGCAGCTGCTCCGGCAATCCTGAGGATTCGCTTCCTGTCCTTCAAGCCATGGTGCCAGGCAGGCACCTTACCTCCCTCTCCCCTTCCTCCCCCAGTTCTGCCTTCCTAACAATGGAGTCCCCCACCAGGAGTTGTTTCCTTCCCCTGCAGGGGAATCTGTAAACAGGCTGTACACATATGTATATGTCCTAAACAATAGAAGTTTAAACTGATACAGACACTAGGTGCCCTCCACTAACTCAAATACTACAGATTATAATGATAGTGGCAACACAAAGGTATATGGTTAAGGACAGGCATTCAAAAAACTGTACACAAATGTGTGCAGTGAGTATGTTTGCCTACATCATTGGTGCAAACTCTAACAAAAACATATACAGTGCCTTCAGAAAGTATTCACCCCCCTTGGATTTTGTCACATTTTGTTGTGTTACTACCAGAATTTTTAATGCATTGAAATGATTTTTCCCCCTTGATTCACACAGCATACTCAACAATTTAAAGGGGCAAAAATATTTTTATTGTGTAACAAAAATTTATGAAACACTAAAACTGAAATATCTTGTTTACTTAAGTATTCACCTCCCTGAGTCAATACTTTGTAGAAGCACTTTTGGCAGCAATTACAGCTTTGAGTCTTCTTGGGTATGTCTGTATCAGCTTTGCACATCTGGATTTGGGGATTTTCACCCATTCTTCCTTGCAGATTTGCTCAAGCTCTGTCAAGTGAGGGAGGCAGTATAGCACAGTGGTTTAAGTCTCTGAGCTGCACATGTGGTGACATCCAGCAGACCAGACCTGGTTTGAATCCCACAGCTTCCACTTACATACTGTGTGGCCCTGAACAAGTCACTTAACGTCCCTGTGCTCCCAGGATGCACCTGTAAAAAAGCTTTCAGCTTAGTGTGCTACTCCTGGTTAAAACAACTAAAAAAAAAAAGAAAAACTAAAGTTGGATGGGGAGCGTTGGTGAACCGCAATCTTTAAGTCTTTCCACAGATTCTCAATGTGATTCAAGTCTGGGCTTTGGCTGGGCCACTCAAGGACATTCACCTTCTTGTTCTGAAGCCACTCCAGTGTTGCTTTGGCTGTATACTTGGGTCGTTGTCCTGTTGCAATGTAAGTCTTTGCCCTAGTCCAAGGTCTATTGCAGACTGATGCAGGTTCTCCTCAAGGATGTGCCTGTATTTGGCTCCATTCATTGTTCCCTCTATCCTGACAAGAGCCCCAGCCCCTGCCGCTGAAAAGCATCTCCATAACATGATGCTGCCACCACCATGCTTCATGGTAGGGATGGTGTTACATGGGTGACGAGCTGTGTTCGGTTTGTGCCAGGCATAGCGCTTTGCATTCAGGCCAAAGAGTTCAATTTTTGTTTCATCAGACCAGATAATCTTTTGCCACATGGTCTCAGAGTCTGCCATGTGCCTTCTCGCAAACTCCAGGCATGCTATTATGTGGTCTTTTCTCAGGAGTGGCTTCCATCTAGCCACTCTCCCATAGAGGCTACACCTGCGAAGTGCTGCAGAGATTGTTGTCCTCTGGACAGGTTCTCCCATCTCAGCCATTGAACTCTGTAGTTCTGTCAGGGTGGTCATTGGGTTCTTGGTCATTTCCCTGACTAAGGTCCTTCTTGCCCAGTTGCTCAGTTTGGGAGGATGGCCTGCTCTAGAAAGAGTCTGGGTGGTTCTGTAATCTTTCCATTTCCTAATGATGGACTTGACTTTGCTCCTGGGAACTTTCAACACCCTAGAAAGGTTTTTATACCCCTCCCCAGATCTATGCCTCCTCACAATTCTATCATGGAGTTCTACGGACAGCTCCTTGGTCTTCATTGTAGAGTTTCTGCTCTGACATGCACTGTCAACAGTGGGACCTTATATAGACAGGTGTATTTCCTCTGAAATCATGTCAACCATTTGAGCTGACCACAGGTGGACTCCATTCAAGTTTTAGAGTGATCTCACAAGGAAATTGGATGCACCTGAGCTCAGTTTGGAGTGTCATAGCAAAGGGGGTGAATACTTATCAAATTAAGACATTTCAGGTTTTTATTTCAAATTACATGCACAAAAAATTCCAGAAGTTTCATTCCACTTTGACATTATAATTTGTGTAGATATGTGACAAAAAAATCCCATATAAATGTATTTTAATTTGAGTTTGCAACATCACAAAATGTGACAAACTCCAAGGGGGGGTGAATACTTTCTGAAGGCACTGTAAAACAAGCATTTGTCCATGCTGAATGTTGATTGCTTATATGTGCTGTTTAGGTATTTGGAAGTGAAAGTACCATGCCTAAGAACTGTCATGTCCCACCCCCCCAAGACATCCACTGTGTCTTTTTGTTCAGTATTCACAAAAGAGGGTGAGGGGCAAGGGCCACAGCAGTACAGCAGTTGCAAAGACATGAAGAGGTGTACAGTAGTACATTGACAGGCAGAAGAATCCTGCAGAAGGTGAGTAAATTGAAGGTGGGCAAAGCGATGGGACCAGATGGCATACACCCAAGGATATGAAAAGAACTGTGAAGGGAAATAGCAGTACCTGTGGCAGCCATGTTCACTGAGTCATTCAACACAGGGATGGTACCAAAGAATTGGAGGAGGTTACATGTGGTCCCTCTATACAAATCCAGCAGTAGGGAGGAGGCGGGGTACTATAGGCTGGTCAGCCTCACTTCAGTAGTGGGGAAGGTCATGGAGACATCGGTTAAAGAAGGATAGTGGGGCATCTAGAAGCCATCGGAGCCCAGGACCATAGGCAAAATTAATTCACAGTGAGGCAGTCATGTCAGGTAAATATGGTTAATGTCTTTGACTGGGTGACAAAGTAAATCAGGGTGGGGCAGTGGACAGCGCTTACCTTGATGTAAGCAAAGCCTTTGACACCGTCCCACATAGGAGGCTGATAAAGTAGCTGAGTAGGCTAGGCATAGGGAAAGGGTAGTAAAGTGGGTTAGAAACTGGGTAAGAGACAGGAGGCAGAGAGTTTTGGTAAATGGGGCACAGTCGGGGAGAGGGGGTGACCAGTGGGGTGCTGTAGGGATTGGTCCTGGGGCCAGTCCTGCTCAATGTCTTCATTAGTGTCATTGCAGAAGGGCTGAAGGGAAAGGACTGCCTGTTTGCAGATGACACTATGATCTGTAACACAGTGGATACCCCAGAGGGGTGGAGAAAATGAGGAGGGACCTGGGGAAGATTGAGAAATGGTCTGAGGACTGGCAACTGAAGTTTAGTTCAAAAAAGTGCAAAATTATGCACCTGGGACACAGAAACCCTGGGGAAGGGTACAGGATGGGGCGGGAGGGAGTTGCTGACAGTCACAAAGAATGAAAAGGGACCTGGGGGTTCTTATTTCAGATGACCTGAAAATGTCAAAGTGGTAAGGCAGCTGGGAGGGCCAGTGACATGCTGGGGTACATAGGTAGGGGTATCACCAGCATAAGGAGGGGAGGTAGTGATGCCATTATATAAAACCATGGTCAGGCTTCACATGGACTACTGTGTGCAGTTCTGGAGGTCGTACCTTCGTAAGGATATTAACAGGCTGGAGATGGTCAACAGAAGGGCGAATGAGATGGTACAGAGCTTGCAACACAAGACTTATGAGGAGAAATTAAGGGACCTCAATATGTACTCACTGGAAGAGAGGAGGGAAAGAGGGGGGATATGATAGAAACATTCAAGTACCTCAAGGGTATAAATATAACTACTGAGAAGCAGGAGACAGCTGCTATAGGCATATGTGCCAGCTTCTGTGTGATATTCTTTTGTTCTAATAAATCTGTAATCTCCAGTATTTCAGTAACCACATGACCACACTGCCTTCTTTAAGCAATTTTATGTTAGTTGATGCCTGGTATCAGATGGCAGACAGAGGGCTCACCAGATTGTGTTGCCATTTGAAAAACTTCATAGAATGTTCTTTTACTGGTAAAGTGTTTTTGAAAGGTGGTGAAGGGCTCACAATTTTTATTATTTTATCTCCTTATGTCTGTCCCCTTTGGTCCCCGCATCCCCACACCCCAACAGTCATCAGTGGCCACAGCTGCAGCCTTCTTCTTGCCAAGATGGTGGGTGAGAAATATAAAAAAATATAATGTGATGGCAGATAAGGACCACTTGGCCCACCTAGTCTGCCCATTTCTCTACCTGATGGATAAGCTGCAGATTCTAGTTAAACAACAGCTTACTTCCTCCTATCCCCAGTAGAATTGCTTTATGTCTGTCCGTGAGCAGCTGCCTTCATAGTCTGTGAAGTCTGATGTCTTTCAGTGCCGCTTATTGGTCATCTTCCAAAACAGGTGAGGCACTGCCAGCCCAAAAGTAATTCAGGGCAAGCAGGTTTCAAAGTTGGGAAGAAATGGAGTGAGCAAGAATCAAGTACTCAATCAGATGAGGCATCAATTTTAAGATCAGCATACTGGTGTAGACACTGCAAATTGAACCCCAGCTCTTTAAGCAGCCTTATGAAGAGTAAATGATTCTCAAAACACTGAGATTCTGTTTATTTTACTGTAAGTGGGCTGAATCTAATTAGATAATTTACTGTACCTTACATCTGGATGTATGGTAGGCCCTACTTTAAATAAAAACTGCACCTGAATTAACACATGATGCCATAGAAACAGAATTTGTCAGCAGAAAAGGACCACTCAGCCCATCCAGTCTGCCCAAGTGTTCTCTACCTACTTGCAATTCCTGCCTGTATATGTTACTGCATGTCTTATTCTGTCTGTGTCCATCAGGACCTCCTTGTGAATGACCTTGCTTAATGGATTTTTCCTGCAATGAACTTGGACCTACTCCACTTCCATAGCCTTACTGATCTCCTTCGATCCCCTCCTTCCCCTTTTATTAATATACCTCTATGTTTATCCTATGCATGCTTCGTGCCCCTACCATTTTAGCTTCCACCACTTTTCCTGGCAGTCTGTTCAAGGTGTCTACCACCCTTTCAGTAAAGAAATATTTCTTCACATCCTTGTCCATTTTTCACCCCTCAGCTACCATACTTTTTGTTCTCGGCTTTCATATAGTTTAACTTAGCCCAGTTAGAAATCCTATTGCACTCCAAGTATTATTCAGCTCAGTTAGAGAAATAAACAGAACAAATAAATATGTATTAAAACAGCAGTCATAACAGTATAGTTCCGTAATTAGCTCAGTTAGAGAAAGAAACAGAACAACTAAATGTGTACTATTACAGCAATCCTAAAGTATCCAGTCATTGCTTTGTCTTCACTCCAGAGACCCTGCTGTAATATAGGACCACAGAGGATCCTGGGCAGGAGGGTGGGTAACTGTAAAGTCCTGGCAGAGCTCCACTGAGCTCGCTCACTCCCCCTGTCTCACTCACTCATTCTATTTCTCCTGATGCTAGAGGCTGCCCTTTTGTACTGGGCTCTTGCCTGCATTGGCACCTTTTTCTACCCACAAAGAAATCTGCAGCAGTCCTGATGCAGCTCTGTTGAGTTCGCTCACTCCCTCTCTCTCACTCACTCATTCCGTTTCTTCTGGTGCTGCAAGCTGCCCTTTTGTACTGGGTCCTGCCTGCATTGGTACCTTTTTTCTGGCCACAAAGAAGTTCACAGCTGTCCCAACAGAGCTCCATGAAGGTTGCTCACTCCCCCTCTCTCCCTCACTCATTCTGTTCCTGCTGGTGCTGCAGGCTCAACTCCAGAGACCCTGCTGTAATATAGGACCACAGAGGAGCCTGGACGGGAGGCTGGGCAAATCTAAAAGTTCCGGCAGAGCTCCACTGAGCTCGCTCACTCCCCCTCTCTCACATGCTCATTCTATTTCACCCTACGCTGCAGGCTGCCCTTTTGTACTAGGCTCCTGCCTGTGCTGGCGCCTTTTTCGGCCCACAAAGAAGTTCACAGCTGTCCCAACAGAGATCCATTGAGGTTACTCACTCTCCCTCTCTCACTCACTCATTCTGTTTCTCCTGGCACTGCAGGCTGCCCTTTTGTACTGGGCTCCTGCCTGTGTTGGCACCTTTTTCTGGTCACAAAGAAATCCGCAGCAGTCCTGATAGAGCTCCGTTGAGCTTGCTCACTCCCCCTCTCTCACTCGCTCATTCTGTTTCTCTCACCACTTTAGGCTGCCCTTTTGTACTGGGACCCTGCCTGCATTGATGCCTTTTTCTGCCCACAAAGAAATCTGCAGCAGTCCTGACAGAGCTCCGTTGAGCTCGCTCACTCCCCCTCTCTCCCTCACTCATTCTGTTCCTGCTGGTGCTGCAGGCTCAACTCCAGAGACCCTGCTGTAATATGGGACCACAGAGGAGCCTGGACGGGGAGGCTGGGCAAATCTAAAAGTTCGGCAGAGGCTCCACTGAGCTCGCTCACCCCCTCTCACATGCTCATTCTATTTCACCCCTACGCTGCAGGCTGCCCTTTGTACTAGGCTCCTGCCTGTGCTGGCTCTTTTTTCGCCCACAAAGAAGTTCACAGCTATCCCAACAGAGATCCATTGAGGTTACTCACTCTCCTCTCTACCACTCATTCTGTTTCTCCTGGCGCTGCAGGCTGCCCTTTTGTACTGGGCTCTGCCTGTGTGGGCACCTTTCTGGTCACAAAGAAACTCCAGCAGTCCTGATAGAGCTCTGCTGAGCTTGCTCTCCCCTCTCTCACTGCCATTCTGTTTCTCTCACCACTTAGGCTGCCCTTTTGTACTGGGACCCTGCCTGCATTGACACCTTTTCTGCCCACAAAGAAATCTGCAGCAGTCCTGACAGAGCTCCGTTGAGCTCGCTCACTCCCCCTCTCTCCCTCACTCATTCTGTTCCTGCTGGTGCTGCAGGCTCAACTCCAGAGATCCTGCTGTAATATAGGACCACAGAGGAGCCTGGATGGGAGGCTGGGCAAATCTAAAAGTCCCAGCAGAGCTCCACTGAGCTCACTCACTCCCCCTCTCTCACATGCTCATTCTATTTCACCCTACGCTGCAGGCTGCCCTTTTTGTACTAGACTCCTGCCTGTGCTGGCGCCTTTTTCGGCCCACAAAGAAGTTCACAGCTGTCCCAACAGAGATCCATTGAGGTTACTCACTCTCCTCTCTCACTCACTCATTCTGTTTCTCCTGGCTGCAGGCTGCCCTTTGTACTGGGCTCCTGCCTCCAGTGGCTCCTTTTTCTGCCCACAAAGAAATCTGCAGCAGACCCAGCAGAGCTCCATTAGAACTCACTCACTCCCCCTCTCTCACTCACTCGTTCCATTTCTCCTGGCGCTGCAGGCTGTCCTTTCGTACTGGGCTCCTGCCTGTGTTGGCACCTTTTTCTGGTCACAAAGAAATCCGCAGCAGTCCTGATAGAGCTCCGTTGAGCTTGCTCACTCCCCCTCTCTCACTCGCTCATTCTGTTTCTCCCACCACTGCAGGCTGCCCTTTTGTACTGGGCTCCTGTCTGCATTGGGGTCTTTTTCTGCCCACAAAGAAATCTGCAGCAGTCCTGAGGCAGCTCCATTGAGCTCAGTCACTCCCCTCTTCTCACTTGCTCAATCTTAATCTGTCCCAAACTCTGATTTCCCACAGCGACCGTGCTATTCTGTGTCAGAAGTGCAAAAACATATTTTGGCCAGTATGTGAAAAATGACAGCTGTACTGTTCATAAGGAGGTGTGAAAAAATGGCAGTGTTGAAAATGTGGCATGAAAATATTACAAATTTGCGAAGTTACAAGGGTGCGTGGAAACAGTTCAATGCACGCTTGTAACACAGTCATTTTATGGACTTTAATCACCAAATTTTCAACATAGGATTCTAGGACTTCTGCTCATGAACAGTGTTACTGTCATTTTTTAATCTGTCCCAAATACTGATTTCCCACAGTGATTGCGCTATTCTGCCGGAGGTGCGAAAACACATTTTATTCAGGATATGAAAATGACAGCTATACTGTTCATAAGGAGGTGTGAAAAAATGCAGTGTGTTGAAAATCTGGCATGACAATATTACAAATCTGCGAAGTTTCAAGGGTGCATGGAAACTGTGCAATGCACACTTGTAACACAGTCATTTGATGGACTATCGTCACAAAATTTTCAACATAGGCATTTTATGACCTCAGCTCATGAACAGTGTCACTGTCATTTTCTTAATCTGTCACAAACACTGATTTCCCACAGCGACAGCACTATTCTGCATCGGGTGTGCGAAAACACATTTTGCCAGGATGGGAAAAATGGCAGCTGTACTATGAACATATGTATGAACTTATGAAATTTGCCAGCAGATAAAGGCCTAGAGGTCTATCAAGTCTGCTGGAATGTGCAGCTAGCACCCCTTATTCTGCAGCTGCCCTTCCCCCTTCATTGACCCTCCCTCTTGTCCTGTCCCATCCCCTTTTGAAGCAGTCCACTGTTCTACTGGATACCACTTCTGTAGGTAACCCATTCCACCCAGCCACCACCCTCTCTGTAAAAAAGTGTCTCCTTATCTCCCTCCTGAACCTTCGTCCCTCCAGTCGCATATCATGGCCCCTGGTGTCCCTCCCCTCCCTTACTTTGAACAGCCCTCTGTACCTGTCTTGTTTATTCCTTCGGGTGCCAAAGGTTTCAATCATGTCCCCGTCTCTCCTTTCCTCCAGCGGTACATATTCAACTCCCTCAGCCTCCTCTCGTATGATAAGTTCCCCAGCCCCTCGATCATCCTTGTTGCCCTGTGCTGCACCTCTTCCAGTAATTTAATGTCCCTTTTCAGATACGGGCACCAGTACTGCACGCCGTACTCCAGATGTGGTCTCATTAATTACCTATACAGTGGCAGAATCACCTCCTCCCTCCTCAAAGATATACCCCTTGCAGTACAAGCCAGCATTTTGTTGGCCTTTGCAGCTGCCTTCCTACATTGTGCCATCTTGTTCATTGACCCTGTAGTGAGCACCCCCAGATCCTTATCCTCCTCTGTCTGGGCTAGCTGCACTCTCCCCAGCTTGTAACTCCTCTTTAGGTTCTTTATCCCAAAATGCAGCACCTTGCACTTTTTGGCATTAAACCTCAGTTGCCAGGTGTCTGAACAGGTTTCAAGCTTTGCCAGATCATCCTGCAACCCCTGCCATCCCCCTAGGTCATCTACAATCGCTCCTACCTTGGTATCATTGTGAAACAGACTGATCTTGCTCTTGATGTCCAATGATACGTCTGCAATGAATATCCAAACAACACTGGTCCCAACACCGAGCCATGTGAAACACAGCTCATCACTACCCTTGGGTGTGAGAGCTCCCCCCACCACCACCTCTATTTGCCTTCCCTGAAGCCAGTTCCTACCATCTCACCAGCTTTGCACCCGCCCCGTGCCTACTAACTTACTTATTTTCCAGCCTTCCATGCAGCACCGAGTCAAATGCCTTACTGAAGTCCAGATACAGGATATCCACTGCATGGCCCCTGTCCAGTTGCCTAGTTAGCCAGTCATAGAACTCTATCAGGTTAGTTTGGCAGGATCTGCCCCATATGAAGCCATACTGTCTGCTGTCCTGTAGTAGTTTGGCCTCTAGAAAGGCCACCAGCCTCTCCTTCAGTATAGTCTCCATTAGCTTACCCACGATGGATGTGAGGCTCACTGGTCTGTAGTTTCTCGGTTCATCATTGGGGCCACTCTTGTGGAGGGGCACCACATGAGCCATCCTCCAGTCCTGAGGTACACACCCCGAATGTAGTGAGGCATTAAATAGGTTTGCCAAAGGCCCTGCAAGGACCTCTTCCAGCTCCTTCAGTACCCTGGGGTGGATGCCATATGAGCCTGGCACCTTGTCCACCCTCCGTGCCTTCAAACCCTCCCGAACTCTACCCTCCATGATTTCCACATCTTTCACCCCCTCCCTCCCTGTTTCTGCCATTTCTCCCCCCTTGGGTGTCACCCCCTCTTCTCTTTAGTAAATACTGAGCAGAAGTACTCATTTAGTGCTTCTGCCTTATCGCACCCTTCTTCCGCCCAACCTCCCTCCTTCCTAGTCCTTACTATGTGGTCCTTACAGCTCCTTTTCTCCCTGATGTACCTAAAGAAGTCCTTTTCCCCCTTTTTAATGCCTTGTACCAGCCTGAGTTCTGTAGATGCCCTGGTTCCCCTTACTGTCCTTGTCACCTCCTTCGATTCCGTCAAGTATTCCTCCCTGTCCTCCCCCCTCCCTGTTTTCTTGTACTTCCTAAAGGCTGCTATTTTCCTCCTTACCTTTTCCATGACCTCCTCGCTCAACCAGCTTGGTTTCTTAGTCCTGACCTTCTTGCTCTGGGCCTTGCAGCAGGTTTTGGTTGCCTCCCACTATCCCCAGCTTTATGAGCTCCCACTCTCTGGTTAGCGTCCATACTAGATTGAATTCTGGCCAGGTACCCTTTTACCACTTCCCCCATCCTCCCAAAGTTGGCCCTCTGGAAGTCCAGCACTCTTGTGCCAGATTCCACTCCTTCCTTGCCCATATCCAGTGTGAGCCATACTGAGTGGTGGTCACTCCCTGACAGCGGTTCCTCCACTGTAAGTTCTCTCACGAAGTCCCCATTTGCCAGCACAAGGTCAAGGGTATTCTAACCTGGTTGGTTCACTGATCATTTGCAGCAGGAATCTGTCCTGGAAGGCATCCAGCAGTACCAGCTCCCTTCTGTTCCTGGTTGTTGAGGTACTCCAGTCCACTCCTGACCTGTTAAAGTCCCCCACAATCACCACACTACCCTTCTCGCAGGTCCTCCTGATCTGTCCCGCTAGTTCCCTGTCTAACTCCTCCATCTGAGATGGTGGTCTGCCCACCACTCCCATTCTAGAATCTGTTCTTGGAATCCTGGATTTGCATCCAAAGTGACTCTGTACTACTCCTCCTCCTCCCTTCCTCCCTTACACACCTCTGTCCTTTTCCTTCACATAGTGCCACACCCTCCTTTCCCAATCACCCTGTCCCTATGAAATAACCTGTACCCTGGTACAGACAGGTCCCAGTCATTTTTGGGTGGCCCATGTTTCTGTGATGGCTGCAATGTCCACCTCGCCCTCTGCCATGAGCACCTGTAGCTCTACAGTTTTCCTCCCAAGGCTCCTAGCATTAAGGATAACCACCTTCCACCCTTCCCCCCCTCTCCCATGCTGCCCTCCTTTACTAGCATCACCAATAGTACTTGCCATTTGTCCTTTGTCACTGTTATAGGGGGTAAGCTCATATGGTTTCCCAACCTGAGGTCTCTGCATGTCTCTTGTTCAACTGACACCCCCCGCTCCTAGTTTAAATTCCTAACTTCCTCTGTGTACTCCTCCATCCTCTGTTTCAACACTTTCTTTCCCTCCTCAATCAAGTTTAGTCTGTCCTTGGCATAGAGACTACTGTCCTCCCAGGTCTCTCCCCCTTCAACAGCCCATACCCTTTAGCACAACACCACGTTCTTAGCCATCCATTAAGTTCTTCTATTCTCAGCTTTCTTGTTGTGCTTACCTTGGGCACTGAAAGTATCTCTAAAAAAGTTACTGCTCTTCCTGCCCCCTCACATAATTGTTCTAGTTCCTCAAACCTCCTCTGGACCATATCTACTGTCTTGTCAGCCAGATTGTTCGTCCCAAGATGTATAATTAAATGAGGATTGTCCCTACCCCTTCTAGCATATTTCAGAACAGATTGTCCCACCCTTTCGCTATCATTCCTGGCATGGCCTCCACCCAAATGCTTACTATGCCGCTCCCCTTGCTTACCCACCTGACTCCTCTTAGTATTGGGTCCCCAGCACTAAGATTCCAACCCTCTTACTCCCTGCTTGCTTCCATTCATCTCCCTCTCTCATTTCTGGCTCCTCTTCTTCCTTCTGCACATTATTTCCCCTTTTGCCCCTGTTACAATTCTCCCAGCAGAACTTCCCCCCACTCTGGTTTGGTCCAGGCATTTATCAATTACTCCTCTAATTTCATCATTTCCCTCCTCCACCTTCTTCCTCTCTAGCAGTGCAAAACTGTTTTCTGAAGACCCTTCACAAATGCCCGCTCCCTCTCTCTTCAAAGTAACCTGTTCTCTCCTTTCCACTCCATGACTTTTGCCACTTCTTCACCTCCCCTCACAAGTCCCTATCTTCTCCTTCCATTTGCTTTTTGTCTCCTGACCTGGTTTCCCCAGCAATCATTATTCCTGGCCTGGGCCCCTTTGTCTCTGCTTCCCTTCTTCTGACCCTCTCCTCACCACTGTTGACTTAAATCGCACTCATTCATCTCCCCTTTATCCTCCCTCCAGTATTGGGCTAAACCCACTCCCAATCTGCCTTGCCTGTCTTAGTTCCTCCTGCAGACCCTCAATCTCCCTTCTAAGTTTCTCTATGTGGTTGCACACTAAACATCCTCCCACACTCCAGGCAATGTTTAGAAAGATTGGTGCACCGCAGTTGTTGCAGCCTACCACCCTACCCATTGCTGTCATTGCCCACCAGCGACCCCCACCCTTCCAGATGCAGGATACCAAACACTCCCCCAAGTCTCCCCTCTCCCCCCTCTATCAGTGCAAAACATTATTTTCTTAATTTCCCTTACCCCCTTTGTTGTACAAGTTTAGCTAGACTGAGCAACTGCTTTTTATATTCCTATCCTTCCTATCCACACTCAAAAAGAGACTTTAAGTAGCCATTGCACAACCTTCTTCAGACTCCTGCTCCTCATTTCCACAATGCTATAGCAATGCAAACAAGTTCATAAGGAGGTGTGAAAAAATGCCAATGTTGAAAATCTGGTGTGAAAATATTGCAGATTTGAGAAGTTACAAGTGTGCGTAGCAACTGCGCAATGCACGCTCATGAAACAGTCATATTTGTGATTTTGTCCACCAAATTTGTGACATAGGCTTTTTGACAGCCCACCTCATGAACACTGGCACTGTCGTTTCATTAATCGGTCCCGAAAGGTGATTCTGTGCAGTGACCGCAAAATCACCTTTTGGGACTGAATAACGTCATTACAGTGGCTGAATTCATGTAACCCTATGTTGAAAATTTGGTACCAAAATTCCCCAAAATTTCTGAGATATGCAGCAAAGTTGAAACCCCCCTATTTATGCCATTATACAACTTACCAGCATTTCTTCAGTTCATGGTCGACTTTGAAGTGTGCAGACGTGTTCTCAGTCCACCGAAGATCTAGGCGCAGGCTCTGGAGGTAAGTGTGGGGTGAGGGGGGTGTGGGGAGGGGGATGCAGTGGGTGGGCGCTGGTTGGGGGAAGGTGTGCAGACAGTGAAGGACCATTTTTTCTTTACAGAGTTAAAAAAAATAGACATCGTGGGATGGTTTTCCCTTTTAGCAACTACTCTTAGCACACTGGGGTGGGCTCTCCGTGTGCCACTTGTGTTTTGGGGTGGGAGAATTGAGCCGAGGGGATTGGGCACCCTGTCGGCACAATTGGGGGTATCATGAGCCGAGGGGATTGGGCACCCTTGGCACACACAAGAAATGGGGGGGAACATGGCAACAGAGATTGGGCACCCCCGTCGGCAAAGAAACAGGGGGAGGGGACATGATGCCGAGAGGGACTGGGCATCCCCTCAGCAGACAACAGAAACCGATGGGGACTGGGCTCCCCATCAGAAAACTGGGTCAGGGGAATGCAAGGGACCACCCTCCTTCAATGACAGGTCACTCCCTCATTGCAGCAGAATGGCTGACGCTGCAATGACGAGGCGCCCCCTGATTACAGTGGCTAAAACGTTTCAAGGTGGTGGCACGCTGGCTGAACTACTGTCAGCAGCAGAGTGCCACCCCATTGGGGAAAGCAGGCCAAGCCTCAAAAGGCAGTGGGGGCACTGTCCACAACAGTGCCGCACCTCCACAACCTGCTTCTGCAGCAAGCTGCCGCAACATGTTTCTTGTGCATGTGCGCAATCAGCATAAAAACTGCAGTGCATGAACAGAACCCTAATATAAAGTGCAAGGATAAAAGTGCCAGTGCTTATTCTAGCTCTAAAAAAGTACTAAGAAATGTTTTTTTAGAGTGCACTGTAGTTTGCTTTTGTGAGACTTACTTGTGCAGCAGCTATCAGGTTCAGCCCTTAGGGGGCCAATGCCCCATTCTGCTGCTATTCTTGTAAGATTGATACTGTCAATCTCAGTATTCGGGGAGGGGCTGTGTGTGACTTAAGGACACTCAGAAAGGTTTTAAAGATATAATCTCTCTCTATTTTCATTTTAGAGCTGCATTTACTGATATATAATATAATACAATATATCTGAGGGTCCGGTTATGTAATTTTATTATTGTTTAGAGTAGAAATTTATTTGTATTAGGTTAGGGGGCTGATGTAAGGACCATGTGGTTATCAGAACAGTATAAAAAGCTAGTCCTTTGGGACCATTCTTGAGATAGGTACAGCCTGAGCAGGTTGCGTAAGGACTGTTGGTTCCTTAAAGGTACAGAGGGTGGGACTATGTCTGGAGAGTCCTAGCTGGGTATATTGATTTTTATTTTTATTTTGTGAAAATAAAGTCACACAGTGGTGTGTTTTGTTTCACCTGAACTTCTAACTCCTATGTATGTTTCCTCAATTCACTCAGTTCGGCCAACCTGGCCATAGTGGAAGAGATGAATAACTTGGCTAGAAGGAGCTCATGAGAGGAAGGGAGAGATGCATCAGGATATGTTCTAATGGACATACAAGGCAACACCATCACCACGCCTGCCATAGTCCTATCAGAAAAGGTGGTGTCCTGAGCTGCTGGGCGGTTTGGCATTGTTTCACATTTCACTGAATAAAGTCTTTTTACACTGAGCCCTGTGGTACTTCGTTTGCCTTTATATAGTCAAATTTTTTACTAACAGCATGCAGTGCGGGACTGGAGCTGGATTGTCTTTGCTTCTGCTGGTGCTATGCAATGCCAGATCAATTAAGAACAAGACAGCTATTATTGCTGATCTTGTTTCAACATCTGATCTGGCTTGCATTACCGAGACCTGACTGGACAAAAATGCCGGTCCAGTATTAGAATCAGTAGTTCTGACTGGGTATTCGGTAATGCACTGCCCAAGAAAAGATCACAGGGGTGGGGATGTAGCAATTTGTTTTAAATCTGACTTGAGCCTCACAGCTTTCCCAGTGGGAACAGTGAGGTAATTTGAGTATGTGACTGTACAAGGGGTTGCAGGTGTGGTTTGTAGGATCCTTCTTGTCTACTGAACTCCGGGAAATGAGAAGGAATTCCTGCAGGAAGTCGCGGACTTCGTCATCAAGCTGGTGTAGGAGTCACCCAGATGGATTACTTGGGGTAGCTTCAGTGTCTGGATTGACAATAAACCCTCACAATTTGGACAAGACTTCCTTCAACTAATGTGTTAGTTGGGCCTGACACTGGTTATTACCTCTACAACCCCTGTACACGGCCACTCTTTGGACCTCCGTCTTCTCACTGGGACTGAGATCATGGATCTCATGGTGAAACTGCACATATGGTCAGACCACCATACTGTGAGGTTCTTGTTGATCCCCCAAAAATACCCTTTGTATGGAAATGGTCTAGTACTGCCCTTCTGAGTTTGACCCACAGGCTCTAATGATGGTGCTGGACCTATCTCAGGTAATGATGGGTGCTTGCGATGAGCTGGGGAGCTAGTTACTGACTCATAACAGGGTTGTAACTGAAGCCGCTAGCTCGATCGCACCTATCTGTGTTCAACCTCACTTCATACCAGGGATCCCCTTAGTACGATGGGACCTCAGGAAATTAAAGATGAGGGGACAAAGGTTACAGAAACACTGGGGAGATCCTGATCTGGTAGGACAAGCTTATATTGATGTTTCATTATAGGGATTATCAATCAGCAATCTCCCGTAAGAAGGCAGGGTGACAGGGTGCCCAGTCTGCCGCCAGCTCCACTCTGTCAGCTGACACCATTGCATAGCTACTACTGCCACCAATTTCCAATGAGGGATCCCCAGATACTGAGGCCCCTAGCTGACGGTTTTCCTGACCTCTGTGGAAGTCGAGCTATAAGTTTTGTGGCGCTTTCTTCAGCTGCACTACCGATTGGATATATTTTTCTTTTCTTTCAGCTTTCTGCTGATTGGCCAGTTAGTGCCCTCCTTCAGCTGAACTCAGGAGGACTCATTTAAGCAGGCTTATTATTGCTCATAGGCTGAGTTAAACTTTTGCTGCTAGCATTTCCTTTGTACCGCTAGTATTTGTAACTGTGAACAATTTCATATTCTAGCCTTTTTTTTACTACAGCCTATGTTTGCTTTAATACATTGTTATTCAGTACCAGGGATTAGAGTTGTAGTAAATGTGTAAGTTAGTTATTACTTAGTTACTGCTTGAACCTACGTTTTATTGGATTTGTTTGCTTAATCCTTTCTTTCCCTCTCCTTCTTCCTCCTGATTTTTAACTTCTCCACTACTGGGATTCTGGACAGTGTTCCCAGTCCCTGGTGCCATACTGTCAGACCGCCTTTTCTGTAACCCCCAACACCATTAACTTCCCTCATTATAACACCTTACTAACCTGACCCATTGACTCTCATTTGTGCCCACAACCTCCCCACTGTGACTGTGTCCATCTCTCCCTACCCTATCTCCTCCTGTAAGCCTTCCCACCATCTACTTACCTCCTTAAATTGTGTTCTGCCCTTGCCTTCTTACAGATACTGAGGCCCCTGACAGGGTGCCCAGTCCACCTGTTGCTCCACTCTTTCAGACAACACCGGCTGCCCCAGCTACTACTGCCACCAAGCTCCACTTGAGGATCTCAAGGTATGGTCTCCTAGCTGAACCAGATGACTTTTCTGGACTCTATGGAAGTTGTAATTTACAAGTTCCATGGTGTGCTCCTTGGCTATACTACCGATTGGATATATTTTTCTTTTCTTTCAGCTTTCTGCTGATTGGCCAGCTAGTGCTCTCCTTCAGCTGAACTCTGGAGGATTTATTTAAGCAGGCTGCCTACTTTTTCATTTACAGGTTATCATTGCTCCCCACTAGAGGCTGTCTTCTTCCTTTCTTGTTTTTAGCTACTTATCTCCTCTTATCTGGTCCTTGACTGAGCTTTTCACTCTTTGATACTCTCTGATAGTTCTGTTACCTACTCTCCAGCTCTGTCGGTCAACTCAGACAAAATCCCTCTGAGACTTAGTTGCTTAAAATCCTCACCCACTGCCTTACTCCAATACCAAACTCATTGCCTCCTGTGGACCAACAATGTTCCCCACTTTCACTGGATTATTGCAATGCTTCATTGTACTCATCATTATTGCCTCTATGGGCCCCTGTAAAGAACCCATCAAATCTACTAAAGCTAGCAATGAGGCGGAGTTTTAAATGCATGCAGAACAGTTACCTCTTCCTGACCCTGATGAAACTCACAGTCTCTATCAGTTACCCTCTATGATCACTGGCCTGAAAAACCCACCCAAGGATCCCTCCATGACACCACTCCTCAGTGGTTTTGTAATTCATGTTGGTAACACGAAACCCTGCACGCCCAGTAAAAGAGAGCAGTCTCTATATAATAAACTTATACTGGAACAACTTCTTCGCCTACTACTACTTCTTCTGCTTCTGTCTGGTAATGTGCATCCAAACCCTGGCCCACCAGATGACTCCAATGCCCCGATCATGGAAAACCGCAGGACTTTTGCTCGTTTCTCTAAACATCTGCAGCCTCCTCCCCAAAATGGATTGCCTGAAGGTATGGGTCCCTCATCATAACCCAGACATGCTATCTATAGTGGAAACCTGGTTATCCCCAAAGATACCAGACACTGCCATCGCTTTTTTTGGGTACACCTTGTACAGACAGGACTGACACTTGAAAAGATGTGGCGGCTGTGTCATCTACATTAAAGATTACCTCTAGTGACATGTCTTACCTCCCCCATGTAGCAGTGACAACTGGCAAGCTCTGGCCATTAGACTGCTTTCAGAGGCACACAATAGAGTGCTCACTTTGCTCTTAGTGTATATATTCCACCCAAACTAACCAAGACAGGTGTCAGTAACCTGCTTGACTAGATTAGTACTCTGAGTCTCAACACAGAAATTGTGCTGCTAGGTGACTTTAATGTAAACTGTCTCTCTTCTGCCTCCACCTCTATCAAGGACACCCTATTTGCTATCCATTTCACCCAAATGGTGGAAACTCTGACACAAGTCAACTACAAGGCTGGTACTAGTACACTGCTGGACTGGGTGCTCACCAACCATCCTGTTCATGTCTCCAATCTCACCATTCTCCCTGACTCTTTGAGTGACCACTCCCCTGTCAAATAAAACTGGAACAACAACTACTGCAAACCCCCCACCAGAACCATAAAAAACAGACTTCTACTAAAAGGTCACCTCTCACAACTAAAGTCAGACCTAGAACTCCTTGACTGGATGGACCTCCATAAAACTAATGATGTGGACACCGCACTTGACCTCTTTGTGTCAAAATTTGATGCTGTCTGTGACAAACAGGCACCAGTTACTACAAGGAAATCCAAAGGGCCTTTTAACCTCTGGATTACCCCTGAACTCCTAGAGCAACTTGCCTTAAGAGATAATATCTGGCAAATAGCACACACACAGGGGACTGCAGCAAACATTCAATGATATAAAAAGGCCAGCAACGACTGTTCGAAAGCTATTAGCCATGCAAAAAGTACATACTACAAAGAAGCCCTCTCTAGTTCATGGAACAGCAGCAAGTCTTTCTGGGCCAAACTTAAAGACATCACAGGGAAAGACCCCCAAACTCTCCCTGCTATGCTACTGTTGAGGGGATTCCAACCTTGGACCCTCTGCTTATTGCCAGCTCATTGAATCATGCTTTCTCTGACCTCAGTAGTGTTCTCCCTAGGGTCTTTTTTCAATAACTCCAACCCAAGTGACAATACGAGGTCAGGTGCACTACCACCTAACCAACTAGCCGCTATTCCGCTTCAAAATGGTCTCTGAAGCAGATGCTAGGAAATACCTTGAAAAGGTTCTCAGAAAATCTAGACACAATGGGGACTCTTTGGACCTCAAATTTGTTCACTTAACACGGGGTGAAATACTTGGACCACTAACCAGAATACTTAACCTGTCCCTCTTCCACTCCCAATTCACCCAAAGATGGAAGTTTGCTACAGTAACCCCTGTACACGAAAGTGGGGACAGGTCCTTACATAATAACTACAGACCAATTTCGATTCTCCTGCCACTCTCCAAGGCTGTCGAGTGAATTGTGGCTGACCAGATGGTGGAATACTTTAATCAATACCAACTCCTATGCCCAGAGCAACACGGGTTCTGGGGTGGCCACAGTGCCATCACAGCCCTACTCGAATTTATCGAATTCATCCATGATGCCTTAGACCAAAGCTACCTTGTAAGGATAGGCTTCATTGACCTGTCAAAGGCATTTGATACAGTTCATCAAGCGCTCCTCCTCAAGCAGCTATCAAACATTTGACTCACACCTGAAACTGTGACCTGGTTTAGGAGTTACTTGAGCCGCCACTCCCAGCAAGTCAGGACTGGGGAAGTGCTATCAGACAGACAGCCTGTCTAATCTGGTGTACCGCAAGGGTCCATTCTGGGACCATCGTTGTTCAGTGTTTTCTTAAACAATCTCTTGGGCTCCTGCCATTGCCACATGCTCCTATATGCTGATGACGCAATGATTTTTACCAGCAACCTAAGCCCTGAATGCCTTGAAACTGATCTCCAAAATGGCTTTGCATCTGCAGAAAACTGGTTTAAAGAGCAAAGAATGGTTATGAATTATAAAAAAAATGAAGACCATGCTCTACTCGACAGCCCAAAGCAAGCAAAAAAGCTATCCCCTGGCAATAAGGAATGACAGCGGTGACACACCGGAGTGTGTCTCACACTTCAAATACCTAGGGGTTACAATCAACTACTCCCTGTCCTTCTCCCAGCATATCGATGTCACTATAAGAGCTATTAAATACCAGAATTGGGATCCTCTACCACCACAGGCATTGTCTAACCCATGAAGTTTTAAACCTGGCAATCAGCAGTTCATTTGTCCCTCCATCGACTATGGGCTGGGCCATATACAGTCTCAGTACCAACACGGCACTCCAACGGGTCTCAGTTGCCTTAAGCAAAGCCTGCCACCTACTCTCAAATGCACCAAGACTCACACACACTTGTGAACCTTATGCTCAGGCTGGCTGGCTACAACTGATTGAGAATCAGGTATCAAATCTGCCTTCATGCAAAAAGTCACATTAAATCTGCTTCCAACAGGGGTGCAGCGCTTACTAACACTGCCTATGAATACCAGACAAACCAGAAGCTCTACCACTCAAATTTTCCAAGTGTCCAGATGCTGCACTACCGTGGCAAAGCATGCATTCTCACACCATGCACCCCTCTGGGTAAATGCACTGCCCCTGACATCTCTGGCTCCTCAATGATTGGCTCTTAGTCAAAGCACAGCACTTCGCCTACCTCCTTAACCCCCCTGCTCTGCCCCTTGCCCCTGGACCTCTTCCTACCCTTGTCCCTCCCTGTCTTATGTGATCTGCTCACCTGGCTCTCCCACTCTCTATGTATCCTTCCCTATCCTTGTCTGCTTATCTTCTTGACGTGGGCATACATTGTTCAATGCCTCAGCATAGCTAGTGCTTTATGTTTGTTTTCTGTAACCTCCATGAATATTTTTCTCGTATTTGTATATTTGTGCACAGTATTGTACCTTGTTGTCTAATTTATGTGATGTGGAACCTTTCAACGAACATCCGCTCACAGGTATTATCCAAGAACTCAATAAATAAAAATAAAAAGAGTTCCTGTCCAGGAGATTGCTGCAGCAACCGACAGACAAGCTCAACTCTTCAAGACTGTTGACAGACTTTGCAATCCTGCCTTTCTTCAGTCTGGGAGAGCTTTTTCACAAAATAAGTGTGATGAGTTTGCTCTTTGCTGATAAGATTGCCTTCATCAGGTCGGAGATCTGGTCAGTGCCTTCTAGTGGGGTGTGCAGTGATGGGCCAGGGGTCATGGGCCTTCAGCTTGTCTAGCTCAACTTGGATCAGGTGGCAGTGAGGGTCACCCAGGAGTTGAGGCCAGCCTGCTGTAGTTTAGACCCAGGCCCAACTTGCCTTTTAATGGGCTGCGTTGAGGTCATTGGCCCAGTCTTAGCAAGTATAGTCCAGAGTTCTCTAGTGACTGGGGTCTTTCCTGGGCCCCCTGAAGGAGGCAGTTGTAAGATCACTCCAAAGAAACCGTCACTGGACCCGGACTGCTTGGCCAACTACAGACTAGTCTCTAACCTTCCTTCATGGGAAAGGTTGAGAAAGTGGATGCCCTTCAACTGGAGACCCATTTGTCAACTCATGACATCCATGACCCTCTGCAGTCAGGTTTCAGGAAGAGGCACGCACCAAGACAACCCAGGTGTGGGTCTTTAATGATCTCTTGGTGGTTAGGGATAGATGAAGGCATTCCATCCTTATCCTCCCTCCATCCTTATCCTCCTCAATCTCTCGGTGGCATTTAACACCATGGACCATGGTGTGTTGTTGGAGCATCTGCAGGTCTGCTGTTGACTGGCTGGTACAGTTCTCAAATGGTTTCAATCTTTCCTTACTGGAAGGACACAGTGAGTGGTGTCTGGGATTTTTTCTTCGGCATCCTTGCCCCTCCCATGTGGGGTCCCTCAGGGTTCCATTCTCTCCCCCATGTTGTTCATGGTGTATATGCTGCCACCAGGGGATATTATAAGATGGTATGTGCTGAGTTTTCACTGCTATGCAGATGACACTCAGCTATACCTGTCTTTTGCACCCAAGCAGCAGGAGGTGGTCTCTGTGTTTATTTAGTGGCTCATCAAAATCCTGGACTGTATGAAGGCCAACTGGCTGAAGTTGAACTCAAACAAGACTGACGTACTAGTGGTGGAAGCATATTGCCCATGGGTGAGTGGGCAATCTGGTCAAGTCTCTGGGGTTAGGCTTAGGACTCTAAGTTGCTCACTTCAGTTGGGGTGAGAAATCTTGGCATGGTTCTGGAATATGGTTTGACACATAAGTCTCAGGTGTCATCCATGGCTTGGAATGCTTTTTATCATCTGAGGAACATTGCCATGATTAGACGCATCATACCCCCCATGTGATCTGCCATCACTGGTTCATGCTTTTGTGACCTCGCAGCTTGATTACTGCAACACCTTTTACTTGGGGCTATCAGGGGTTGAGCTTTGACACCTATGGCTAGTGCAGAATGCCACAGCCAGGTTGTTGACCAATCTGTTGAGATCATGTACATTACACCTGTGCTGCACTCTCTGCACTGGTGGCCTATTAGGTGGCAGATCGCTTCCAGGTCAGCTTGCTGACCTATAAAGCCCTACAAAGTCAGGGGTCCAGCTATCTGCAAGACCTACTTTGGCTCTACTGCTCTGTTTGTCCCCTCCACTCAGGTGACAGGGGGCTCTTAGAGGTTCCAAGGGTGTGTTTGGCAACATCTGGTGCTTGTGCCGTTTCCTGTACAGCAACAACCCTCTGGAAATGCTCTCCCTCATGCTATGAGAGAGCTTGCTACTGAAGAAGCCTTCAAGAAGGAACCGAAAACATTTTTATTTAGGCAAGCTTTTCAGTCTGATTAGAGCTAGCTGCATGATATGAATCACCAGGATAGTTTTATTGTGTTTTCATTGTTGACATGCTATTTTAACTTGTTTTCTGTCTCACCTGTAAAGTGCCTTGATTCGTAATGAGAAAGTGTACTGTATTAAATAAGACTGGATTGATTGATTGAATGATTAGGAGGGGGTATGGAGGAGCTCACAGTGCATGGTGGGGGCAAAGTATGGGGAAGGGTAGGAGAGGAGGGGAATGTGGAGGGGGTAAAGTGGGGGCAAGGAAGGGAGAGGAGAATTGAGGGAGAAAGAGCAGATGAAACTGGAGGGAGGGACAAGAGGTGGGAGGAGACAGGAATGGGAGAGAGAGAGAGAGAGAGAGAGACAGACAGACAGACAAACAGGGAGGATATGGAGCACAGCAAGGTGTACTTAGAAGCAGGTGACTTTACCAAGGTAGATCAATAGCAAAGACCTTATCAGTAAAGAGAAATGCAACAGCTAAACAACTTGGTCCAAGTCAGGCAGGGCTATAAGCAAACAGTGTATAAGTAAATGTTTATGTTTGAAAATCGAGCCCAGGGTCTCCCCCTTTTGGGCAAATATACAAGATTCTTTGCACCCTCTTTTGGGACTACAAGATCTATTTACCTAAAGTCTGTTTAGTGGGCAATATCAAGGTATATAGCCTGAGGCGGGTCATATAGCTATGGTATAGCAGCAGCCAATATGGTTATTATGCAACATTGGGCTTGATGATAAGCCAAATCAAGTTGAATGGTATAAAGAAATTTTAATGCCATTACATACAGAAAGACACATTTCCAGTATTAAGAATCGATACCAAGTGTTTAAGAAAAGATGGGAAACCTTGTACACTCTATTGTTTACCATGTGCTGATTTATGTGAATAGGAGCTTGCTGAATAGCCTTGTTTTTATACAGGTACATCACAAAAAAACTGAAATCCTCCTCCCTCCCCACCAAAATCTGTATTGGCCAAATCAGAGCAAAGCTATAAGCAAACATTGTTTAAGTAAAATGGCAGTAATCCTAGAGATAACAACTAAGGCAGGCTTGGCAAGCACATCTATGACTATTAAGGCAGCAGAAGCAGGAGCAAATAAACCAGGCAGCAATTTATATAGGCCATAGGTATCGGACACTCAAGTTCGAGGTGATCTAGGTAGGGATTAAGCAGTAATTATCATTTCAGCCTGAAACCAAGAGGCCCAAGAGATGTTTCCACCTAAAACAAAAAAATCCAAGAGCCAGTTACCAAAAGCTAAAGATCACAGTGACCCAGATAGGAAGCAAGCAGAAATTAATGTTTCCCTCTTGATACAGACAGTCCCAAGAGTCTGTTGCAAATAAGCAAATGTACAATTTGACACAGATGGGAGGAAAACCATAGCTAGTATTTCATCAGTGTGGTGTGCAGGTTACCCGACAGAACTGTGAAACTGTATGGCAGACAGGCTAAGCAGTCAGTGTGTAACTTTGTGGCTCAGCATGCCTGGCCAATGGCAGACACTTGGTTGACTCCAGGAAGTCTCCAGTTCTCCACTGTTCTCGGCCATAGCGCGAGGGCCACAAGCCTCTTGAACAGAGGCTTCTTCAGGTTTATGAAATAGTTCCCTCAATTCATTAGTGTTTGTAGCATTCTGAGCTTCACCCCAAGAAAAATGATGTACTATACCCATGCGGTACTTACTATCAGCTGCATGCTGTAAGCAGAAAGGTTCCTGTATTGATGTGTTTATTTCACTGAAACTTCCAATTTGTACTGTCTGAGGTTCTGTTAGCACTGCGTGATGTGCTACCACCAGTCACCATGAAGTGCTCGGCTGTAGATTCTTCCATGTGTTTCTTCAGCTCAAGGACAATTTCACTCAAGCAAGATGATTGCTTAATTTGCTTATATTGCCTATTATGGTGTGGATATGCTCCTGTCTCACAGCTGAGAACTTGAACCTAAAATGAGACGTCTTGAGAGACTCCAGAACTGCATGAGGCAATGTTCTTGCCTGTAATGATTCAGTTGTACAGTGTGCCAGGTGCTCTGGTAAATGTTGCAGGATAAAGAACACCACCCCAGCTCAAAGGAAAACAAGAAAAGCTGAGCGCACCCATCTCTGAGGTGCTAGCAATGCTGTCTATGGAAAGCCAGCACTCAGAATGCTGAGCAATGAGAATGGAGCACTTGGAGTATTACAGTGAAAAAGAAAACTAGTTTTGTTGGAGAAAAGGATGTAGAGCAATAAACTCCCATTATGTAGCACCATTCATACAGGGTTTTATCAGGAGGTGTTCATGCATGAGAGATATCATTTATACAAACATATATAAATATACAAATATATAGATATTAAATACTGTATTTAAATATGCAACAAACATCTGTGCAAACGCCCACCAAAAATGACGTCACCCACTGATCATAAAGAAAGTGAACACTGCTATAATTGAGTATGTGCAAAACAGATAGAGATTTGATTAATACAAATCATTTTCCAAAATCACAACTTGTCTCCTTTCTTTTAACTAATTGTCACTAGTACAGCATTTTAATTTTTATTAATTTTATTAATTTTGTTAACTGGTAGGCCCTCTGAGCCCCAAGGTCCCTTTTCAGGGGCACCCAGAGTAGTTGCAAAGGAGCAAACAGAAGACATTGTACATCATATTGGGATACAGATCACAGACTACAGCAGGAGTTGGAGAGAGTTTGGTTAAGAACTGGGTTACAGAGGTAACATTTTGATTACAATAGGCTTAGTGTTACAATCGGAGTTTATTAGGAAGGGGCTTGGTTGGAGTAGTCATTGTCAGTCCTGTGACAGGGCCTAGGTATTAGTTCACAACGGGAGGGGTTGCAGAGGACAGAGAGGAATGCGCTGAGGGATTTTAACCACCATTGCAACGGCTGTGACTAAGGTCCATATGATAATCCTGCAGGCCCTTATGGAAAATCTTAGAGTTAGCCTCCTGAAGGTGACTGGGAAGCTTATTCCATAGCACTAGGGCAGCATGGGTGAAGGATTTATCACCAACTGAGGTTCAGGCCCTGGGTTCCTCAAGGAGCCATTGCCCATTGGAGCGGAGCTGCCTGCTAGTGTGTTTTTTGGTTAGGACTCCAGTTACACTAGCTGGGGTTAGGTCAAAGAGGAGTTAATAGGCATTGCAAAGTAGAGGATACTGGAGTCTATAGTCGAAGGAGGGCCAGTTAAGCAAGGCAAGTTCAGCACAATGGTAGCGCTTGGTTTGGCTTTCTGGCAAAGCGTGCAAATTTATGGTAGAGGGTTTGTAAGTTGCTGAGTCTTTGCTTTGCCATTCCAGGCAGGATTGGAGCAGCATAGGTTAGTGTAGGGAGGAAGATGCTCCTGGCATTCGCTACCCTAGACTCAGGGATCATTTGGGCACTAAGCCAGTAGAGAAGGCCAAGTTTCTGGTGGCTGTTTTTGTTACATGATTCACGTGATATTTTAGGGTGAGGTCTTGGTCCAGAACTAGACCAAGATATTTGAAGGATTCTACCACTACAATGGTAGAGCCTGATGCTGTGGCTAAAAGGAGTAGGGGATGCGATCCTGGTCTAGGGATCTAGGTCCAACATGATAGTCTTTGTTTTTTGGTGTTTAGTACCAGGCAGTTTTTATTAGCCAGTTTTGACCAGAGCAAAGTCAGCCTGGAGTGCTGTCCCAGTTCATCAGTGTTTTCATTGATCTATAGAGGACCGCATCATCTGCATACTGGACCACTGAACAGGTTTCACAGTGATTGCTAAGGTCATTGACATACAGGGAGAACAGAAGGGCCTAATATTGAGCCTTGTGGGGCTCCTGTAGTTATTAGGAGCCATCCAGAGGGCACCCATCCATTGACCCTCTGGAAACGGTCAGTCAGGTAGCTACTGGGCCAGTTCTTTGAATGTTGATCAAGACTGATTTTACTTAATTTTGCTAACAATAGGGAGTGGACGACTAAGTCAAAGGCCTCGGTCAGGTCTATGAAGATAGCTCCAGTAGGGGAGCCTTCATCTAGTGCCGAGAAGACATCTGAAGTGAATCTGATGAGAGCCGAGTCAGTGCCATGGTTTTTGTGGAAGCCGTGCTGGCTGGAAGCCTTTAGCTGGTTTGCTTCCAGGTAGTCTTGAAGTTGGCAGTAGACTAATCTCTTCTGGATTTTAGCCAGAGTGCAGAGTAGGGAGATAGGCCGATAGTTTTCTATTGGCTGCCTGGGGCCACCCTTGTGGACAGGTATCACAGTAGCTTGTTGCCAGGCTTTGGGAATGGCTCCCTCCGGGAGAGACTGATTTATAAGCCAGGTTATAGGTAAGGTGATTGCAGGGGCTGCAGTCTTGAAAAGCCTCGGGTCCAAGCCATCAGATCCCGCCGTCCCTGTTGGTTTGATGGAGTGTAGGAGGGGAAGCACTTTTGAAGAACGTACCGTCCTGAGGTGGAAGTGCAAGAAAGGGGGATCATGGGCTTCGGTAATCTCTCCATCCTGTTTCTTGGGAGGCAGGCTCGCTTGGTAGGTGTCGAGGTCAGTGAAAAGTCAGTTAAAGGCACTGGCACTCTCCTCACCTTTAGTTAGAGTTTGACCATCACATGTTATCTGGCCCTTGGGAGTTTTCTTCTTACCTTTGATTAGGTCATTTATGCAGGACCAGAAAGTCCTGGGGTCTGAGAGGTTGGTCTGCTGTAGATTTTAATATATTCCTTAGCCTTTTTGTAGCAACTCTTACATTGATTCCTCAGGGATTCAGTAGTTGACAGAGGTCACCAGCGAGGACAAGTGCCTATGCTTTCCTCAGGCCTTGTCCCAACTTAACATTAGAGATTTTAACTCCCTTATAATCCAGCTATAACATTGACCTTTGGTACATACTGTATTTTCTTAAAGGGGCATGGAGGTTGGTAGCCAAGGAGAAAGTGTGCTGGAAAAACTCAGTGGCAGCATCCAGACTGGGCAAAAGCTTAATTGGAGACCAATCAATCTGGCTCAGGTAGTTTTGAAGAAGGCAGCAGAGAATTTCGAGAAATCTCTTGCTGCAATGAATCTTGGGTGGGGGGTCTTGTCAGCTTGTTTTTCCAGACACAGAAGGTTGGTGAGTGGTTGCTCAAGGCATCAGCCATCATGCCTGCAGTCTGAATATTGGCGGATTGGTGGAAAGGATCCAGTCAAGGGTGGAGTGGTTCCCTGTTCTGGTATTGTGCCTTGTGATCTCAGTTATGACCTGTGCCAGGTGTGCGTGAAGAAGTGCCACATACCTGGCACAAACCGCATTTGCATTATCATTTCATATTTAATACAAATAAGCAAACATGCTTAAAAGACTTATAATATTAACCCCACAAACGTATGTGTGAACCATTAAAAATTGGTTAGAAATACATAAAAAAAATGTCTAAATTCTAAGGAGGCAAGCTGCTTTTTGGAGAATTTTTTTTTTTTTTGCTGTTTACTCCCCACTCCCACCCACTGCACTCCACTCCTTTCAGGAGTCTCCTATGGCCTTCTGTCCCCACCCTCTTACCTGGAGCCCAGAATGGTCCCCATGTAGCCATGGTTTTCCCCCAGACGAGGACGAGATGGGGCCTGTACACCCTCAATTCCTTAGTTTCAACGGGATGCCTACTCCAGGACAGGTAGGGGGCATTGGGGATCTGACTTGTGCTCCATCTACTGAGAGCACTGCAAGCCATTTTTCCCCATTTTCTATGCCGATGATATGTGTCCTGATGTCAAGGCGCAAGTGCCAATGTCCATCATGCAGCTTCCTGTGTGTGGCTGGGCTTGCTGTACCTCATGCCTCTGCCCGGAGTCAGCCAAGCACCGAGCCCCAAATCCCCCCTTCCCCCTGGAGAAGCGAGCTGTCCTGGGATGCTCAAGCCTCCCCTCCCGGCTGGCCCTGGAAAATGAGTTATATTAATGAAGTGACTTTATCTGTTTTGCATATATGCACTTACAGCACTATGTTCACTTTCTTTGTGATCAGTGGGTGACATAATTTTTATGTTGCTTGCACGCATGTGCAAGAAACATAGTGCCATGAACGGAGATTTCGGAGGTGTGTCACCTCCTCCTCCAATTCAGGCACTGGGCTGGCAGGCGTCTCTGTTAATGTGTACTTGGAGCTGTCTATGACACGCCCAAATGCAGTGGCAACAGTTGAAAGGGGAGCTACGCTTGAGTGAGCAGCTATGAGGACGCTGCTCGCGCGCAGCTCCCTCAGGCGCAAGTCGTTCCCGCGATGAATGGTAGCCGACGGGATGCCCAACTCTCCCGCTAAGCTGCTGTCGCCCCCCATAGCTGGTGCCACGCTGGGAGCCCACCCCAGCGTGGCAATCACTTATGTAGCCGACAGGGTGCCCAATCCCGCTGGCCAAACGCAAAGTGCTTGGGCCACGCTTGGAGCCCACCCCAGCGTGGCAACGCCCTCGATTTTATTTATTTATTTTTGCCAACGGGGGTGCCCCAATCCCCGTCGCTAAACGCCTAAAGTGCTTGTGCCACGCTGGGAGCCCACCCCAGCATGGCAAATGGCCCACGTTGTCTTTTTTTTTTTTTTTTCCACCTGAAAACCAAAACCGCCTTATGGAGCTTCTCCCGACCCCCTCCCACAACCCCGCCCACCCACTGTGCACCCAGCCTCCCACACACCCCTCCTCAATTTATACTTACCTCCGGACCCGCGATGATCTTCGGTGGATCGGGAACACGCTCTGCACTCTTCAAAGCCGATCGCAACTGAGGAAATGCCGGTAAGCTGTATAATGGGCTGGACAGGGGTTTCAACTTTATTGTGATATCTCAGGCATTTTGGGATTGACAATTTTAAGATGAGTTTTGGGACCCCTTCTCATGAATGATATCACTGTCATGGCGCTATTCGAGCCTCGCCAAGGGTGATTTCGCGCAGTGACTGCACAGTCACTGCAAAATCATACTTCCGGCCTGAATACCACCATCATTCAAGAGAAGGGGTCCCAAAAACCCCATGTTGAAAATTTGAGCAAGAATCCAAAATGACTGTTTTACGAGCGCAAGGCTATGCAGTTCCCACAAGGCTCGTAAGTTTGCGTAAATTTCAATATTTTCACCCAGATTTTCAGCATGCCATTTTACCATACCTGCTTATGAGCAGTACAGCTGTCATTTTCATATCTCACCAAAATGTGTTTCCGCCCATGTAGGCGCGGAATGGCGCGATCGATCTTGAAATCAATGTCTGGACAAATTAAGAAAATCACAGTGACACTGTTCATGAACAGAGGTCTTAAATGGCTATGTTGAAAATTTGTGAAAAAAATTCCTAAAATGACTGCTGTACGGAGCTAAGCGCTATGTAGTTCCTACGCAGGCTCGTAAGTTCACAAATTTTCAATATTTTCTACCCAGATTTTCAACACTGCCATTTTACCACACCTCCTTATGAAAAGTACAGCTGTCATTTTGACATCCTGCCCAAAACGTGTTTCTGCCATGTAGGCATAATGGTGAGTCGGTGTGCAAACTCAATGTATGGGACAAATTAACAAAATCACAGTGACACTGTTCATGAGCAGAGATCTTAAAATGGCTATGTTGAAAATTTGGTGAAAAAATTCCTAAAAATGACTGTTTTACGAGCGTGCGTTGCGCAGTTCCTAGGCACGCTCGTAAGTCCGCAAATTTTCAATATTTGCACTCCGATGACTTCAAAATACCTAAACAGCACATAGAAGCAAGCAACATTTGGCATTGACAAATGCTTGTTAGTGGACATTTTGCACTGTGTTTTGCATATTGAAATATTTAATAACCATGTATTTTAATATTTATATATGTGTTATAAATGATGATGTCACACCTGCAGTAACACCCATCCCCTGATAAAGACTCGTATAAAGGATTCTATGTAGGGAAGGTTGCTCCACATCCTTTTTCCAATAAAATCTAGATTTTGACGAATGCTCCATTTCTTTGCTTAGTTTACAGTTTGACAGACTCCTGAGGGTAACTAAGTGGGCTATTCTGTAAGGAAACAGCTTTAAGGGAAGCAATATAGTGTAGTGGTTAAGACTAAGAGCACTGAGCTGCAAACCTGGAGAACTGGGTTTGAATCCCATAGTCACCAATTGCATTCTGTACTGTGTGACTGTATGACCATAACCAAGTCACTTAACTTCCCTGTGCTCCCAGGATGCACCTGGAAACATTTAATTTATTTTTTATTTATTCAACTCTTGGATTACACTACCTTTGAGCAAGAACAGCTCATTTACAAAGATTCCACATCAAAATAAAGGGCAATAAACATACAAAGGTCAATACAGTCCTACAGTATATTATAACACAGTAACAAAGGCAAAAAAAAAAAACTGAATCATGAATTATGGACTACTGTGACTGAGAGCTTTGCAGAGTTTAAGGTGAGCTATTCGGAAGGGCACACGTAATATGAAGATAGAATGGGGTAGACCCAGGAAGAGTAGGCAGGCTGGAGGGCCATTGTTATTGTGGGAGAGGAGACAAGGAAGTGCTAAGAAAGACAGTGGTAGTGGAGAGTGTACAGAGAAGTGCCAGAGTTGGGTGAAGTTTTGAATGGTAAGGGGGAGGAGGTGGGAGTAAGATGAGGGGATGGGGACTAGAAACGGGGACTCCAGAAGTGATAAGATATACACAGATGAGCAGTGCAAACAACTGGGGTGCAGAGGGAGGAGGGACCCCTAGCAGAAACAGTCACAGCTACTGGAAGAGGTGAGGTGCTGCCAAAGCAACTGTTTGAAAGGGCCAAGTTTGGGAGATTGCAGGATTTCCTTGTTGAGCACATTACACCAGTGAGGTGCCCTGTTGGCAAACGACTTCTGCCCCAACAAGGTGAAAGAGTCTAACATGTTTCAATCTAAGAAAAATAGCAGGACAAGAGGACATCTGGGGACCTGGAAGGTTTGATAGCTGGAGCTTGAGTATGGGGAGCTACAGTGAGCATTCAAACTTAAGTGACACCAGGTGGCATGAGGCCAAGGATCCCTTTCTAGTTAAAAAGGCAGGTCTGATATTGGATTCTGTTAAGGAGTAGAAGCCACCCAGACTGCATACAGGTCACAGGTGTGAGTTAGTCCGTTGTGTTTTGGCATGTTTTGTCTTAGTGTGTCTTGCTTGGCCAAAAAATTGTAAAAGTATTAAAAAATGTAAAAACAGCTAGCTGGAATCCATAGGAGCACAGGATCCAAGACAGCACGGGTTTACAACAGGAAGGTCCTGTCAAACTAATCTCGTAGATTTCTTTGACTGGGTAACCAGAGTGGTGGACCAAGGGGGAGTAGTGGATGTCGCCTACCTTGACTTCAGCAAAGCTTTCGATACTGTTCCACATAGAAGATTGATTAATAAGCTGGGTAGGCTCGGGGTAGGTCAAACGTTGGTCAGCTGGGTGGCATACTGGTTGATGGGCAGAAGACAGAGAGTGGTGGTAAATGGTATACAGTCAGAAGAGATGCAAGTCTCAAGTGGGGTACCTCAGGGATCAGTCCTGGGGCCAGTCCTCTTCAATATCTTCATCAGTGACATTGCATATGGACTGGAGGGTAAGGTTTGTCTGTTTGCAGATGGCATGAAGATCTGCAACAGAGTAGATGATCCAGATGGGGTGGGAAGAATGAGAAGAGATCTGGATAAACTAGCAAAATGGTCAGAAGATTGGCAACTGGGGCTTAAAGCAAAGAAGTGCAAGATCATGCACATAGGGAACAGAAACCCTGAAACCACCAATAGGCTGTGAGGGGAGTTGCTGGCAGTCACATGGGGAGAAAGAGACTTGAGTGTCATCATCACCGATGACCTGAAATCATCCAAGCAGACCACTAAAGCAATAGGAAAGGCTAAAGGGATGTTAGGGTGTATTAGTAGGGGTATGAAAAGTCAGAAGAGGGAGGTAATAATCCCTCTTTGCAAGACACTGGTTAGACCCAATCTGGAGTACTGAATGCAGTACTGGAGGCCACACCTTCACAAGGACATTAACCAAATTGAGGCAGTACAGAGAAGGGCAACCAAAATGGTGCAGGGACTGCATCAGAAAACATATGAGGACAGATTAACAGAGCTCAATATGTATACCCTAGAGCAAAGGATGGAGAGAGGTGATATGATTGAAACATTCAAACACCTTAATGGCATTAACAAGGTGAAAGAGTCTAACATATTTTAATATAAGAACACTAGCAGGACAAGAGAACACAGCATGAGATTAGAGGGAGGCCAATTAAGGGGTAATGTGACAAAGTACTTTTTCACAGAAAGGGTGGTGGATGCATGGAACAGCCTACCTCAGGAAGTGGTAGATATGAATACAGTGCAGGGCTTCAAACAGGTGTGGGATAGGCATAAGGGTGCAATACAGATGAGTATGAATAGATAGGCCATTGACAGAGCAAAGGCTGATGGCACATTCATAAGGTAGAAAAAGAAATGGGTAGACTGGATGGGCCTTGCGGTTCTTATCTGCCATCAACTTCTGTTTCTATGCTTCTAGCATTTTCACTAATTATAGTGGTGAAGATCTGTGATGATTTCTCTGCTACTATGGCTGTGTGTAGTTTAATGAAAAGAAAAAAGCTCAAAAAACATAAAACATTTACTCCTGCTAGCGAGACCTAGACACATACCAAGAAAACAAAAGACTGAATTATAAAGTTATTCATTTAACACAGAATAACAGGCTCTATAGTAGGCTGCTGTTGCTACAGCTTTCACTCACTGAATCAGTGGCCCTAGATGCATTACTGTCACTGAGACATTGCAGCAAATGAAAAGCAATAAAAATCTGAACATGAAGATTCCTAGGGCCAAGAAACTAGAAGGCAAATTTGGAAAAAAACTAATAACAAACAAAGGGAAGCACACACTAGTACTATGCATGCATGGGACTTCCATATGAATGAGCTTGCTCAATGGAGTCTTCCTGGTTAAATAAATTTGAACTTGAACAAATTGATGTACATTTTCACTGTAGTGCTCCTTTAAGGTGGGAAATGTCATGAGGGGGCAGAGTCCGAAGCTGGAGTAGAGTAAATTTGGAAGGGACACAAGGAAGTATTTCTTTATGGTAAGGGTGGTGGACAGCTGAAAGCAAGTGACATAAGAGTTAGTAAATGCATAGATGTAAATTAGTTCAAACATTGTTGGGATAGTTACAAGAGTCTGGGGGATCTCAGAATGGAAGAGGAAGAGGGACACAGTAGCATGGGTGGTGATGGATTGGCAGAGATGTGTTAAGAAATCTGCAATAGTCTGGCCAGTAATAGGCTGGCTCCAGGACTGAGGTATGGACCAGACAGACCGAGTGGACAAACAGGGCCAGATATTCAAACTGTGCCAGGCAGTTGCACAAGCCTGAGTGCTGCTCAACTGGGCTGTGCCAGGGCCAGGACCAGGACCAGGTGATAGTCAATGGTGATGCGCCATGGCTCAGCACCGTTAAATATGAGCAAGGTGGTGCGCATACTGTGCATGGCGCAGTGGCACTGCATGAGCGCAAGCCACATAGAAGAAGCACAGAGATGCACCAGCGCTAAGTGCAGTTGCACTAGGTGCATCTCCCACGATATTCAGGCGGTGGCATGTAAATGAGACCATAATATGTAAGGTGCAAATGTGGACATTTGCATGTCAGTGTGTTGTTGCATGTGATGTGCTGGAGTGTCCTGGTGGTGCGCGGAGCGCCCTGCCAAGCTTGCTGCCAGTAGGGGTTGTCTCCCTAGTGGGCTATTGCAGGCTCCCCCTCCCGTCGCCGATTGCAGGCATCTGTAACCCGATGATGAAGTACCTGGTGATCTAGTGGTACCCCGATGCCTGATTGTGGGCTTTGCAAATGATATTGAAGTACCTGGTGGTCTAGCAGAAACCCCATACACCGATCGCAGACATCTGTAAATGATATTGAAGTATCTGGTGGTCTAGCGGTACCCCATATGCCTGATTGCAGGCAGTTATACAGGAAAGAGTTACCTGGTGGTCTATTAGTACCCCCTCCCACCCACCCTGGAGGGCTCCCGGCCACCAGCACCCCACCTTGTTATTAGCGGGTAGCAGGACCCCGCCCACATACCATCTGACTGCCTGCCGAATGGCAGTGTACAGTATGATCTGTATGCCTATTGGTCCAGTGTGGACCTGTGGCTCGCAGACCATACTGTACTACAGGACCAGATTTGTGAATGAATGCTGTCATTCACATATCTGGTCCTGTGTAGTACAATGTGTTCTGCAAGCCCATTGGTCTATACTGGGCCAACAGGTGTACAGATCATACTGTACACTTTCATTGATGAGGTGGCTGGCTGGGCGGTATGCAGGCAGAGTGCTGCCACCTGCGATGAAGTGCTGGGTGGTCCGGGGCCCTCTGTGGGTGGGTGGGTGAAGGGGGTACCACTGGACCACCAGGAAACTCTTTTATACAACAGCCTGTGATAGGGTGTATGGGTGCCGGTAAACCCCAGGTACTTCAATATCATTGACAGATACCTGCGATCAGGCATACAGGAGGTACCACTAGACCACCAGGTAATACATTAACATTGACAGATACCCACGATTAGGCATATGGGGCTCTAGACTACCAGGGGTCAGGGTGTTTGTGCATGGTGTACCTGCTGGCTGCTGTTGTGTTGCACCTTGCAAATAGCCACCGCCTGTGGGTGGCCAGCGTTTGAGCCTGTTTGTTTCGGCTCAACTTTGAGCACCAGTGTGCGGCGCATGTTGAGGTTGCATCAGCATACGTGTCCCACATCCCAGGCTGAATATCGGGATGTGCCACATATGCATGGGCACGCCCCCTGCATCTGTGCTGCATACATTACCAATGCGCCCCAGCACATCGTGGGTTGAGCTGCACAACCTGCCCCTTTGAATATCACGCTGAATGCATTGGGGTTGCGCATGACACAACCCTTTGAATATCCTGCCACAGTCTTTATCTATCCACACTGTCTATATTTCTAGGATAGATAGGGACTTTTTTGTTATAACCCAGCAGAGATGCAGTGTCTTATTTTCTGTGGGGTCCTGTTTCTACTCATTTTAAAAAATTTGATTTGCCACACAGGTGGAATGTACCCCATATCAGACCCATGTGTCATCCACCTGGTGTCCCCACCAGCTCCGACAGTGGAGTGCTCATAGCTTACTCCTGTGGTGGAACTCCTGAAGGAAAATCCAAGATCCACCTGTAATCTATCTGAGACTTAGGCTGCAGCATCTTTGGCTAAGGAGAGGGAACTTCATGTTGTGGCTGCTCCACAGGGTTTTCAGTGTTAGTTTCCCCAAAGAAGCAGACATGCAAATGATGTCAGCATGCAGATATGCATGCTCCAACATGCGTCCCACTGATATACACCACTGTCTCCACCCCTGCAATGTGGTCCCAGTCTGGTGCACACTCAGCCACCACAGCACCAGGTGGCAATGACCTCCCCCCAGAGGTGGATAGCTGTCCATGAGACATGCATACAACCTCTCCTCGGCTGGCTCTCTGATGCTTTAGACTCATTCCCAAACCCTGGTCATCAGTGTCATAAGAGGCAGCACAACCAATGCGCCAGTGGGTCAGTTTCTTCAACCCATTTTTACAGCTGGTGGAAAGGAGCTCTGTATTGATGGCTTAAGGTCTCAAAGGGAGTACAGTTTGAACTTGTGATCTCACAGTTCCGAAGTCAGTGCTCTAACAGTTATCAATTTCTAACTGGTACCGTTGTGTTAAAAATAATATTGTCATGCAGTCACATTTGGGAAATCACATTTCTTGGTTTCTCTTACCCATTTTGTAACAGACAATAAAAGATTTAACCATTTATCCACCAATAAGAAGAAATGACTTCTTACCTCTGAAGCGTGAAACCATTCATTCTCACTGCTCTCTAATAATGCATAATCAAGTCGGAAAGCTTTGTACACCGGCAAGAAGAACTTGATGCTGAACAGAGTAGCAAAACAATAGCGGTTGTGGTACCTCTCACACATTTTCACTGTGTTCTCATTGCTGAATCCCTGTGGTTCAGTGGCTTCATAAAAGAGCTCCTCACATTCCACAAATGACCTGACAATTTTGCCTTCCATGGCCCATGGAGCCACACAAATAAAGAAAGAAGTCAAGGTCCACAGAAACATGTCCTGTTAATCTTATGTTCCAACAGTTTTTCTAGTAAGGATTTAGATTTTTTGAAGATGTTGTTATTCTACAATGAAAAGGACAATCAACTGTTTCAGTTTCATTATAATAATAATAATAATAATAATAACAAAACTTAATTTGTAAGGCTCCTTTCCAAAACCAAGGTACCGAACAGGTTTAAAACAAGCATCATTTGTACAAATTGCAGCAAATTAGATGGTACACAAACATCCAAAACATTAAAATTTAGACAGTCAATAACCAAATGCCTGCTTCCATAAATGGGTTTTAAGGCTTGTTTAAAACCCTCCACAGTCATGCACTCATGTAACTGGCAGGGTAGAGAATTCCAAGAGAAGGGGCCACATGCATAAATGCCCGGAGCCAGAAGATTTCAAACAAACTGCTGGAATCTCTAGCAACCCCATACCAGCTAAGCGGAGCAATCACCTGGGACAAAAAGGAATCAGAAGCTTTTTCAGGTAGTCAGGGCCCTGACCGTGTAGGACTTTATAAGTCAACAGACAGACTCTAAAGTAGATTCATCATTGTATTGGCAGCCAGTGCAGACTGCGCAGCACCAGAGAAATGTGAGAGAAGTGAGAAGTTCCTGTCAGAAGCCAGGCTACTGCGTTCTGCACTAGCTGAAAATGGCAAATTTCAACCCCAAAAATCCTAGATAGAGGGAGTTACAGTAATCCAGGCAGGAGGACACAAAGGCGTGAACCAGCATGGGAAGGTCACTGGATGGAACAAGGTGCCTAATCCTGGCGATATTATTCCTCAGATGATAAAAGGGTCTTGGCGATGGCTGACACCTCTGAGCAGCAGGGGTCAGCCCCTGCATCAAAAAATACCCCAGGTTCGCACCTGTTTCAGAGGCCAGGGTGGTTGACCCCCCAAGAATAATCCTGAGGGGGACCTACCCTGACCTCCCTATCAAGCATCCTGGGTCCACAACCAGCACTTCAGTCTTTCCCAAGTTCAACTCCAGCCAGCTCGAATCCATCCACTCATGGATTTCTACCAAGCAGTTATTAAAGACCGAGAGAGCTCCATTCTGGTCAGGTGCGAAAGAAAGGTATAGCTGGGTATCATCAGCATAGCAGGGAAACCTCAGCCCATACCTCCTTACAAAGTCTCCGAGGGGCAGTATATAGACTGCGAATAACATAGGGGACAAAACCAATCCCTGAAGAACCTCACAAGACAGAGGAACTGGGTCCAAAGAATAAATCCTGGACACCACCCTCTGAGTTCTTCCAGTGAGGAAAGATGTAAACCACCTGAGGACTGCACCTGACAGGCCACAGATGAACCTCAGTCGGTCAAGCAAAACTCCATGGTCCACAGTGTCAAATGCTGATTAAAGATCAAGAAGAACCAAGATGGAGTGGTTCTTCCAGTCTCTGGCCATTATGAGATCATTGAGCACCTGGTCTCATTACTATGCTGTTTTAAAAAACCGGACTGGAGGGGTTCATAAATGTCATGGATGGTCCAATGGCTCTCCAGTTGCACAGTCACTACCTTCTCAATCACTTTCCCTAAAAAGGGAAGGTTAGAGATTGGTCTGTAGTTTGCATGGCAGTTTGGGTCCAAAGAAGCCTTCCTCAGAAGGGATGTTGCCACCGCCTCCTTCAGGGAGCTAGGAAACTCACCCATTTCCAAGGAGCTCCAAACTATCCGTGCAAGGACTGGGCCAAAGGAATCAATACAACCCATAATCAGGGAAGTTGGTCTAGGATCCAAACTACAGTATGTAGGGCATCCGTCCTGGACAATCCTCATGACATCCATGAACTCCGGGTGGTCGAAGGTACTCCAGGAAAGCTGAAGGCCAGTGGGCAAGCGTTGATCACCAGCAATACCCATAGAGTGTGCGGGCTGAAGAGCTGCCCTGATGTCGCCACCTTAGTTGCAAGAACTGAGCAAGCTCATTGCACTCTATTTGCGAAAACACTTTCCAAAGTCGTAGACAAGCCAGGTTGCACAGCCTGTCCACAGTTCAGAAAAGCTGAGCTGGTCAGTTCTGAGCAACTGCAATCTCCCTGGACAGGAACTTTGCCTTCTTCGGAGATTGCAGATTGATACTACTTGATAACGATCCATCAACCTAACATGATTGGCATCAAGGGCAGATCTCCTCAGCAATACTCTAACCTTCATCCTTGTCGCTGCATCTCTCTCAAGGTCCTGTCAAACCATAGAGACTGAGGGCAAAGGGAGAGAGGACAAACATGGACAGGAGCAACGACATCCAGGGATGCCACAAATGGCATATTATAGGCCACCACGAGGTCCTCTGGGTCTCTGTTTGCAGCCAGAATGTATGATAGGTCAAGCACCGCCATAAGGCCATCAGAGTCAATATCTTGTAAAGGGCAGTATTTGACCATCTCCACAGAGGTAGGTCTTCAGGGGGGTGCTAAAATTGAACCCCATGGTGTAGTGATCAGACCATCCGACTGGGTCAACCATCAAATCAGAGGTTTCGATTCCCAGGAGGAAAACCAAGTCAAGGGCATGACCATGTTTATGGGTAGCAGAGGTAACTACCTGTGTACGGTCCAGAGATGTCATCAACTGGAGGAAGTGTTGTCCAAATTGCAAGAGTTCATCATCGACCCAGGCATTGAAGACACCCAGGACCATCAACCTGGGAGACTCAAATGCCATGGTCGATGACGAACTCGCCACTTCCTCAAGGAACCATTTTCCATCCCTGGGTGGACGGTAGATGAGGGCGATCCTACAGCCTACACCTGCTACCACAGTGCACTCAAATGACTCAGCCTCCTTGACTGGTACACTCATGAGGCCCAATTCCGACTTAAACAGACCGCAACCCCCCCAGCCCTGTGATCCAATCTCAAGCAGTGAATCACCGAGTAACCTACTGGAATTGTGGTTTCTAACATAGCTTCTGTACTATTATTAGAAGCCCACCCATTACGTAACCAACCAGCAGAACGTGATATATTGCAGAGAGAGATTTTATAACAGTTTATTCATTACCTATAAACCTTCTACCTGCATACTTTTCAATCTCCTACCTAGTAAATCACGGACTTGGCGTAGGTTTACCCCGGAAACATTTATGCAAGGGAGTGTCCCCATCTTTTCATTTTGATCCCCATCTTTTGACAACAGCCCCACACTTCTCCCAATGTTTAAAGCAGAGCCCTAGTCTCCAAAATCATTACAATTACAGCATTTGGGGGGCCCCTGAAAGGATGTCAGCAAAGAAGAGTTCTCCAAGAGCAACAGAGGAACATGCAGAAGGAGAACCAAAAGCAAAGGTAGTCAGAAAAAGAAATGGAGAGAAAAATCAAAGGTCGGAGAAGTGATCATACATATTGTGCCTGTTTTGCTTGACAAATGCCACCATCCTTCCAAATTTTTGTGGGAGAAACAGGAAAAAATAAGAGACTCATACTTAAACAAGAATTTGTCAATGCCAAATGTTTGCTTGTTGGTATTGGCATTAGTAGTGCTGGAGTTAGAGAGAGAGATGCAAACATCAGGTAGCGCACTAACCTCTGAGGCCGGAAGATCAGAAGGCCGTGAGTTTATCCCACACCAGGCACTTGGGTTGAATCCCAATACTGACACTGTAGTGCAACATGAGGGAGTTGCTGCACTCCTAATGTGCCTTCTTTCGGATGAGATGTTAAACCGAGGTCCCATCTGCCTGTTCTGGTGGTAGTTCAGGTGGATGTTAAAGATCCCATGGCACTTCTCAAAAAGAGCAGGGGAATTTTATATTCAAAATTTTCAAAAAAATACAGAAAAGTATTACAGCTTACAAAATCATAATGAAAAGGAAAACAAACAAAATACAAACGTGTCAAAGGAAAATGAAAGAAATCATCTAACAAAATCCCCCTTCCCCCCTACAAAAGGAGTAGGGTAATTCTTCAATCCAATATCAAACAAAAGTATATAGAAGCATTGCAATATACAGAAATAATAAACACACAAAAACAATCAAAAAACTGTTCAAGACACAATAAATGGGGAAAAAAAAGAAAAACCTAAAAGTGCTAATTCCATTCAATTATCGTCAAAAACAAATATACAAAAAGGTAATACAGCTGAGAAAGCATAAGAACAGAAAAAAATATAGCAGCATATGAGTGTCAAAAGCAGAGCAGAAAATATCCCCCAACAGACCCCTTCCCTTGGTACAGAAAGTAGCTGAAGTGTAAAGGAAAACTGATACTTCAAACATTCCTGTAAACTTGAAAGTAAAACATACAAAAAGTAACTGTTGATTAAAAAAATGAAAAGGTTGGTTGTAAAACTCAAGTAACGGAAACATCCGAGTCAGTGACTCAAGGAAGATTCCTCCAGGATTGAAAAACCCAGGAAGCTAATCGAGTTTTAAACTCTAGCCTGTTCAGCTGTCTGAGTTTCCAAACAATTTTCTTCAGCAGCTTGGACAGAGGCACAGATCTCTGCTGTAATGTGAACCAACATCTGGGTTTCAGATATTCCATTTACCACAGTAATAATAACCTGTAGTGTAGAAACATCCCATTTACTCCAAGAAGAGTAAAAAAACCATATAACAAAACCTCTAAAGAAATAGTGCAAAAGGAGACATGACCCCAGGAATCAGCTAAAATAGCCCAAAAGGGTGAAACATATGAGCATGAAAAAATAAATGAAATGTTGTTTCAAGTTGCTGAGTACAGGTAGGCTGAGAACAAAACCTTTCAGAAAGCTGTATGTGTTTCTGGTGGTCTTTAACATTCAACTGATTATGGCAGCATAGCCAATGGATATCCCACATTTTCTCCAGGATCCTGGGATTGTTAAGAAAGTCAAGCAGAATCTGAATGTGAGTAGTTGGACAATGTGGGAAAGAATTTAATTCATGAAATTTGGTGATGACTATCTGTTTATACAAAAGTTTTCTATGTTGTCCACTGACCATAATAGTAGATAGTTGACAACCTTTAAGTTTTAAAAACACGTCTCTTACGTAAGGAGGACTGATATGTGAAACACGTAGTATTCTGAGAGAGGCAGCCTCCCATTGTGCAAACCAAGGACTACACGTAAGGGTAAACATGGGAATCCAAGGCCTTCGAACTTGAGTTAACATAGGTCTAAAATTAATAACAAGATACATAACCATAAACCAGACCACTGGATTTACCATTCCTAGGCCCCCCTGGGTTTTTTGAAGGTACAAAACATTCCACTTTATAGGATTCAGTTGGCTGCCCCAAACTACCTGAAACAAAATATTATACAAGGAAGATTCCAAAGTTCAAGGAGGGGGAAACAACCAACTAACATGTATAAAGATAGGTAAAAGAAATGTTTTTATTAAATGAACCCTTTTTAATTTCTCCATATGCCAGGAATTCCAGGCTGTCACCACCCACCGGGCCTCAGAAAGTTTCGGACTCAGTTTAAAATGCCTAAATCTTGGAAACCAAACATATCCCCAAAATAGTAATCGGGTCTCTGGTGAGTTTCATTCCTGCAATAGTATCTAGGAGGGATGGTGGCTTCAAATTGACACCCTATACATGTCGACATGTTGAGAGAGGTGCCTGACAAGGAACTAAAAGATTGATAAATAGTCATTACCAGTGTCGCAGAAGTGGAGCCACCGACCAAGATGGTAAGATTATCTGTATAAGCTAAAGCCACAAGGGGAATCTCATAATTGTCAACAGATACATGTTTTAGTAGTGGTGTAGAATTTAGAACTTGCAAAGGGGTCAATACAGAAAACTTATAAAAGAGGCTTGAGGGCAACCTGCTACGCCCTTTTAGTTGGATCATAGGCCCTAACCAACCTTTAATTAGGGAGATACAGTAGCTGACTATACAGTGCTTGCAAACACCGAATAAAGGGGGCAGGAATTCCATACTGAGTAAGGGTGTCCCAAAGGTAGCTATGTTCTACAGTATCAAAAGCTTTGCTTTTGATCTAGAGACAAAAGAAAACAGATAAACCTTCATAGCCTAAGTTGCAGTTTCCTTTAGTGCACTGGTGTAAGCTAAGACTGTAGAGGATACTCACATTTGGCTAGTGACAGTCACTTTAGAACAGGGGATGGGAGAGTGATTGTTTCTGTAACTGGGCCATGACCTGCTACATGGCCGGGAACCCAAGGCAGAATCTGAATGCAGCCCCCCAAATTACCTTAATGAAAAGTGTATAAGGGCAGTTGTGATTAGTCTGTGTGATTAGAGAATTGTGCTCCCATAACTGACCTTGAGCAGTAATACCCCAGTGAAGATCACAGATGAATTGTAGCTCTGAGTGTTATGTGCTCATGTCAACCTATGCCACCTTGAGTTCTGTTTCAGTGAAATGAATGAGTGAATGTGGAAGTCAGTGCTAGAAGTGTTTGCAAGGTTCCCAGTGACTTTGAGCTGTGACATCCTTTACCTGTAGGCATGGGACTCACCCTGGGTGATGCTGTCACACATCAGTGCATAGTACGGACTTGGTCAGCAGGCTGAAAGTGGGCTGAACTTCTTTACCTCGAGACCATACCATTTCGGACCACTATCTAGGTTCTGTTCCCAACAAGTTCCCAATCCACTAAGTTAATCTCCAGCTTTAAATCTCACACCTTCTAGGGGTACAACCCAAATCCAAATTGACTGCAAAATATACTGAATACTAGCTGTATTTGGCTGAATTCTGAATACCAACTGTGCTTGGTTTTATTGGAAGAGGTATTCAGTGCAACAGCAAACCATAAAAAGAACACTTTTAAACATCTTGATCCCCACCTGTGGCAATGTTACCAATGCTCCCCACCCAATCTCCTGGAATGCACCACATCCCACTGCCCCCATAGCACTCCACCAACCCCCCCACCTAGATAAAGTATTTTAATTTTCAAGGATGACCCTGATTTTGCCTACAAAATGTCCATGATCCACTTTATGTTTAGGAGTTTTCACTTAAAGAGTAGGGATTTGAAGCACCGAACAATTGCAACAAGTTCTAGCCACAGCTGATACGGCTATGGCGAGCTTGAAGAAGCTCAGAGGAATGAGTGCCACTAATGGAACTGCGCATGCACAACACTTACGCATGCACAGTTGCATTGAATGGCATACTGCCATTCCCAAGATGTTGGCACCGGCAGAAATGCACTTGCGTGAGTGGAGAACATTCACAGTTCTAGTACACAATGCTGAAGTAGCGGCCAAAATCATGCCACTGTAACTCTGCAGTGATCAACTGTGGTGAACTGTTTCCAAGCTCTATACTGCTGAAGGACACTTCCGAAGTCTAATGGCGTGCCATGTCGCTTTGTTTTCAGAGCGACAGCAAAATGGCTGCAGGCTTCACCCTCAGCAATAAAAATTAGGGTTTGGTTTGGTTCAGGAAATGTTTTCCATACTAAATCAAGCATTATGGCAAATTTTAATAGTACTGTAGATATTACCATATTTTAAGTATGCGTCCCTTACTTATTTGTGTTTCTGCCACAAAAATGTGGAAGGATGGGGGCATTTGTCAAACAAAACACCCACAATTTGTACGCCCACTTCTCTGATCTTTGATTTTTCTCCCCATTTCTTTTTCGGTCTCCTTTTGCTTTTGTTTCTCTTTCTGCATGTTCCTCTGTAGCTCTTTGAGAACTCTCCTTTGCTGGTATCCTTTGAGGGGCCCCCTAAATGCTGTAATTGTAATGATATTGGGGACCAGGGCTCTGCTTTAAACATTGGGGGAAGTATGGGGGTGTTGTCAAAGGATGGGGATCAAAATGAAAGGATTGAGGTCCCCACATAAACAAATGTTTCTGGGGTAAACGCATTCATTGTTACTGTGGGATGTGCTACGAGGAGATTAAGAAGTATGCAGGAAGAAAGTTTATAGGTAATGAAAAACTGTTGTAAAACTCTCTCGCAATATATTACATTCTTGTGAATGGTTACATAATAGGTGGACTTCTAATAACAGTACAAAAGCTAATAATAACACTGAAACTCTTGACTGTACTTTACGTTGTAGAATAAGAACATCTTTAAGAAATCCAAATCCTTAGCAGTACAATGCTGGAACACAAGATTAACAGGACATGTTTTCATGGGCCATGACTTCTTTCTTTATTTGTGTGGCTCCATGGGCCACACCGGGTAAAATTGTCCACGCATTTGTGGAATGTGAGGAGCTATTTTATGAGTCCACTGAACCACATAGATTTAGCAATGAGAACAAAGTAAAAATATGTGAGAGGTGCCACAGCCTCTATCATTACGCTACTCTGTTTATTGATCCAGAACTCTGGTTCTGTATTGCTGCTTCCAATGTGCATGACCAGGCATTTCTTGCCATTAAATTTCAGTTGTCATATGCTAGACCATTTTTCCAACCACATGACACCCCTTTTTTTTATTCCTTGCACCCTTTTCCTAGCTACCTACCACAGAGTGTGGTTTTGTCTAAATAAAGTCACACCTTGAAGTGCAACCCTTCCCCTATGTCGCTGATGTACAGTTTTAAAGAACTTGCAGTCTAGCAGAAACCCCTGTAGTTTGCCACTGGTAACATTCTGTAACAACCCCTCCCTACACTAAGGGGCAGGATTGTTACTAGCCATGGCCATCAGAGTACTGGGTGCCATGGCACCGTTATTCTGCCCTTAATGGAGAGGGAGGAGCTTAGAATTCTGCTATAGCAGGGGTCTTCATGACACACAAAGCAGCCTTTCATTTGGGGTTCTGAAGTGTGAAGTGCTGTGGGGGTAATTTCAAGGAAGAGCAATGCCATCCACCTGTGGCAAAGCAGGGATGGAGGGGATGCACCTGGTGAAGTCCAAGGTGCAGGTAAAGAGTGTGTTTGGGGAAAAAACATCACTTGCTGGTACACAGGGCCAGGCTGGCTGCATTACTTAACTGTGTGTGAGATCCGGGGCGGGGTAGGTCTGCATATTCAGGAGCCCCACTCTAAATGATGTGACAGGGCTTGTCCCACAAGGTGTGGGAGGGGGTGTCAGGATCCCTAGCATGCCAGGGCATGTTAAAGCATGCTAGTCTGGTGGTCCAGTTGCTAGAAACAGAAGTAACTCTGGACATTGGGGTTCCTTGCTGATCTGTAGTTCAGCCCCATGTATGACACGTATTTCCTTGCTCAAGCCCAAGCTGCAGTTTCCTTAGTGCACTGATATAAGCTCAGGCCATGGAGGATACCCACATTTGGCTCTTAAGAGACATTTTATTTATTTGTCTATTTATTTAGTTTTTGTTTACCTGGTAGGGTGCACTTGATAAACATTTGCCTATTTTCAGACATGACGTGGGAGAGTGCAACTAGTTAACATATTACAGTGCAAGAGCATGACTACAGTGTTGGAGTACATAGTTACCTCAGGAATTCAATTCTGTTCTTGGCAATGAATTAAGCAACAGAGTGAACAGAGTAGTACTGAGAAAACAGTATTGTAATGTCTATTCATGAGAAAGCATAGGGGAGGGTCATTAGCAAAAGCTCAAAGGTACAGATAATACTGCACTTCGGTGATGTCACCAGAGCTTATGGAGTAGGTTTTACAAGAGTTAGAGATCATGGTGGCAAAAACACCTGTTCTACTAACCAAAAACAGCATATTTCTGTATATTTTTGTCACAGGGTGATACTATAACATGGGCAGTAGTAAAAAAAATAAAAAAAAAAACTCTTTTTGTCAGAGAACGTGGGAGAGAACAATGGTACAGACTCTGGAGGTTCTTTGCCTGAGTTCACTATGGTGGCATCACAACAAGGCCTCTCTCAACTCCCAGGCCTACCTGTTACCAACGAGCATTTTTTACAAGAAATTAAAGCTTTTCGTATGGAAATCTACTCCACTACGTTGTGAACTATTCCAGCCATATAAGTGGGCCAGGACCTGCTTTTGCGGCAGGGATCCCGAGGCAGAATCTGAATGCAGCCCCCCAAATTACTGTAACGAAAAGTTTATAAGAGCCTTTGTGATTAATTTGTGTGATTAGAGAACTGTGAACCCATAAATGAACTTGAGCAGTGATACCCCAGTGAAGATCACAGATGAACTGTAGCTCTGGATGTTGTGTGGTCATTTCACCTTGACTTCTATTTCAGTGAAAGGAATGAATGAATGTGGAAGTCAGTGCTAGAAATGTTTACAAGAAGGTTCCCAGTGAGCTGTGACATCCTTTACCCCTAGACATGTGAGTCATCCTGGGCGATGCCCTCCCCCATCAGTGCATAGTATGGACTTGGTCAGCAGGCTAAAGGGGGGAGGCTGCACCTCTTTACCCCTGACACCATACCATTTAGGACCACTCTCTGGGTTCTGTTCCCAAAAAGTTGCATATCCACAGTGAATCACCAGAGCCACTCAAAGGAACGGGTGCCTGTGGCACAAACCTGTCTTGGGAATACGAAAGTCACGTCACTCACACCTTCAGTTTGATAACATCACACAAAGGCTGTGTATTAGTGAAAAATCTTCTCTTCTTTATTTAAAGTGATCAGATGTTGCAGACATGTAAAAAGCAACAGTTGAGAGCTGACAAATTCTCCTGATGTTTCACCCTAGGGCTTTTTCAAAGGACAGTGCCCTCTGGGGTAGGGCTCCTTTTATAACACACACACACACACACACACACACCAGTTCCCATTCAATCCATTAATTTAAAGTGACAAAAGTGGAGTAGGGAGTTCCATACCGAGATCATTCTCTGGTTAAACCAGCTTTGCCGCCACCAGATTTTACAATTTTTTCTTCTTAACTGTAGTGAATGTGCCCTGGTACTATAGACGTAATCCCTAAAAGTTAGCCATAGCTTCTCCCAAAGATCTTGCTCTGTCAGGGCTTTAAACAGCAGACACGTCTCCTCTTAGCCTCCTGTTCTCCAGTGAAAATTTATTCAAGTCCCCCAATCTGGTAATATAGTCTTTGCCCTCCAAACCCCTAATGGAGTGTGTTGCCCTCCTCTGAACCCTCTCCAGCACACATATCTCCATTTTCTGGTAAGGAGACCACACCTGTGCACTGTACTCAAACTAAAGATTTCCAACTGAAAAGAATACTCAAAAGTGGGTATAATCATCCCTTACATTTCATTTCTATCAATACTGCACTCCAACTTTTTTCAAATCTCACTTCCATGTTTGACTCCCACCACAGGCCACTGATAAACAGAAAATGAAGCAGTCATTATTTTAAACTTTTCCATTTCAACTAACTTATTAATACATAAAAATTAAATGCTCTTCCACTAAATATGTAAGACATGCTGACCTTTAAGCTTTTTTCAGTTTATATCACACAAGCTGTACTTCAAAACCTCTACTTCGTGGAACATATTCTGGCTGCAAATCATAAAATATAAAAACAACTATGGGAGGCAGTACAGCGCAGTGGTTTAAGGCTCTGAGCTGCAAATCTGGTGACATCCAGCAGACTAGACCTGGGTTTGAATCCAACAGCTTCCACTTGCATGCTGTGTGACCCTGAGCAAGTCAATTAAGTTCCCTGTGCTCCCAGGTTGCACCTGTAAAAAAGCTTTCAGCTTAGTGTGCTATTCCTGATTAAACAACTAAAAAAAAAAAAAAAAAAACTATCACTGGCTTTTAAACTTCCTTCTTACTTTTTTGGTTAATTCCATGCTTATTTACAATACTGTTTAGACTTCGTATAAGATGCTAACCTTATATCTCTCAATAATTTCTTCTTATTTTGTTTTTCATTCTGTACTGGTTTACTACGCCTTTGTCACGCTATGTGTAAAAAGAGGATAGCAACCTTTTTAATCTTTAGCTCCTTCTTACAGCATTACATGACATACTCATTTAAAACTTTCAGAAAGTCTCCTACTTACTGCGTGTAAACTCCTGGGGCCTGCTCAGGTGGGAGTAATGCATGGGGCCTAATGTACCCATTTCTATATAAGGGATCTCCAACCCCGAATCTGGTAAACAATGCCAAAGCATATTGCAAGCACTCAGTGCCTGCCTGAGTGCCAGGCCCACCTTCTAGCGCCACCTAGTACCATATTACTACGTGTCAGAGGTGCTCACAATTTCCCACTTTAAACTATATGATCTTTCCCCTATTTCTATACATCTTAAAAAATATTATACCCTTCATCACATACTTATAAAAGTAAGACGAGTCTCCAGAGTCTTGGTACAACAAAAATAAGGATCCCTTGTCACCAGGTACTCTCCACTGTATTTTGTGTTACAGTATAGGTTGCCACTCAGTGGTTTAGTTTTACCCAATTTTCAGGTTGGTTGTTTGAAAATAGTTAATGAACCTCACTTCTCCAAGAAGTAACCTATTATTGTCATCACCTCCTCTGCTGTCTCTGTGAACTTTTTCTATTCCAAAGAACCGTAATGACAGTAATTGATGCCCCCTTTCTAAAAAATGATGTGCTATGGGAGAAGTTAAGTCTTCATTCCTAATGTATCCTTTCTGTTCTCCTATTCTTTGTTATAATGCCCTTTTTGTTTTTCCTATATACATAAGGTCACAAGGACATTTTATGCCATATATTACCCTCTCTGTTTGGCAGTTTATAAACTCTTTCATTTTGAAATCTTCACCTCTACTTGTGTTCCGTATATTCTTTATTTTGTGAGTATTATTACAATGCACACATCTCCCACAGCTGTAGTTTCCCCTAAGTTCCTCAGATGTAAACAAAACATTTTTTCTAGGTTCAGGCATTTTGTGTTCTGAATGTACCAGACTATTTGATAGTGATATGACCTTCTTTGCTACCACTTGGACCCCCGTGTGGAAAGCTTTTCCCCCATATTTGTTGATTCTAGAACTTTCCAATGTTTGTTTACAGTCTTTTTTTTTTCAAACTCTATTTTTCCTTCCCTACTGGAGCTCCTCACTCCACCTCTCCGCAACCGCCCAGACCAGGACTCTACCTCCCTACATGACTCCAACTTATCTCCTCTCCCCCGGCACCAGGGATCCCCAGGTCTACCCTCTGGGGAAAGCCGCCCCACCCAGGGCTCTTTCTCATAGGGTTGAAACTGCAGAGAGGAGGCGAGGTGAGAAGACAGCCATGCCCGGCTATTGGGAGTGTGGCCTGGGTGGGAGGCACCTTCACCCATCGGAGGGAGGTATTTTTCTTTGTTTCCACCCGTGGAGCCTGGCTGCCAAGGCAACACATGCTGCTGCTCCACCCCTGGCATACACCATGACGCTCTTTCGGTTACCACCCAGCCTCCGCCAGAGGTCACTCTTTGAGCGTTCATCACCCCAGCCCACCCTAGAAAGAGAGAGCAGTCCTCCAGATGTTCAATCTCTTACCTCCCCGCCCACCCCCACCACCCGGTTCATTCCCAAACCTGGTCTAGTGTGGCGGAAGGTGTAGGGCCCAGTGCCTCAACCTCTGCACCACCAGGCCAACCATTTACATTCTTTTTAATATCATAAAAAATTTCACTATACTTTAAGGAAAGGATAATTTTTTTTGTCCCACCTATTTGTCCCATCAATATTTCTTCTAACCAAAAAGTCTTTTCTTTCCTTCCCAGATGTCTCATGCCTAACTCTTTCTAGGACTTCCTTACTATATCCTCTTTCTTGAAACTTTTCTGTCATCTCTTCTGTGAATAAGTCTGTATCACTAACCTCAGAGCAATTCTGCTTAACTCGCAAGAACTGGCTGAATGGGATCGATTCCACCAGCTTCCGGGGGTGGAAACAATTAGCTCGATGAACAGTATTTCCGTCAGTGGGTTTCCTATACAGTTTAATAAACAATCCTTCATTTTTCTTAAAAATCACTAAGTCCAAACAGGAAATGTCTCTCTCATCATGATCTACTGTGTACTTTAAATACTCAGTTTGTGTATTTAGGTCATGGTGGAAATTTAGATGTTCTCTTTCTGTCCCTTCCCATATTATGAAAATGTCATCAATAAAGTATTTCCATTGGAGTATAATTTTACTAAATGGGTTATTCATATAGATAAATCTTTCCTCAAACCAGTTCATAAATATATTTGCATATGATGGGGCCATGCTCGGCCCCATCACAGTTTTCTTCACTTGCACATAATAACTTTTTTCAAATCTGAAGTAGTTCTGTGTAAGAACTAAATGTCCAAATGGCAAAGAAATGCATAACCTCAGTCCTGGAGTACAAAATATGGTTTATTTAACAATAATAAGGATGCCAGCATAACAAAGAAGCTCTACTTCCCAGCTCTACACCTCGACCGGTTTCATACTAATGGTACATCATCAGGAGGGTGTGTTTCTGAGATCATTCTATATCTTAAATACTGGTTCTGGTAAAGGTGCAGTATGCAATTTAAACTATATACTTAAAGTGACACTACTAAAATTCAATTAAATATGTGTAACTTACTCACAACTATGTACTTATTAAAGACTAAGCATACAAAGACATTTAGAATCTATATATAGGAAACACAAAAACAATATGTACATCCACAGTATCTAACATTTAAAATATTCCTTGAAACAACCATATTCATAGAAGCAGCAATATTTCTTATACATTCATATAAATACCAGCTCCAAATGCCCTCTTTCAATGGGTTGCCATAATTGGAGGAGGCTATTGGTACAAAATAGGCTGCACTTATTGAATGTTGTTTCTGTAAAAAAAAGACACAGATATTAATTGTTATAAATAATAGAAATAAGCAATGAGGAGCAACAACACTTCAGGGTATAATACATTGATATATACAGCACCATCTATTCTTCTTTCACGTTAAACATGTTATTATTAACTGAATGTGCCAACTGTAGTAAACATTAATTTGGTGGTTTGCATCTGTTCTGTGTGTGTCCAACATTTCTTATGCTGCACAAATTCACGGGGTATCAAAGTGTAAGGTCCTTACATCAAGCTCAAGGAAAACAGATTTTTCCCTAGCTTATGGATGTTTGTTAAGCTTTCTAACAAATTAACCAATGTGTCGTAGTCCTTTAAAAAAGACAAAGTAGTTTCCACTAGATCCTTAATGTGGAAATCAACAAATACTTACAGTGGTTCTAAAACAGAACCTATACCTGCTACTATAGGTCTTCCAGGAGGGTGCAAAGGATCCTTGTGTATCTTAGGAAGGGTGCAAAAAAATTGAATAATTGGATATTCTTTCCTCTACATTTGTTGTTCCTATTCATTTATCCCACCATTATCCAATGCCCTCTTTAAAATTTCCTGTATTAAATCTCCAATTTTTCTAGTTGGATCTTAAGTCTATTTTGAATAGTTTTCTTTTACCTCTAGCAATTTCACACATTTTTTCTTGTAGGCTGTATAACTTTCAATCACTATCCCCCTCCCCCCATCTGCCTTTTTTATTACAATATTGGGATCATTCTCCAGACTTCTTAGGGCACCAAATTAAGTAAGTAAGTAAGTAACATTTTATTTTTGAGTGCTTTTCAAAACCAAAGCGCTGTACAAATAGAACAACATTTAAAACAACAAGCGTTAAAACAGTAATAAAATCATTCTCCATATGCTTTTAAGAACAGAAAAGTTTTGAGCTCTAATTTAAAGCTCTCAATGGTCAGGCAGCCTCATATCCGATGAGGTAGAGAATTCCACAGGGCAGGGGCAGTGTAAGAGAATGCACGTGCCCCAGATGTCTTCAATCGAACCCTGGGAATCTCTAGCAATCCCTCGTTAGCGGATCGGAGTGAACAAGAGGGGCAGTAGGGAATGAGGAGATCTTGCAGGTACTGCAGTCCCTGTTCATGTAGGACTTTATAGATCAGTAATCCAACCTTGAAGGTGATCCACCACTGAACTGGCAGCCAGTGCAGCCCACGCAGCACAGGTGTAATATGACTATTTCTAGATGTCCCAGTCAAAGGCCTGGCCATTGCATTCTGCACTAGCTACAAGCAGTGGATATCAACCCCCAATAACCCTAGGTATAGGGCATTACAGTAATCAAGGTGGGTGGTCACGAAGGCGTGGACCAAGGCAGAAAGGTCAGCCAGAGGAACCAGGTGTTTTATCCAGGCAATATTCCTAAGATAGTAAAAAGAGGACTTGACAACGGCAGACACCTGAGATTTCAGGGTCAGACCATCATCAATAATAATGCCCAGATTATATACCTGGTCTGAGGTTGAGAGCTGGACACCATCAAGCCAAAGGCCTGATGAAACCCCAGCCCTATGACCCGCCTCAAGGTGATCCGGGTCCACAACCAACACCTCGGTCTTATCCGGGTTTAGCTTTAGCCAGCTGGCACTCATCCAGTCTTTGATCTTGGATAGACAGCTGTTAAGCACAGAGATTGTATCATCCTGTCCAGGAGTAAAGGACAAATACAGCTGGGTGTCATCTGCACAGCAGTGAAAATCCAGACTGTATCGCCCAATGATGTCTCCTAATGGCAGCATAAAAACTGCAAACAACATGGGCACCAAAATGGAGCCTTGCAGCACTCCACAGAACAGACAGATGGTGTCTGGGGAATAAATTCCAGTGACAACCCTTTGTATCCGGCCCGTGAGGAAAGATCGAAACCAATGTAGAACTGTACCAGGCAGTCCACAAAGAAGCTGCAGGCGCTCCAAAAACACACCATGGTCCACAGTATCAAATGCTGCAGAGAGATCAAGAAGGACTAGAACAGTACGAGCCTTCGATCTCTCGCAATTAGAAGGTAATTTAAAACCTGGACAAGGGTGGTCTCAGTGCTATGTCTTTTCCAAAACCCTGACTGGAGAGTATCATAGATATCATGATTTGTAAGATGGTCATCTGTCTCAGTGCTATATCTTTTCCCAAACCCTGACTGGAGAGTATAATAGATATTGTGATTTGTAAGATGGTCATCTAGCTGTAGCGCAACCACCTTTTCAATAACCTTACCCACAAAGGGCAGGTTAGAGATAGGTCTGAAATTAGCTAAACAGTCTGGATTCAATGAAGGTTTTTTAAGAAGTGGTCGAACAATCGCCTCCTTTAGGGGATCAGGAAAAAAAACCCTGCTCCTAAGATTTCCAGACAATTTCAGCAAGGATCAGGCAGATAACATCTAAGTAACCTAATAATAGTGGTGTAAGGCCTGGATCCAAACTACAGCTGGTTGGTCGTACAGTCTGAACATTCCTCACAATATTCATGAACTCCAGCCTGCTAAAGTCAAACCAGGTAGCACGGGTATTCATTTCCTCCTGCTGATCACTGCAATCCCTTAAAGAGGGAGCTGGGCCGATGTCCAACCTAATACTGGCAATCTTATCTGCAAAGAACCGAGCAAACTCATCACACTTTATTTGTGAAAAATCTCTTCCAGACTGCAGACAGAGTGGATTGCACAATCTGTCGACAGTCTGAAAGAGTTGAGCTGGTCGGTTCCATGCAGCAGCAATCTCCCTGGACAGGAATTCTGCCTTCTTATGGGTGATTGCTGATTGATAATGGTCCATCAATTTAAGCCTGTATGCATCCAGGCCGGATTTCTGCCAAGCCCTCTCTGGCCTTCACCCCACTCTCCCCAGCTCCTTCAAGGACCCATCAAACCATGGGGTCCTTGGGCACTGAGTGAGTGGGCAGACATGGACAGGAGCAATTAAATCCAGGGCCTCACCCACCGCCTTATTATAGGCAAGAACAAGATCCCCTGGACCCATGCACTCACTTGAAACACCCGATAAATCCAGTACTGCCCATAGGCCTTCTGGAGTAATTCACCTTAAAGGGCGATATTGATCATCTCTGTAGGGGCAGGCCTATTTGGGGCTGCCCCGAAGCTGAATCTTAAGGTATGATGGTCCGTCCACACATTTGGTTCCACCCCCAGATGCGTGACCTCCAACTCCAGTAGGAACACTAGATCCAATGAGTGACCCCCTATATGGGTAGCAGAGGTAACCACCTGTGTAAGGCCCAACATAGTCATAAATTGGAGGAGATTATTCCCAAAATGCGAGAGTTCATCTTCGATCCAGGCATTGAAGTCATCCAGTATTAACCACCTGGATGATTCCAATGCCACGTCGATGATGAAGTCCACAAACTCCTTCAGGAATTCTCCACCATCACCGGATGGACGGTAGATGAGGAGAATCCTGAACCCTACACCTGCTCCCAGGATACACTCAAAGGAACGAGTGCAACCCACTGGTACATCCACAAGACCCAGCTCTGTTCTAAAAAAAATGGCTACTCCCCCGTCCCTACGATCCAACTCAGGCGGTGTATTACCAAGAAGCCAGACAGAGCAGCAGATGCCAAAGTAGGGCCTGCATTCTCATCTAGCCAGGTCTCAGTGATACATGCCAGGTCAGATGTTGCAACAAGATCTGCTATAATGGCGGTCTTGTTTCTAATTGGTCTGGCATTACATAAAATTGCCCGGATTGGATGGGTTTTCAAGGAGGATCGCAGTACCTGCCCACAATTTGCAGATCCCTTGGGTATGGAAATCAGGCAGAGAGGACCCCTCTCCTGATTCCATTTCGCCCCAGGGCATCTCTTAGTCCCCACTATCTCTATCTGCCCACCCCTTTCCATTCTCCCACTCTGCCCAGTCAAACCACCCCTCAGATGCCTTTTCACTATCCCCAATGCACGACATCTATTATAGACATCGGCTAACAAAGGGGAACAATGAAAGGGGCAGAGGTCCCGAAGCAGAGTGGGAGAATAGCGCCTGACCATCTTAGAGCCCTCCCAGCACATCTTAATAAACAATCAATAAGTAGACAGACAATTACAAATAGTCATATTATTTTGATGTTAAATTGAAACTTGTCCTCCGGTCAGAGTTGTTTTCTTTCTTGATTAGTTTTTCAACATCTTTACTTGCCAAACAAATAAATGTTTCAACAATATGAGAAACAGGGCCTGGAGGAAAAAATTGGGATTTCTGTTGTAATTTCTGTCCTAACACTATTTTTTTCATTTGATCTTCCTGGTGGGAGTCAAACATGGAAGTGAGATTTAAAAATAGTTGGAGTGCAATATTGATAGAAATGAAATGTAAGGGATGATTATACCCATTTTTAAGTATTCTTTTCAGTTGGAAATCATTAGTTCATAAATATAGAAATAATATATATATAATAAAAAAAATGTTATTTATATTTTTATTAGAGAAACCAGTTTTCCTGATGAAGAGTTTACCCGAAACGTTGATACTGATTGTTAATACTGGAAGTTACTGTATTAAATAAGACTGAATAACACAGTATTTGAGTTCTTATTGAGTTGCGTGAGTGGGCCATTCAATCCAGTATTACTTTTGTTAGTTTAACAGCAGCCTATACTGATATTTGTGACCTCTCCCCAGGAACAGTTAGTAATATTTGTTTTGTTATTTAAACATTTTTCAAGGTATCTGGCTGTACTGGACAAGTCTTTCTTTTTTGAAGAATACTCTATGTGCTCCTAAATTCCCACCCCGGGTCGCACCTGGAAACAAGCCTCGGCTTAATGTGCCTATCCCCGTCAACAAATGTTTAAATAAATAAATAAATGTTAGGGAATGTAGGGATTTCTGAAATCCTCCAACAAAAGAGACAAATGGGTATTTTACAATTCAGCTACTGTGACAACACAGCTGTTATATACATGGCAACTTGGGGCTAGATATTCAAAAGTGCACCTGGCAATGGGGCAAGTGATTGCTCCATTCAACTGAGTTACACTGGTGCAACAAAGGTATATATTCAAAGGAGATGTTCCATGGTGAATCCTGTCTGAATGTACCAGAAAATGCCCACTGCTCAAATACAGTGCACTGGCATATCCCTCAGACAAGTCTGAATACCAGTAATGGGAAATGTGCCAGCGTATCAGAGATACACCATGTGCAAATTCCTGCTGTTCAGACACAAATATGCAAATGGGGCCATAATGTGATGCAAGGCACAAATGGGGCTATTTGTATGTCATTATGCCCATTTGCATGAGTTGTGTAGGCTAGCCAACGAAATGCACTCTGGCACCCTGCACAGCATGGGTGTTGTCAGAAGTTGTCCAGTTATACTCTCCATGCCCGTAATCTCGGATTCTGTAGAATGGGGTCTCGTCCTTGCAGTCCAGTGGTCTCCCAGCCTTTCACAGGACCCCAGCCCACTGTGCTACCACCCTCGCCATCGGCTGGCAGCTAACCTACCCACATACTTCCATGTGACGCCCACTGAATGACAGCTATAGTATCTGCTGCAAGCACATTGATCCACACTGTGGACCAATCGGCTTGCAGTACATACTATAAAAGTCATTTACAACTTTGTGAATTAAGTCATTGATTCACAGAGTTGTGAATGGCTATTACAGGCATTGTAAGCTCATTGGTTCACGTGTGTGACCAATGGGCTTGCAGCAGATACTGTAAGCTGTCAGTCAGTGGGAAGTTGTGGAAGTATGCAAATGGATTTGCTGCCTGCCAATAACTGGGGAGGGAACTGGGTGGACTGGGGGGTCCTGTGTGGGTGGAGGAACACTTGACTACTAGGGACAGGATTTTACATTTATGGTGATTGCAGATGGACGGGGGGTACCACTAGACTACCAGGAATAATATGGGTGCTTGTATGGTGTTCTGGGGAAGCCACTCACAGCTGGTGGCTGCTGTGTTGCACCTTGCATTATGGCAGCTCACCTGTGGGTGGTTTCCATTTGATCATGATTTTTCCATGCTCAACTTTGTGCCCAGGTATGCATCACATCTCTGGGATGTGCCAGCATATGTGCCGCACATTTTGGTTGAATATCAAAATGTGCCACGTATGCTTGGGCACACCCCCTGGAGATGTGCTGCATGCATTATCTTTGTGCTGCGGTGCATCAGGAATTGCACTTTGCAATTTCTCCTTGCCCTGAGGTGCATTTCAGCACAACTTCTTTGAATATCTAGCCCATGGAGCATACTACATTGGGAGGATCAAAAGAAAATTCAGGGAAAGGACCGGCGAACATATTAGTGCTGCAAAAAATGAAAATATGGACTATGTGCTGGCCATACATATCAAAAATGCAAATACAGCCAGCCCAGTCACACTGAGCATCTGGATGCTGCACCTCTTGCCATGTCAGTGACCCCAGTTCGGGAGTGATCTCAGGCCAGGGAGGTTGCCAAGGGTGGATCTGGGAGATAATAGTGGTGACTGCTGGGCTGCTCTGATCTCCCAGATTGGGGAAGTAAGGTTCCTCACATTTGGCTGACATCTGGTGGAGGCTGGGTGTCAGAGCAGAGTTCTGGGGGACTGACACAGTGTCAGTAGGGTGGAAGAAGCACTTAGTTCTGGGGACGCATGTACACCTCCATGTACACGCACCCCCTGAGTATGCCACTGCCTTGGGACAGGAGGAAAAACAGAAAAAAATGCCAATGTCTGTCTATGGCCATATGTGATGGCTCCTGATGCTCCTGAGCTCCTGCTCCTTGCAGATCTCCACAAGATGGGGAGAGGCTGACGGGATTGGGAGCCAAATTTGGGCCCAACAACAGGTGCAAGGTGACCACAGAAGAGAAAGAAGATCTATAAAAATGTGAATAAGCCTGAGGAACATGAAATCATGTTTACAGGGTTAGAATAGCTTAGCATGGAACCAAGGTCTGGCAACAAGGAACATTCTTTCAGTAAAAGGAAGCATTCTGGATCTACAAATTGGTTGATTGTGCTACTGAAATGGGTCTGAATAATCAGATTGAATTCATTCCATTTTTAATTGACAGATAAATATGTAAAATGGTTCTGACCTGTTTCTGTTCTCTATGTTATATTCCAGATGGTCAAACAGACTTTGGAAGGAATGTGTAATTGAATTTTCTTTGAGTCCCAGGAAGAAAGCCTCTTAGGAGATTCCATTGATGAAAGATGGTCTTCACACTGAGGTTCCCCTCCTTGTTTGGTCCCCTTGTTTAGCCTCCATTGACCCCTCCTCTTTCTTTCCCCTTCCCTCTTTTTTCCCCATTTCTCCCCTTCCCACTTTTCTCCCCATCTCTCCCCCTGACACCTCCCCCCTCACTCCTTCTCTCCCGCTCTTTTTTTTTTTCAATGGGTTATTTCTCCCTTAGATGGGGTGGTATGATTACACACACGGTAACTGATCATTGTAACCAGTACTTTTTGTATAAGCCCCAATGGAAGTGTTAGGATATTTTTTGTTATATACATAATAACTGCTTTTTAATCAGTTGTATAGCCATAATATTACTGGTACCTTAAAATAGATAGACAACCTAATTATGGATTTTCTGTCTTGTAACATGTGCATTTTATACCATTTGGTAATGGGGTATGGTTTTAGCTAAATCATTTGTAGTCATTTTTTATGAACACTTTTGTCACTATTAATGGATTGAATGGGAACCAGTGTGTGTGTTTTATGTTACAAAAGGAGCTCTACCCTAGAGGGCGCTATCCTTTGAAAAAACAATAGGGTGAAACATCAGTAGAATTTATTTGCTCTAACTGTTGCTTTTTATACGTCTGCAGTGTCTGGCTACTTTAAATAAAGAAAGGAAGGGGAGGAAGGGGCAGTTGCACTATAAGGGTGGCTAGCTGCACAATTGAGCAGACTTGATGGACCACAAGGCCATTATCTGTTGGCAGTTTTGTATGTACATCCATATGTTCATAAGATTTTTCACTAATACGCAGCCTTTGTGTGATGTTATGAATCTGAAGGTGTGAGTGCCGTAACTTTTTTTATTTCCAAGTTCCCTATCCACTAAGTTAATTTATCCCCATCTCTAAATCTCATACCTTCTAAGGATATGCACTGAACCCAAATTGACTGTCAAGTATACTGAGTACTAAATGTATTTGGCTGAATTCCAAATACCAGCTATGTTTGGTGGTATTGAGAAAATGTATTTGGTGCAACAGTAAACCATTAAACAAACTCTGGCCAGAGCGAATAGGGCTGCAGCTGAGAGATTTGGGGTAAAAATATTGAAAATTTGTCATTAATATTTTTCCACCAAATTTTCAACATAGCCTTGTTATCACCCTGTCTCATGAAGAAGGGCAGAGAAAATGTTCAGCTCCAAAGCAGATACTTTCTGTAAACTTTCAAGGCTGTTAGACAGTGATTAAGCTGCAGAGCAGCATTACCTAAGTGTTTTTGACTTTTCTGCTAGTTTAAATATACTTTGATTTGGGATACTCTAGGAACAGGAAGGAGGAAACAGGAAGGAGGAGGTGTTTAGAGTCCGTGCAAACAAATGGACTACAAGCTGCACACAGGGCATATATTGTACTTTTGGGCAGCAAAATACTAAGTTTTACAGCACAGACAATGTCTGTTTGTGCTTAGAAGTAATAATTTTTGGTGTTTAATGTGGTTGCAGTCACACCAGTGGGTGGTCTTGTGACACCCTGGTCCGTGGCCATATAAACAGAACCCAAGAGTGAGCAGGACATGTGTGTGGCACTGCACATGGAGACATGCTCAGAGACAAGCACATTGGTGCAAGTCTAGCGTATCTGGTGTGGACAAGGGGATAAGGGAAGAACACCCTAAAAGACTTCTACCAACTAGTTGGTTGAGTAAGTACAGGGCCTAATTAATGTAGTACTTTTTTCACTAGCAATGTGAGTCAATCTGGTACGAAATATCCTGGCAATTTATATACAGATTACAGGAAGGGGGTTGGTATTTACTGAATATTTCGAAGTCACCCACAAAGAAATAAAAATGGAGGCTTATAACCCAGCTGATGATTCCCTACACATCCTCTGTAATGATGGCACAATCACAACATGCTGCAATTGTCTAATGTATTCCACTCCAGCACCAGACTAGAATGAGACTACATATGTGTGCCCAAAATGTGTGGAACTGGAACATCTACTTAACCAAGTAAATACACTTAAAGAACAAATAAGGGAGACTACCTTAACCCAGGTAAACATTGAAAGAAAGGAAAAGAGAAAAAGGGAGACATGCATATAACTTAATGTACCAGAAACAACAAACTTAGAGAAATCTGAAAATGGTAGGGCCGACTGGACAATAATAACACAAAATTTAGCAAAAAAGGGGAAGAAAGCAATGGGAAATGAGGACATGATAACATAAATCAGATATGCCACCTACGTGTGGAAAGGACATCTGAAAAAGGAAGCACTGTAAAAAAAAGTCCTTGTAATAGGGGGTTCTGTATTAAGGAGGACTGATAGCATCATCTGTGGAAAAGATAAGGCAAATTGTAAAGTCAATTGTCTGCCTGGGGTGAGAGTAAATTACAAAAAAATGATACTACCGAAAGTATTACAGTCAGAAAATGAGAAAAAAAAACAGTTGTGGTACATGTGGGCATTAATAATGTGGGCAGACACCATGAGAAAGATATTGTGAAATATATCATTAAACTTTGTTATATGTTAAAATGTAAGGGTCAACAATCAGTAATTTCTGGAATTTTACCTCTACTAAAGGGACATAAGGAAAAAAAATTACACCATAGGAGTAAATCCCCACTAATTCTTCAACACCCTGGATAAATGAGGTCCCGTCGCCCCGGTCCCATTCTCATGAATGAACATTAGCCCTGTCCTGCTAGTCTAATGGCTCCAAACTCCACAATGTCCACTATGGGCAAATAGCCTCTATCCTGTGTTGCTGTATGAGAATGCTGACCCCATTTCCCACTTGATGCATCTTTGACTTCCTTAAAAAGATTGTAACCCTCTCCCTGCTCCACTGAATGTCCTCCCACAATAAACCTGGCCCTGGGTTCACTTTTTCTGGGTCTAACAGCTCCCCCACCCAAATGCTCCTTCATACATGGCCATGAAAATTACCTTAAACAGAACCACCTCATAGGCTGAGTAGCATACTTGTGGCAGGACACCTATCAACTTTTTCAACAGGTGTTCTGATATGGGCCTTCTGTTATCCGGCTCCCTCTCCTTTACCCTCTGCCACCCCACCATCATGCATTTCATGATTAAGCCCTTTCTGGGGTCCCCCCAGCCCTTCAGGGTACTAACCCACTCTATGGCAGCCAAGTGGACTCCCATTGTGGCATGGGCCATCCCCTTTTGCCACCCAGACACTACTAACTTGGCCTCCTGATCCTCCATGACTGCCCCACTTACCTTCATGCTGTGTGAAGCTTGGAAAGCCTGAAACACTCTCCAGGAGCCCTCGTAGGCCTTAAGGGTACTGTCTGCCCAGGAGTTCCAAAAGAGAAACTCTGCTCCTTCCAACCAGTCTCCCATAATCCCTCTGAAATCTTCGTCCCTGACTTGTCTGCCTTCATAGCGATGGCCCCAAATTTGTCCATCTGTAGACGAGAGAGGCTGTCCGTTGCGGTGTTCTGTATCCTTTCAATGTGCCTGACCCTAAAATTCATGTTATGTTTTAAGCTTCATAAAACTAACTGCTGCAATACCCTCAAGAGCATACTTGAATTAGCTCCTTTTTATTTAGAACCTCTACCACTGCCCGGTTGTCACACCAAAATGTCACCCTCTGGTTCCCCAGTGTCTCCCCCCAATACTTCTCTTGCCACCCATATTGGAAATATCTCCAATAGAGTGATATCCTCAGTGCGCCCTCTCTTTATTCACTCTTGTGGCCATGGTTCTGAAAACCATTGTCCCCTATAAAAGGCCCTGACTCCCAATCCCCCTGAAGCATCAGAGTAAAGTTCCAAATCCATATTAAACAACCAGTATTCCTGCCAGAAGTTATCCCATTATACGATTCCAAAAACTGTTCCCACACCATCATATCCTCCCTGACCACCTTGCAGAAATCTACCCAGTAGTGTGGCCTACTTGCACCTCTTGTAGACCTGGCCAAGCAACGTGTAAATGCGCACCCGAGCCCAATGGCTCTACAATCGAAATTCAAATAGCCCAATATCTGCTGCACCTTCTGCAGTGTCACCCTTCTTTTCATTGTTAGCTCCCCTAACGGTTCCCTCAGTTTTCTAACCTTATCCTCCAGAAGCCTAAACTGCCCCATCTCTGCATCAATTTATATCCCTAAGAATTCTAGACAACGACTAGGCCCTTCCGTCTTATCCCCTGCCAGTGGAACTCCTAAGACCTGGCTCATAGCTTTAAAGTCTTTCAACATTTTTTCCAGCCCTTGCTTTCCTTCCCCTATTAGCAGAAAATCATCCAAGTAATGTACTACTGCCCCATGCCTGTATATTTCCCTAAAACCCACTGTAACCATGTGCTGAACAGTTCAAATGTAGCACATGCCACCGAACACCCTATGGGCATGGCCTTGTCAAAATAATATTTCCCATCCACTTGGAAACCTAACAGTTCCCAATCCTCTATTCTAACCAGTAGTAGTCTAAATGCAGATTCAATATCTGTCTTAGCCAGCCAGGCCTCTTTTGAGGCCCTGATTAGTCCTACCGCATCCTCTAATGTCCTATATGACACCCTGCTATCTTCTTCAGTAATGTAGTCATTTATTGAATCCCCTTCTGGATATGATAAATGATGTATCACCCTATATTGCCCAGGTTGCTTTTTGGGTACGAGTCCCAATGGCAAAACCCTGAGGTGGTCTAGAGGAGTGCCCTGGAAAGGACACTCTACCCTCCAAGCCTTTCTTTCTTTGTCAATCTTTTGCTTTAGTAGGTCTTCCTTCCCCCTAACTGACCCTAGGTTTTTGGCCTATTTTTTCTCTCATGCCCCTTGATATCATATACTAAAACCATTCTTAAAACCCTCCACAAGTGTACATCCTGTTTTGTCTGGGTAGCCTGCCATCCAACTGTCCACCGCTTCCACCATAATTGGGGTTCTTGCTAGCTGAAAATACCTCTCCTGCTCCCCACTACCTCCCTCCTTGACTATAACCCCTATCTCCTGAATAACCTCTGCCTTGTCCTCCACTTTCCTGAAGCCCACCCCTCTGCCACCTAGGCCACCCTAAAAGGAGTGTCCTGAATGTGACCTCCCCTGCATTATTGTCCACATACAACTTACACTTCAATGCTGGGTGCGCACTTCCATATCACATTGGAACTGGCAGTGGTACTGGCCCTACCAGCCTGGCCACGTTGGCCACGGCCTGCGGGGAAGGTATCGGTACTGGAACAAGCTCTGGAACTGGATAAGAAATCAGTACTGGTCCTACCGGTGAACCTGGATAAGGATTTGGCTATGGTACCGGCACCTGGAAAGGTGCCGGAGTCGGTACCAGCACAGGGTACGATATTGGCACTGGTATTTGTTCTGGTATTGGTGCCGAACTGGGCCCTGGCAGTACAGGGACCGTTGCTGGTATTGGAAGAGAGATGCTGGCTGAGAACTGACCTAGTAGCTAGCTTTGGCTCAGGGATCAGGGAGGTCAGGACTAGGAACCTTCCGAGTAGGTGCCCTAGGGGCCCCTTCCTTAGATTGTCCTTTGCCCCTCCCCGTAGAACTGGCCCTGTCCTTCCTCTTTTTTCCCCTTTCCTGCTGGCACCTGATTGTCCAGCTCTGAGTCATCCACAGTATCTAGTACACAGTGAGCTCTGTCCACCAGAGCCATAATTAACTTCATGGTCTATGCCTTCAAAGCACGTGACCCTCTGGTGTCCATGGTACTTTAAAAAAATGGGTTCTGAAATGTAAAAAAAAAACACATGTGCGCATTGTCATCTACTTCCAACTTGTAGCATGGGCCTGTGTCTTTGGTACCATTCTATTGTGCCCACAGTTGCCCAAAACCACCACATTCTTGATCATACTACCTGACCAGTTCATGAAATGCTTATTGTAATTATTATTATTCTTTGTTTTCAACATTATTTTATTACCATGATTACAGTACTGGTTATTGTCTACATCCACATAAATACTTGTTTATATATATATATATATATTTTAAACCACTGACCCTTTGCTTGCAAGACCCCAGACCCTTCCACTGTATCACCTGTGTCACCTCCCCCCAGAGTCACACAGTGCTGGGAAATCTGTTGTGTAATAAAATCCTCCATTTGTTCCACAAAAATCCCCAAACATTCCTATAATAAACATAAAAACCCACCTGCTAGGTGTAGCCCAGTTTTACACCTTGTAGTTCACCCTCCCTCAAAATGGAGGCCACCACATGGTCCGCCCAATCCTAAAATGGCGGCCGCCATCTGGTCAACCCAATCCTAAAATGGCATCCACCAGGCACTCTTCCTTCTCCCAAAATGGTGGGCACTACATGGTCCGCCCTCCACTAATATGGTGGCACAGCAGTTTTTGACAGCCTGGCAGCCTTTCCTCATTGCTGCCTTGCTGATTCGCCCATTTGTTTAGAATCCTGGCCAGTCTCCTTGTCCTTGTCCTTGTGTCTCAGCCAGGACATCCCCTCCAACCATAGACCTCCCTCCCTCCCCTCCATCCCTCCCATAACAGCATTCTCATTCTCCTCCAGTGATCATTCTTCCAAACTGCCCCGTGCCCCATGCCAAAATTCCCAGGTATCTGACCCAGCCATATACAATCCACGCAACTCCCTAGTTCCATTGCCCGCCTTGTGTTTCCACTTCTGAATCACTCCGTGGACCTGTCTAGGTGGAAGTGTGAGCCATGCGCATATTTTCCTTTTAATCAGACCAGCTGTGGCCGGACCACGAGGCTGCTAATTCAGTTTGGGCACCCATGGCTTCTTTCTTCCAGGTGCCCGACCGAATCAACGAGAACCTGCAAAAACATCAACCTTCGTCCAAAAGAAACAACTCGCTATCCCAACTTTCAGTTTGGGCACCCACTCGCTTCTACGTTCCAGGCAGCTGACCGAATCAAGACAATTAAAGCAAACAATACTCCTTCTTCTATAGTGTTTTTACTCCACGGACCACTCATTTGGTCTGGGTGCCCTCTCCTGTCCCTTCCTGGTGCCCGACCAAGTCAGTCTCAATAAACATTTCAGAAATGTCCACTTTTCCAACCACACTGGAGAAAATCCTGTTTTTCTGGCACTTCTCTTTCACCCCAACTAGCTTCCATTTAAAAACCACACCAAGCCTTCTAAACATAGCCCTAGGCTGTGCCTAAAAACCCTCAAACATGTTCAGTTGAAAACCACCAAGCTAGTCTGCAACCTATCTATGCTCCTGTTCCTACCCATACCACACAGATTGGAAGCACTAATTACACAATGCCTGCAGTTCATTAAGCTACCTGAACATTTTTGTATCCTTGTTTGCTTTAATTTTTAAGACTCTGACTACAAATTTCTCTGTGTGCTGAAAAACAAACACTCACCTTACTATCAAGAAAAACTTAGTTTACCCTGACAAACCAACTAGCTCAGGAACGAAACCAGAAACTCTCCAACCGATGTGCTAAACAAAATTTTAAAACAAAATTTTTTTTTTTTTAAATTGATCTTTATAAATAAATGTGAATCACAGAGGTAACGAGCCTTTGTGTGAAGCAAATAAACAAAACAAAACCATGTAAGAAACCACTATGGTTCTCAAAGGAAGTGGCAGTGAAGGTTCAAGAGAATAAGAAAGCATTCAGGAAGTACAAGGAATCGCAGAAGGAGCAGGACAGAGAACTGTATCAGTTAAAGCAAAAGGAGGCTGAGAAGGCAGTCAGAACAGCAAAGGTCCAAACTGAGAAAAAGATAGCCAACTCGATTAAGAAGGGGGATAAAACCTTTTATAGGTACATCAGGGAGCGAAAGAAGACCAAGGGAGGGATAGTGAGGCTTAATAAAGGGGAGGGAGGGTGGGCAGAGGGAGACTGTGAAAAGGCAGAGATACTAAACAAATATTTTTGCTCAGTATTTACAAATGAAGAGGGGGAGGTACATAAAACAAACAGTAGAAACACTCTGGATACAGAAGTTGATACCAGCCCATTTACAGAAGAAAGGGTTCTGAAAGAACTCTTAAAACTGAAGGTGGACAAAGCAATGGGGCCTGATGGGATTCATCCCAGAATTCTAAAAGAACTAAGGGTAGAACTAGTGACACCACTGACTACCCTTTTTAACAAATCATGGGAGGATGGGGTGGTACCTGAGGACTGGAGGAGGGCAGATGTGATTCCCCTTCATAAAAGTGGGAGCAAGGCAGAAGCAGGAAACTACAGACTTGTTAGTTTAACCTCAGTGATAGGGAAAATGATGGAATCACTTCTGAAGGAAAGAATTGTCGAGTATCTAGAGGCCAGAGGGGCACAGGACCCTAGGCAGCATGGATTCACAGTGGGAAGGTCATGCCAGACGAATCTGATAGATTTCTTTGACTGGGTGACCAAAGTAGTAGATCAGGAAGGGCTGTGGACATGGCCTACCTAGACTTTAGCAAGCCATTTGACACAGTCCCACACAAAAGATTAATATACAAGTTAGCCAGCCTGGGAATGGGTCCCAAGATGACAGCCTGCAAAGAATTGGCTGGAGGATAGGACACAGAGAGTAATAGTAAAATGGAGTCCACTCAGAAGAAAGGAGGGTTACTAGTGGGTACTGCAGGGTTCAGTATAGGACGGTCCTCTTCAATGTCTTTATATGCTACATTGCAGAAGGACTGGAAGGAAAAAGTATGTTTCTTTGCAGATGACAAAGATCTGCAAACAGAGTTGATGCACAAGGTGGGGTGGAAAGGATGAGAAGGGACTTGGCAAAGTTAGAGGAATGGTCAAATGTATGGCAGCTTAGATTCAATGCCAAGAAGTGCAGGTAATGCACCTGGGAAACAAAAACCAGGGAAGAATACACAATGGGGTGAGATACACTAACAACAACAAAATGGAAAGGGACCTGGGGGTAGTCATATCAGATGACCTAAAGGTGGGCAAGCAATGTGAGAGGGCTGCAAGGGGCTAGGGGATACTGGGATGCATAGGAGAGGCATCACTAGTAGAAAACGGAAGTTATTATCCTCTAGTACATACGCTGGTCAGACCCCATCTGAGCTGGGGTGCAGTTCTGGAGACCCAATCACAAAGACATAGACAGATGGAAGCTGTCCAGAGGAGGGCACTAAAATGGTGCAGGGTCTGCACCGGAAAGACATATGAAGAGATAAGAAAGGAGCTTAACATGTATAGCGTCGAGGAAAGGAGGGAGAGGGGACATGATAAAAACGTTCAAGTACCTCAAAGGAATCAACAAAGTCCAAGAGGGTAGTATCTTTCAAAAAAGAGGTGTCAAGAACAAGAGGCACAATTTGAAGATGGGGGGTGGCTCAGAGATAATTTAAGGAAGTATTTTTCACAAAGAGGTTGTGGATGCATGGAACAGCCTTCTGGAGGAGGTTGTGGAGTCAAAATCAGTGGTGGAATTCAAGCATCTCATGGGACAGTCATAAGGCAATTCTAGGGTGGGGGTAGAAGAAGCAGGCTGCTGGTTAACTAGGATCTGCATCTTATCCAGTAGGTAGTGAAATGGGCAGACTGGGTGGGCCAAGCGGTCCTTATCTGCCGTCAAATTCTATATTTCTATGTTTCTATGAATACACACTTGTAGAAATATATGTTGTATATCAGAACTACTGTACAGACAATGTACAATCTTGTAAACATGGTCAGGACAGATTCATCATGTATATCCAGGATGTGTGTAGCACCCTTCCCTTTTCATAGGAATTAACTGGTATGGCTTGTTAGATTACTGTTCCACAGAATATATTGTTTACACATAGATTAGTTGTCCCAAAAATACAGAAACACCTCACCAAAAAGTATCCGGGTAACATGTTGTATATATCATTAAAAAAAACTCTTCCCCCATGATCCCCCTCAAGGTGAAAAGTCCAGATCTACCTCGGATTGGTAGATCACCCACCTCCACCATTTCATTTGTCAGAGTGGTGCTCTATCTTGCAAATCAGCTATAAGGCTCTCCATTTGACAGATTCCCTGCATTATATTTCTCCAATGTTTTACTGTCGGTATTAACTTGGTCATCCATTTCCTGCTGATAGATTTTTTAGCTGCTAACACATATACTGGTAGAAGAATCCTTAGCCAGGAGGGGCAATGGCTAAAAAGATTGACAAAAAGACTATCTCTGCTGTGAGCACAGGAGATGTCCCAGAGGACTGGAGAAGGGCTCATGTGATCCTGCTCCACAAGAGCGGTAACAGGGAAGAGGCAGGGAACTACAGGACAGTCAGTCTTACTCAGTAGGGCAGATTATGGAAGCACTTAAGGGAAAGGATAGTGCAACACCTGGAATGTAATAGGAGCACAGGATCCAAGACAGCATGGGTTTACAATAGGAAGGTCCTGTCAAACTAATCTCATAGATTTCTTTGACTGGGTAACCAGAGTGGTGGACCAAGAGTGCAGTTGATGTCACCTACTTTGACTTCAGCAAAGCTTTCGATACTGTTCCACATAGAAGATTGATTAATAAGCTGGGTAGACTGTAGGTCAGACATGGTCAACTGGGTGGCAAACTGGTTGGCGGGCAGAAAGCAGGAGTGGTGGCAAATGGTATACAGTCGAAGAGATGCAAGTCACAAGTAGGGTACCTCCAGAGTTCAGTTCTAGGGCCAGTCCTCTTCAATATCTTGATCAGTGACATTGCAGATGGACTGGAGGGTAAGATTTGTCTGTTTGCAGATGACCCCAAGATCTGTAACAGAGTAGATGATCCAGATGGGGTGGGCAGAATGAGAAGAGATCTGGATAAACTGACAAAATGGTTGGAAGAGTGGCAACTGGGATTTAATGCAAAGAAGTGCAAGATCATGCACATAGGGAAGAGAAACCCTGAAGCCACCTATAGGTTGGGAGGGGAGTTGATGGCAATCACAAGGGAAGAAAAAGACTTGGGCATCATCATCGCTGATGACCTGAAATCATCCAAGCAGACCACTAAAGCAGTAGGTAAGGCTAGAGGGATGTTGGAGTGTATTAGTGGGGGTATTGTAAGTCGTAAGAGGGAGGTAATAATCCCTCTTTACAAGACACTGGTTAGGCCCCATCTGTACTACTGCATGCAGTACTGGAGGCCACACCTGCACAAGGACATTAACAAAATGGAGGCAGTCCAGAGAAGGGCAACCAAAATGATGCAGGGACTGCATCAGCAAACATATGAGGACAGATTAACAGAGCTCAATATGTATACCCTAGAGCAAAGGGGAGGAGAGGTGATATGATTGAAACAGTCAAACATCTTAAGGGCATTAACAAGGTGAAAGAGCCTCAACATGTTTTAATTTAAGAAAAATAGCAGGACAAGAGGACACAGCATGAAATTAGAGGGCCAATTAAGTGATAAGTGGAGTAAGTCTTTTTCGAGAAAGGTGGTTGATGTATGGAGCGGCCTACCTCAGGAAGTGGTGGATATGAATACAGTGCAGAGCTTCAGACAGGCATGGGATAGGCATAAGGGAGCAGTACAGATGAGTATGAATAGATAGGCCATTGACAGAGTAAAGGCCAATGGCACATTTATAAGGTAGAACAAATGGGCAGAGTGGATGGGCCTTGTGGTCCTTATCTGCCGTCAACTTCCATGTTTCTATGTTTCTATGTCTGGGTTTCCCCACACAGCCTTTAAGTTTGGCTTGGAGAGACAGCACCCTAAAACAAAATTCTGCTTAGCAAAAGTGAGGGAGAATACCTCAGTGCAGCCCCTTACACCCCCCCCAACACCACCCCTTAGCTCTCTTCTCCTCTCTTTTTCCTTTCCCCTCAACCCCTATCTTCCTTGCTACCCTAGCTCCACCCCTTTTATGAAGTCATATCCTTCGTCAACCCCTTTTCTTATCACATTCTTAGTTCTCCCTTTTCTGATATCACTAAGCCCCTCCCTCCCCCTTCTTACTTACCTTCTGACCCTCCTTCAAGGTTCCAGGCCTAGAAAAATGCGGCCTGTCCTTTAATAGACAAACCTTCCATTTTCTTTTAATAATTTTACACCAAATTTAAAACATAGCTTTCTTATGACCCCGCCACGTAAATAACATCAGAAACAATTTTCAACTGCTGTCCGAAACGCAATGTCCTGCAGGGACTGCAAAATCACTTTTCATGTGAACATACAAAATTGCCAGCAGAGAAAGGCCCTGCCTGCCTGATTGTGCAGCTCTTAGTTTCTTTATTACTACAGCTGCCCCAGCCCTAGTCCCACCCAAATCCCTCCCTTCCTCCCTTTTCCTGGCCTTTCTTCCTTTTGTGTTCTTGTCTGTACTAATCCTGTCCTTGACTCTGTCCCAGCCCCATTAAAGCTATCCACTGTCCTCAGTTCGATTTTATTTATAATTACTGGTGACCCTTAATGACCAGTTTTGCTAGATCAATAAATGCCATAATAACCGCAATCAGGTTATTAGGAGATTCTAGGAACCATTTCACTCTTCCGTCCAGCGTAGATGAGTTCGATTCTTGGCGCCCGCTTTCCTAACTGTTTCGGCGCGCGAGCTAAACTTATGGTGACTATAGTTTAAAAGCCGCGGTTCCCCCTACTGGGCGAAATTTTTCCTACACCAATTTTACACAAAAATAAGTAACTTTTAACTGTCTGGTTGATCCTGCCTTTCTTCATTACAAAATTGATCTAGTTGATCCTGTTGTTCCTGGCTTTGAGTGGGGCTGCTCCGACTAGGCGAAGAGCAAAAAATATCAAGAGAGCAAGGAGTGAGTGTGTTTGTTTGGATATATCTGTGTGAGTGTGTGTGTGATGGCACTCACTCCCCACCCCTAATAATTATAAAATAAAGGATAGGTTATGTGTGCCAATGGAATTTTTTTTTCATACCCTTCGCCTCCCGAGAGGTTTATAGGTCATCACACACCCTCGTAAAAATTCCATAACACACACTTACCTATCCATTATTCTCTATTTATCCGTGCTGAAATCCACTGGTACAGGAAAGACATGCACTAGATCACACTCATACGTTAAGAGCATGTGTTCTTCACATGTGTGCAGGATTTCGACCCGGAGTAAAAATTTAAAATGTGACACCCTCGGTGTTTGCTTTTTTACTCGGGCACAATGACCTGGTTCAGCATTAAGAAATTTGCCAGGGCAAGGCATATTCTTACTTTGTCATGGTAAAAATCTCACTCAGGACTGTGCTCGTGCCTGATGTGCATTCTCATGAGATGCTTCTGGTGGCAATTGTTTTCAGCTCGGACAGAGTGAATATCGAATTTGCCAAAAGTGCAAAACAGATAGAAAACATTTTCTATATCTCTGGAGGCATTTTACATAGTATTTTCGATAGGTGTGTGCCAAAAGACACACTGATCATATTTGATGCAAAATGAAGGGGCAAAGCTAGTGTCCCTTTAAATACTAAAAATAAAGCTGTGCTCTCAGGTGAGACATGCAGCCTGGGAAAAGTTTGCACTAACTAGAGGTCTGAGCATCTGGCCCCTTGTGTGATTTGTAGTTTACTGGAAGGACTAGGTTGGCCACCAGTTAACCTTTGTAGTTAGCCTGAACATTTAAAAATACACTGCCTTGCAGTCACCAGAGGAAAACAACTGACAGCTGACAGGGCACACTCAGTGCTCATCATCTTTAGCAATTAATTCATCCAAAATTAAAGAAATACAAATACAGGTGCCTAAGTTTCGAACTTGGCTATGATCTATGTCAAATGCACACTGAAATTCACAAGTAATTGCAAATTGTTAATTAATTAAAAGCAGAAAACATTTGTATTTGACATTGTTTAAAATTAATTTATAATGTGCAGTAGTGGATCTCTTGGTGGAATATCTGGGACAGTCCACTTTTCCATGATTTTTTCAATTCCTTGATCCATCTGTTCAATGGTTAGATGTGTTGGGGTGAGCAGACCCACTGGTGGCTGGAGAGGGGCGTAGGCTGCGCAACAGCGGTCATACTCATGAGGTGCTGCAAAGATATGGCTATGATGTGAATTTGGGGGGAAATATTGAAAATTACCAAAGTTACAAGCCTGCGTTCACAAAATTCAATGTAGGCTCATGACTTTGTTATTTTTTAAATATTTTTACACTAAAGCCCCAGATGTTCAGAAATGTGCCAAAGGCCGGCGCAAGTCTGGAGCAGCACAAATCTGATGCACCATGGCACAACTGGAGCCATATTCAGAGGTTGTGCAGGCTGAAGTGCACCAGCGCAACCCAGCTGAATATGGCAGAGCTGTGTCATTGCACAAACAGAGTTGTGCCATGGTGCAAAAAGAGATCCTCCAGCACAACTGTGGGAGCAGAGCAGCAGAGCAACAGAGGGCTGCACAGCACAGAGAACAGACCCAGAGTCAGAGCCAGGGAAGCACAGTGACAGGCCACAGGAGGCCTCCACCAGCAGGGCACAGCAGGACACAGCAGGGCACAGACAGGCATCCAGGCACCTGACCCAAGAACACAACAGTGGCAGAGATAGATGGCAACAGGAGGTGCAAATGGTCAATGGAGGGCCGCCAAGGGAGCCCCCCATAGTCGGCTGGCCGTGCCTCCCCTCCCAGACCATAGCAAGCTACATCCAGGACCATGCAGCCAAGCACACACACACCACACAGGCACACAGAAAGCCTACACTGGAGGCACTGAATGTGCTGGGAGGCAGGTAGCATGACAGACCACATGGGATAAGCTGCACAATGCCAAGCAGGTGCCCCAACACAGTGTGCAGCCAGTACCTGACCAATGACCATGGCCGTATGCCACCACCACGCACACACCAACCACACACCCCTGACAGCTGCCCCATTGGGCACCCCAAGGCACAGCCACCAACCCATGGGATGGACACCATCACAGTGGGACACACCGCAGCACACAGCAGTGAACCACAGAAGCACAACATGTGCCCCTTCACATGCACACCACATGGACAGACACTGGGCCACTGCAGCATGGCTCAGGACACCACCGGCAAAGCAGACACAAACACAGGCAGGTAAGTCAGAAAATATATATTTGAAAGGAACTATATACAAAAACCAGGGGCTGGGAAAGGGTAGGTATAATGAGGGAAGGGGATAGGGAACTGGGACTGTACAGTGGGAGGGGGGACTGTAGGGGGAGGTACAGCAGGGGCCCATCCAGTCACCCTTGCGATCAGACACTACCTGTGATCCATCACCAGCATCCATCTTATCTGGACAACCACCTTCAGGGTTGTCGAGGTCATGAGGACTACCTGGCACAGAGGTCTCGATATTATGGACCTTGGCATTCGGCGCCGCTGGACACCTATAACAAGGGACAGGACAGGTGATCAGTGCAATGTCCCAAGATACCGTGGTCACTCACAGTGCACAATGGGCAGTGGGAACACACACCCCTAGAGGGCCCGTGACAGCCACCTGCAGGGGGGTGGGCCAATGCCAGCCAGCAACTCTGTGCACCATGACATTGCACAGAGGTTGTCCCTGATGCACAATTATCACCCAACAGTGCAATGACAGTCACATGGCACAGTGTACCGGCAGCACCACAGCAACAACAGTGGCAGCCAGGCACATGACCACCCAACCAACAGCCAGCACACGTGTCCAATGGATGCACCGCAGTGGCATGCACCATGCATAGTGTGACACACACAGCTGCAATGGCACATGGCACAGGTGGCCATGCCTGCACCCATACCCTCCACCACTCCCATGTGAAGTGTGAAGGACCCTGACAGTGCCTACCTGCCCTCTGTGGCTTTGCTGGTGCCGGTCCTGCTCCACCACATCCTGCTGCGGCCTGCCATGCTGCTGCAGCCTGGTCCTCTGACAGTCCTCAGGGCCTGGGAATGGAAAGAATACAGGTGTACATCAGAAACCAACAACAACAACAGCTGCCCCCACCCCACCCCTGTGCACAGGGTGTTCGGCTGTTCGATACGTCCCACACAGCTGCATGGCTACATCGCAATGTAAGTGAAAGCTGGCAATGCCACTCTGTGATGTGACCAATGATAGTGTACCCCTCTGCAGGGCATGCCAGGCCAGCACCACAGTACAGCGCCAGGGCAGACATGCAACATGAGATGACTTACCTGGCTGTGGCACAGCCCCACACCAGACGTGTGCCTGTAACCTCTTTAGGCACTCTGGGTCCTGCCACATGAGGTTCCCATAGCAGTGGTGATATTGTTCCCCTGTCCTGGCCAACCCGGTACTCTGCTCCAGCCTGGCAGCAATCCCCTGCCATACAGTGCCCCTGGCCTGCTGCAGGGGCACCTGCCCAAAGAGTTGGGGGTGTGGGGCTCAACACAGGCCACGATATTTGCTAGCTTGAACTGTGTCCAATTGGGGGCATGCCTGGCTCATCCCTGCGCCATGTTTGCGAATGCGATATCGGCGGTAAAAATGGCTGGAGGAGGCACATGTGTCTGATTCGTGATGCAGGGGAATATGTTTGCGCCCGACCATCATGCAGTGCGGTGCGTGGAGTGGGCATGGTATAGTGGGGTCACAGGTCAAGGTTCGACCCAGGGTTGAGGTCCAACCCAGGGGCGCCGATCACCCGCTACTGTGCAGTGTGCATGTGCGCATTAGGTGCATACACCATGCACGACCATAGCAGGACTTGCACATCATGTGTCATGCCACTGCATTGTGCTGTCAGAGCATGGTGCACAATTGACACCATGATACCATGACACGCATGCACACTGCAGACCTGCGCACCATACATGCATGCACTTTGCACCGCAACTTGCTCCAGCGCAATCTCATTGCACATGGTGCAATATCGTGATATTTAGACACCACATGCAAAATGAGCTCATCAGCCAATGCATGACATACTGGGTGCATTAGCATGTCATTACTGTTGCACCCAATCTCATTTGCATGCATTGCACCTTATAAGCACTGCAGAACAGCACAGGCCATGGACCGGTATTGCAACCTTTCTAGGTAAGTTGTCCATGCTGCTGCAGCTCACTGGGAGCAGAGAGCACAGCAGGATGGGATGGACCAGGGAGATACTGCCACTGACACACTGTGCTGTTCATGTCCACAGGCAGCAACATGTCGGAACATGAGGATGGTGAGAAAAAGGGGCCTGCATGGAAGTGCAGGCCCAATTTCACTAAGGCCAAGACAGATGCCCTGTTTAAGGCCTACCTTGACAGGGAGCCCCTGTTGAGCAGTGCCAAGGGCACACCACAGGCCAGGGCTGGTGCATGGGAGGAGGTGACCACCTTCATTAATCAGCACAGCAGCCATCAGCAGTCAGCACAGGAGTGCAGGAAGAAGGTGAGAACTGACAAGCAGTGCATTAAGGAGAAGGTGGCAGCCATCTGTGCAGCCCAGACTGCCACCAGAGGGGGGCCTGCAGATGCACCAACACTAACACTGCAGGAGAAGTTGGTGGCAGCCACCATGTGCCACACAACGATGGAGGGTGTGCCTGGAGGAGGATTCCAGATGGGTAGCAACCCATCACTGCATGGTAAGTATGTCAGCCACGTGCAGCTGGTGGCACAGAGGGGGTGTACATGGGCATGCTGGCATGCATGCAGCTGGTATATGTGTCATGTGCATGTGTGCATAACCATGTGCATGCCATGCTGCAGGAAACATGCAGTGGCAATGTAGGAGAGGGGCACATGTGGGCATTGCATCACAGCCTTTTTTCTGCAGCGCCAGCATGCCTCCTTGTAGATGATGGTGCACCAGCAGCGGCAGAAACCGTGGACACTGGTATGGCCCCGGAGGACCAGCTGTCCACCTCCACTGGCATATGGGGGCCCGACAGGGTGCAGCTCAGTACCATGGTGCAGGCTGATGTCCTGGACCTGGGGTTGAATGAGGCCCTGGATGTGATCCTCCAGGATGCCATCCATGGTGTCCTATGTGTGAAGACACAGATCGGGGCTGGGTCTGACTCTGAAAAGGATTATTCTCAGCTCCTGGACAGCATGGGTAACATTGTGGATGTGTCGACCCTGCTGGCATCTCACACAGGCACCACACCCAGCACTCTGCCAGCGGCGGAACAGCTGCCTGTCACCACTGCAGGTGCAGCGGTGTGCACTGCCATGGCTGTACCCTTTGGTGGTGTGGCCATGCAGTCACTGGGCAACGTACAACAGCCAGATGGGTGATGGCAGCAGGCTGTGGGTGCCACCGTCAGCCAGACACAGGGTCCACCACCACTGCACCTGCTGTGCCCAATCCCCCTTCAGACTCCACTGTGCAGCATCCACCAGAGAGGGGGGCTGTGCAGCATGGCTGGTCACCACATGAGGATAGGCATCCCACCCGGAAGCCCCAGGACACTGACCGACTGGCTGAGCACACCCGTCTGCTGCAGGCATCCATTCAGCAACTGGTGCTGCTTGCCACTGGGGTCGTGTACTGCGTGTGGAGGTGCGCCAGTTAGCTGAACATCAGGAAAGGGGCACTGCATAGATCCTGGCAAGGATGCAACGCATGCAGGAGGCCATGACTGCATCCTTAAATCAGTTTGCCACTGTAATCATGGATGGCTTTGTGTTGCTGGCTGCCACAGGGCATGGCCATACACAGGTGACCTCCCGCAGTGTGCTGTCCATGCCACAAACCCAGTGTTGGTCGACCCCGACACGGTCAATGCCAGGCTCTGATGTAGGCATCACAGGCACACCCGGGGCTGGGCTGTTTGGGTACCTGCACACCCCCACACAGACACGTCACGGTCCCGCAACCCCTGGGGGTCTGCAAAACCCCCTCGGCTGATGCGCATTAGCCTGTAGCTGACGATGCCCTATACGGCCACCCATGGCTGCTGTGGCTATGGTTCCATGCAGCAGCCCTGATGTGCAGGCGCCTGACTGCAGTCTGCAGCTGTTGCCCTGTGCGCATATGGGCGGTGTGTGTGCCTACCATTGGTGTCGTTCCTCTGTGTTGCGCTGTTTGCTGCCTGTGTGCATGCTTGCCCAGCCACTGGACTGTGTGGTGTGGGCATGATGAGGGCAGTCTAGCACTGGTTGTGTCTGTGCACCAGTGCAATGCTTCTGATCCATGACACATATCAGTGCCTATGTGTGTGGGTGTGTGTGTGTGTGTGTGTGTGTGTGTGTGTGTGTGTGTGTGTGTGTGTGTGTTGTGTGTGTGGCTTGTGTGCCACTGATTCCCCTACCCCTGCATCATGGCCCTGTGTGTGCATGCCCATTGCCATGCACACCCTGCATGTGTGCTGTACCTGTTTGTGTGGCCCATGCATGTATACCGCACCACCTACCAGTGTGCACCATAGTACTTCTGTGCGATGGTGTGCCGGTGGCACCATGCCTGCTGGAGCAGCCTGGGGTCCCTTCGCCCAGAGATTGACTGTCCACCACTCTCCGGCCCATTGCCTCCATCATCCCAATTACTGTCACCCTCATCAGCCTCAACAGCTATCCCATGGTCAATGGCCATGTTGTGCAGTATGCAGCAGGCAAGGAATAGGCCACAGGCTTTTGAGAGGCTGTACTCCAGGGCACCGTCTGACCTATCTAGGCAACAGAACCATGCTTTCAGCATGCTAAAGACACGCTCGATGATGTTGCTCATGCTGGCGTCTGCCTCATTGTACCGTTCCTTTGCTAGGGACAATGGGCACTGGTAGGGGGTGAGCAGCCAGGGCGTCAGTGGATACGCGCTGTTACCAGTGTGGAGAGTGACATGGTTAGCCCTCTGCTATTCTATGCTGCGTCCCTTGCCTGTCCCTAGTGCCCATGCCACTATAGCCACCCTGCCCACCCCATCCCCAGGTCTGCTCTTCCCATCACCCTTCCCGTGCCATACTCAACCACTCGGTGGCTTGTGGGGATATCCGCACATTCAAACCTGTGGTACGGCGCAGAACTGTGCCAGATGAATGCATCATGTGCACTCCCAGGGTGTGTGGCACAGACATTGGTGATACACAGCATGGCATCACACACCACCTGGCAGTTTATTCTCAGGCTCCCCTTCCAGTTTATGTAAGCTACACCCTCAGGGCCAGGTGGCATGTGGATGCCCATATCGGTGCAGTCAATGGCCCCAATCACGCCAGGCATACGTGCCACCCTGTGGAAGTCCTGCATGGTTGCTGTATGCTCCACCTATGTGCTGGGGAAATGGATGAATTCTGAAGCATGTGGCAGCAGAGCATTGAGGAACTGTGTGAGGAGGCAGGACATGACCGACTGGGTGATGCCTGTGGTGTCCCCTGTTGGTCTCTGGAAGGTGCAGCAGGCACATGATTGCTGTCACCTTCATCTCCACGGACATGGCATGGCTTCGTCTGGAGGGTACCTGCATCTCCTCACTGCACAGCTCACAGAGCTGCCTCAGAATGGTCCTGTTCAGGTGGTACTGGCCAACAATCTCCGTGTCACTATCATTCTAAAAGGTGATGTGGGCACGGTACCACCTGTGTCGGGCATACCGCCGATGAGCACTTCCTCAACCACATCGCTGTTTCTCCTGCCCCCTCACACCCCTCATTATGGCCTCCATCATGAAGGGTGCACTGTCCATGGCCCTTGCTGTCCACTGTCCCCCTGGGTGGTTGGCTTCTGGCTGTGTGCCACCCTGGTGCACTGTCTGTCTGTGTGTGTGTGTGTGTGTCTCTCTCTCTCTCTCTTTCCTCTCTCTCCCTCTCCCTCTCCAATGCTACCTCTGTCCCTCTCCCTCTGTGTCTGCACTTTAGTCGGTCTCTCTCTGTCTGTCTCTTTCACTCCCTCTCACTCTCACCCATGTCGCAAGTGCTGTCTGTGTGTTTGTGTCCTGTATTTATAGGAACAAGTCTGCTAGGAGCAACTTCGATTTGCTCCACACTTGTGCCATGGTTTCATGGTTGAATATGCCACTGCACTGGATATTCATGGGACCTCCCCCTGCACGTGTGCCTGCATTCATTATAGTTGTGCATTGGGGCAATGGATTTTGTGCTGCATAATGGCGCATGTTGAATATGACTCCTTGGAGCAATTCCGCAATTGTGCTGGTGCAACTCTGTTGTGCCATGCGCAACTGCTCTGCATAGCTGAGCCCAAATGTTCAACATAGCCTTCTTATGACCCTACATCATGAACAAGGGCATAGAACATTTTCAACTCCTGGCTGAAAGGTGATTTGGCACAGGGACCACAAAAATCACCCTTTGGGACAGATCTACCAAATAATAGGGCAGCTGTCTATGAGGCAGCGTCCCAAAGAAGGCATGTTGAAAATCGGGACCAAAAATATGCAAAAATGCCTAAGTTATGCAACTCAGTTCAAAATCCCATTGAAATACATTAAACCACCTACCTGCTTCTTCAGTTCGCAGTCCACCTTTGAAGAGTGGACTTGTCTGAAGTCCAGAGAGGATTACAGAATTGACTCCTGATGGATAAGTAAGGGCTTGGTGGGAGGTGGTGGTGGTGCTGAGTAGAAGGGTCAGATGAGGGGCAGTTATGGCTGCAAAAACAATGATGGATGGTTTTCTTTTGCAAGGTTTAAAAAAACAATAATACTCAGAGGAGTCCAATGGACACTAGATTTGACCTCTAGGGTCACTTTTGTGGTTCTGGGGTGCATGGTGGTGGTGCTCAGAGGAGGGTTGGTGGGGATATCAGTATATTTATTGTATATATATTTTTTAAAAACAAGAAATGACTGCAATGTGAGGTAGTGGTGTGTGTGTGCTTTAAACAAACAAAAAACATTGTAGGTATCCTATTCACAACATCAGGAGTAGGCACCCCTGTGTCACTCTTATGTATGTGGGGGTGGGGGGTGGGGGGTGAGTGATGAGTGAGGGGTTGCGGGGATTAACTCAATTTTAAAGAAGAAGGAAATGGAAGTCAGTCATGGCAGAACATGGCAGAATGCCCCATGTTCTGCCGTGACTACCATTTCTTTTTTTTTTTCTTTAAAATTAAAGTTATCTCTACCTGACCCTCCTCTCAGCACGCAACCCTTAAACATTAAAGTGTCACTAAAAGTAAGTCCCCCAGTGTCACAATCAAGATGCTGACAATGTTTTTTGTCAAGTAAAAAATAGTGCATTGCGAGCAGAGTGCTCCATGGACATGGAGACGACTGTGTGGCAACTCCAACATGTTGTTCGGTTGCAAAGAATTTAAGGAATGCAGAGTTCTTTCTTGTAAGCAAGAGGTCTGCAGGACTCTGCCCACTGCAGCCCTAAAGAGAATTTAAATGTCTTTACCCATCAGCCCCACCCATGTGGCAATGTTGCCCACCCCAATCTCCAGGAATGCACCCCACCCCACTGTAGCACATCACCAACCCCCCAGTCCCAGATGAAGTATTTTAATTTTCAGGGATGACCCCGATTTTGCCTAAAAATTTCCCTGATCCCCCCATATTGTTATAATTTTTTACTTAAATAGTAGGGATTTGATGCACATAATATTTGCAGAAATTAGGGTTTCAATTTAGGTTTGGTCCAGGAAATGTTTTACACACTAAACCAGACATTGTGGCAAGGTTTTTATAGTAGATACAGTGGATGCCACATAAATGCAATCCTGATAGGTGCACATTCTTGACAAGTGCATACTTTTTCCATTTCCCTATTTTTTACATAGAGAGCCATATTAATAATTTTGGTTTCATGCACACTGGTTAAGTGCAAATTTCATTTAAGAGCACGCTTTCACACTATCGGCATACCATCAGTTTAGTAATAATTGCTCCTGATAAGTGCACAGTGACGTGCTAACAGATACAATGAGGGCTAACAGTTGTAACTGGTACCTGTGCTTAACAGCCTGTCTAAAGTCTCATCAGGAAGAAGTTAGAAACAATGGCATGTGAGAAACTGTTTAACAATTGAAGGAAATGAGAGAAAAAGAGGCAGGAACCACCAATGCGGAATGTCCATTGTGGCTCCTGGCTGTTTCACCTTTCAGTATACAAACCATATTGACCTGACCTCCTATAGTCCCAATCAGTCTGTGTTAGGCATAGTACATGGTTTACAGTTACCTGATGTGAGCGGACAGGTGGGAAGGAAAGCAGATCAGCTGTCAGTGAAGTGAGAAGGTGGGAGGCTTTGTGCTAGCTCAGACACTGCCATATCTAAATTTTTAAAAAACATTAATGCAAAAAATGTAATCTAATCTGTACTTATTTCCCCACTGGAAATTATTGAAATGCATTTTAAATGAGCTAACTGATGATTTTAAATGATATAATACACATTAAAGACTATTACGATGTAAATTAATGATTGTACCTTTTTCTGTGCTGTCCCTTTACTTATAATGTAATTTCAGACAAGTACAAATTCCGCTTAAGTACACATTTTGGCCTGACAAATTGGGTGTCCGCTTATGCAGAATCCACTATATTACCATTTTTATGTTTGTTTGCATGTGCAGCGCACAAGAAAAATATTGAGGTTACTAGAGTTGCAGAGGTGCGACAGTGTTTGGCCAATCCAGCGAACGCTTTCAGGGTGCATCCTCGTCTCAATCCAACAGGGAAGCTGCTTGATGGTGGTTTGAGCAGATGCCAGACTTAAAAGAAATCTGCCACTCAAATCAGGGACAGTTTCTTCATCCCTGATTGCAGTTGCAGCTCCCCTCCCCCACAACCAGGCACACAGTGGCGGAGAAGACTCCAGCCACACCCATTACAATGCACAGTAATACTCATGGCTGGAGTTACAAGCAGCCCATTTGCTAAGTGTGCCTTTCATAGTAAAGCATATCAATGAATAAAGTTATTTTTTTTTATTTCTGATACTGGGATGCCCACTGCCGGTGTCGGTTGACTCTTCCCAAGCCCAAACATATCTTTTGCTGGCAATGTGGTGCCCAGTCCCTGTGTTAGCATCCCCCCAAAGCCTGCACATATCTTTTGCTGACAATGGGGTGTCGAATCCCTGTGTCAGCATGTCCCCCACCCCCACTATTGTGGTACACTGGGAGCCCAACTCAGTGTGCCAAAGTAATTTATTCTTTTTTCAACACCAGGATGCCCACTCCTGGTGTTCGATGTGCCCCCCATGCCCCCTTTGTTCAGTCAACCTTGGTGTGCCCAATCCCTGGGTCAGCATTGATCCCTGCCCCCTCTAGTCTGTCACACTGGGAGCCCACCGCAGTGTGCCAAAATCCATTTTGTGGTATTTTACCTGCAAAGAAGAAAACGGTCCCATGAAGTATTTTGTTTTTAAACGTAAAAAAAAAAAAGAAACGGTCCCTCGTTGTTCCTGCTGCCCCCACCCAATCTGTATCTTCCTCTGCACACCTAATTTCCCTGCACCCCTTCCCCATACGCATTCTCCAGAGGTTGGGAGCAGCGATCTTGTGGACTGGAACACGTCGCCTGCACTCTTCAAAGACTAGCCGGGAACTGAAGAAATGATGATAAGCCCTATAACGGCAGTGAATAGGTGGTTTTCAATTTAGGTTGCTATCTCAGCTGATTTGTGGAGTTTTGGTCCCAAATTTTCAACATGGGGTTCTTGGGACCCTATCTCGTGAACACTGACACTGTCATGTCAGCCCCAGAAGATGATTTTGCGGTTGCTGCGCGAAATCACCTTTCGGGTCTGATTAACAAAACAACAGTGTGACTGTTGATGAGGTGAGGTCCCAAAAAGCTCATCTTGCAAGTTTGATGAAAAAATTCCCCCCAAAAATGACTGCATTACCAGCATGCATTGCACAGTTTCCACTCACACTCGTAACTTTAGCAATTTTTAATATTTTCACTCCAGGTTTTCAACATTGCCATTTTTGAAAACCTCCTTATGAACAATATAGCTGTCATTTTTCATATCCTGCCCGAAACATGTTTTTGCACCTGTGGAGCAGAATGGTGCAATCACTGTGCAAAACCAACTTTTAGGATAGAGTACCGAAATTATAGTGTCACTGTTCATGAGGTGGGGTCCCAAAAAGCCCATGTTGAAAACTTAGTGAAAAGATTCCACAAAATAATTGTTATGGGCATGTGTTGCAGAGTTTCTATGCATACTCATAACTTCGTCAATTTTTCATATTTTCACTCCAGATTTTCAACATTGCCATTTTTTACACCTCCTCAAGAACAGTACAGCTGTCATTTTTCACATCCTGCCCAAAATGTGTTTTCACACTTGTGGCACTGAATATGAAAATATGAAATTGCTGGCAGGAAAAGGCCCACAGGTCTATCAGATCTGCCCAATTGTGCAGCTATTAATTTCATATTACTAAAGCTGCCCAAGCCCCACCCAAACCCCTCCTTCCTCCCTTTCCTTGTCTTCCCCTTTGTGTTCTTGTCCATACTAATCCTGCCCTTGACTCTGATCCAACCCCACTTAAAGTTATCCACTGTTTTCAGTTCCATTAAATCCTCCAGCAGTGCGTTCCATCTCTCCACCACTCTCTGTAAAGTAATGCCTCCTCATCTCCCTCCTGAACCTTCTTCCTTCCAACTTCAGATTGTACCCGTAGTGACCCTTCCCTCTCCTTTAAGTGGAACAATCCTCCCACTCTGACTTTGTTTATGCCTTTCAAATACTTAAAGGTCTCTATCAAGTCTCCTCTTTCCCTTCTCTCTTCCAGTGAATACATATTGTGCTCCCTCAATCTTTCCTCATATGGCAACTCCCCCAGTCCCATGATCATTTTTGTAGCCCCCAACAGTAATCTCACATTCTTTTTGAGGTATGGGCACAAGTACTGCACACATTACTCCAAGTGTGGCATCACCAGTGATCTATACAAGGGCAGGATGACCTCCTCCTTTCTAGAGGTGATCCCTCTGGCAATGCACTCCGGCATCCTATTTGCCCTTATTGCTGCCCTTCTACACTGAGCTGATACATTCATGACCCCTGTGACTATTACCCCAAGGTCCTTTTCCTCCTCTGAAGCTGTTACCTGCACTCCCCCCAGTCAGCAGCTGGTCCTGGGATTTTTTGCTGCGAGGTGCATGACCTTGCACTTCTTTGCATTAAACCCCATCTGCCACTCCCTAGATCAGTGTTCAAGTTTAGCTAGATCCTCCCTGAGTGCCTGCCTTCTTTCCGCATTGTCCAATTTTGCACAAATCTTAGTGTCACCTGCGAACAGGCTGATCTTACTCTTGACCCCCTCTGCAATGTCTCTAGTGAAGACATTGAACAAAACAATGCCCCATCACTGAACCCTGTGGTACACCATGTGTTACTGGCCTTGGCTTGGATGTCTCCCCCCTTACAACTATCTGTTATCTGCCCTGCAACCAGCTCTCAACCCATCCCACCAGTTTCTCCCCCACACCCATGTCCCTCAGCTTGCTCATTAACCTCCTGTGGGGCACCGAGTCAAAAGCCTTGCTGAAGTCCAGGTACAGGACATCCACAGCGTGGCCGTCGTCAACCATTCTAGTGACCCAGTCAAAGAAGTCGCTCAGGTTAGTTTAGCATGATCTTCCTGAGACAAACCCATGGTGTCTCTTATTCTATAGACCATTACTGTTGAGAAAGGTTATCATCCTCTCCTTTAGAATGGTCTCCATCAACTTCCCCATTATGGAAGTCAAGCTTACTGGTCTATAGTTGCTTGGTTGGTCCTTGGATCCACTCTTGTGAAGGGGGACCATGTGAGTCATCCTCCAGTCCCTGAGTACCTCCCCATCTCCAAGCAGGTGTTGAAGAGGTCCATCAGAGGGCCTGCCAACACCTCCACCAGTTCCTTCAGGACCCTTGGGTGTACACCATCTGGCCCTGGTGCCTTGTCCATCCACAAGGCCTTAAGGCCCTTCCAAACTCTATCCTCTTGGATGACCCCATCTGTTATCTCTGCCCCTGTTCACCCTTGCCCCCCTTTCCCCTGCAGTATTGGGCCATCCCTTTCTTTTGTGAACACTGAGCAGAAGTACTCATTGAGTGCCTCTGCCTGTTCTTCTCCGTGTTCCAGCCACCCCCCCCATCCCTCTTGATTCTAACAATGTCGTCTCTGGCTGTTGAATCTGGCTATTCTTAATTATTTTGCTGTTTAAATTGTTGACATCTGGTATGTGAATGGCATAAATGTCCCAGCACATGGTATAAAATGTTAATCTGCCTCCTGCCTCCCCTGGCTACCTGCAAACTGCCTGTAACCCTGAATCCTTTGGTTATTGCCTACTTGGGTGCTGTTGTTATTTACCTATGGCTTAACTGTATATTGTGACTCACTGTACCATTCTATGTGTATCATCGTATTATGTTTTGTTCTTAGAATGCTTTATTCCTTGGGTTGTCACTGAAAAAGGGACTTTGTCTCAGTTGACCTACCCGGTCATCAAAATTCAAATAAATAAATCTCTACAGCTCTTCTTCTCCCTTATGTATTTAGAGAACCCCTTTTCCCTCACTTTGATCCCCTGAGCCAACTTCCGCTCCTTTGCTGCCTTGTCTGCCCTGACTGACCTGGTCACCTCCCTAGATGCCTTTGTGAACACCTCTCTATCCTCCTCACATCCAGATTTTTTGAACTTAATGAAGGTCAGTCTTTTTTCCCTTACCTTCCACTCCAATTCCTTGCTGAGCCAGCTAGGTTTTTTGGACCTGGACTGCTTACTCTTAGATTTGGCACACATGTTCATGGCTTCATACAGCCCCTTCATAATGATTGCCCATTTCTGTTCAGCATCCATCACTGGGTTAATTTTAGCTCAATACCCCTCTAGGATTCTGCCCATCCTGGCAAAATCTACCATCCTGAAGTCTAACACTTTTGTCCTGGTCTTAACTGACTCTCTCCTTGTGTTGAAGAGGAACCAACTGAGCAGTGGTCGCTTCCTGCTAGAGGGTCCTGTACTACCACATCCTGGACTTGATCACCATTTGTTAGGACCAAATCCAGTATGTTCCCCTCTCTAGTAAGTTCCATTACCCCTTGCACTAGGTAGCTGTCTTGGATAGCCTCCAGCAGCTCCTGTTCCTTGGTGTGTGCTATAGTTATTGTCTGCCAGTCAACCCCAGGTAGGTTGAAGTCTCCCACTATAACTGTATTTCCCGTGCCACTAATCTTCCTGATTTGCTCCCCCAGCTCCCTATCCACCTCCTCGCTCTGTGAGGGTGGCCTGTACACCACCCCCATCCTGAGCTTCTTACTTTTAGGGCTTTGGAACAATACCCATATAGTTTCTGGCCTCCCCTCATCCCCCTTCTCCCTAGTACACAGCATTCCCTTCCTGACATAAATAGCCACCCCTCCAACCCTTCCCCCAGTCCCTGTGGAACACCTTGTAACCCGGGATCATAAGATCATAATCATGGTATTGGGTGGCCCAGGTCTCTGAGATGGCAGCAATATATATCTATCTATCTCTCCCGCTACCATCATTGCCTGGAACTCTGCCACCTTGTTCGCTAAGCTTCTTGCATTCAAGGGTACTACAGTCCTGCTTATGCCCCACCCCTCCTTTTCCCATCTCTCGCCCTTCCACGTTTGTCTTGGTAACTTCCCCTCTTCTTCCTCCTCCTCTTCCTCCCCCTCTCTGGGGGGAGAGGCCTTCTGGTCTCTCCTGGAAGGTGTCTCCTGCCCTTGTACCCTCGATGCTGAGATGCAGCCTATCCTTGGCATAAATCCCTTTAATGTTCCTTGTCTCGCACCACTCCTCTACTACCTCATACCCCATTTCTGAGCTTCCCACCCAATTGAAGGCACCCTCCACTTCTCTGAAGCTCTCCTGCACAGCAGTTGTTGTGTAAAATTACCTTTCAGGATTAAGTAATGAGATGATAGTGCTTCTGTTCATGAGGTGGGGTCACAGAAAGCCCATGTTGAAAATTTGGAGCGAAAATACCAACAAACTCCCAGGGTGTTAGGGTTTTCAGCTGTAATGCCCCACCATGTAGAGACTGACAGGCATCAGAGTGTGACTTGGGGTCATCGGCAGTAATGCTCATGCCATTCCACCCCCAACCCTGCAGCCAGAGACAGGCACTGAGGTGTGCCTTGGGATCTTCGACCCTAACATTCAGCCCATTCTCCTATACTGCACCCATCTCAGCTTTCCTTATGGAATGGGGTGAGCATAAGGTCTGAAGACCCCAAGGCATGCTACAACTCCTATCAATGTCTGCAGGGTGGGGTGAGATGGAATGGCATGAGCGTTATGCCCGATGACCCAAAGGCACATTCCCAACACCTGTCAGTCTCTGCGGCGTGGGGGTTAGTGTTAGTTCAATAGTTCACTGCCATTTCTATTATTTATTTAGTTTTTGTTGACTTGGTAAGTGCACTAGACAGATTCTGCCTATTTTCAGGCATGACCCAGGGGAGAGGGATACAGATGAATGCCAACTGACTTTTAACCAGATTAAGCTGTTGGTGGAATTTTTAGTGAATGGGGAAAATTTGGACAGGGCACCGGGGAAATGCTCCTGCTCTTGCGGTAGGGGAATCTCTGTCATCTTAGTTCCTGATCAAGATGGCAGCCACAGAGGTACTGGCTGAATGTATGAATGCTACTGAAGCAAAAGCATAGGTCTCTAGTCCTGTCTCGTACTGTTCTGAGACCGTGATTCCTACGGTTATTTCTGCTGTATTATTATCTGGCTCTCCTGCTATCTCTAATTTTCCTATGATGGATTTTGTACCTGCCTCCTCTGAAGACCAATTAGCACTGGTGAGTGGATCCTTTCCTACTACTGCTCGTTGTACTCACCATCCTGCCATTCATGATCTAGAACAATAATTGAGAGTTGAAACTGAGTGTTATACACAGCGCTGTCAAGAACTGCAAACTGCTTTGTCTGCTGCACATTTGCTAGCTACTGCTTCCCTGCCTGCTAACCTTACACAGCCTGCTGTATTGCCTCTTATGATAGTTGAGAATTCTCCTAGAACACTGCCTTGTTCTAAGTCTTCTGCTGAATTTCCCTCACCTGAACTAGCAGCGAGCACTCTTGCTTCCTCTGAGGTGTTTGCTGGTGGAGCACCGGGAATGGCATGTTTTGATGGTCCGTCTAGACTAAGATGCTCCCCCAATGGATTTTCCTCTCTTGCAACACCTCCTTGCATTTCTGCATCTCTTCTCAATGCAGGCTGGATTCAAACAAAGATGGGGCAATGGGTGTCCGGTCCAACTCCGATTATCACTTCTCCAATTCCTCTGAAAGCTATGATGCTTTCCCCTATGGACTGCTCTGCTTCCTCCTCCTCAGCCATGCTACACACCCAGGGCATTCCCAACATGTCTTCTCCTTTGCATATACCTTCAGGATTGCATTTGACTGACAACCCGGTTCTTGCTCTACATATTCAGGATCTCCGAAATGCAGTCCTCGTCTCTGTGAACCCGGTTGCTGAACCAGTTACTGTACTACCTATGTTGGACTCCATTCCTACCCCTTCTACAACAGCTGCACCAGCTGAGCCCCAGAAGACCTTGGACATTCTACCTCAACCTACTATGAAACCGTAGAGCTTCCCTATTTCATCAGCCTATCTATCTGGCCAAACGACATAATGCGATTCGTCTCCTGTATAAAGGAGGTATGACTGATTTTCCAGATCAGACTTTTGTTGCTAAAACTTTATTAAAGGGGGTCAATTACATTTTTTGCTAACGAGATTTATGCCCTCATCCATGTTTCGGGTGAGACAAAGTTTGATGTTAGTTTTAAATTAAATACGGGGTTACAAAGATTTTGGGCACAGTTTAACATCCTAAAACACACCCCCTTATGAACTCCTTTTGAAGCTATCCCTTTAACTAGACCAGCTTATTAAACTGTGACGGTTTTATTTAGGAATGAAGGGGTTAGCGTTACTGATCTACAATATTGGTTAAAACAGCACTGTTCAGTCTTAGGGGCCCCTGAAGCAATTTTTGTTGATGAACATATATGGACGGGGGGTTGGAAGGTAAAGGTTATGCTCCATACTATTGATACAGGTCTCAGTCACCTACCTAATTGTTTTTTTTGGAGTCGGGATAGGGGGGTTTTATTTTATGCTGGACAACCAAAAGTCTGCTATAAATGTGGTTATTGTACTCATTTGAGTAGCCTTTGTGATCAGGTGAAGTGTACACTTTGTCAATCCTTGGGTTATACTAGTGGGAATTGTTTGAATGAGCCACGTTGTAATCTTTGTGACTCTTTGGGTCATATCTATCAAAGCTGTAAGTGGGCAGCTCATAATCAATGTGACTCTTCGGATGCAGTTGAACAAAGGCTTTTAATTGCTGTTGCCCAACGTGACTCTTTTCCTCACCCTCCAAGACAACCTGCCCCTCCTGACATACCCCTCCACTAGCTCCTCCAGGGTCCCCACCCCCACAACAAGCTGCAGAATCCCTGCCTCCTCAGACTTTGATAGCCAGTGCTAGTGCTTCCCTTGTGGTGGAGTTGGTTCCCATTGAATCTTCATCTTCTATTATGTCCCCCCCTTCGGTCAGTAAGAGATCTACCAAAAGGTCTCAAGCAGCTGAACAGCCTGCCCCGAAAGTCTCTAAAACTTCAGACTTGCCTTTGAGCAATCGTTATGATGTCTTTCAATCCTCAGAGCTGTCTGATGCGGATTCAGAGAGCTGTTCCTTGTGGTCCTTTCAGGTTGATATTCCCTCTGAGACTGATGTTCAACCCCTGAAAAGGACCAACAACGTAGGTCTCGATGAACGAGGAAAAAGCCTCCCTGATAGATTTTTTTTTCTCTTTCTAGCTTAACTTTTTCCCTCTCTTCATGTGGCCATTATCCCTTGGCTCTTTAAATGTAAATATTATGAAGAGCCTTAGGAAAAGATGGGTAACACTGTCTTATTTCTTGTCCAGCCCCTTGCAAATCATTTTTTTGCAAGATACCAGGCTGCACACTGTCTCTGAACTGGGTATTGTTACCAAACTTTGGCATGATGGTCCCTTCTACTGTTTTTTGGGTCCTGAACCTTGTTCTGGGTGGGAATTTTGTTTTGTTCTGACCTACTGTACATGTTTCGTTAATCAGTTGATTATTTGATTCCTGGATGTGTGTTGATATTAGATACAAAAATTGATAACTTTTATTTTCATTTTGTTAATGTCTATGCACCACAATCTAAAGCAGATAGAGTTTCTTTGTTTAAAACCATTCAACCCTTTTAAATTCCTCCCAGGCAGTGATTCTTGCTGAGGATTTTAATTGCGGTCTTGATAAGCGCGATAGGGGTTCTAAGGCTTCTACCACCAAAGTGTTTTGTGACACGTCCACATTACAAACAGTGATTTCCACCTCTCATTTAAAGGATGCTTATATGTCTGTAAATAAAAGTATACACCCCACCTTTCAGAAAGGTCAGTTGGCCACTAGAATTGATTTTTTTTCATCTCTGATACACTTTCCATTTCCTCCTGTCAGGTTTTAGAAATTGAGTTTTCTGACCATAAATTGCTTTATTTACATTTAGGTTCTGATGTGCACTTCCCACAAGGTCCAGGTTATTGGAAATTCAGTTTGTCTCTCCTTTCCCAGACATTTTGTTTTCAAAATCTCCAGTACTTTATGGCCCATGAATGATCAATTTTTGATATGTTTGACAATCCTGCCCTCTGGTGGGCGACTGTTATATTGGATTTGAGGACATTATTACAATCAGAAAGTAGGAAAATTCATTTTAATGCTTATTTCCAATACCTACAACAGCGTAAACATTTACAAAAACTCCAGTCCTTGGCAAGGACTACGTCCCATGATTTCAAGTCGCAGATTACTCTGCTACAGCAAGATATGCAATCTTTTCATTTACACCAAGCTGCCAGTTTACAGAACCAGCAAGTTTTTGTACTCATGGTAAGGTAGAAGTCTTCTGCTCCTATATTCATTGCCACAATAGTGTTGATCATAAACGGATGGATCGTCTTTTAGATCTAGATGGCCATCTATATACTGATAAGGAGAATATTTTTCGTATTGTTTCACAGCATACTGCTTTTTTGTTTTCACATCCATCCTTGATATCTGACTGGGTTTCTGCATTTCTATCCACCATCCCCATTCCTGCCTGTCCTCCATATCTGTTACCTGAACTCGCTATGGATATCTCTGCTCCAGAGGTTGAACAGGCCATAAAATCATTACAAAATAATAAAGTCCCGGGCTTAGATGGGCTTACTCCGAAATTATATAAGGTACTTGGACCCTTGCTTTCTAAAGAATTGGTGTCCGTTTTTACTTTTCTTTTGAAGTCTGCTTCTATCCCTTTGGATGTGGCACGAGGCCTATTGGTTTTCTTTTATAAGAGGGGCGATAAGACTAATCTTTCAAATTGGAGACCGATTAGCTTACTAAATACCAATTTTAAAATCCTTGCTAAAATATTACACACCAGATTATTACAGGTGGCTATTCATCTCATTTGCCCTACTCAAACCTGCTCTATCCCGAGGAGACAAATGAGCGACCACCTCATTCTTTTGAGGGGAATTGTTTGAAAGGGAAAATAGGGAAGGTTTATCTGTTTTTCTTTTGTCTCTAGATCAAAAGCAAGCTTTTGATACTGTAGAACATAGCTACCTTTGGGACACCCTTACTCAGTATGGAATTCCTGCCCCCCTTATTCGGTGTTTGCAAGCACTGTATAAGTCAGCTACTGTATCTCCCCTAATTAAAGGTTGGTTAGGGCCTATGATTCCAACTAAAAGGGGCGTTAGGCAGGGTTGCCCTCTAAGCCCTCTTTTATAAGTTTTCTGTATTGACCCCCTTTTGCAAGTTCTAAATTCTACACCACTACTAAAACATGTATCTGTTGACAATTATGAGATTCCCCTTGTGGCTTTAGCTTATACAGATAATCTTACCATCTTGGTCGGTGGCTCCACTTCATGTACACTGGTAATGACTATTTATCAATCTTTTAGTTCCTTGTCAGGCACCTCTCTCAACATGTCGACATGTATAGGGTGTCAATTTGGAGGCCACCATCCCTCCTAGATACTATTGCAGGAATGAAACTCACCAGAGACCCGATTACTATTTTGGGGATATGCTTTGGTTTCCAAGATTTAGGCATTTTAAACTGGAGTCCGAAACTTTCTGAGGCCCGGTGGGTGGTGACAGCCTGGAATTCCTGGCATATGGAGAAATTAAAAAGGGTTCATTTAATAAAAACATTTCTTTTACCTATCTTTATACATGTTAGTTGGTTGTTTCCCCCTCCTTGAACTTTGGAATCTTCCTTGTATAATATTTTGTTTCAGGTAGTTTGGGGCAAGCAACTGAATCCTATAAAGTGGAATGTTTTGTACCTTCAAAAACTTTAGGGGGCTTAGAATGGTAAATCCAGTGGTCTGGTTTATGGTTATGTATCTTGTTATTAATTTTAGACCATGTTAACTCAAGTTCAAGGCCTTGATTCCCATGTTTACCTCACGTAGTCCTTGGTTTGCACAATGGGAGGCTGCCTCTCAGAATACTACGTGTTTCACATATCAGTCCCTCCTACGTAAGAGACGTGTTTTAAAACTTAAAGGTTGTCAACTATCTACTATTATGGTCAGTGGACAACATAGAAAACTTTGTATAAACAGATAGTCATCACCAAATTTCATGAATTAAATTCTTTCCCACATTGTCCAACTACTCACATTCAGATTCTGCTTGACTTTCTTAACAATCCCAGGATCCTGGAGAAAATGTGGGATATCCATTGGCTATGCTGCCATAATCAGTTGAATGTTAAAGACCACCAGAAACACATACAGCTTTCTGAAAGGTTTTGTTCTCAGCCTACCTGTACTCAGCAACTTGAAACAACATTTCATTTATTTTTTTCATGCTCATATGTTTCACCCTTTTGGGCTATTTTAGCTGATTCCTGGGGTATGTCTCCCTTTTGCACTATTTCTTTAGAGGTTTTGTTATATGGTTTTTTTTTTACTCTTCTTGGAGTAAATGGGATGTTTCTACACTACAGGTTATTATTACTGTGGTAAAATGGAATATCTGAAACTCCAGATGTTGGTTCACATTACAGCAGAGATCTGTGCCTCTGTCCAAGCTGCTGAAGAAAATTGTTTGGAAACTCAGACAGCTGAACAGGCTAGAGTTTAAAACTCGATTAGCTTCCTGGGTTTTCAATCCTGGAGGAATCTTCCTTGAGTCACTGACTCGGATGTTTCCATACTTGAGTTTTACAACCAACCTTTTCATTTTTTTAATCAACAGTTACTTTTTGTATGTTTTACTTTCAAGTTTACAGGAATGTTTGAAGTATCAGTTTTCCTTTACACTTCAGCTACTTTCTGTACCAAGGGGAGGGGTCTGTTGGGGGGGGATATTTTCTGCTCTGCTTTTGACACTCATATGCTGCTATATTTTTTTCTGTTCTTATGCTTTCTCAGCTGTATTACCTTTTTGTATATTTGTTTTTGACGATAATTGAATGGAATTAGCACTTTTAGGTTTTTCTTTTTTTTCCCCATTTATTGTGTCTTGAACAGTTTTTGATTGTTTTTGTGTGTTTATTATTTCTGTATATTGCAATGCTTCTATATACTTTTGTTTGATATTGGATTGAAGAATTACCCTACTCCTTTTGTAGGGGAAGGGGATTTTGTTAGATGATTTCTTCATTTTCCTTTGACACGCTTGGTATTTTGTTTGTTTTCCTTTTCATTATGATTTTGTAAGCTGTAATACTTTTCTGTATTTTTTTGAAAATTTTGAATATAAAATTCCCCTGCTCTTTTTGAGAAGTGCCATGGGATCTTTAACATCCACCTGAACTACCACCAGAACAGGCAGATGGGACCTCGGTTTAACATCTCATCCGAAAGAAGGCACATTAGGAGTGCAGCAACTCCCTCATGTTGCACTACAGTGTCAGTATTGGGATTCAACCCAAGTGCCTGGTGTGGGGATAAAACCCACGGCCTTCTGATCTTCCGGCCTCAGAGGTTAGTGCGCTACCTGATGTTTGCATCTCTCTCTAACTCCAGCACTACTAATGCCAATACCAACAAGCAAACATTTGGCATTGACAAATTCTTGTTTAATATGAGTCTCTTTATTTTTCCTGTTTCTCCCACAAAAATTTGGAAGGATGGTGGCATTTGTCAACAAAACAGGCACAATATGTATGATCACTTCTCCGACCTTGATTTTTCTCTCCATTTCTTTTTCTGACTACCTTGCTTTTGGTTCTCCTTCTGCATGTTCCTCTGTTGCTCTTGGAGAACTCTTCTTGCTGACATCCTTCAGGGCCCCAAATGCTGTAATTGTAATGATTTTGGAGACTAGGGCTCTGCTTTAAACATTGGGAGAAGTGTGGGCTGTTGTCAAAAGATGGGGATCAAAATGAAAGATGGGGACACTCCCTTGCATAAATGTTTCGGGAAACCCACGCCAAGTCCGTGATTTACTAGGTAGGAGATTGAAAAGTATGCAGGTAGAAGGTTTATAGGTAATGAATAAACTGTTATAAATTCTCTCTGCAATATATCACGTTCTGCTGGTTGGTTACGTAATGGGTGGGCTTCTAATAATAGTACAGAAGCTATGTTAGAAACCACAATTCCAGTAGGTTACTCGTGATTCACTGCTTGAGATTGGATCACAGGCTGGGGGGTTCGGTCTGTTTAAGTCGGAATTGGGCCTCATGAGTGTACCAGTCAAGGAGGCTGAGTCATTTGAGTGCACTGTGGTAGCAGGTGTAGGCTGTAGGATCGCCCTCATCTACCGTCCACCCAGGGATGGAAAATGGTTCCTTGAGGAAGTGGCCGAGTTCGTCATCGACATGGCATTTGAGTCTCCCAGGTTGATGGTCCTGGGTGTCTTCAATGCCTGGGTCGATGATGAACTCTTGCAATTTGGACAACACTTCCTCCAGTTGATGACATCTCTGGACCGTACACAGGTAGTTACCTCTGCTACCCATAAACATGGTCATGCCCTTGACTTGGTTTTCTCCTGGAATCGAAACCTCTGATTTGATGGTTGACCCAGTCGGATGGTCTGATCACTACACCATGGGGTTCAATTTTAGCACCCCCCTGAAGACCTACCTCTGTGGAGATGGTCAAATACTGCCCTTTACAAGATATTGACTCTGATGGCCTTATGGCGGTGCTTGACCTATCATACATTCTGGCTGCAAACAGAGACCCAGAGGACCTCGTGGTGGCCTATAATATGGCCATTGTGGCATCCCTGGATGTCGTTGCTCCTGTCCATGTTTGTCCTCTCTCCCTTTGCCCTCAGTCTCTATGGTTTGACAGGACCTTGAGAGAGATGCAGCGACAAGGATGAAGGTTAGAGTATTGCTGGCGGAGATCTGCCCTTGATGCCAATCATGTTAGGTTGATGGATCGTTATCAAGAGTATCAATCTGCAATCTCCCGTAAGAAGGCAAAGTTCCTGTCCAGGGAGATTGCAGTTGCTCAGAACTGACCAGCTCAGCTTTTCTGAACTGTGGACAGGCTGTGCAACCTGGCTTGTCTACGACTTTGGAAAGTGTTTTCGCAAATAGAGTGCAATGAGCTTGCTCAGTTCTTTGCAACTAAGGTGGCCGACATCAGGGCAGCTCTTCAGCCCGCACACTCTATGGGTATTGCTGGTGATCAACGCTTGCCCACTGGCCTTCAGCTTTCCTGGAGTACCTTCGACCACCCGGAGTTCATGGATGTCATGAGGATTGTCCAGGACGGATGCCCTACATACTGTAGTTTGGATCCTAGACCAACTTCCTGATTATGGGTTGTATTGATTCCTTTGGCCCAGTCCTTGCACGGATAGTTTGGAGCTCCTTGAAATGGGTGAGTTTCCTAGCTCCCTGAAGGAGGCGGTGGCAACATCCCTTCTGAGGAAGGCTTCTTTGGACCCAAACTGCCATGCAAACTACAGACCAATCTCAACCTTCCCTTTAGGGAAAGTGATTGAGAAGGTAGTGACTGTGCAACTGGAGAGCCATTGGACCATCCATGACATTTATGAACCCTCCAGTCCGGTTTTTTAAAACAGCATAGTAATGAGACCAGGTGCTCAATGATCTCATAATGGCTAGAGACTGGAAGAACCACTCCATCTTGGTTCTTCTTGATCTTTAATCAGCATTTGACACTGTGGACCATGGAGTTTTGCTTGACCGACTGAGGTTCATCTGTGGCCTGTCAGGTGCAGTCCTCAGGTGGTTTACATCTTTCCTCACTGGAAGAACTCAGAGGGTGGTGTCCAGGATTTATTCTTGGACCCAGTTCCTCTGTCTTGTGAGGTTCTTCAGGGATTGGTTTTGTCCTCATGTTATCGCAGTCTATATACTGCCCTCGGAGACTTTTGTAAGGAGGTATGGGCTGAGGTTTCCTGCTATGCTGATGATACCCAGCTATACCTTTCTTTCGACCTGACCAGAATGGAGCTCTCTCGGTCTTTAATAACTGCTTTGTAGAAATCCATGAGTGGATGGATTCGAGCTGGCTGGAGTTGAACTTGGAAAGACTGAAGTGCTGGTTGTGGACCCAGGATGCTTGATAGGGAGGTCGGGGTAGGTCCCCCTCAGGATTATTCTTGGGGGGTCCACCACCTGGCCTCTGAACAGGTGCGAACCTGGGGTAATTTTTGATGCAGGGGCTGACCCCTGCTGCTCAGAGGTGTCAGCCATCGCCAAGACCCTTTTATCATCTGAGGAATAATATCGCCAGGATTAGGCACCTTGTTCCATCCAGTGACCTTCCCATGCTGGTTCACGCCTTGTGTCCTCCTGCCTGGATTACTGTAACTCCTCTATCTAGGATTTTTGGGGTTGAAATTTGCCATTTTCAGCTAGTGCAGAACGCAGTAGCCTGGCTTCTGACAGGAACTTCTCACTTCTCTCACATTCTTGGTGCTGCGCAGTCTGCACTGGCTGCCAATACAATGATGAATCTACTTTAGAGTCTGTCTGTTGACTTATAAAGTCCTACACGGTCAGGGCCCTGACTACCTGAAAAAGCTTCTGATTCCTTTTTGTCCCAGGTGATTGCTCCGCTTAGCTGGTATGGGGTTGCTAGAGATTCCAGCAGTTTGTTTGAAATCTTCTGGCTCCCGGGCATTTATGCATGTGGCCCCTTCTCTTTGGAATTCTCTACCCTGCCAGTTACATGAGTGCATGACTGTGGAGGGTTTTAAACAAGCCTTAAAAACCCATTTATGGAAGCAGGCATTTGGTTATTGACTGTCTAAATTTTAATGTTTTGGATGTTTGTGTACCATCTAATTTGCTGCAATTTGTACAAATGATGCTTGTTTTAAACCTGTTCGGCGCTTGGTTTTGGAAAGGAGCCTTACAAATTAAGTTTTGTTATTATTATTATTATTATTATAAATGAAACTGAAACAGTTGATTGTCCTTTTCATTGTAGAATAACAACATCTTCAAAAATCTAAATCCTTACTAGAAAAACTGTTGGAACATAAGATTAACAGGACATGTTTCTGTGGACCTTGACTTCTTTCTTTATTTGTGTGGCTCCATGGGCCATGGAAGGCAAAATTGTCAGGTCATTTGTGGAATGTGAGGAGCTCTTTTATGAAGCCACTGAACCACAGGATTCAGCAATGAGAACACAGTGAAAATGTGTGAGAGGTACCACAACCGGCTATTGTTTTGCTACTCTGTTCAGCATCAAGTTCTTCTTGCCGTGTACAAAGCTTTCCGACTTGATTATGCATTATTAGAGAGCAGTGAGAATGAATGGTTTCACGCTCAGAGGTAAGTAGTCATTTCTTCTTATTGGTGGATAAATGGTTAAATCTTTTATTGTCTGTTACAAAATGGGTAAGAGAAACCAAGAAATGTGATTTCCAAATGTGACTGCATGACAATATTATTTTTAACACAACGGTACCAGTTAGAAATTGATAACTGTTAGAGCACTGACTTCGGAACTGTGAGATCACAAGTTCAAACTGTACTCCTTTGAGACCTTAAGCCATCAATACAGAGCTCCTTTCCACCAGCTGTAAAAATGGGTTGAAGAAACTGACCCACTGGCGCATTGGTTGTGCTGCCTCTTATGACACTGATGACCAGGGTTTGGGAATGAGTCTAAAGCATCAGAGAGCCAGCGAGGAGAGTTGTATGCATGTCTCATGGACAGCTATCCACCTCTGGGGAGGTCATTGCCACCTGGTGCTGTGGTGGCTGAGTGTGCACCAGACTGGGACCACATTGCAGGGTGGAGACAGTGGTGTATATCAGTGGGACGCATGTTGGAGCATGCATATCTGCATGCTGACATCATTTGCATGTCTGCTTCTTTGGGGAAACTAACACTGGAAAACCCTGTGGAGCAGCCACAACATGAAGTTCCCTCTCCTTAGCCAAAAGATGCTGCAGCCTAAGTCTCAGATAGATTACAGGTGGATCTTGGATTTTCCTTCAGGAGTTCCACCACAGGAGTAAGCTATGAGCACTCCACTGTCGGCAGCTGGTGAGGGACACCAGGTGGATGATACATGGGTCTGATATGGGGTACATTCCACCTGTGTGTGGCAAATCAAATTTTTTTTAAAAATGAGTAGAAACAGGACCCCACAGAAAATAAGACACTGCATCTCTGCTGGGTTATAACAAAAAAAGTCCCTATCTATCCTAGAAATATAGACAGTGTGGATAGATAAAGACTGTGGCCGGGATATTCAAAGGGGTTGTGTCATGCGCAACCCCAATGCATTCAGCGTTGATATTCAAAGGGGCAGGTTGTGCAGCTCAACCCACGATGTGCTGGGGCGCATTGGTAATGTATGCAGCACAGATGCAGGGGCGTGCCCATGCATGTGGACATCCCGATATTCAGCCTGGGATGTGGGACACGGTCGCTGATGCAACCTCAACATGCGCCGACACTGGTGCTCAAAGTTGAGCGAAACAAACAGGCTCAACGCTGGCCACCCACAGGCGGGTGGCTATATTGCAAGGTGCAACACAACAGCAGCCAGCAGGTACACCATGCACAAACACCCTGACCCCTGGTAGTCTAGAGCCCCATATGCCTAATCGTGGGTATCTGTCAATGTTAATGTATTACCTGGTGGTCTAGTGGTACCTCCTGTATGCCTGATCGCAGGTATCTGTCAATGATATTGAAGTACCTGGGGTTTACCGGCACCCATACACCCCATCACAGGCTGTTGTATAGAAAGAGTTTCCTGGTGGTCCAGTGGTACCCCCTTCACCCACCCACCCACAGAGGGCCCCGGACCACCCAGCACTTCATCGCAGGTGGCAGCACTCTGCCTGCATACCGCCCAGCCAGCCACCTCATCGAATGAAAGTGTACAGTATGATCTGTACACCTGTTGGCCCAGTATAGACCAATGGGCTTGCAGAACACATTGTACATACAGATCAGATATGTGAATGAACGCATTCATTCACAAATCTGGTCCTTCTGTAGTACAGTATGGTCTGAGCTCATAGGTCCACACTGGACCAATAGGCATACAGATCATACTGTACACTGCCATTCGGCAGGCAGTCAGATGGTATGTGGGCGGGGTCCTGCTACCCGCTAATAACAAGGTGGGGTGCTGGGTGGCGGGGGCCTCCATGGGTGGGTGGGGAGTGGGGTACCATTAGACCACCAGGTAACTCTTTCCTGTATAACTGCCTGCAATCAGGCATATGGGGCACCGCCAGACCACCAGATACTTCAATATCATTTACAGATGTCACGATCGGGTGTATGGGGGTTCTCTAGACCACCAGGTACTTAATATCATTTGCAAGCCCACAATCAGGCTCACGGGGTACCACTAGATCACCAGGTACTTCATCATCGGGTTACAGATGCCTGCAATCGGGCGACGGGAGGGGGAGCCGTGCAATAGCCCACTAGGGAGACAACCCCACTGCAGCAAGCTTGGCAGGGCGTCCCACACCACCAGGACACTCCAGCACATCACATGCAACAACACACTGACATGCAAATGTCCACATTTGCACCTTGCATATATTATGGTCTCATTTACATGCCACCGTCCTGAATATCGGTGGAGATGCACCTAGTGCAACTGCACTTGCGCTGGTGCATCTCTGTGCTTCTTCTATGTGGCTTGCGCTCATGCAGTGCCACTCGCGCCATGCACAGTATGCGCACCTCACCTTGCTATATTTAACGGTGCTGAGCCATGGCGCATCACCATTGACTATCACCTGGTCCTGGTCCTGGCCCTGGCACAGCCCAGTTGAGCAGCACTCAGGCTTGTGCAACTGCCTGGCACAGTTTGAATATCTGGCCCTGTTTGTCCACTCGGGTCTGTCTGGTCCATACCTCAGTCCTGAGCCAGCCTATTACTGGCCAGACTATTGCAGATTTCTTAACACATCTCTGCCAATCCATCACCACCCATGCTACTGTGTCCCTCTTCCTCTTCCATTCTGAGATCCCCAGACTCTTGTAACTATCCCAACAATGTTTGAACTAATTTACATCTATGCATTTACTAACTCTTATGTCACTTGCTTTCAGCTGTCCACCACCTTACCATAAAGAAATACTTCCTTGTGTCCCTTCCAAATTTACTCTACTCCAGCTCGGACTTCTGCCCCTCATGACATTTCCCACCTTAAAGGAGCACTACAGTGAAATGTACATCAATTTGTTCAAGTTCAAATTTATTTAACCAGGAAGACTCCATTGAGCAAGCTCATTCATATGGAAGTCCCATGCATGCATAGTACTAGTGTGTGCTTCCCTTTGTTTGTTATTAGTTTTTTTTCCAAATTTGCCTTCTAGTTTCTTGGCCCCTGGAGATCTTCATGTTCAGATTTTTTATTGCTTTTCATTTGCTGCAATGTCTCAGTGACAGTAATGCATCTAGGGCCACTGATTCAGTGAGTGAAAGCTGTAGCAACAGCAGCCTACTATAGGAGCCTGTTATTCTAGCCTTAAATGAATAACTTTATAATTCAGTCTTTTTGTTTTCTTGGTATGTGTCTAGGTCTCGCTAGCAGGAGTAAATGTTTTATGTTTTTTGAGCTTTTTTCTTTTCATTAAACTACACACAGCCATAGTAGCAGAGAAATCATCACAGATCTTCACCACTATAATTAGTGAAAATGTTAGAAGCATAGAAACAGAAGTTGATGGCAGATAAGAACCCAAGGCCCATCCAGTCTACCCATTTCTTTTCTACCTTATGAATGTGCCATCAGCCTTTGCTCTGTCAATGGCCTATCTATTCATACTCATCTGTATTGCACCCTTATGCCTATCCACACCTGTTTGAAGCCCTGCACTGTATTCATATCTACCACTTCCTGAGGTAGGCTGTTCCATGCATCCACCACCCTTTCTGTGAAAAAGTACTTTGTCACATTACCCTTAATTGGCCTCCTCTAATCTCATGCTGTGTTCTCTTGTCCTGCTAGTGTTCTTATATTAAAATATGTTAGACTCTTTCACCTTGTTAATGCCATTATGTGTTTGAATGTTTCAATCATATCACCTCTCTCCATCCTTTGCTCTAGGGTATACATATTGAGCTCTGTTAATCTGTCCTCATATGTTTTCTGATGCAGTCCCTGCACCATTTTGGTTGCCCTTCTCTGTACTGCCTCAATTTGGTTAATGTCCTTGTGAAGGTGTGGCCTCCAGTACTGCATTCAGTACTCCAGATTGGGTCTAACCAGTGTCTTGCAAAGAGGGATTATTACCTCCTCTTCTGACTTTTCATACCCTACTAATACACCCTAACATCCCTTTAGCCTTTCCTATTGCTTTAGTGGTCTGTTTGATGATTTCAGGTCATCGGTGATGATGACACTCAAGTCTCTTTCTCCCCATGTGACTGCCAGCAACTCCCTCACAGCCTATTGGTGGTTTCAGGGTTTCTGTTCCCTATGTGCATGATCTTGCACTTCTTTGCTTTAAGCCCCAGTTGCCAATCTTCTGACCATTTTGCTAGTTTATCCAGATCTCTTCTCATTCTTCCCACCCCATCTGGATCATCTACTCTGTTGCAGATCTTCATGCCATCTGCAAACAGACAAACCTACCCTCCAGTCCATATGCAATGTCACTGATGAAGATATTGGAAGAGGACTGGCCCCAGGACTGATCCCTGAGGTACCCCACTTGAGACTTGCATCTCTTCTGACTGTATACCATTTACCACCACTCTCTGTCTTCTGCCCATCAACCAGTATGCCACCCAGCTGACCAACGCTTGACCTACCTCGAGCCTACCTAGCTTATTAATCAATCTTCTATGTGGAACAGTATCGAAAGCTTTGCTGAAGTCATGTAGGTGAATACATCCACTACTCCCTTGGTCCACTATCTGGTTACCCAGTCAAAGAAATCTAATAGGATTAGTTTGATAGGACCTTCCTGTTGTAAACCTGTGCTGTCTTGGATCCTGTGCTCCTATGGATTCCAGCTAGCTGTTTTACATTTTTAATACTTTTACAATTTTTGCCAAGCAAGACACACTAAGACAAAACATGCCAAAACACAACGGACTAACTCACACCTGTGACCTGTATGCAGTCTGGGTGGCTTCTACTCCTTAACAGAATCCAATATCAGACCTGCCTTTTAACTAGAAAGGGGATCCTTGGCCTCATGCCACCTGGTGTCACTAAGCTCTTGAATGCTCACTGTAGCTCCCAGCATACTCGAAGCTCCAGCTATCAAACCTTCCAGGTCCCCAGATGTCCTCTTGTCCTGCTATTTTTCTTAGATTGAAACATGTTAGACTCTTTCACCTTGTTGGGGCAGAGGTCGTTTGCCAACAGGGCACCTCACTGGTGTAATGTGCTCAACAAGGAAATCCTGCAATCTCCCAAACTTGGCCCTTTCAAACAGTTGCTTTGGCAGCACCTCACCTCTTCCAGTAGCTGTGACTGTTTCTGCTAGGGGTCCTCCTCCCTCTGCACCCCAGTTGTTTGCACTGCTCATCTGTGTATATCTTATCACTTCTGGAGTCCCCCCCGTTTGCTAGTCCCCATCCCCTCATCTTACTCCCCACCTCCTCCCCTTACCATTCAAAGCTTCACCCAACTCTGGCACTTCTCTGTACACTCTCCACTACCACTGTCTTTCTTAGCACTTCCTTGTCTCCTCTCCCACAATAACAATGGCCCTCCAGCCTGCCTACTCTTCCTGGGTCTACCCCATTCTATCTTCATACTTCGTGTTGCTTCTCGAATAGCTCACCTTAAACTCTGCAAAGCTCTCAGTACAGTAGTCCATAATTCATGATTCAGTTTTTTTTTTTTGCCTTTGTTACTGTGTTATAATATACTGTAGGACTGTATTGACCTTTGTATGTTTATTGCCCTTTATTTTGATGTGGAATCTTTGTAAATGAGTTGTTCTTGCTCAAAGGTAGTGTAATCCAAGAGTTGAATAAATAAAAAAATAAATTAAATGTTTCCAGGTGCATCCTGGGAGCACAGGGAAGTTAAGTGACTTGGTTATGGTCATACAGTCACACAGTACAGAATGCAATTGGTGACTATGGGATTCAAACCCAGTTCTCCAGGTTTGCAGCTCAGTGCTCTTAGTCTTAACCACTACACTATATTGCTTCCCTTAAAGCTGTTTCCTTACAGAATAGCCCACTTAGTTACCCTCAGGAGTCTGTCAAACTGTAAACTAAGCAAAGAAATGGAGCATTCGTCAAAATCTAGATTTTATTGGAAAAAGGATGTGGAGCAACCTTCCCTACATAGAATCCTTTATACGAGTCTTTATCAGGGGATGGGTGTTACTGCAGGTGTGACATCATCATTTATAACACATATATAAATATTAAAATACATGGTTATTAAATATTTCAATATGCAAAACACAGTGCAAAATGTCCACTAACAAGCATTTGTCAATGCCAAATGTTGCTTGCTTCTATGTGCTGTTTAGGTATTTTGAAGTCATCGGATGCAAATATTGAAAATTTTGTGGACTTATTTAGTGTCTAGAACCGCGCAACGCATCAGAAACAGTCATTTTAGGAATTTTTCACCAAATTTTCAACATAGCCATTTTAAGATCTCTGCTCATGAACAGTGTCACTGTGATTTTGTTAATTTGTCCCATACATTGAGTTTGCACACCGACTGCGCCATTGTGCGCTACATGGGCAGAAACACGTTTTGGGCAGGATGTCAAAAATGACAGCTGTACTTTTCATAAGGAGGTGTGGTAAAATGGCAGTGTTGAAAATCTGGGTAGAAAATATTGAAAATTTGTGAACTTACGAGCCTGCGTAGGAACTACATAGCGCTTAGCTCCGTACAGCAGTCATTTTAGGAATTTTTTCGCAAATTTTCAACATAGCCATTTAAGACCTCTGTTCATGAACAGTGTCACTGTGATTTTCTTAATTTGTCCAGACATTGATTTCAAGATCGATCGCGCCATTCCGCGCCTACATGGGCGGAAACACATTTTGGGTGAGATATGAAAATGACAGCTGTACTGCTCATAAGCAGGTATGGTAAAATGGCAATGCTGAAAATCTGGGTGAAAATATTGAAATTTACGCAAACTTACGAGCCTGCGTAGGAACTGCCTATAACTTTGCTCAGTAAAACAGTCATTTTTTGGAATTCTTGCTGCAAATTTTCAACATGGGGTTTTGGGACCCTTCTCTTGAATGATGGTGGTATTCAGGCCGGAAGTATGATTTTGCAGTGACTGTGCAGGTCACTGCGCGGAAATCACCCTTGGCGAGGCTCGAATAGCGCCATGACAGTGATATCATTCATGAGAAGGGGGTCCCAAACTTCATGTTGAAAATTTCAATTCCAAAATGCCTGAGATATCACAATAAAGTTGAAACCCCTGTCTCAGCCCATTATACAGCTTACCGGCATTTCCTCAGTTCGCGGTCGGCTTTGAAGAGTGCAGACGTGTTCCCGGTCCACCGAAGATCATCGCGCGAGTCCGGAGGTAAGTATGGGGTGAGGGAGGGGTGTGGGGAGGCTGGGTGCACAGTGGGTGGGTGCGGGTTGTGGGAGGGGGTCGGGAGAAGCTCCATAGGGCGGTTTTGGTTTTCAGGTGGAAAAAAAAAAAAAAAAGACAACGTGGGCCATTTGCCATGCTGGGGTGGGCTCCAGCGTGGCACAACCACTGAGGCGTTTGTGACGGGGATTGGGGCACCCCCTGCTGGCAAAAAAAATAAATAAAACTCAGGGTGCTTGCCACGCTGGGGTGGGCTCCCAGCGTGGCCTGAAGCACTTTGGAAGTAGCCACGGGGGATTGGGCACCTATCGCTACAGGGATTGCCACGCTGGGGTGGGCTCCCAGCGGCACCAGCTATGGGGAGTTAGTAGCTTAGTCGACGGGATTGGGCATCCCGGCTATACAGTGCATGCGAGCACGATTGGGGAGCTGCGCATGAGCAGCGCCTCATCGCCGCTCACCTGCCTAGGTCCCCTTTCACCAGCGCACATTGCATTTTGAGCGTGTCAGACAGCTCCAAATGCATTGGCTTACAGGGCCGCTACCACAGCCCAGTGCCTGAATTGGAGGAGGAGGTGACACACCAAATCTCCGCTCATGGTACTATGTTTTTCGCACATGCGTAAGCAACATAAAATTATGTCACCCACTGATCACAAAGAAAGTGAACATAGTGCTGTAAGTGCATATATGCAAAACAGATAAAGTCACTTCATTAATATAACTCATTTTCCAGGGCCAGCCGGGAGGGGAGGCTTGAGCATCCCAGGACTGCTCAGCTTCCAGGGGAGGGGGGATTTGGGGCCCTCGGTGCTTGGCTGACTCCGGGCAGAGGCATGAGGTACAGCAAGCCCAGCCACACACAGGGAAGCTGCATGATGGACATTGGCACTTGCGCCTTGACATCAGGACACATATCATGCGGCATAGAAAATGGGGAAAATGGCTTGCAGTGCTCTCAGTAGATGGAGCACCAAGTCCAGATCCCCAATGCCCCTACCTGTCCTGGAGTAGGCATCCCGTTGAAACTAAGGAATTGAGGTGTACAGGCCCATCTCGGTCCTCGTCTGGGGAAAACCATGGCTACATGGGGACCATTCTGGGCTCCAGGTAAGAGGGTGGGGACAGAAGGCTATAGGGAGACTCCTGAAAGGAGTGGAGTGCAGTGGGTGGGGTGGGGAGAGTATAAACAGCAAAAAAAAAAATTCTCCAAAAGCAGCTTGCTCCTTAGAATTTAGACATTTTTATGTATTTCTAACCAATTTTAATGGTTCACACATACGTTTGTGGTTAATATTATAAGTCTTTTTAAGCATGTTTGCTTATTTGTATTAAATATGAAATGATAGTGCAAATGCGGTTTGTGCCAGGTATGTGGCACTTCTTCACGCACACCTGGCACAGGTCATAACTGAGATCACAAGGCACAATACCAGAACAGGGAACCACTCCACCCTTGACTGGATCCTTTCCACCAATCCGGCCAATATTCAGACTGCAGGCATGATGGCTGATGCCTTGAGCAACCACTCACCAACCTTCTGTGTCTGGAAAAACAAGCCTGACAAGACCCCCCCCCACCCAAGATTCATTGCAGCAAGAGATTTCTCGAAATTCTCTGCTGCCTTCTTCCAAAACTACCTGAGCCAGATTGATTGGTCTCCAATTAAGCTTTTGCCCAGTCTGGATGCTGCCACTGAGTTTTTCCAGCACACTTTCTCCTTGGCTACCAACCTCCATGCCCCTTTAAGAAAAATACAGTATGTACCAAAGGTCAATGTTATAGCTGGATTATAAGGGAGTTAAAATCTCTAATGTTAAGTTGGGACAAGGCCTGGAAAACGCATAGGCACTTGTCCCTCGCTGGTGACCTTGTCAACTACAGATCCCTGAGGAATCAATGTAAGGTTGCCACAAAAAAAGGCTAAGCGGGAATATATTAAAAATCTACAGCAGACCAACCTCTCAGACCCCAGGACTTTCTGGTCCTGCATAAATGACCTAATCAAAGGTAAGAAGAAAACTCCCCAAGGCCAGATAACATGTGATGGTCAAACTCTAACTAAAGGTGAGGAGAGTGCCAGTGCCTTTAACTGACTTTTCACTGACCTCGACACCTCCACGCGAGCCTGCCTCCCAAGAAACAGGATGGAGAGATTATCAAGCCCATGATCCCCTTTCTTGCACTTCCACCTCAGGACGTGCACGTTCTTCAAAAGTGCTTCCCTCCTACACTCCATCAAACCAACAGGGACGGCGGGATCTGATGGCTTGGACCCGAGGCTTTTCAAGACTGCAGCCCCTGCAATCACCTTTACCTATAACCTGGCTTATAACCGTCTCTCCCGGAGGGAGCCATTCCCAAAGCCTGGCAACAAGCTACTGTGATACCTGTCCACATGGTGGCCCCAGGCAGCCATTAGAAAACTATCGGCCTATCTCCCTACTCTGCACCTGGCTAAAATCCAGAAGAGATTAGTCTACTGCCAACTTCAAGACTACCTGGAAGCAAACCAGCTAAAGGCTTCCAGCCAGCACGGCTTCCACAAAACCATGGCACTGACTCGGGCTCTCATCAGATTCACTTCAGATGTCTTCTCGGCACTAGATGAAGGCTCCCTACTGGAGCTATCTTCATAGACCTGACCGAGGCCTTTGACTTAGTCGTCCACCCTCTATTGTTAGCAAATTAAGTAAAATCAGTCTTGATCAACATTCAAAGAACTGGCTCAGTAGCTACCTGACTGACCGTTTCCAGAGGGTCAAGTGGATGGGTGCCCTCTCTGGATGGCTCCTAATAACTACAGGAGCCCCACAAGGCTCAATATTAGGCCCTCTTCTGTTCTCCCTGTATGTCAATGACCTTAGCAATCACTGTGAAACCTGTTCAGTGGTCCAGTATGCAGATGATGCGGTCCTCTATAGATCAATGAAAAACACTGATGAACTGGGACAGCACCTCCAGGCTGACTTTGCTCTGGTCAAAAACTGGCTAATAAAAAACTGCCTGGTACTAAACACCAAAAAAACAAAGACTATCATGTTCGGACCTAGATCCCTAGACCAGGATCGCATCCCCCTACTCCTTTTAGCCACAGCATCAGGCTCTACCATTGTATTGGTAGAATCCTTCAAATATCTTGGTCTAGTTCTGGACCAAGACCTCACCCTAAAATATCACGTGAATCATGTAACAAAAAACAGCCACCAGAAACTTGGCCTTCTCTACTGGCTTAGTGCCCAAATGATCCCTGAGTCTAGGGTAGCGAATGCCAGGAGCATCTTCCTCCCTACACTAACCTATGCTGCTCCAATCCTGCCTGGAATGGCAAAGCAAAGACTCAGCAACTTACAAACCCTCTACCATAAATTTGCACGCTTTGCCATGAAAGCCAAACCACAGCGCTACCATTGTGCTGAACTTGCCTTGCTTAACTGGCCCTCCTTCGACTATAGACTCCAGTATCCTCTACTTTGCAATGCCTATTAACTCCTCTTTGACCTAACCCCAGCTAGTGTAACTGGAGTCCCACCAAAAACACACTAGCAGGCAGCTCCGCTCCAATGGGCAATGGCTCCTTGAGGAACCCAGGGCCTGAACCTCAGTTGGTGATAAATCCTTCACCCATGCTGCCCTAGTGCTATGGAATAAGCTTCCCAGTCACCTTCAGGAGGCTAACTCTCTAAGATTTTCCATAAGGGCCTGCAGGATTATCATATGGACCTTAGTCACAGCCGTTGCAATGGTGGTTAAAATCCCTGCAGCGCATTCCTCTCTGTCCTCTGCAACCCCTCCCGGTGTGAACTAATACCTAGGCCCTGTCACAGGACTGACAATGACTACTCCAACCAAGCCCCTTCCTAATAAACTCCGATTGTAACACTAAGCCTATTGTAATCAAAATGTTACCTCTGTAACCCAGTTCTTAACCAAACTCTCTCCAACTCCTGCTGTAGTCTGTGATCTGTATCCCAATATGATGTACAATGTCTTCTGTTTGCTCCTTTGCAACTACTCTGGGTCGCCCCTGAAAAAGGGACCTTCGGGGCTCAGAGGGCCTACCCGGTTAACAAAATTAATAAAATTAATAAAAATTAAAATGCTGTACTAGTGACAATTAGTTAAAAGAAAGGAGACAAGTTGTGATTTTGGAAAATGATTTGTATTAATCAAATCTCTATCTGTTTTGCACATACTCAATTATAGCAGTGTTCACTTTCTTTATGATCAGTGGGTGACGTCATTTTTGGTGGGCGTTTGCACAGATGTTTGTTGCATATTTAAATACAGTATTTAATATCTATATATTTGTATATTTATATATGTTTGTATAAATGATATCTCTCATGCATGAACACCTCCTGATAAAACCCTGTATGAATGGTGCTACATAATGGGAGTTTATTTGCTCTACATCCTTTTCTCCAACAAAAACTAGTTTTCTTTTTTCACTGTAATACTCCAAGTGCTCCATTCTCATTGCTCAGCATTCTGAAGTGCTGGCTTTCCATAGACAGCATTGTAGCACCCTCAGAGATGGGTGCGCTCAGCTTTTCTTGTTTTCCTTTGAGCTGGGGGGTGGTGTTCTTTTTATCCTGCAACATTTACCAGAGCACCTGGCACACTGTACAACTGAATCATTACAGGCAAGAACATTGCCTCATGCAGTTCTGGAGTCTCTCAAGACGTCTCATTTTGGTTCAAGTTCTCAGCTGTGAGACAGGAGCATATCCACACCATAATAGGCAATATAAGCAAATTAAGCAATCATCTTGCTTGAGTGAAATTGTCCTTGAGCTGAAGAAACACATGGAAGAATCTACAGCCGAGCACTTCATGGTGACTGGTGGTAGCACATCACGAGAAGCTAACAGAACCTCAGACAGTACAAATTGGAAGTTTCAGTGAAATAAACACATCAATACAGGAACCTTTCTGCTTACAGCATGCAGCTGATAGTAAGTACCGCATGGGTATAGTACATCATTTTCTTGGGGTGAAGCTCAGAATGCTACAAACACTAATGAATTGAGGGAACTATTTCATAACCTGAAGAAGCCTCTGTTCAAGAGGCTTGTGGCTCAAGGCTATGGCCGAGAACAGTGGAGAACTGGGACTTCCTGGAGTCAACCAAGTGTCTGCCATTGGCCAGGCATGCTGAGCCACAAAGTTACACACTGACTGCTTAGCCTGTCTGCCATACAGTTTCACAGTTCTGTCGGTAACCTGCACACCCACATGATGAAATACTAGCTATGGTTTTCTCCCATCTGTGTCAAATTGTACATTTGCTTATTTGCAACAGACTCTTGGGACTGTCTGTATCAAGAGGGAAACATTAATTTTTGCTTGCTTCCTATCTGGGTCACTGTGATCTTTAGCTTTTGGTAACTGGCTCTTGGATTTTTTGTTTTTAGGTGGAAACATCTCTTGGGCCTCTTGGTTTCAGGCTGAAATGATAATTACTGCTTAATCCCTACCTAGATCACCTCGAACTTGAGTGTCCGATACCTATGGCCTATATAAATTGCTGCCTGGTTTATTTGCTCCTGCTTCTGCTGCCTTTAATAGTCATAGATGTCTTAGCTAAGCCTGCCTTAGTTGTTATCTCTAGGATTACTGCCATTTTACTTAAAACAATGTTTGCTTATAGCTTTGCCTGATTTGGCTAATACAGATTTTGGTGGGGGAGGAGGGAGGATTTCCAGTTTTTTTGTGATGTACCTGTATAAAACAAGGCTATTCAGCAAGCTCCTATTCATAAATCAGCACATGGTAAACAATAGAGTGTACAGGTTTCCCATCTTTTCTTAAACACTTGGTATCGATTCTTAATACTGGAAATGTGTCTTTCTGTATGTAATGGCATTAAAATTTCTTTATACCATTCAGCTTGATTTGGCTTATCATCAAGCCAATGTTGCATAATAACCATATTGGCTGCTGCTATACCATAGCTATATGACCCCGCCTCAGGCTATATACCTTGATATTGCCCACTAAACAGACTTTAGGAGTAAATAGATCTTGTAGTCCCAAAAGAGGGTGCAAAGAATCTTGTATATTTGCCCAAAAGGGGGAGACCCTGGGCTCATTTTCAAACATAAACATTTACTTATACACTGTTTGCTTATAGCCCTGCCTGACTTGGACCAAGTTGTTTAGCTGTTGCATTTCTCTTTACTGATAAGGTCTTTGCTATTGATCTACCTTGGTAAAGTCACCTGCTTCTAAGTACACCTTGCTGTGCTCCATATCCTCCCTGTTTGTCTGTCTGTCTGTCTCTCTCTCTCTCTCTCTCTCCCATTCCTGTCTCCTCCCACCTCTTGTCCCTCCCTCCAGTTTCATCTGCTCTTTCTCCCTCAATTCTCCCTCTCCCTTCCTTGCCCCCATTACCCCTCCACATTTCCCTCCTCTCCTACCCTTCCCCATACTTTGCCCCACCATGCACTGTGAGCTCCTCCATACCCCTCCTAATCATTCAATCAATCAATCAGTCTTATTTAATACAGTACACTTTCTCATTACGAATCAAGGCACTTTACAGGTGAGACAGAAAACAAGTTAAAATAGCATGTCAACAATGAAAACACAATAAAACTATCCTGGTGATTCATATCATGCAGCTAGCTCTAATCAGACTGAAAAGCTTGCCTAAATAAAAATGTTTTCGGTTCCTTCTTGAAGGCTTCTTCAGTAGCAAGCTCTCTATAGCATGAGGAGAGCATTTCAGAGGGTTGTTGCTGTACAGGAAACGGCACAAGCACCAGATGTTGCCAAACACACCCTTGGAACTCTAAGAGCCCCCTGTCACCTGAGTGGAGGGACAAACAGAGCAGTAGAGCCAAAGTAGGTCTTGCAGATAGCTGGACCCCTGACTTTGTAGGGCTTTATAGGTCAGCAAGCTGACCTGGAAGGCGATCTGCCACCTAATAGGCCACCAGTGCAGAGAGTGCAGCACAGGTGTAATGACATGATCTCAACAGATTGGTCAACAACCTGGCTGTGGCATTCTGCACTAGCCATAGGTGTCAAAGCTCAACCCCTGATAGCCCAAGTAAAAGGTGTTGCAGTAATCAAGCTGCAGGTCACAAAAGCATGAACCAGTGATGGCAGATCACATGGGGGTATGAGTGTCTAATCATGGCAATGTTCCTCAGATGATAAAAAGCATTCCAAGCCATGGATGACACCTGAGACTTATGTGTCAAACCATATTCCAGAACCATGCCAAGATTTCTCACCCCAACTGAAGTGAGCAACTTAGAGTCCTAAAGCCTAACCCCAGAGACTTGACCAGATTGCCCACTCACCCATGGGCAATGTGCTTCCACCACTAGTACGTCAGTCTTGTTTGAGTTCAACTTCAGCCAGTTGGCCTTCATACAGTCCAGGATTTTGATGAGCCACTAAATAAACACAGAGACCACCTCCTGCTGCTTGGGTGCAAAGACAGGTATAGCTGAGTGTCATCTGCATAGCAGTGAAAACTCAGCCCATACCATCTTATAATGTCCCCTAGTGGTAGCTATATACACTGTGAACAACATGGGGAAAGAATGGAACCCTGAGGGACCCCACATGGGAGGGGCAAGGATGCCAAGAAAAATCCCAGACACCACTCACTGTATCCTTCCAGTAAGGAAAGATTGAAACCATTTGAGAACTGTACCAGCCAGTCAACAGCAGACCTGCAGATGCTCCAACAACACACCATGGTCCATGGTGTTAAATGCCACCGAGAGATTGAGGAGGATAAGGATGGAGGAGGATAAGGATGGAATGCCTTCATCTATCCCTAACCACCAAGAGATCATTAAAGACCCACACCTGGGTTGTCTTGGTGCGTGCCTCTTCCTGAAACCTGACTGCAGAGGGTCATGGATGTCATGAGTTGACAAATGGGTCTCCAGTTGAAGGGCATCCACTTTCTCAACCTTTCCCATGAAGGGAAGGTTAGAGACTGGTCTGTAGTTGGCCAAGCAGTCCGGGTCCAGTGACGGTTTCTTTAGGAGTGATCTTACAACTGCCTCCTTCAGGGGCCCAGGAAAGACCCCAGTCACTAGAGAACTCTGGACTATACTTGCTAAGACTGGGCCAATGACCTCAACACAGCCCACTAAAGGCAAGTTGGGCCTGGTCTAAACTACAGCAGGTTGGCCTCAACTCCTGGATGACCTTCACACTGCCACCTGATCCAAGTTGAGCTAGACAAGCTGAAGGCCCATGACCCTGGCCCATCACTGCACACCCCACTAGAAGGCACTGACCAGATCTCCGACCTGATGAAGGCAATCTTATCAGCAAAGAGCAAACTCATCACACTTATTTTGTGAAAAAGCTCTCCCAGACTGAAGAAAGGCAGGATTGCAAAGTCTGTCAACAGTCTTGAAGAGTTGAGCTTGTCTGTCGGTTGCTGCAGCAATCTCCCTGGACAGGAACTCTTTTTATTTTTTTATTTATTGAGTTCTTGGATAATACCTGTGAGCGGATGTTCGTTGAAAGGTTCCACATCACATAAATTAGACAACAAGGTACAATACTGTGCACAAATATACAAATACTGAGAAAAATATTCATGGAGGTTACAGAAAACAAACATAAAGCACTAGCTATGCTGAGGCATTGAACAATGTATGCCACGTCAAGAAGATAAGCAGACAAGGATAGGGAAGGATACATAGAGAGTGGGAGGCCAGGTGAGCAGATCACATAAGACAGGGAGGACAAGGGTAGGAAGAGGTCCAGGGGCAAGGGGCAGAGCAGGGGGTTAAGGAGGTAGGCGAAGTGCTGTGCTTTGACTAAAACCAATCATTGAGGAGCCAGAGATGTCAGGGGCAGTGCATTTTACAGAGGGTGCATGGTGTGAGAATGCATGCTTTGCCAAGTAGTGCAGCATCTGGACACTTGGAAAATTTGAGTGGTAGAGCTTCTGGTTTGTCTGGTATTCATAGGCAGTGTTAGTAAGCGCTGCACCCCTGTTGGAAGCAGATTTAATGTGACTTTTTGCATGAAGGCAGATTTGATACCTGATTCTGTCAATCAGTTGTAGCCAGCCAGCCTGAGCATAAGGTTCACAAGTGTGTGTGAGTCTTGGTGCATTTGAGAGTAGGTGGCAGGCTTTGCTTAAGGCAACTGAGACCCGTTGGAGTGCCGTGTTGGTAGCAGAACTGTATATGGCCAGCCCATAGTCGATGAGGGAGACAAATGAACTGCTGATTGCCAGGTTTAAAACTTCATGGGTTAGACAATGCCTGTGGTGGTAGAGGATCCCAATTCTGGTATTTAATAGCTCTTATAGTGACATCGATATGCTGGGAGAAGGACAGGGAGTAGTTGATTGTAACCCCTAGGTATTTGAAGTGTGAGACACACTCCGGTGTGTCACCGCTGTCATTCCTTATTGCCAGGGATAGCTTTTTGCTTGCTTTTGGGCTGTCGAGTAGAGCATGGTCTTCATTTTTTTATAATTCATAACCATTCTTTGCTCTTTAAACCAGTTTTCTGCAGATGCAAAGCCATTTTGGAGATCAGTTTCAAGGCATTCAGGGCTTAGGTTGCTGGTAAAAATCATTACGTCCATCAGCATATAGGAGCATGTGGCAATGGCAGGAGCCCAAGAGATTGTTTAAGAAAACACTGAACAACGATGGTCCCAGAATGGACCCTTGCGGTACACCAGATTAGACAGGCTGTCTGTCTGATAGCACTTCCCAGTCCTGACTTGCTGGGGTGGCGGCTCAAGTAACTCTAAACCAGGTCACAGTTTCAGGTGTGAGTCAAATGTTTGATAGCTGCTTGAGGAGGAGCGCTTGATGAACTGTATCAAATGCCTTTGACAGGTCAATGAAGCCTATCCTTACAAGGTAGCTTTGGTCTAAGGCATCATGGATGAATTCGATAAATTGAGTAGGGCTGTGATGGCACTGTGGCCACCCAGAACCCGTGTTGCTCTGGGGCATAGGAGTTGGTATTGATTAAAGTATTCCACCATCTGGTCAGCCACACCACCGACAGCCTTGAGAGTGGCAGGAGAATCGAAATTGGTCTGTAGTTATTATGTAAGGACCTGTCCCACTTTCGTGTACAGGGTTACTGTAGCAAACTTCCATCTTTGGGTGAATTGGGAGTGGAAGAGGACAGGTTAAGTATTCTAGTTAGTGGTCCAAGTATTTCACCCGTGTTAAGTGAACAAATTTGAGGTCCAAAGAGTCCCCATTGTGTCTAGATTTTCTGAGAACCTTTTCAAGGTATTTCCTAGCATCTGCTTCAGAGACCATTTTGAAGCGGAATAAGGCTAGTTGGTTAGGTGGTAAATGCACCTGACCCTCGATTGTCACTTGGGTTGGAGTTATTGAAAAGACCCTAGGAGAACACTACTGAGGTCAGAGAAAGCATGATTCAATGAGCTGGCAATAAGCAGAGGGTCCAAGGTTGGAATCCCTCAACAGTAGCATAGCAGGGAGAGTTTGGGGTCTTTCCCTGTGATGTCTTTTAAGTTTGGCCCAGAAAGACTTGCTGCTGTTCCATGAACTAGAGAGGGCTCTTTGTAGTATGTACTTTTGCATGGCTAATAGCTTTAACAGTCGTTGCTGGCCTTTTATATCATTGAATGTTTGCTGCAGTCCCTGTGTGTGCTATTTGCCAGATATTATCTCTTAAGGCAAGTTGCTCTAGGAGTTCAGGGTAATCCAGAGGTTTAAAGGCCCTTTGGATTTCTTGTAGTAACTGGTGCCTGTTTGTCACAGACAGCATCAAATTTTGACACAAAGAGGTCAAGTGCTGTCCACATCATTAGTTTTATGGAGGTCCATCCAGTCAAGGAGTTCTAGGTCTGACTTTAGTTGTGAGGTGACCTTTTAGTAGAAGTCTGTTTTTATGGTTCTGGTGGGGGTTTGCAGTAGTTGTTGTTCCAGTTTTATTTGACAGGGAGTGGTCACCAAAGAGTCAGGAGAACGGTGAGATTGGAGATATGAACAGGATGGTTGGTGAGCACCCAGTCCAGCAGTGTACTAGTACCAGCCTTGTAGTTGACTTGTGTCAGAGTTTCCACCATTTGGGTGAAATGGATAGCAAATAGGGTGTCCTTGATAGAGGTGGAGGCAGAGAGAGAGACAGTTTACATTAAAGTCACCTAGCAGCACAATTTCTGTGTTGAGACTCAGAGTACTAATGTAGTCAAGCAGGTTACTGACACCAGTCTTGGTTAGTTTGGGTGGAATATATACCTAAGAGCAAAGTGAACACTCTCTTGCCTGTCCCTAAAGCAGTCTAATGGCCAGAGCTTGCAGCTGTCACTGCTACATGGGGAGGTTAAACATGTCCCTGGAGGCACTTTAATGTAGATGACACAGCCCCACCTCTTTCAGTGTTGATCCTGTCTGAACAAGGTGTACCCAGAAAGAGCAATGTCAGTGTCTGAAATCTTTGGGGATAATCAGGTTTACACTACAAATAGCACATCTGGGTTATGGTGAGAGACCCATACATTCAGGCAGTCCATTTTGGGGAGGAGGCTGCAGATGTTTAGAGAAATGAGCACAAGTCCTGTGGTTTTCTGTGGTTGAGCTTTGGAGTCATCTGGAGGGCCTGGGTTGGGATGCACATTGCCAGACAGAAGTAGTAGTAGATGAAAAAGTTGTTCCAGTGTAAGTTTATTATGTAGGGGCCACTCTCTTTTACTGGGCATGCTAGCTTTCGTGTTACCAACATGGATTACAAAACCACTGAGAGTGGTGTCATGGAGGGATCCTTGGGTGGGTTTTTCAGGCCAGTGATCATAGAGGGTAACTGATAGAGACTGTGAGTTTCATCAGGGTAGGAAGAGGTAACTGTTCTGCATGCATTTAAAACTACCGCCTCATTGCTAGCTTTAGTAGATTTGATGGGTTCTTTACAGGGGCCCATAGAGGCAATAATGATGAGTACAATGAAGCATTGCAATAATCCAGTGAAAGTGGGAGACATTGTTGGTCCACAGGGAGGCAATGAGTTTGGTATTGGAGTAAGGCAGTGGGTGAGGATTTCTTAAGCAACTAAGTCTCAGAGGGATTTTGTCTGAGTTGACCGACAGAGCTGGAGAGTAGGTAACAGAACTATCAGAGAGTATCAAAGAGTGAAAAGCTCAGTCAAGGACCAGATAAGAGGAGATAAGTAGCTAAAACAAGAAAGGAAGAAGACAGCCTCTAGTGGGAAGAATGATAACTCTGTAAATGGAAAAGTCAGCCAGGCCTAATAAAGCTTTAAATAAATCCTCCAGAGTTCAGCTGAAGGATAGCACTAACTGGCCAATGGCAGAAAGCTGAAAGAAAAGAAAATACATCCAATTGGTAGTATAGCCAAGGACACACCATGGAACTTGTAAATTACAACTTCCATAGAGTCCAGGAAAGTCATCTGGTTCAGCTAGGAGACCATACCTTGAGATCCTCAATGGAGCTTGGTGGCAGTAGTAGCTGGGGTGGCCGGTGTTGACTGAAAGAGTGGAGCTGCGGGCAGACTGGGCCCCCTGTCAGGGGCCTCAGTATCTGTAAGAAGACAAATGGAGAACACACAATTTAAGGAGGTAAGCAGATGGTGGGAGGGATTACAGGAGGATAGGGTAGGGGAAGATGGACACAGTCACAGTGGGGGAGGTTGTGGGCACAAATGAGAGTCAATGGGTCAAGTTTAGTAAGGTGTTATAATGAGGGATGTTAATAGTGTGGGGTGGGGGACAGAAAAGAGCAGTCAGACAGAGTGGCACCAGGGACATGGGAACAATGTCCCAGAGTCCTAGCAGCTGAGAAGTTAAGAAACAGGAGGAAGAAGGAGAGGGAAAGAAAGGATTAAGCAAACAAATCCAATAAAACGTAGGTTCAAGCAGTAACTAAGTAATAGCTGACTTATACATTTACTACAACTCTAAGCCCTGGTACTGAATGACAGTGTTTTAAAGCAAACATAGGCTGTAGTAAAAAAGGCTAGAATATGAAATTGTTCACATTACAAATACTAGCGGTACAAAGGAAATGCTAGCAGCAAAAGTTTAACTCAGCCTATGAGCAATAATAAGCCTGCTTAAATGAGTCCTCCTGAGTTCAGCTGAAGGAGGGCACTAACTGCCAATCAGCAGAAAGCTGAAAGAAAAGAAAAATATATCCAATCGGTAGTGCAGCTGAAGAGCGCCACAAAACTTATAGCTCGACTTCCACAGAGTCAGGAAAGCCGTCTGCTGGGGCCTCAGTATCTGGGGATCCCTCATTGGAAATTGGTGGCAGTAGTAGCTAAGGTGGCTGGTGTCAGCTGACAGAGTGGAGCTGCGGGCAGACTGGGCACCCTGTCACCCTGCCTTCTTACGGGAGATTGCTGATTGATAATCCCTATAATGAAACATCAATATAAGCTTGTCCTACCCAGATCAGGATCTCCCCAGTGTTTCTGTAACCTTTGTCCCCTCATCTTTAATTCCCTGAGAGTCCCATCGTACTAAGGGGATCCCTGGTATGAAGTGTGAGGTTGAACACAGATAGGTGCGATCGAGTTGCGGGCTTCAGTTACAACCCTGTTATGAGTCATAACCAGCTCCCCAGCTCATCGCAAGCACCCATCATTACCTGATAGGTCCAGCACCATCATTAGAGCCTGTGGGGTCAAACTCCGAAAAGGGCAGTACTAGACCATTTCCATACGAAAGGGTATTTTTGGGGGGGCATCAAACAAGAACCTCACAGTATGGTGGTCTGACCATATGTGCAGTTTCACCATGAGATCCATGATCTCCAGTCCCAGTGAGAAGACGAGGTCCAAAGAGTGGCCGTGTACAGGGGTTGTAGAGGTAATAACCAGTGTCAGGCCCAACTAACACATTAGTTGAAGGAAGTCTTGTCCAAATTGTGAGGGTTTATTGTCAATCCAGACACTGAAGCTACCCAAGTAATCCATCTGGTGACTCCACACCAGCTTGATGACGAAGTCCATGACTTCCTGCAGGAATTCCTTCTCATTCTCGGAGTTCAGTAGACAAGAAGGATCCTACAAACCACACCTGCAACCCTTGTACAGTCACATACTCAAATTACCTCACTGTTCCCACTGGGAAAGCTGTGAGGCTCAAGTCAGATTTAAAACAAATTGCTACATCCCCACCCCTGTGATCTTTTCTTGGGCAGTGCATTACCGAATACCCAGTCAGAACTACTGATTCTAATACTGGACCGGCATTTTTGTCCAGTCAGGTCTCGGTAATGCAAGCCAGATCAGATGTTGAAACAAGATCAGCAATAATAGCTGTCTTGTTCTTAATTGATCTGGCATTGCATAGCACCAGCAGAAGCAAAGACAATTCCAGCTCCAGTCCCGCACTGCATGCTGTTAGTAAAAATTTGACTATATAAAGGCAAACGAAGTACCACAGGGCTCAGTGTAAAAAGACTTTATTCAGTGAAATGTGAAACAATGCCAAACCGCCCAGCAGCTCAGGACACCACCTTTTCTGATAGGACTATGGCAGGCGTGGTGATGGTGTTGCCTTGTATGTCCATTAGAACATATCCTGATGCATCTCTCCCTTCCTCTCATGAGCTCCTTCTAGCCAAGTTATTCATCTCTTCCACTATGGCCAGGTTGGCCGAACTGAGTGAATTGAGGAAACATACATAGGAGTTAGAAGTTCAGGTGAAACAAAACACACCACTGTGTGACTTTATTTTCACAAAAATAAAAAATAAAAATCAATATACCCAGCTAGGACTCTCCAGACATAGTCCCACCCTCTGTACCTTTAAGGAACCAACAGTCCTTACGCAACCTGCTCAGGCTGTACCTATCTCAAGAATGGTCCCAAAGGACTAGCTTTTTATACTGTTCTGATAACCACATGGTCCTTACATCAGCCCCCTAACCTAATATAAATAACAAAAAAAATGTTTTTAGAACTAAGACCTGAAGTTTTTCTCCTATTATATATATATATATATATATATATATATTTTTTAGTTGTTTGCAATACATATTTATTTTGTTTAAATTCTCCCCTTCCTTCTCTCTTATTTCTATGTCTATACTTCTGTACTTATTTCCCAATTAAATAGTATTGCCACTGCTATCAAATCTATTCTTTTCAGTCTTCTTCAGGTTCTTAAGTAATGTAAAACAGCTAATTCTAAAGCCTAGCATTCCATGATTGTGGACACAGAAAACTGATAAATCTATTTAGTAAAACCCTTGCTATACCTGTGGGAAGCTAAAGAATATTGAATACATGTTTTTCAGTATTCTGAAAAGTCTAGGGAAACAGGACACAGAGCAAGATAATAAGCTCATAATCCATACTAATATTTTATCTTGTCTATCTGCATCCCTATGGTAAAAGTATGATAATCCTTAGATTATAGTCTGGGAAAGGAAAGAAAAGTTAACTTCCTAGTGGCAGTATTTATGCATCTCAAACAGCACAGTAGTATTTCTACATTTGTACATCTGTGTTGTGAGTACATGAATTAGAAGTTGAACATTACTGTTCTTGTGAGCCAAGTCCTGTTGTAGCGTTTGGTAACCCTGTGTCTTCATGGGAAACCTCTGTCTTCCAGGTGTGTCTATAGGAGGAGTGAGGCATCTTGGTTATTGTTGTCCAAGATCCAGTCCTCTCTTTCTGGTTTAATTTTGCCTTGCTTGTACGGCTCATATCTCATAATTAAGGAATAATCACCAAGATCCAATGTTTAAATAAACATAATGGTTTATATTGTTATTCATAGAGAATCAATTGTATGTAAAGGAAGTTTACTTGGAATTATGTATAAATCAGTATTTGTATTAATTGATAGGTGGAGTTCAATTTGTGTGGACCACAGTCTATATCAGCAGAGTTGATGTTGTAATTAGATAGTCATTGGGAGGACCTGTTTGGTTCTCCCAGAGATCTCTCTGGCGGGTCAGGTACAGTTTAGCGTTGGTAGAATAGCCTAATTGTTCATGCTAAACCTGTGCTTTTTTGTTTGTTTTCTTACTTTGAACAGTGAGTCTCCTTTTTATTATTTAAATTTATTTTTTTGAATAAAAATCACTCTTATTCAAGGTATGTTGTACCACTTATGCTTCTTTGTAAGTCTTTTCTTGCACCCATGCCCCCTTCTGTGCATCTCAGTATCCTGGCTCTCTTGGCCTCACATTGCTTTACTAGCTCATCTGATGTGACTTCTGCAGTCCCTTTCCATTTTGTTGTTGTACTTCCCCTTCTGTGTGCTCTTCTCCTGGGTTTGTTTCTCGGGTGCTTCTTCTTGCTGCTTTTGAATATGTTGTGTGTCTGACCATTCCTCCAGCCTTGCCCAGTCCCTTCTCATCTTTCACTTCGTGTCTCAACTCTTTTACAGATCTTGTGTCATCTGCAAGATGCATACCTTCCTCAGACCTCTGTAATGTCACCTATAAAGATCTTAAATGGACTGGAGCTACTGAGCCCTGAGGTACTCCACTAGTAATCCCTCTTTCTTGAATGCTTCCTTCACTACACCTTTTGTGACCTGTTTTTGTAGTTAGGTTCCCAGGCTACCACCCTGGGACCCACTCCAAGGCTGGCTAACTTGTTGTTAGTGTTTTGTGGGACTGTAGTGCCTGCTAAGTTGAGGTGGGCCATATCCAGCCCTGGTTTTATTCTTTGTGCCCAGTCACAGAGGTAATTGGATTCATCTGGCATGGCCTTCCTGCTTTATCTACATGCTGTTTGGGTCCTGTGCCCTGCTGTGTTTAACCTGTTCTTCTTTCTTTCAGAGTGATTTCATCATTTTCCTACCACTGAAGTCAAACTCTCAGTCTGTAGTTTCCTGCTTCTGCCGCTCCCCTTTGTGAAGGGTAATCACATCTGTCTCCAGTCCTCAGTTGCCACCCCATCTTCCATGATTTGTTAAAAGTGTGTTCAGTGGTTCTTTCGGTCCTCCTTAGTTCTTTTTAGGATTCTGGGGTGAATCCTGTCAGGCCCCATTGCTTTGTCCACCTTTGTTTTTAGGAGTTCTATCAGGACTTTTCTTCTGTAAATGGTGAGTGTCAACCTCCTGCAGGTGCTTCTGTGTCTGGTTTAGGTAGCTCCTCCCCATCTTCTTTTTTGAATACTGACAAAAGTATTCATTCAGTATCTCCTTTTGCTGTCTCTCTGCCCACCTCCCTCCTTTTAATCTCTTCTCCCTTAGCATGCTCCTAATGTTTCTATAAAGGTTTATCCCCTTCTAACTGAGTTGGTATTTTCCCGGTAGGGCCTGCTATTCTGACTGCCTTCCCCACTTTTTCTGTTTTAGTTGATTTCCTTTCTTGCTCCTTCAGTTCCTTACTTTTTGATAGGTTTTTTCCCAACCTCCCTGCCACCTCTTTTGAAACTATAGTGGTTTTTACTCTGCTTTGTTTCTTTATTTGTTTCAAAAAGGTGTATTGCCTCTATGATAGCAGTTTTTTTTTTCCATTGTTCTCCCACCTCCCTTTTGGTCATTTGCTATTGTATCCTCAGGTGTTCAACCATTTTTGCCAAAGTCAGCCTTCTAAAGTCAGTATCCTTATTCTTGTATGGTTTGTCCATGGTTGTCTATTGTTTGCTGTGCAGTGGTCACTTGTTCCCAGATGCTACTATTTCAATTTGTGATCCTCTCCATTTAGAGTACCAGGTCTAGTATTGTTCCTCCCGAGTGGGTTTCAACATTGCTGTCTAAGGCATCCGCAGGCAATCCTACTCTTGATGTGGCTGCGGTATACGTCATCCAGTTAACATCTGCATATTCAGGTCCCCATCATCAGTATCTCCCCTTTCAGCCATTTGAGAATGTCCTCATCATTTTCTTGTCCATTTCCTCCCTTGAGATGGGGTCTGTCTACAACCCTGTGGGCTGTAATGCCATTCCTGTCTCCAAGGTGATCCATTGTGTCTTGTCCTCCCCTTTACTTTTTAGTTCTGTAGCTTGATCCTTCCCTTAAGTATAGGCTTCTCCACCTCCCTTTACTCTCCCTGTCCCTCTGTGACTGTGTATGTTGATGTCCCAGTGTGGTTCTCTGTGTACCATGTTTCTGGCTGCCGTAATATCTAATTGTTCATCTTCCATTAGGGCTACTAGCTCAGTAGCTTGTTTCCCAGACTACGGGCATTGGTACTCATTGCCTCCATTTAATGTTGGCTTTATCCTTTCCCCATCCCTGCTCTTATTGCCCTTGTTGATTTTTCCATTTACCCCTGTCCTGCCCTCTGTTGAGCTCTGTACTTAGTGTTTACCTACTACCTACCATGTTTTGTGTGGGGGGGGCTTGAAATTTCCTGCCTCTTACCAGCACCTCCCCCCTTGGCTAGTTTAAAAGCTTGCCAAGGAAGCATTTAAACCTGTCACTTAGGAGCTTGGTTCCCTTCGTGGACAGATGCAGACCATGGTGCCAGTATAGACCTTCATCTCTACAGGTGTACCCCTAGTCCCCAATGAAGCCAAAGCCCTGTGCTCTGCACTAGTTTTGCAACCATTCATTAAACTGCATGGTGTGCAGTACCCTAGCCTCACCCCTGCCATGGACTGGCAGCACCTCTGAGAAGGTAACCGTGCTTGCTACCTGTCTGAGGCCCCTCCCCAACTCCACAAATTCATTCTGCACTGCATTGATTCCGTGCCTAGCTAGGTCATTTGTCCCAAGGTGGACAATGATATCTAGTTCCCTCTCCTGTGATGCTGCTTCTGCAATCCTGAGGATTTGCTTGTCCCTCCAAGCCATGGTACCAGGCAGGCACCTTACTTCCCTCTCCTCTCCCTTCCCCAGTTCTACCCCCCTAATAACTGAGTCCCCTATCAAAAGCTGTTTCCTTCCCCTGTGGTGTCCCTTGCCACTCTTTTGTGGGTCTCCCTTGAGGATGTCTTCAGCATTCTTCTTGGTCTCCACTGAGGGTGCCATCATAGAGGAACCTTGCTCTCACATAGTGTCCTAGATTTGTCTATGTTCGCATGCCACAGGTGGGGAGTCAGTCTGGTAGCCCAGCATGATACTTGTCTCGTGTCTGTGTGGGAAAAGCAATTTGAGTTGGCAGTATAAAAGTCATGTTTGTGACCGGATCTTCCTCTTTTACTTCACATCCGGTGAGATTTAAAGAGTGGTGTGTTTGCCACTCCTCAGTGTTACAACCATCACAATGTGAGTGAATAGTTACAACCATCATGGGGGACAAGTGACAATTAGCGAACTGGGCAACCGAGATCAATCCTATAGGATCGAGTGTTCACTGGTGGCATTAGTATGCAAGTTCTCCATATTTGGAGATGAGGGGCTTTTCATTTCACTGACTGAACTTGCCAGGGTTACTGAAACACACATTAAAACCTGTGGTGTGTCTCATCGCCCATCAAGTTCTCTCATGAGTGTCTTTAGTGAGGTTAGAAATGGAACCAGTTAGTATACATTTTAAAAGGTCTATGCCCCTGTACTGTCAAGTATGTAAGCTCTGTGGTTTGGTCCTGGCCCATTTACCTGCATTTTTGTTTGTACATGTTCTCCTTTGAGAGAGATTAGTAGTGGAGATCTCCTCTGGACAGTTCTAACTCAGAGGCATAGGTTGCTTGGCAACAACAATATTAAATGCATGTTCAAGTATCCTGATGTTTTGTTCTGGATGTCAGAGCTCTAGTGCAATAAATGTCATCATGATGCTAACTGTGTGAGCTCCAGTGCAGCAACACTGTACAGCCTAGAAGGTAGAAGATGTGAATGAGCTCGGTACATCTAACAGACGGACCTGGGTTTGATTCCTCCAGTCTCCACTTGTATACTGTATGACTCTGAGCAAATCCTTAAATCCCTAAACCTCCCCTGTGCTCCCTGATCATCCCTGAAAACAGGCACCTGTGCCTAGTGGGTCTTACCCGGTTACTATAGAATAATTAAAAAAATGTTTTTATTATTTATTTAGTTGTTTAACCAGGAGTAGCACAATGTGCCATTAATTTAGTTGCTGTTCCATTTTACCAGGGTATGTTTTTGTTTTTTTGCTGCCAAATATTTTGATGTACCTTCTGTGTCCTGTTGTATTATTTTTATTTCGGTATTGTTTACAATCTGCTTCCCAGGACCTCCTTGTAAATGAGCTGTGTAGGTAGTGGAGTCATTTTACTCGTGGTCTGGTGCAAGAGTTCATCAAATGAAGAGCTAGGTCTCATTGTTTTGTCATTACAAGTATGTGTGTGAGAGAGGCAGTGACTGAAATAAAAAGTTGGACATTCTTTTTAATTGCTGTCCACACATTTTGTTCAACGATGGAGTTGGGGGCTTAATGTACTGTGAACTGTGAATGCTTTGCTTTTTATTTTTAATGTTGGAATAAATGTTATATAGCAATAATGTATACAGAAAAAGTGAAAACTTGTTTTGACTCTGCCTGTGTGAGCATTCATATTTGGCCTTCCTGAGCACTATGTGGCTTCCCTGCTGTTAGTTGGTGGTTGGGGAGGGGAGTACTCTTGGTGCCTTTGACGCTGGTCTCATTATGGCCAAATATGAATGCTCTCACAACCTCGATGCTTCCGGCTGTCTGAATCATTGTGTCTGGGTAACATAAGAGAAGTGGTGTAGTTATGCTGACCTGGGAGTGTGTCCCAGCCAGTCTTTTGACTCAGCCTGTGTGAGCATTCATATTCCGCCTTCATGAGCACCATGCAGCTTCCCTGCTGGTGGGTTGTGGTTGGGGTGGAGTACTCTCAGTGCCTTTGACACTGGTGGGGTACTTAGACTGTTAATCTAACTCTTGGGAGTGCCTCATTGCAATTATAAAAATGTATGTCTTGGTGATCAGTCTGTACATGACAGTGTAACAAGGATTATTGTAAGGCTTTTGGACTCCTAACAGCCAGTTAGTTTGCAGCATTTCTGAAAGCCTTTCTATAATATCCCATCTTTCGTTCCATCAAATTGTTCTGAGTGTTCCATGTCTCTCCCTTGATTGAAGGATCATGCGGAATGTGCATGCTGACTCTTTTGTACCATCAAACGGCCTTGAGTGCTCTGTTTCTCTCTTGTTAAATGGTCCTGAGTGTTCTCAGCCACGTAGAATGGTTTAAAGTAGTGTTGTTATAATAAACATATTTTTTTATTGTAATGTCATGTTTAAAAAGCCTTCAGTCTACATAACTAAACCTTTTTACTCATTAACAGTTGTGTGGTGCACTTTATTACACTCACAGTGATGTGTGGTGTGTCTTGTTACACTCACTACGGTGTGTGGTGTGTATTGTTACACTCACCACCATGTGTGGTATGTATTGTTACAATCATCACAGTGTATCTTGTTACAATCATCACACTAGATCCCATTTTTCTTGGGAACCTTAACATTTTTTACATGAAAACATTGAGATTTTTTCACATGTGGGTCATGGTATCAACTTGCATTACACAATTCATCTGTGGTCACCCTTTATTATTCTTGCAGTGATGTGTGGTGTGTCTTGTTACACTCACCACCATGTGTGGTATGTATTGTTACAATCATCACGGTGTATCTTGTTACAATCATCACACTAGATCCCTAGGAACCTTAACATTTTTTACATTAAAACATTGAGATTTTTTCACATGTGGGTCACAGTATCAACTTGTATTACACAATTCATCTATGGTCACCCTTTATTACTCTTGCAGTGATGTATGGTGAGTCTTGTTCCACTCACCGTGGTGTGTGATGTGTATTGTTATACTCATCAAGGTGTGTCTTGTTACAATCATCAGACTAGACCCCATTTTTCTTGGGAACCTTAAACTTTTTTATCTTAAAACATTGTGTTTTTTTCATATATGAGTCATAGTATCTTAACCTGTATTACACAATTCATCTATGGTCAATTTGAAAATTTTACTCCCATGTCACATTTTGGTAACCCCTTTTCATGAACAGACCCATATGTATTTTCATAAGTCTGTGCCTCTTTCTCAGAGAGTCACCAATGTGCTGCAATAGGTTCGATACAGACTCACTATAATACGTGCCATCAGGTCAACTATAACATGTGCAACCTCTTCAACTATCCAAAACATTAGACAAACCAAGAACAATACGACAAGGCTAGTAATTGAGGCAACAAGTATAAACCTAAGCAGGAATGTAATAATTGCTATAGTTACAGGGCTTTCTACTTATTGTGGCCATGGCGTTGGAGTCATTTGATGGAAACCATGTTTCTAAGACAGTATTGATGATAAGCTTGGCAACGGCTTTGCATGGGAAAATAAACATAACTAAAGAAACTTTTACAGAAGGGAAATCATCTATGAACACCCAAATAGCACCACATATCAAAATAGGAGTAGGAAGGTAGAAAAGGACAACATATACCATTAGGGAAAGAACAACAGGGGGGATGGTGCTCACAATAGTTTTAAGGACACTACAGTGATCTAAAATCTTCTTAACAAAAGCAACAAAGTTATGGGGGGTAGAAAAAGAAAGTGCATAAGCCAGCATCAAATTATCGATGGGTAGTACAGAATCAATTTGAGCTGCTATGATGGCAGAGGATACTAAGATATGTATTAATGAAAATATGAACAATTCTGGGCCTCCTTGTACCAGAAATTCTGCAGATATTTTTAATGCATGCGCTACATTTTCATTTGTAAATGCAATACGGGCCAGTCCCACTACAGTGACAATCAAGCATAATTTAGAAATGCTCATTACAGCTTTCAGAAAAACACCCATGCCGTATGACTGAGGGGAAGGGAGGGTTTATCTGTCTTTTCTCCTTTTCCACAGCTGCTCTTGAATATCACAATGCTTTCCCCTAGCATGCCTTCAAGTTCTGATAGAGTGACGTCTTCAATGTCACCGCCGGCTTTACCTACGTAAGCAAAGGTTGGGTTATGGTCATCAAAGAATGAGCAGCAGCCGGCTGTCCATTCTGATTTAGATACTGACACTCCATTACTTAGTGTTTCTAGGTGTGCTGGGATTATCCCTGTAGCTATGAACAGAGTCCCTCCAGTGCAGTGTTCCTTAAACTTCTTTTGGATGTACTTATGAGTTTCAGAGGCCCAGTTTTCCTTAAATGTCTCCTGTACTGGAATGGTGCTTGTGGAAATGTAATGATAGAAAGGAATGCTGCCCATGTTGCTGCACTGATGATGTGAGTTATGTCTGTTGTCCTTATGATCTGAGCTAGTATCCTGTTTCATGTCCAGATTTTCCCTTTCCTCAGAGTTAGGGCATATGAAATTCTCATCACTGTCCTAAAATGAAACATGAAAAAGAGACATTATGAAAATGAACATTTTACTTTAATTTTACCCTGCTTCTCACCCATGCTAACACAGCCCTGCTCCTCATTGCATTACTCCAAGACTCTGCCCATCCCAGGAGCCTCTGACATGCCCTATCTAACTGGCCATCCTAAAGGAGTACATTCTAACACGACAATTTAAAGCAGCAGTATTTGTTAGCCAGCAAAAAAAAAAATAATCATATAGTTTTAATAATCGTATGTTTTTTTTTTTTTTAAATGTATTTCTGATAACCTAAGATTTATGCTCAGTTTATTTTTTGTTTTCTCGGACGTTGTTAAACCTTTTTTCCAGCCGATTTTGTAATCAATGGCTCACATCATTAAAGATGGACACCTTTTGCCATGTTTAAAAATCTCTTCCCCTGGTGTTACTTGTTGAATGTACATTCTAGATTCATGCTGTAGTTCTATAAGGATTATTGCTCTGTTTGTTTCTGATAGTAAACAGTACATTTTTACATTCGCTTGCGCGCATGTGCAAGAAACGTTTTGGGAGAGTAGCACACTTTGGAGGTGTGCCTCTCCCTTTCAATCCAGTGCTCCATTGAGCAGGTGTGGTGGTCCTGCACCAATGGGTGTGGGAGCTGTGTATGAGAGCGGTGGTCTTTGCTTCAAAGAAAACCACCACTGTCATACAGAGCACCGCGTCACGCCACCCCCCTGCGTCACACCGCCTCACTGGGATCTGGTGCCACGCTGGAGCCCACCCAGCGTGGCAAATATCCTGTGTTGTTTGCCGACGGGGTGCCTAATCCCTCGTCGGCTCCACAGCCTCCCAAGCAAGTCATCCTTCTGGCCGACGGGTGCCAATCCTCGCCGGCTCCTTGGCCCCTCAGCTATTTTTCTGCCATGCTGGGAGCCCATCCTAGCATGGCAACATCCCACGAGTCTTTTTTTTTGTTTTTCACCTGTAAAGCAAAAACGGTCCCACGCGCTTCTCTCAGTCCCCTCCCACAATCCGCACTCCGCCCATTGAGCACTCCAGCTCCCACACCCCACCACCCCATACTTACTACTCCGGAGCTCGTGCGATCGATCTTCAGTGGACTGAACATGTCTGCACTCTTCAAAGGCCGACTGCAAACTGAGGAAATGCAGTAAGCTATATAATGGGCTAGATAGGAGGTTTCAACTTATTGCATATCTCAGGCATTTTTGAATTTTGCACCAAATTTTCAACATGGGGTTTTGGGACCCTCTCATGAATGATGCGAACTGTCATGGCGCGAGTTTGGGGTCCGGCGGTGATTTGCAGTCACTGTGCAGTCACTGCATGAAATCACCCTTCAGGCCTGAATAACACCATGACAGTGACATCATTCATGAGAGGGGTCCCAAAACCCCATGTTGAAAATTTGGTACAAAAATTCTAAAAATTACTGTTTAGGCGTGCATTGCTGCGCAGTTCCTACGCAGGCTGGTAAGTTCACGAATTTTTCAATATTTTCACTACAGATTTTTCAACATTGCCATTTTACACACCTCCTCATGAGCAGTACAGCTGTCATTTTCACATCCTGCCCAAACGCGTTTCCCACTCCATGTAGCATTAACATGAAGAGCAGTTGCTGTGCAAAATCAATGTATGGGATGAATTAAGAAAATTATGGTGACACTGTTCATGAGCAGAGGTCTTAAAATGGCTATGTTGAAAATTTGGTGAAAAATTCCTAAAAATGACTGTTACAGCATGCGCGGCATATGCTTCCTATGCACGTCAGAGGTTTGCGAATTTTCATATTCCCTCCAGATTTTCAACATTGCCATTTTACTCACACCTTTTATGAGCAGTACAGCTGTCATTTTCACATCTCACCCAAAAACATGTTTTTCCATGTGGTGCACAATGGCACAGTCAGTGTGCATAAATCAATGTATGGGACACATTAAGAAAATCACAGTGACACTGTTCATGAGTAGAGCTCTTAAAATGGCTATGTTGAAAATTTGGTGAAAAAATCCTAAAATGACTGTTTTCATAGCCGCAGTATCAGGTAGTTCCTAATGCACGCTCAAAGCGCTTGTGAATTTCAATATTTGCAATCCAGATTTTCAACATTGCCATTTTACCACCTCCTATGAGCAGTACAGCTGTCATTTTTCACATCCTGCCCAAAACATGTTTCCATATGGAGCATTAATGGCACAGTCGATGCGAAATCAATGTATGGACACATTAAGAAAATCACAGTGACACTGTTCATGAGCAGAGGTCATAAATGGCTGTGTTGAAAATTTGGTGAACAAATTCTAAAAATGACTGTTTTACAGTGTTCATTGCGCAGCTCCTATGCACGCTCGTAAGTTTGCAAATTTTCAATATTTTCACTCCACATTTTCAACATTGCCATTTTACCACACCTCCTTATGAGCAGTGCAGCTGTCATTTTTCACATCTTGCTCAAAACGTGTTTCCGCTCATGTAGCGCACAATGGCACAGTCGGTGTGCAAACTCAGTGTATGGGACACAGTAAGAAAATCACAGTGTCACTGTTCACGAGCAGAGATCTAACAATGTCAATGTTGAAAATTTGGTGAAATAATTCCTGCAAATAACTGTTTTACAAGCGTGCATTGTGCAGTTCCTACGCACGCTCGTAAGCTTGTGAATTTTCAATATTTTCACTCCAGATTTTCCACATTGCCATTTTACCACACCTCCTTATGAGCAGTACGTGTCATTTTTCACATCTTGCTCAAAACATGTTTCCACCCATGTAGTGCACAATAACGCAGTCGGTGTGCGAAATCAATGTATGGGACACAGTAAGAAAATCACAGTGACACTGTTCATTAGCAGAGGTTTTAAAATGGCAATGTTGAAAATTTGCTGAAAAAATTCCTAAAAATGATTGTTTTACGAGCGTGTGCTGCACAGTTCCCATGCACGCTCGTAGGTTTGCGAATTTTCAATATTTCCACTCCAGATTTTCAACATTGGCATTTTACCACACCTCCTTATGAGCAGTACAAGCTATCATTTTTCACATCCTTCCCAAAACATGTTTCGCCCATGTAGTGCAACTTATGGCTAAGTCAGTGCTTAAATCAATGTATGGGACACAGTAAGAAAATCACAGTGACACTGTTCATTAGCAGAGGTTTTAAAATGGCAATGTTGAAAATTTGGTGAAAAATTCCTAAATGACTGATTACGAGCGTATGCTGTACAGTTCCCACGCACGTCAGAGGGTTTGCGAATTTTCAATATTTCCACCCAGATTTTCAACATTGCCTTTTACCACACTTCCTTATGAGCAGTACAGCTGTCATTTTTCACATCCTGCCCAAAACGTGTTTCCGCCATGTAGCATAAATGGGGTAAACAAAAGGTCATGCTGAAAATTTATTGTGCAAATACCAGCAATCGCACAGGGCATTAGGGTAAAGCACCATACGTGCCAAACACCACTGCAAATACCTGCAAGCGAACGTTTGGCATTGACAAATGCTTGTTTTTTCTAGTGGGTGTGGCATGGGTATGGAAACTTTTAAAACTTCAAGACCCCACATCTTGGTTCAAGAAAGAAATGAGAAGAAAAATGTGTATCTTGATATTTTTTCCAGACAAACCTTATTACTGAAAAATGTGTCTGGTACTAACAAATACTGCTACTTTAAGGTTTCAGGGGACTCTTGGAAGATATAAACTATGAGCAGAGGGTGGTGGGCTTTAACTTGCTCATGTCTGTGAAAGGAAGGCTGATAAGGGACATGATCACAATTGTTTTCATACTGAAGGACAACAACAAGCTTGAAAATGAAGAGATGTAGGTCACTGGGACACAGTGGTACACATCCTGTAGCTCAAAGGTGGGGTAATGTCAAGGATAACATTCAGAGGCATGGCTTCTCCCAGACATAGAAAACCAAAGGAACAGCCAAACGGTATATATAGTGGACATGAAGGCAACAAACGCCTTCATGGTAAGTGTGGATAGATTTCTACTTACCAAAGGAATTACAGGGAAAGCTGGGTAGTAGGGCAAGAGAGGAAGTTCATTAAAGCAGCAGTGCAATGAAAAGGTTTTTCCAAAAAGCTAATTTTCTGCCATGGTTATAAAAAATATTGGCAAAACTGTTGATTTGGGTTTTCTGGATGCTTCCTTTGTTGTGTATGGTACACTTGCATTTTGTCTGGATTCTTACCTCTTCTCAAGTCCTGAATATTATTTCAATGCAAAAATGAGATGGACATATATCTGCAGCCCATAATGCTTTGCATTGTGGGGTCATGTGTGATTTTGTATTTCTTTGAAACTTGGCTTCTCAGCCAAATGCCCTTTGGGATAACCATTGCCTCAGCGCTTGTGCACAGAGGTTCTTTGTCTTTTATATATTTTTTTTAGATTTTATTATTTTAAAATTTTCATAAAATTCTTCAATGATAACATAAAATGGCAGGGTAAAATCATGTAATCTGATTGGCTTTTATTTATGTGTAAAATGCGGTTTACACATGGTTAGAAAAAGGACTGCTCAGCAGTGAAGAGTCTGCAACACAGATCAATGGGCATTTGGAACACAAGGCCCATTGTTAGCCCCTTAAATCCAGAACTTATCATCCACCACAAACATGGCTGCTTCCTTTACACTGTAAAAAAAAACCTTCAACTGGGCCCTAAAAATAAAACTACCTTAAATAAAAAATAAAACAAATGAATTAAATGTTGTTTCCCTGGTTTTCACACTCTCCTTACACACATAAACAATAAGTGGGAAGGATTTTCGGAGACATCGGGTGCAGGATTGATTGTTGTGTGGATTGTTCTTCCCCCTGTGCCACAGCAGTATTCGTAAACTGGCTGGGATGCTGGAAATGTGTGATTGAGGATCTTGAGCCTGTTGGTCGGTCGCTTCTGTTCTGGGGCCGTCTGACTGGGGTAACCCAGGGATTTGGACGTAAGGATCGCCGTCTTTGTATATATCTACCTGAATCATGGGAATTGAACTATTATTGCCTTTACTCCTGAGACTTTTGAACGTTGAAATTTGGGAATTTCTCTGGATTATTGTTGGCTGAATCCTCCTGGAAATGGATTTAGGGATTAGCAACTCTGTTCACTGTGAGTAGGGCCCGGTGGCTGGAGACCTGCGGACGGTCTATGGCATCCGGGGCTGATACCTTTACTAGTGGGTAGCCAGCCCGGTTTTGGTATTTTGGCCCTTGTGTCTCCCGGGGGACCAATTAATTCGGGTTTCATTGGGGGTCCGTGAGTAGTTGCCATTGCCTGGGCACGGGCCTTGGACCAGATTTTTGGGACTTTCCTGCAATGGAGCTGATCTAACCCTGAAGAGTTGTTCTGGTTCTCCACTTGCTCTGCTCTTGTTCCTGCTACTGGTTTGAGTTTCAGTTTTATTTTGACATTTATTATTCATTTCTGCAAGTTCAAATTCATTATTCTCTGGCAGTGAGAGTGCCATCACATCCTTGGGCCCTGATAGTGGGAGTATCAGTGGTCTAGGGTTAAACTGTGGTATTATTAAAATATTTTTGCACTGTTACTGTAGGAAAACTGTCATATATGCTTGGGACTTAATTGCACCATTACTCAGTAATTCTATTATCATTGTTGGAAAGACTGTTGCCCAGGGGTGTTCCAGAGGACCTTTTTTAAATTATCCTGTGTAGTAGTGAGAGGACTGGAGAGGGGGAGAACAGGTGGAGGGCAGCAGGTGAGCAGACTCGATAGACCATAACGCCTAATCTGCTGGCAAATTGTATGACTACCAGGAATTATAATAGCTGTTTTTTTTTCTAGTGTTTTCCTCCCCAGAGCAGTGAAAGTGTTCTGGGATGGGGAAGTGCTGTTTTAATGTAATATTTGTATTTTGTGGATTTTAAAAGTGTGGGGTTTATTGCAGCTTGATTTGGGTAATTTTCTGAGATTTTACTGTTTAATTTGGTTCTTAGAGTGGTGGAATGTGCCTGTCAGACCCCTCGGTCTTACATTATTCGGCCTCCTCTCTCCATGCCCTCCACCTGTTCTCCCCCTCTCCTTTGCCTTTTGTCATTTATCAATGCTGTCGGGCATTGGGCATCATTCATAGGAGAAGGGGGATTGGGCGTGGTGGAGGGTGTAGACATTGGAGGTTGAATGAGGGGAGTTCTCGCATGGGGTGGTTAGGACCAGGAGACGCCCTGGGATGAAGTGGAGCCTGGAACATGGTGATCCATGTCTAGTCCCCATACCCAAGGGCACCATCTCTTTAGATGGGCATTTAGTTGGGACAACTCGAGATCCCTATCCAACTCGGGCGGTGTTATGGAATGCCAGATCTATCAAGAACAAAACTGCAAATATTGCAGATTTTGTAGGAACTGCTGATCTGGCATGCATCACTGAGACCTAGCTGGATGACAATGGTTGCCCATTTTGGAGGCTGCAATTCCTGCCGGGTACTCGGTGATTCACCACCCATCAGCAGCAAACTCTGCCATTTCCTGCAGGAATTACTTCTCATCTCCGGGTGGATGGTAGACAAGAGCTATCCTGCAACCCACTCCAGCTACCATGGTACATTCGAACAATTTAGTCTCCCCAACTGGAACATCCGTGAGGCCCAATTCAGCCTTAAAACAGGGATGTAGAGGTCTGTTTTAAGGCTGAATTGGGCATCATGGATGTTCCAGTTGAGGAGACTAAATCTTTCAAATGTACCATGGTAGCTGGAGTGGGTTGCAGGATGGCTCTTGTCCCATCACAAGGATGAGATAGTATTCCTACAAGAATAACAGGGTTCGCTTTGACATAGACGATTGAGTTACCCAGAGTGATGGTCTTGGGCAACTTCAATGCCTGATCAATAACAAACTCTCTTCATTTGATCAGCACTTCCTCCAGATGATGTTATCACTGGGATTCACTCATGTTGTTTCCTCAGCTACTAATAATCTCGGTCATTCCCTGGATTTGGTCTTCCTTCTGGGGATCAAGACATCTGATTTGGGGTTGGAACCGGTCAGCTGGTCTGATCACTGCACCGTGAGGTTCAATTTTTATGCCCCCCCTCATAGGTCTGCCCCTGTGGAGATGGTCAGTTACCGTCCTTTATGTAATGTGTGCCCTGAAGACCTGGCAGCGGTGATTGGCCTCTCATGGTTCTCTGATGCCAGATCAAGTCCAGAGTTGTTGATTCAGGCTTATAACAATGCCATTTCCTCAGCCCTGGACTTGATAGCTCTTGTCCATGTTCGTCCCCTCTCGCTCTGTCCTTGGACCCATTGGTTTGACGGGTCCTTGAGGAAGTTGTGACACGTGAGTCATAGGTTAGAGCATTGTTGGTGGAAAACTGCCCTGGCGGTCGACTGCCTTAGTTTGGAGGAACATTATCAGCTCTACCAATCAGCGATTTCCCATAAGAAGGCAGAATTCCTGTCCAGGGAAATTGCTGTCACTCAGAATCGACCTGCTCAGCTCTTCTGGACTGTGGACAGGTTGTGCAACCCAGCCCGTCTGCAGTTGCGGTGAGCTTTTTCACAAATTGAGTATGATGAGTGTGCTCAATTCTTTGCAGATATGGTGGCCGATATCAAGTCAGAAATCCATCTGACTCTCTGTATGGTTGATACGGCTGGTCGCTGTGTAGCCACTACTCCTTGTACTTCCTGGAGTTCTTTTGACATCCCGGATGTCAAAGACATTATGAGGATTGTCCAGGGAATGCACCCTACATGCTGTAGTTTACATCCAGGCCCAACTTCCCCAATTGTGGGTTGTCATGAGATCATTGGCCCGGTCTTGGCTCAAGTTGTCCGGTGCTCCTTGGAATCGGGTGAGTTTCCCAAGCACCCTGAAGGAGGCGGTGGTGACATCTCTCCTGAAGAAAGCTTCATTGAACCAGGACATTTTTGCCAACTACAGACCTATCTCAAACCTTCCTTATTTAGGTAAGGTTATCGAGAAAGTAGTGGAAATCCAGTTGGAGAACAATTTGAGCATCCATAATGTCTATGAACCTCTCCAGTTGGGTTTTCGTAAAAGTCGTACTGAGACCGCTCTGGTTCGGGTGCTCAATGATCTCCTGATGGTGAGAGATCAGAGAAACTGTTACATCTTCATTCTCCTTGACCTCTCATCAGCTTTTGACACTGTAGACCATGGGGTGCTGCTCAATCGCCTGAGGTCCATCTGTGGCCTGTCAGATACAGTGCTTGGTTGGTTTTCTTCTTTCCTTGCTGGTAGAATGCAGAGAATTGTGTCTGGGTTTTTTCCGCTGATCCTTTCTCTCTGTCCTGCGGGGTCCTTCAGGGTTTGGTGCTGTCCCCCATGCTGTTTGCAGTGTATATGCTACCCCTTGGAGACATTGTAAGATGGTATGGGCTGCAGTTTCATTGCTATGCTGATGATACCCAGCTATACCTGTCTTTTGCTCCCGACCAGGCTAGTGAGCTGTCAGTATTTAATAACTGTCTAGTTGAAATCCAAGACTGTATGAATTCAAGTTGGTTGAAATTGAACATGACTAAGACTGAGGGGATGGTGGTGGACCCAGGTTGGAAGATAGAGAGGTTGAGGATTGATCGGCCCTCTGGAATATGTCTGGGGGGGTGAAGAGATCCTTACCTCTGAATGGGTGCGTGACCTTGGAGTCATGCTTGATGATGGGCTGACCCTTCACCGTCAGGTGTCAGCTGTCGTCAAATCTGCCTTTTACCATCTTTGGAATATTGCCAGGGTCAAACATCTTGTTCTATCTGGTGACCTGCCAGTATTGGTCCACGCCTTCATGACCACTCGGCTTGACTACTGCAACTTCCTTTATCTAGGGCTTCCTGGGGTTGATATCCACTGCTTACAGCTGGTGCAGAATGCTGTTGCCTGGTTATTGACAGGGGTACCTAGGAGTTTGCCTATTACCCCTGTGCTGTGCAATCTCCACTGGCTGCTGATTCAGTGGCAGATCACCTTTAAAGCAGGCTTGTTGACCTACAAAGCCCTACACGGTCTTAGTCCTGACTATCTGAAAGAGCTCCTGATTCCCTGCATCCCTGTGCAACAGCTCTGCTCAGCTGATGAGGGGTTGCTGGAGATTCTGAGGGTTACTTTGAAATCTTCCAGGGCCTGGGCTTTTGACTTTGTGGCCCCCACCCTCTGGAATTCTCTACCCCGTCAGCTTCGGGAGTGTACGACCGTGGGGGGCTTTAAGGAGGCACTGAAAATGTTTTTGGGGACATTGGCATTCTCAGAAATATAATGGATTTTATTGCTTTATATCTTTTATCATCTGACGATTGTTTTAATGTACAGAGCCTTGATATTTGAAAGGTGCCATATAAATAAGGATTATTATTATTATTATTAAGTATTGTTTATAGTTTTCACTACAGCTGTTTCTTTGCTGATAGTAAAAAATCTCCATTCTATCTTTACCTGCTTATCAGAGAACTCTCTTCTTCTTGCCCTGACAGTGAGATAACTGAGTGTCTGGCAGTAACAAAGGCCTTTGTTGTCTGTGTGTACAGTATGTTGGGAGATCAACGTTCTGTCAGGGGAACTGAGCAGAATTTTGAATCCATGTATTCCGTGGTTAACATTCCATAATAAACACTCCATATCTTGAATGTGGAGAACAAAAAAGAAAAAAAAAGCAGGAAGAAGAAATAGGCAATAATACAATGACATTACCAATGACATCACTTGCAGTGGACAGAAGGATTATTTTATCACAAATGCACGTAAGTAAATCTATTTTTTCTACATATAAACATGCTTTTCCCAATAGTCAAAAGTAAAAAAAAAAAAAGAGCCAATTTTATAAGTGCTATAAGGAAACTCAGGGGTGTGTGTAAACCATATTTTACAGCACGGCCAGCAGCTGAAGTCATTCGGCCTTCGGCCTCGTGCCTTACTACTCCCCTGTTTGTGCTGTAAAACATGGTTTACACACACACCTTCATGCCTTATTGCTTACAGAAACTTAAAAATTCACCATCAACATAAATTGGAAGACACTTGGCATCAATTAGGAAGAAAAAAGGTGGTGTCAAATGTTAGCCCATTTTTGTTGCACTGCTGCTTTAAGTTAGTATATGTTTGCACAGAATACTTATTATAAGTGCTTATGAAGCATTTATTTATTCAAAGATTTTACCAGGAAGACATACTGAGCAGACAACTGCTCGATTCCAGATGTGACCCGAGAGAGGGGGTAGGTGGGTACATTCATGAAGGACAAATAGACCGTCAAATTACAGTCACATTATAAAACACCAAGGCCTAAGAGCAGCACAATCGCACTCGGTAATGGTACATTATTAAGTTGACATATGAAACAAGCATGAATTAATAGCAGAGCACCAAAACACAGAGAGAGGCAAGTGGCAATGGAAATTGGTTCGGGGGGTTGACCTGATGAACATACTGTAGAGTACCTAACAACTTTAGTACAGCACTACAGTCTCATATTAAAAATGGTTTTACCATACTGCAGCGACAGCAGACACAGAGACATCCCCGACATCGACAGCCGCATTGCCAAGTGTCAGCAATGCAGTGTTGGAGATGCCTCCGTGTTTCCATTGGGGGGCTATGCATCCTGAACCCCCATGTGGGGGGCTCCGTCCCCCACACCCCCTGGTTTCTAGGATTCCAACTCTGAGTCGCAGTTGGACCGGGGGGGGGGGGAGAAACACCCTGAGAGGCAGTTCCTTGGCTGTGCAGAGACCATTGCAGCAACATGCGGATTTTGCCCAAATCCTTTCGCTGTGATGGTCTTCGCCATTGGGTAGTCGCTGCGGCGACGGTATACCATTAAAAAACATATATGCTTACTTGAGACCACTCAGTTCCATTTGTCTATCTGTGTGGGATATAAACTGTATTTATTTATTTTCACTGCTAGCAACAGTGGTTTGGTGTAACTATTCTGGGTGCCTCCATTTTCTGATTGCTGAAATGTAATTAATTCCCTGGGAACTCCAAGCTTCTGGAATGCAGAAGCAATTAGGATTGTGAAACATGCAGTTTACGGTACCCGCAGCACCAAACAGGAACCTATAGACTTTGAGTAAGCTCCAAATGTCATATCTAATTTAGGCTCCCACAAAGCAAAGTCAGTGGATATGTGCAACAGGCTTTTGTAATCATTCCTTTTGGATTCTTCAGTGAACTGAGCACAGTATCGACTCATAATTGTGCAATATTCTGGTCAGTTGCTACTACAGGTATATACAGTAATTCCTGCTGTTTTACTCCCCAAAATTTACAAAACATGAATATATATATATATATATATATATATATATATATATAATAGATAATCCACTTTAAGGTGTACAGTCGTGCTCTGATAAATGCATGCCTTGGTGTATGTTGTTATGCACAAGGCGACAGGCTGAATGTAACAACCACCGAGGCATGTGTATACAGAGCACAGTTACACACACCAGAGTGGGTTATCTATCTCATAAAATGTCAAAGTTGTTTTGGAGGGGGGGTGAAAGTGCAGGTGTGTGGTGGTGCTCCGATATATGCACAGTCAACCAACCAACCAGCAGAGAAAATTTTTTCTACTCCCAGGTCACACTGGGAGACGAGCAGTTCTTGCTCAGTGTGCTTTTTCTGGTTAAACAATTTCAATAAATAAAATATAGATATATATATATATATAAAATGGGTAAGGAAAAAGGAATCAATGGCATCAATGGCAATGGACAAATGCCATCAGGTAACCGTGCGTATATCAGAGCGCGGCCACACACCACACTTTTCCCCCTTGCAAAACAATTTTGACATTTTGTAATATAGATAACCCACTCTACAGTGTGCTGTCATGTTCTGATATACGTACACTTTGGTGGTTGGACGAATACCAAGATGCATACTGTATATCAGCGTCAGCACGCCTAAGAGTGGTTATCGATATATATATATATATATATATATATATATTCATTGCAAAAAAATGATGTTACTGCATCAGTATTTAGGATTTCTCTTACAGTGACAAAAGACAGGAAATTTGAACTTAGAGTTGCCAACCCTACCACCTCACCTGCACCCTCCCATCTTCTACACACCAACAGGTGTCAGGGTGTGCTTTGGAGCTGTTGGCCCTAACTGTTACCCCATTCCTCATGTATACAAGCTGATTTTGTTCTGTATAAGAGAATGCGGTGAAAGTTAGGCCCAATGACCCCAAGGCACACCCTGATGTCTGTTGGTGTGTAGAGGGTGGGAGTGGGGTGATAGGGTAGGTAATACTAAGTTCAAATTTCCTGACTTTTGTTGATGTAATAGAAACCCTAAATGATAAAGTAGCAGAGTTGTTTCTGCAATGTATTTCCCTTCTTTTTAAGATAGTATAATAGTATCCTTATTTAACTGTGGGAGTGCATGGTCTGAACCCCCCATAGATGTGCACATTCATTCATTTCATTTTCATTCATTTTTATTGGTTATACTGGTATGGCATGTGAGCATTGCTGCCTGTTTACACAAGCATCCAGTTATCTACAACAATCATGAGACATGACACAGGCTTAAACATTTAACTAACAGTAATGGTAAATAAAATGGTACATACTGTACATTTAGGATAATACAGACTAAAGGGCAAACCATGAACTAGCCTTGGTGAATTAACAAATACAAGGTGACATTAAGCATTCAGTGAGGGTTTAACAATAATATAATATAACAATAGGAAACAAAAAATGTAAGTGCAAACAAAAAAACTAGCCTATGTGGATTAACAATACTACAAGTGCTAGAAGGAGAGGGTAAGTGCCTGAGGTGAATAACCAGAGAATGAAGGCAAAAAAGTGCCAAAGGGGAGGCAGATTAGGGCTGTGAGCAGGTGCAGGTGGGAGAGAAATGTCTCCTGATATTGTGTTTGAAGGTATTTGTGGAGGGCAGGGGTTTTAGTTCCGGAGGGAGAGAGTTGAAGAGCTTGGATCTCGTAAAAGAGACTGTTTTCTCGCCTTGAGTGGTCTGGCAGAATGGAACAGTGAAAAAGAGTGGACGACAGTCTAGTGGTCCTGGTGGTGGTGGTGGTGGTGGTTGTCTGGAAGAGAGAAGTGAGGTAATCAAGGGGCAGTCCACAGGAGAGTCTGAAGAAGAAGGTGGCTATCTTGAAGTTTAGGCAGGCCTCAAGAAAGGACCAACTAGTGAGCTTATAAAGGTTACAGTTGTGTGGGGAGTTTAGAGAGACCAGAGGTAATGCAGATAGCATTGTGGTAGGCACTTCGAAGTCTGGAGAAATGTTTGATGGAGAGGCGGGGGAGGGAAACAAATGAACCCTCTGCCCTCTCCGATCCGCCAAAGAGAGACTGCTACAGATTCCCAGAATGTGCTTGTAGACAGTTGGTGCTTGTGCTTTTTCTTTTGCAACCCCTACCCTGTGGAATTCTCAACCTCGTCGGTTGAGATAATGCCTGACCATAGAGAAATTTAAGTCAGAACTGAAAATGTGTCTGTTTCAGATGGCCTTCCCAGCTGATTTTATCTAACTTATATATCTGTATTTTATCAAATTTATATCTTTTATGGTTTTACTTGTAAAGAGCCTTGGTTTTAAGAAAGGTGTTATATAAATAAAAATTGCTTTGCTTTGCTTTGCCATAGTCAAAGACAGGAAGGAGAAAGCTGGAGACTAAGAGGGATTTGGATTCCCTGTGTATGTAGGTATGGAAGTACAGGGCCCACTGGGCCCTGTGCTTCCATGTGTTGAACGACAGTGACCAAATTGTCAGCATAGCCATCCTATTACTCCACCTCATGTACACCAGTACTTAGAAATTGTGAAATGCAAGACAAAACATATTGATGCACAACTGAATGCTATTCTGTGCCATAAACACTAAAACACATTTTGGGTAGGATGTGGAAAATGATAACTGTACTGTTCATGAGGTGGTGTGCAAAATGTCTATATTGAAAATTTGGCAGCAAAATATTGAAAGTACCAAAGTTAATGCATGTGCATAGAATAAATGCAAAAGACATATGTAACTCATAGATACATAGATACATAGACAGTGTCAGCGGATAAGGGCCTATGGCCCACCCAGTCTGCCCATTTGAGCTTGTAAGTTCAGTTTGTTTTCCTATAAGTCTGTTGTCCCTTACCCCTGGCCTCCAGAATTCCTTTATGTCTATCCCATGCATTCTTAAATCCCGTGATTGTTTCAGCCCCCACCACTTCCTCTGGCAGGGTGTTCCACTTGTCCACCACCCATTCTGTGAGGAAATTCTTCCTCATGTTTCCTATGAATTGTCCTTCCTCCAACTTCATCTGCCCTCTAGTCCTGGAACATCTTTTTCACTTAAAAATAGTGTATTCCTGCACCCTGTTCCTCCCTGTAAGATACTTTTATGTCTCTATCATATCCCCTCTCTCCCTCCTCTCCTCCAGGGAGTACATGGTCAGTTCCTTCAACCGGTCCTCGTAGAACTTGTGATGCAATCCATGTACCATCTTTGTTGCCCTCCTCTGAACCTTCTCTACTCTTCTGAACCTTCTCTACCCTAACTCAGGCATTTGCAAGATGTTTCTCACCAAATTTTCAACAAGACCTTTTGGGGACCCCTCCTCAGAATAGTGGCATTGTGATTTTGTTAATCCATCCCAAAATTTGATTTCGCACATTGACGTGCCATTGCATTGTACATCACAGGTGTGAAAACACATTTCAGGCAGGATGTAAAAAATGACAGCTGTGAAAAAATGGCAATGTTGAAACTCTGGAGTGAAAATATAAAAAACTGGCAAAGTTATGAGCATGCATAGAAATTAACACAATGCACACTCGTAATTTGGCCATTATTTGTATTTTTTTGCATTACATTTTCAACATGGGCTTTTTGTGACCTCCCCTCATGAACACTTGCACTGTCATTTTTTTAATTGGTCCTGAAAGGTGATTTCTCTCAGCAACCTCAAAGTCATCTTTCAAGAATGAGTAACGAGGTGACAGTGACATTGTTCATGAAGTGAGGTCCCAAAAATCCAGTATTGAAAATGTGGTGCAAAAATCTCAAAAAATGACCAAGATATCAACAGAAGTTCAAAACCCCATAGACAGCCATTATATGACAGTTACCTTGATTTGTCAGTTTGCAGTTTGGCTTTGAAGAGTGCAGACATCTCCTTGTCCACAGAAGATGACAGTGCCTGGCCTCAGAAGGTAAGTATGGAGTAAAGGGAGGTGTGGGGAGGTGGGTTCACAGAGGCAGGGTCAGGATGGGGGAGGAGGACAGGGAGACGATGAGGGATAGCTTTCCTCTTACCATGTTTTAAACAAAAGATATTGTGAACGGTTTTCTGTTTTGTTTTAACATGGAAACTATATATATTGGGACACTGGAGGTGGGCTGTTCAGTGTCCCACTGTACTGGGGATGGAAGCGTATAGCTGGGGACACTGGGAGTGGGCTACCCAGTGTCCCACACTGTGGGGGAAGGGGTAGTGCTAACACGGGGGTTGGGCACCCTGATGTTGGTGGTAGAGATAATGGTACATTAAGAGTGGGCTCCCCAGTGTACTACACTGGCAGGAGATGGAGAGGTTTATTTCTACTGCTGAAATGAAAATTGGGCACCCAATGTCAGCAGAAGCATTTTTTTAAATACATTTTTGGAACATTGGGAGTGGGCTACCCAGTGTCCCACAGTAGCAACTATGGGGGTGGTATTCCTACCACTGACACATAGATTGGACACCTCAATGTCATCAGAAACATGTTTTGAACAAGCATTTGTTAATGCCGAATGTTTGCTTGCTGGTATTGGCATTGGAAATGCAGGAGTTAGACAGATGCAGAATAGGAATGGCAGTGAAGTATTGAACTTCATGCCAACCCCACCTCCATCCTGCACAGATGGAAAAGCAGTGATTTGGGTCATCGGCCATGATGTTCATGTCATATCACCTCACCTTATCCTGCAGACACCAACACATGTTGAGGTGTGCCTTAGGGTATTCAGCTTTATAGTCACCTCATTCCATAAGGACAGAAACGACATGGTTTCAGTGTAGGAGAATGGGGTGAACTCTGAGACCAAGAGTCCAAGCCATACCTCGTGCCTGTCACTGGCCGGGGGGGTGGGGTGGGATGGCATGAGCATTACAGTCAGCAATCCTAAAGCACACCCCTGATGCCTGTCAGTCTGTACAGGGTGGTACATTATGGTTAGAAACCTAACACCCTGGGCATTTGTTGGTATTTACGCTACAAATTTTCAACATGGCCTTTTTGTGACTCCACCTCATGAAAGCATTTGGGACCTCTTCTCGTGAAGAGTGACAGTGTGATTTTGTTAATGTGCCCTGAAGTTTGAGTTCCCACAGTGACTGTGCCATACTGTGCCTGATGTATGAAAACACAGATCGGGAAGGATGTGAAGAATGACAGCTGTACCATCCATAGGGAGGTGTGAACAGATGGCAATGTTGAAAACCTGTAGTGGAAATATTAAAAATGCTCGCACTTCCGAGCATATGTGGAAACTGAACAATGTATGCATGTAACACAGTCATTTAGTGGAATTATTTCAACAAATTTTCAGCATAGGCATTTTAGGACCTCTGCTCATGAACAGTGTCACTGTGATTTTCTTAATGTGTTCCGAACACTGATTTCCCACAGTGACCGAGCTATTCTGCTCTAGAAGTATGGAAATGCATTTCGGTCAGGATGTGAAAAATGACAGCTCAACTGTTCATAAAAAGGTGTGGAAAAATGCCAATGTTGAAAATCTGGAGTGGAAATTTTACACATTGGTGAAGTTATGAGCATGTGTAGAAACTACGCAACACATGCTCGTAACACAGTCATTTTAGGGACTTTCATTACCAAATTTTCAAAGTAGGCATTTTAGGACCTCTGCTCATGAACAGTGTCACTGTGATTTTCCTAATGTGTCCTGAACACTGATTTCCCACAGCAACCGTGCTATTTGGCATCGGAAATGCGAAAACACATTTTGACCAAGATGTAAAAAAATTATAGCTGTGCCGTTCATAAGGAGGTGTGGAAAAATGCCAATCTTGAAAATCTGGAGTGGAAATATTACACTATCGTGAAGTTATGAGCATGCATGGAAACTGTGCAATGCATGCTCATAACACCGTCATTTTATGGAATTTAGTCAATAAATTTTCAACTTAGGCATTTTAGGACCTCTGCTCATGAACAGTGTCACTGTGATTTTCTATTGTGTCCTGAACACTGATTTCCCACAGCGACCGCGCTATTTTGTGTTGGAAGAGCAAAAAACATATTTTGGCAAGGGTGTGAAAAATGACAGCTGTGCTGTTCATAAGGAGGTGTGAAAAAATGCCCATATTGAAAATCTGGAGTGAAAATAGTACAAATTTGCAAAGTTACAAGCGTACGTGGAAACTGCACAACGCACACTTGTAAAACAGTCATTTTTTGGATTTTTTTCCCCAAATTTGCAACATATGCTTTTTGAGAGCCCACCTCATGAACAGTGGCACTGTTGTTTCATTAACTGGTCCCAAAAGGTGATTCCACACAGTGACCGCAACATTTTTTGGGACCGAATAACACCATGACAATGATTGAATTCACGAGGAGGGGTCCCAATAACCCCATGTTTAAAATGTGGTGGTAAAATTCCCCAAAATGCCTGAGATATGCACCAAAGTTGAAAAACAATGCTATTTCTGCCATTATACAGCTTACTGGCATTTCTTCAGTACGTGGTTGGCTTTGAAGAGTGCAGATGTGTTCCTGGTCCACCGAAGATCGCTGTGCCAGGCTACAGAGGTAAGTAAGGGGTGTGTGTGTGTGGGGAGGTAGGGTTTGCAGTGGGTGGGTACAAGTCGGGGGGGTGACCTGACCAGCGTGGGACCATTTCCTTTCTTTCAGGGAGAGAAAAAAAAGACATCGCGGGAAGTTTTAATTTTTTGCATGCTTGCTTTCGGCACACTGGGGTGGGCTCCCAGTGTGCCACCTGCCTTTTTGGGATGGAGGGGCTTAAGCCAAAAGGGATTCAACCCCCTATCAGCACACAACATATGGGAAGGCATTATGCCAATGAGGAGTGGGCTCCCTCACCAGCAAATGAACTGGACCAGTGGCATGCTGACAGGGGGATTGGGCACCCCAGTCAGTCGGCTTTCATGGGGCTGTGAGATGGTGGCTATGCCACTGCCATGTTTAGGGATATGTTATATCAGGCAAGGTACCTCCCTGCAATGATGGGTCACACCCTAATTGTAACAGAATGGCTGACACTGCAGTGACTAGGCAGACCCTCATTGCAGCAACCAAATCATTTCAACTTAGTATCACTTCTGCAGAACCAGTGTCATCAGGACACAGGGCCTGCATTGGGCAAACAGTTCCAAGCCCACAAATGCAGTGCCAGCATTGGCTGCTACAGTGCCTCACCTCCACAACCCACTTCTCTCCTAAGCTGCCACATAATGTTTCTTGCACATGCGCACAAGCAAACATAAAAAAAATAATGAATGGATGAAATCAGATTTTTGGCTCACAGAGTAAGATCCTAGTTTGTATCTTGTCATATGAACTAGGATCTATATTCGTATGATGCCAGTATGGACAAAGAATTAAAATATTAAAAGAGGCAAATTTTAAGGGCATATTTTGAGCAGTAAAGTGCAGAATGCACTTAGAGGGTCACAATAAACAAGGTACATGTGCTGTTTCCTCCCCAGAATATCCTTTTGGGAGGTTTCCAAATTTGAAATTCAGGCAAAATTGAAAACAATATGATGGTTATATGAAACAGAAAATGTTACATATGAAGCAGGATTCTTACTTTGTTTCATACAGCTATACTCAAGTGCCTACTGAGCACACTCAGAAACAATTTTTTCAAATATTTAAATTGCAATAACTTACAAACAGCCTAGTGTTTTTTCACCAGGCTAGCAAAAAGCATATTTGGGGGTAGTCCCTTTGTGCCATGAAAATTTCAGGCCAAAAAAATAAACCCTCTGGGCTGTAGGCAGGTTCAAAGAAAAATCCCAGCAAAGTCAGTGAGCAAAAATATGTTTTTTTGTCACCTCTACACAACTCAGAAACAGAACATCTGACCAGAACGTAACTTGCCACATCAAGATATCTACCCCACAGGAAGGAACATACCAAATTTTGTGCAAATCTGTTGAATGGTTACAAATTTATTAAAGTGCAAATTTTTGAGCTTAACATTGAAGTGCTCACTGAACACACTAACTATAGGGGCGTGACCACACCCTATAATATATACTACACACATACAAATATATATACACACATAACACACACACACACACACACATATACATATATACAACAACTGGTGAGAATCTTTTTTACTGGGTTTTCAAGTTGATATTTGCCATAATAACCTCGGGTTATTACAGCAAACATGCACTGCAGCTCTAAAAACCCAATGCTCCTCATTGAATCTTCTGCTCTTTGTGGGAGGGCTTAAAGGTTTCCAGAAATATGGCAGCTCTGTATTTGCCTTAGCAAGGAGTCACCACAAGACTCCTTTTTTTTTTTCTTCAATTGTTTAACCAGGAGTGGCACACTAAGCTGAAAGCTTGTTTACAGGTGCAACCTGGGAGCACAGGGAAGTTAAGTGACTTACTCAGGGTCATACAGTATAGGTAAGTGGGGGCTGTGGGATTTATTTATTTAGTTTTTGTTAACTGGGTAAGATGCACTAGCCATGGCAATTACTATTTTCAGGCATGACCTGGGAGGGTACAGAACAATACCAGAGGCAAGTAAACAAGAAAACATTACATAACATAATGGACAATAATCATGGGTAAGATTCAACCCCAGATCTCCAGATTTGCAGCTCAGAGCCTTAAACCACTGTGCTATACTGCCTTCCAGATGGTATCAAACAGCAGGATCAACCAGATAAGTTTTTATTTTATTAAATAAGGGTACTATTAAAATAAATGAATATGACAAGATGAGGAGTGCAAGATGGAATGGCTCCATTATTGCTGACTGCTTACACTTACAGGTAAGCAAGGTCAAGATTGTGATTGTGAGTGTAACCAGTCAATCAGTTGGACCCTAAAATTTGGCTGGAAAAAAAATTCTTGCCAGATATATAAAATAAAGTATGCGTTAATATTTGTTGGGAAAATTCAATGGACACCCTCAGTGTGCGATGCTTTGATGAACACCTCAGGCTTCGTCCTCAGGGTTTATGCAGCATCCCACACCTCAGGAGTCCATTAAATTCCCATAACAAACAATACCCCACACTTTATTCTATATATATTTTATCGGGGCATGGTCATGCCACTATAGTTAGGGTTGATTAGACTGTTAAATGTTAAACCTCAAATGTACTTTAATAGCTTTGCAACCAATCAATAGATTTGCACATAATTTGGTATGCACTGCCCAGTGGGGCAGATCTCTGGATGTAGCAAGTTTATCTCCAGTCAGATGTATGATTTCCGAGATTCAGATAGTGCAAAAACCTTAAAAGTCACCTTTTGAGGCAGTTTTTTCCTGATCACCTTGTGTCCATATGATGTGGAATTTTGGTGTGCCTTTTTATGGTAAAACCAGTGTTGGTAACAGAACTGCCATACTTAGTTTGGAGAAATCTAGATTTAGTAGTTGCTGTATTGGTCCTTGCAAGAATAGATCCAGAAGCAAATGATTTGATACCTTTTAATGGACCAACATAGATGTAACAACAAGAACAAAGTGCTCTAGCTTTCGGACCAACCAGTCCTTCTTCAGAAGCTCATGGCAGTTGTTTAGAAAATACAATACTTATAGCAGCTAGATAATGCAGAAAAAAACAGAAAAAAATCCCCATTGGTTTAAAATACTGATTTAAAAAAAACAAACAGAAGATGATGTCAGAGAAGTTTAACAGTACAATACTGCCTTCAGTCTGAAAGAACCTTGGGTTCAAATGTGCTTGGTGCAACACACATACAAAGAATTCTACTGCATATAAATTTAATTGACATAAGATAACACCGATGAAGCAGATAACTCCTAAATCAAGCTATGAGTGCCACATTTAGTATAAGGATGTGATTACTGAAAGGCAACCCCCACTCAGCTTAAAGACAAACTAAGATAGTTATAGGGCTCATGAAGTTACAATGTTAGCATTAAATACAAGAATTACCAGTAAAGTTGTCTAAAAAACATCAGTGCACACTGTGTGATGTGTAAAACCTAGCTGGACATGTCATCCAGCTGTATTCTCAAGCTAAATAAAAGGCCCAAGAAATTTCAAAAACCTCAGGACTATATACATGATAATTTAAATATAAATTGATAATATTAGTGTCAAACAAAAAACTCTAGTCGAGGAACCTCAAGGAATTAAGACCATGTAGCCTGGTATGTACTGATGTCAATATATACTGAGTTCTTAGTTTGAGTTAGTTTGAGTCTTAGTTCTGAGATCTTAGTTTGGTGAACAAATATTAATATGTTGCAAAGTTATTTCATTTTTAAGTTCCCATAGTTTTCAATGGGAATTCCCCTCTCCAAATTAGAAGGATAAAGTTCGACAAAGGATTGACCTCATGAAAAAGGATTCACTCTAATGAGGTCTGTTCCTTTTCATGAGGTAATAATCTTGTTTCATAAGAGAAAAATCCTTTTTCACTAGCTGCCATCTTATTTTTTCCCCATGAACTAAAAAGCGTGGAAAATACTTAACAGTGCTGTTGTTGCAGAAATCAAACAGCAGAACCTAACTAAATGGGCCTATTTAACTAGGTTCCGGTGTTCATTTTCCATTACCAGGGCCAGAAATACTTCTACTGGGCACATGAAATCCTTGGTGCCCGGCTTAGTGAATGGAACCTTCTGCCACGTTCTATGTATGAGAATTGCAGAGTTTATTTAGTTCTGCAGCCACAGCTGAACTTTGCTTCTGGCTGCAGTGAGAGTTGTTAGCACCCATTTTCCCTTGTGTCTAGTGGCACCCCTCACTCCCAGATCACTGTCCCTATAGATTCCCTGGTGTCTAGTGGCACCCCTCACTCACCAATCACTGTCCCCATACATTCCCTGGTGTCTAGTGGCACCACCTACCCTCTGATTGCTGTCCCCTAGTCCCTAGTTTATTAATTTATAAAATCTGACACCAGGATGCTGACTCCCAGTGTTAGATTCCCCACAGCCCTTTTGTTTAAGAATTAGCTGACATCAGGGGTCCCAATACCCATGTAACCATTTAAGCCCCCCCCAGCATTGTGGAACACTGGGAAGCCCACTCCCAGTGTCCGGAAATCTATTAATTAAATCCTGCAGAAAAGAAAATGGCCCCCAATGTTCTCTTTTTTTTACCTGAAAAAAAGAAAATGGTCCTTCGGTGTCATCACTATCGCCATCCTCCCCATCCTGACCTTCCCACTGAGCACCCACCACCCTACACCCCCACCTTACCCTATACTTACCATCCCAGGTCAAACACTGTCATCTTCTGTGGACTGAGACATGTTAGCACTCATCAAAGCTGAACCACAAACTGAGGAATCAAGGCAAGTGCCATATAATGTATTTCTATGGTGTTTCGAACTTACATTCATAACTCTGCTATTTTTTGGAATTTTTTCACCTAATTTTCAACATGGCCTTTTTGGGACCCCACCTCATGAACACTGCAACTGTCATTTCATTAATCTGGCCTGGAAGGTGATTTAGCAGTAGCTGTGCAAAATCACCTTTTGGTACTGAATAACACATTTTTCACTGCCAGTGTTCACGAGGTGGTGTCACAAAAAGGCCATGTTGAATATCTGGTGAAAAAGTTCCTGAAAATACCCCAGTTATATCAATCAATCAATCAATCTTTATTTAACCAGCCGAAACATCATTGAGAAGAACTCATTTACAAGACGGACCTGGTAATAATTACATATGAGACAGAATAACATTGGAGTATACAATAACACTTCCTTGTAGAGTATATATACACCAAACATTTACAACATACATTGGGCATTTATACAAAATGGTTATGATATATACAGATGTGTTGAGGCAAAGTACAAAAAAAACCTGAATATGATAGACATTATATTGGCTAGATTGGTTAAGATAAACACAAATTGGTTTAAAGAAAAATACAATTCACAAAGTACTCAAGAATTCTAATAGCTAGCTGTACCAGCCTATACTGATAGTGTTAAAACTGACTGTCAGGATGTCAAGCCAGGGCCAGTAGGTCAAGGGTCTGAAAGGAGGAAAGGTCAACTCTGAAGGATGAAAAACAGATCTAGATAAAAGAGTAAGAGTCCAGGGCAATGGCTATATAAGGTACTGTAAAGGTATGGGCCAGAAGACATAGGTATGCTGGATCACTTATAAGGAAAGTAAGAGGCAGTGAGAACGCATGAAAGGTGATTACACAGTGGTTTTATGAAGCACACTTGTAAATTTCTGTAGCGGTCTTGACCAGTGGACTTTTTGTGAAGCACACTTATAATTTTCGGTATCACTCCTGTCTAGTAGATATAGGTAGGGGAAAGAAGAAGGGGTGTTAGCATAGGGGTTTTAAGATTCACAATTACAATTTTCTGTGACTGTCCTGGCCAGTAGAGTTTTGAAGGCAGCCATGGGAAGTGAAGAGGCAATTTGTAGTACTTTTTGGAGCTTGTTCTATAGGGTAAGAAGGGAGTAGCCAATGGAAACTTTGTCAAAACGAGTTTTGACTTTGGGAATGACAAGAGTATTATAGGTGGATTTTCCTAATGCATACAAACCGGGGTACAAACAGGGAGGCAGTCCAAGATATACAAGGCAGTTTGTTGATGATAGCACGGTAGGTCCAGATTATAGCGTTTTTGTATCGCCTTATGCCAAGGAGGTCCAGCTGACCAGGGCATATAAGGAACAGTGGTGTAGCGTAGGGGGCTCCCGATATGAATCTTACAGTCCAGTGATATAAGATGTCAAGCTTTTTTAGCACTGTGATGTTCCCTTCTCCATATAGAATATCCCCATAGTCTAGTAAGGGAAGGAAAGTGGATTGTACGATTCTGGTTCTCACTTCCAACGTTAGCAAGTGCTTAATATGGAAGAATATGCCGAGCCTTTGTTTAAGTTTTTTGGAAAGTTCTTCAATGTGGTCAAGAAAGGACAATTTGTGGTCAAACCACATCCCTAGGTATTTAAATTTATATACCAGTTCCAGGGGTTCATTAAGAAGGGTAGTAATAGAGGTTTGCCCACCCACCACATTAGTAGGGGATAGACCTCTGAGAAGGAGAGAAGAGCATAACTTTTGTTTTTTTTTTGCATTAAGCAGTAGCTTAAGATGCAATAGGTTGTTCTGCAGATGGTTAAATTCAAGTTGGAGGTCTGACCATGTTTTGTCAGGGGTCGGTCCAGAAATGTATAATACAGTGTGAATAAGTGGATGTCAGCATGATGGATGCCAGTGTGGATGTTATTTACATAGATGGCATAGTATTGAGCATTGTGGTACATCTCTATGTAGGGTTTTCATAGGGGAAAAGTCTTCTACTACTTTAACTGCTGCAATTGTCCCACCAGGTAGCATTCGAACCATTTGAGGGCAGTACAGACCAAGGTTATGAAGAATATCCAGAAGGAGGGCATGGTCTACTGTGTCAAATGCCTTGCTTAGATCCAAGAATAGGGCACCTATATACAGTTTATTGCCCAATGCATTCAGCCAGTCATTGGTAACTTTTGCAAGTGCAGAGGTAGTGCTGTGTTGAGGTCTGAAGCCAGATTGTATAGGGATGAGTAGATTATGTAGTTCAAGGTAGTCTCTAATTTGCAGGCTGACAATCTTTTCCAACATTTTGGATAAGGTAGGAAGCTGAGAGATCGGTGAATAGTTATTAAGGTTCACAGGGTCCCCTGATTTGAATAATGGGACAACATGGGCAGTTTTCCAGCTACCCAGAAGGGTACTCTATGTAAGGGACAGGCTGAAGATGTGGGTTATGGGGATGGCTAGTATATGGTAGCTGATTTTCAGAAAGTATGGGTCAATGAAGTTAGCACCAGCTCTTTTTCTTTTTTTTTTGTAATTAAAATTTTATTAGTTTTAACCAACAACAACATCCAATGGACAAATGATGAAGTGTTACATTGAAAGCGCAGAGCCAAGACCCTTAAATCCAATATTACATTCAACGCACTTTCTGATGGAATATTAAGAGAAAAAACACAAAACAGACTACTACCCCCATCCCCCAACCCCAACCCCAAAGGTTATGAGTAATAAATAGAATAGAAAAATAAGGAATTAATCAGTCCAATTCAAAGGATAATTAGGTTCTCGGCTTCAAGTCATCAAAAGGTATCTAGAGGACCCCAGAGAGATATATAATATTGATGTTTACCCGCATATAAGCAATATGTTTCTCCAGTTGCAGCACTAGGGTACATTCGATGCCACTCTAATAGGGTTGGAGAGTTGTCAGACGACCAGTGTCTTAAGATTAGCAACTTCATAACGGCTGAAACAAGTGAGACACGTGCTCTCCAAGCCCTAGAGGTAGGCCACTGGAAAAAAATATAACAGACAAATCTAAGAATTATCCATTTTCGCTGAGCCAGAGGATGAGGGTCCTAAGAGTCTGCTAATGGCGCTCAAAGAGTCCGAATCACCGGCACGACCATAAAAAGTGATACAGTGCCTTCTTCCTCCTTGCAATTCCAACAAAGAGGTGAGCTGAGTGCTCCCCATCTGTATAAATGAGTAGGAGTCAAGTAGAGGTGATGCATGATATTGAAGTGAACCATTCTAAGCCTATCTTGTTTGATGTACCTATACATAGTCATCCAGAGTGTTTTCCAAACTTCCGGAGTGTCCCGTAGATTCAGTTCTTCTACCCAGTAATAACAAATACCTGAGGGAAGCCTATGGTCCCATTCTTGGAGGAGCTTATAAACTTTGGAAACTGCATGTGATTGAGCAGCAACTATCAAAAGAGAGTCGAGCACTTTTCACTCATGACGAGGTGAGGAAACCGAGAGAATGCCTGGGCTAAGGATTTACTAAGCTGTAGCCACTTAAAAAAGTAAGAATCAGCAAATCCATGAAGTCTTTTAGGAGATCAAATGAAAATGGGTTATCCTGTTCCCAAAAATCTGCCATAGAAAGATGACTTATCTATGTGCCAGAAAGTCGCGGGTATCGGAATGCCACCTACTTTGATTTGCAGATTTTCAAAAATAGGGCTGGGTGATCCGAGAGCCACCACTTAACAACTAAATAACTTTGCAGTTGGTGGTAGCTTTGGGACCACCCATAGGATTGTTTTTAAGGGTTTGGGAACGACAGACAGTGGGACGAATAACAGAGCATATAAGGAGCTTTTCACCTTCTTCAGCCAGATCATGCTCTATATCGAGCCATAAAGGTAGATAAGCTAGATGCCTATGCTCCTTATTCCACAAGCTCAGCTTGCAGACATATTAGGCCAGATAATATAGAAACAATGAGGGGCAGCTAGACCACCCTTGGATTTGGGGCTGTTAAATTAAAGTAGGATCGATGGGTTACTTTTCCTTGCCACAAAAGGAGTTAAATATCCTCTGTAAATTTGTGAACCATTTCTTTGAGAGGTGGGTCCCAAGCATTCCCAAAGGATATAATATCCTAGGAAGAATGTCATTTTAAAAGTTCAACCTACCCCACAAAGACAGGGAAATTAAGCGCCATCTATTTAAATCTTCCGAGATATTATGGACTAAAGTACCTAAGTTATCTTTAATCATAGAAGAGAGACTAGTACTAATAGCAATGCCCAAATATGTTAAAGATTTGGTTTCCCAACCAAGGCCCAAATCCTGTAAGTCTGCTTTTCTAACATAATGGTTTAAAGGGAAGATTTTTGTCTTAGAACAATTCAATTTGTAAAAGGATACTTTGGAGAAACTATTTATTTCCGCCAGGATGGGTGGTATGGAAATCCCTGGGTTCTCAATATGTAATAAAACATCATCAGCATAAGCTGAGCATGTGTAGCTAGACTCCCCTACTTGTATACCTTTAATGAGTGGATTCCTCATTAATCTACGCAAAAAAGGTTCTAAATACAGATTAAATAACAATGGGGACAGGGGGCAACCCTGCCTAGTACCTCGCTCTAACTTGATGACCGGCGACAATACCCCATTGCATTTGACTCTCGTAGAGGGAAAAGAATATAATATTCTAACCCATCTTAGGAATTCCTGGGGTAAACCAAAAGCCAAAAGGGTGGCAAATAGGAAGTCCCAGAACACCCGGTCGAAGGCTTTTTCAGCATCAAGTGAGAGGAGTACTGCTGGGGTTTTAGATTCTTTGGCCTCTGCAATAAGGTGTAACAGTTTCCTAAGATGATCATGGGGTAATCTCCTTCATAAAACCACTTGTTCCCTGCTCACCAGGCTATCCATAACTTTGGACAATCTGTTGTGAAGATTTTCGCCAGGATTTTAATATCTGTATTTAGGGAGATATTGGGCCATAACTGTCCATACTGGAAGGGTCCTTTCCAGGTTTTAATATTAAAGATATTGTTGCCCTCTAGGAAGTTGGATCAGAGATGCAAAAATTAAACCAATGTTTAAAAGTGTCTAATAAGATTAGGGATATGTTTGGGAGAAGCATGTATAAAATTATAAGGGGAACCCATCAGGTCAGGGGACTTATCAGGGGCAACTGTTGAATGGCTTGGTGTATCTCAGAAATCGAGATTGGGGCACTTAAGCCCTCAGTGTCAGCTTGTGCTAATTTTGGGAGAATAATTGTGCTCAAATGAAGTGAGTAATCTCTGAAGCTGAGGGCTTAATTCAGAATCCTCCGCATATAATTTCTGAAAGTATGTCCCAAAGGCCTTAGATATCTCTCCCGGATCCGTGCAAACTTGATCACCTTGGACCAATGCATCCTAATATAATGAACAGACTCAAGCTGTTGTACTGCATAGCTAAGAGTTTCCCAGCCTTCTCCCTATATCCAAATATTGAGTCTACTGTCAGAAAGAGCCAGCTCCGCTTGTTGAAAAACTAATCCCGGTATTGGGCCTGCAACTGATGTAACCTAACCCACTCGAATCAGGTGAACTCCAAGATGAGGCCAAACTCGATTTGTTTAATCGAGGTTAAAAGAAGCCAATATGTCCCTCTGTGCCTGTTTCCTCCTGGAGGCGATCTTGATTAGCTCTCCTTAAGGAACACTTTAGAGCAGCCCAGATCAAGGTCTCTTTGGTCTATTGAGTCCTGGTTATCCGCTACAAAGTGTGTGATAAAGTCCCTTAGGACCCTTACAGAGGACTCCTCTTTTAAATTTGAGAATTTAATCTCCATTGTGGTGAACGCTCAATCTCTGGGGATGGCCTATAGGTTATACTAACGGGGCATGATCAATATTACTCTGGCGGAAATATCCGCCTGTATATGTCGTTAGGTACTGCGTAATGAACTGACTAGAATATAATCAATTCTTGAATGGGAATTGCGTACTGGTACGAATAGAAGAATATTGTCGAATCTGAAGGGTTAAATATACGCCAGATATCAACTAAAAGACGCTTTGTTAATAAAATCTTTCAGGCCCTTGCGCTGGGATAAGCCTCAGCCTGTTATATGACCTCATCCAAATCATTTTGAGCACCAAGTTCCAATCTCCTCCAATAATTGTAATTTTGTGGGTATCAGACTCCACCTGGCGTAAAAGATTCATACAGAAGGAAGGGAATCAGCATTAGGGCCATAAACAGAATCTAATAAAATTGGCTGTGATGCGAAACATGTACACAAATACATGGCGACAACCAAGGTCCCAGCACTCATACGTGCTTAAAAAGGGACATCTCTAGTAACAAGTATGGCAACCTGCTCTCTTGGTCGAGGCCCCAGCCCCAAAAACCTGGGCCACCACGCTCTTCTAAAATAGTGAAGGTCACTTCTTTTAGATGAGTCTCCTGGAGGAAAACAATTTGTGCCCCCAAATGAAAAAAGGTGCTTTAGCACCACTTGTCTCTTGACCCTATCCTTGCTCCTTTAACATTCCAACTAACAAATTTATAAGTATGAGTCATATTAGTTAACTGGGTTGTTGGAAGAACCTATGTAAGTTGCAACTTGGGGTACTTGGAGTAAGAAGAAAGCATGGAGGTAGTTACAGACTCTCTGAGCATGAAAACATACTTCCAATTGTCTCGCAACATGAGTATCCCCCAACATCCCTTACAGACAGCAAAAACTGAGAAACCCAACCCACCCCAATCCAATGAGACAAATCTTCATAATGTCCCTCCCCCATATTACAAACACCCCAGTTCCCAAGAACTGCTCTCCTATAACAAACATGCCACATAGATCTACTTCGGTCAGCCCCCAAAAAAAAACAGTACTACCTGAACCCCCACCCAATAAAGAAGAAAAACCTTAAGAATTAAGCTCAGTAAATCGAATACGAGCCCCTAATCCTAGAGCTATTCATCCACCTGGATAATAATAAAAAAAAGGGGGAGTTCAACCTCCTGGGTCTGCATACAAAAGAGAGGCTATTTAGCTGGGTCCAAGTGAAGATAGTCACCCTCCCTCCCATTCACTGTCAATGGGTAATGTATGTCCATGTCCCAATATTGACACAAAGACCATGATCAGCTCCTTAAAGGCAGTGTGTAAACAGTAGCTCTAAATCAAGCGTGCGATAGCTATGCACGTAAGAGACCTTTTCACTCCAGGATAAGGATATATCGGAAGGCGCCATAAAAGCTGTCTGTAGTTATGTGTATCTACAATGACAGGGCTGATGAGCTATCATGGCAGGAGGATAAAATAAAAGGGGAAGAAAATATCACTACACATCGCCATAGTTCATCACCTGGGGCGTAATTTTAAGAGACATCAAATTGGCCGAGAAGTTGTAAAGAAGTAGAGGTTCGTACAACTTGAAACAAGTAAACAGCAAAATAATTACTCAAATACTTCTGAATTTAGTCTAGAAAGAAAACATCAGGCATTTCCAGACATTGAGTTTTCAATCGAATAAGCGAGTGAGGCATGACCTCACTTGAAAAGGTCCGGAAAAGACGCTGTGAACTCTGTAGCGCCTGCGGGTAGGAGTCAAAGGATAGCCATCTCCTTCATGGGAAACCATTAATGTAGCAGGATACTTAACTTTGTATAGCTTAGATGCTGCAATAAGTTTGGTGACAATCAGGTTGTAATTCTTGCCTGCCTGACCTCACCGAGTGGGGCAGGTCCTGATGATCCGTATCTGTTTCCTCCCATAACAACTCTTTCATCTCTCTGACCTTGCTTAGAGCGTGCTGCTTATCAAATAATTTAGAAACCTCATAATTAGGGTCTGGAGATTGACCTTGTGTGGGAGGAGGTGCAAGCTCGATGAGCCCTCTCTATATGTATTACGCCCGAAGAGTACACAATAGCAGGAGGTACTTACAACAACAAAAATGGAAAGGGACTTGGGGAAGTCAATCAGATGAGCTAAAGGTGGGTAAGCAATGTGAGAAGCCAGTAGGAGAGCCAGGGGATACTGGGATGCATAGGAAGGGCATTGTCATAGGGTGTAAGAAAAGACTTTTACAAGAGACAGCATAAGTGGTACAACATACCTTGAATAGGTATGATTTTTATTCAAAAAAATAAATTTGAAATAATAAAAGTTAGAGACTCACTTTGTTCAAAAGTAAAAGAAAACAAATACAAAAAAGCACAGGTTTGGCATGAACAATTAGAGCTATTCTACCAACATCAAACTGTGCCTGACCGCTCAGAGAGATCTCTGGGAGAACCAAACAGGTCCTCTCCCAATGACTATCCGAATTACAACATCAATTCTGCCTTGATATAGGACTGTGGTCCCACCCACAAAGTGAAACTCCACCTATCAATTAATACAAAATACTGAATTTATACATATAATTCCAAGTATTAATTTCCTTTTACATACAATTGGATTCTCCTGTATGAATAATCAATATAAACCATTATGTTTATTTTAAACATTGGATCTTGAAGTGATTATTCCTTAGTCATGGGAGACATAAACTTGGACATGAAGCAAAATTACCGCCCACTTAAATAGAAGGAGAGTCACAAGCTCTTGTATAACAACCAGCCAAGAATGTACACTTCACTCCCCTCCCTATAGGACACACCTGGAGAGTCAGAAAAGGTTTCTTCATGCAAGACACAGGGTTACTACAAGCTTGCTAACAGGACTTAGCTCAAAAAGAACAGTAATGTATTTCAACTTCCTTAATTCATGTACCTCACAACACAGAATGTACAAATGTACACAGAAATACTACTGTGCTGTTTGAGATGCATAAATACTGCTCACTAGGAAGTTAACCTTTCTTTTCTTTCCTTTCCCAGACTATACAATCTTATGGTGCTATACATTTTACTATAGGGATGCAGGATAGACACAAGATAAAATATTAGTATGGGATTATGAGCTTGTTATCTTGCTCTGTGTCACCTGTTTCCTAGACTTTCTGGAATGCACTGAAAAACGCATACATTCATAATATTTCTTTTAGCTTCCCACACAGGTATGGCAAGGGTTTTACTAAATAGATTTATCCAGTTTTCTGTGTTCATAATCATGGAATGCACTAGGCTTTTAGAATTAGCTGTTTTACATTACTTTAGAACCTGAAGGAGGAACTGAAAAGAATAGATTTGATAGCTAGTGGCCAATACACTATTTAATTAGGAAATAAGTACAGAAGTATAGACAGAAATAAGAGAGAAGGAAGGGAGAATTTAAACACAAATAAATATGCTGTTGCACAACAGACTAAAAATAGAATATATATATATATATATATATATAATAGGAGAAAAAGAAACTTCAGGTCTTAGTTCTGCAAAACAGTTTTTTTGGGGAGAGAAACACCATCACAAATACCTCTTCACAAAACAAACTAGTGCTATTGGTTTGTATGAAAAGTTAATATCTCCACATTCCTATAAGAATGGGATGGGTTTTCACCCACCTCACAGAAACCCACCCAGGACACCCTAAATAACACGAGTAGGATGTTTATTTTAAACAACCTACATTAATCTGTTTTAAGTACATTAATTACTTCATTTTGCCCTGGGGTTTAATTGATCCATCATTACCATATCTGGACAAAAATCAGCATTTTTATGCTTAGCTCCAGACCTGTGTTTAATCTCAAAGGAATAGGGTTGCAGAGCTAAATACCATCAAGGATGCGGGCTTCTTATCCTTCATATTGCTGTAGCCAGCATAAGGGATTATGATCAGTGACTAATGTAAATGATTTTACCCATAAATAGAACTTTAAAGCTTCAATTGCCCATTTAATCGCCAAACATTCCTTCTCAATGGTGGCATATTTGAGTTCTCTTGGAAATAATTTACGCTGACATAAAGGATTGGATGTTCTTCACCTTCAATGGTTTGACATAGTACAGCTCCCAACCCAGTATCTGAAGCATCTGTGTGAACTTCAAATGGTTGTGAAAATCAGGTGAGGTAATATGGGTGATGTGCATAAAGCAGCTTTGATGGAATAAAAGCTTTATCCAAATCTGAACCATGGAATTTTATTAGGTACAGTTTTCTTTGTTAACTCAGTGAGAGGTGTAGCAATTGTGAAGTCGGGAATGAAACGGCGGTAGTATCTTGCAAGCCCAAAGAAAGATCTTCATCTGTCTTAGTTTGAGGGACAGGACAGTTTGCTACTGCTAAGACCTTGTCCACTTCAGGCGAATGATCCCATTGCCTAAGATGAAACCCAGATATTTGGCTTCTTGTATAGCTATACAACATTTGGAAGGGTTGATCAGAAGCCCTGCTGACTTTATAGTTTGTATAACTTTGCTTTACTGGACAAGATGGGATGGCCAATCCTTACTATGGACAACTACATCATCCAAATAAGCAGAGCAATACTCTGTAAATGTGGTGCCAATAACTTGATCCATGTATCGTTGAAAAGTTGCTGGTGCTCCGTGTAGACCAAAAGGCATATATTTGAACTGGAATAAACCATAAGGGGTACTAAAACGTAGTTTTGTCTTTTGATTCAAAGAGCTAATGGAATCTACCTATATCCTTTGTAAGGTCTAAGGTAGTGATATATTGGGCTTAGCCAATTTGGTCAATAATATCATCTACCCTAGGTATAACATAGCCATCGAATTGAGACACCAAATTTAGTTTTCCTAAAGTCTAAGCAGAGGTGAATTCCTCCTTCCTTTTGGGGACTATAACCATGGAGATGACCATGTATGTACTGAAGGTTCCATGATCCCTAAGGGTAATAATTTATCGAGTCTCTTGTTTTACCTCTGATCGAAGTTTTTCAGGTAATCTATAAGCTTTTTGTCTTATAGGTGAAGCAGTAGTTTTGATTTGGTGTGTTACATTTACATGCCCCTGGTTTAATAGTAAATACTGTGGAAAATTGATCAAGAAGGTGATCAATATCTTTTTGTTGTTCTTTTGTTAAAGCCGGATTAATGATCACCGTCTTGTCTTTTTCCCTGTCATTTTCCAATCTTTGATATGCCAAGTCTAAGTCAGTATTCTGACTCTCTGTATAGATATAACAACAGGAGCTTTGGTTCTGCTCATTCCTGCCATGCTCTTAACAAATTGGCATGGTATATTTTGTAAGGAACGTTTTTCTGGGGTTTCCAATTTGTGCGTGACTAGTCCAGTTTGTTCTACAATATTGTAGGGACCTTGCCACTTCATTAGTAACTTGTTTTCGGATGATGGTAAGAAAGCAACACCTTATCCCCTGGTTTAAAACCTTCACATGTTTTATATCATACAAAGTTTTTGTTTTACCTGAGCTTCTACAGCATTTTTATATGCCTGTTGAGTGTATAAAAGTAGTTTTTTCCGTATTTCCTTCATATATTCTAAAACATTTACATGTTTGATGTAAAGATCACCTTCCCAAGCTTCCTTTATTACATCTAAAGGTCCACGGGGATTATGGCCATACAACAACTGGAATGGTGAAAATCCAGTGGAGGTCTGAGGGACCTCCGATAAGCAAATAGGAACAGTGGAAGATAATGATCCCAATATTTCCCTTCATCATCCACAAATTTTCGTAACATGCATTTTAATGTTTGATTAAACCTTTCTACAAGGCCATCTGTTTGTGGATGATAAGGGGTTGTTAAATGGCAGTAACACCAAGCAGTTTATAAAGTTCTGATAGAAAAGCTGCACAAAAATTTGCTCCTCTGTCTGTTAATATTACTTTTGGTATTCCCAATCTGCTACAATAATCAAGAACCTTTTCAGCTATTTTAGCTGTAGGATGAGTCCGGAGAGGATAAGCCTCCCGGATACTTGGTGCATAGTCACAAATAACCAAGATGAACTTATTTCCTTTAGAACTTTTTAGTCAAGAGGCCAACAATATCCATTGCTATTCGCTCAAAGGGCTGTGTGACTAGAGGTAAAGGTCTGAGGGTACTTGGTCTCTTTTGGTTACCTGAGTTAATCTGTTGACATTCTGGGCAACTCTGACAGTATTCGGCAATGGAATCATGGATACCAGGCCAATAAAACCGTTAGGAGCCTAGCTAAAGTTCTTTCCCTCCCTGCATGACCAGCACTGGGCATATCATGAAGCAAGAAATAATAAGTCAGACCATATTTCTTAGGGACTATTAACTGCTCAACCTGTTCTTGGGTGGTAGGATGGACACAAATTCTGTACAAAATATTTCTTTTGTTACTATAGGGTTTTTGGTTAGATTATCTGATCCTGCTTGTGTAAATATAGAAGTAAGAGAGGTATCTTCTTTTTGCTCCTGAGCTATATTGTACATCTGTAGTTCGGGCATCAATTCTACAGGTGTTTTCTCTTTTTTCCATTGTTTTTGTACTTTCCTTTTTTCTGCCTTAGTTTTCCTATTTTTCCCTAACTTCCCAAAGATTTCATCCTGTAAGGAAAAAGGTAAATCATTCTGTTCAGAATTAGTAGCAATCTGAGATCTAGTAGCAACTGCGACTAAATTATCAACATTTACATTCTGACAGGAAGATACTATTTGTGAAAATCTGTCATAATCTTGACCTAAAATAAAAGGAACAGGTAAAGTGGGAACTACCCCCACAGTAACAGTGTCCATAAGTCCATTTATAACAATTGGTACTGCAGTTGTTGGATATTGATGAATGTCTCCATGAATACAAATTATACCTGTTGTGAAACAGGCATTGTCAAATAGACAAATCTGCTCGAATGAGGCTTTGTTTCGCTGCCAGAGTCTACAAGTCCATCAACAGTTTGTCCATTAACCTGTACAGGAATAACAAAGTTACCCAAGTCTATAGAAGCAAAATAGGCCGGGTCCTTTCTTTTTTTAGGACAGAACCGGGCAATATGTCCCAAGCCATGACAATAATGACATTCTATTGTAGTTTCTTTTTGTTTAACAGGAACAGTCATATTTTCTCTTTTAACACCCCCGATGTTATGATTAGTTGGAAAGAAAGGTCTTACCAGTGTTGTTGTAGTAGTAGGTCTAGTAACAGGGTTACTGTCTGTCCTTTGGAATCCTTTCTGCAGGGGCTGTCTGGCGGCAAGAAAATCCTCAGCCAGCATGATGGCAAGATCTGCATTATCTGGATTATGTTCCTGATCCATAGCTGTACATGCAGTAGGGCATAATCTTTATGAATTGTTCCAAGATAAACATATCCATGACGCCTTCACTGTCTTCCCTCTGGTTGGATCCACTTGCCACTGAGGTCTTGGAGTCTAGTGTATGTTTCTTGAGGTGGAATATGAGACACATGTTTTAAGGATCGAATTTTTGCCTATAGGTTTCTGAATTGATATCGAAACGTTTCAGAATCTCCTGTTTAACTGTTGTATAGTCATTAACAGAAGTACTGCCCATGTTGGTATAGGCTAATTGTGCTTTTCTGTTAAATAAGGAGCAAGACGAACCACCCGTTGTGTTGGAGGCTAATTACATGCTTGTGCTACCCATTCAAATGTTGTTAGATAGGACTCAATATCATCTGATAGTGTCATTTTAGTTAGTTTTATGTCTTTTGGAGTGGTTTGAGCCCCCTGTCCTGCCCCTAAGGTCTGTAACAATTGCATGGTGTCTGCCCACCTCTGGTCCTGTCTTCTGCGTTCCTGCTCTCATTCCTGGTACTCCCAATCTCTTTGTCTGTCCTGCTCCACTTGCCTTAGTGCCAACCAGTGTAACAGCTCCTGTAAATCATCTGGGGGTACACTATCAGGTCGTTCCTCTGGCTCCTCCATATTTCGGCCTGCATACAACGGTAAGTTCCTCAATGTCATCTAGGACCATACCATTTTACTCTTCGGTCTAACAACAGGAGGAAGTCCTGACAACAGTGGTTCCCTAGTTAAAAGTGTCTGGCTTCTTGTTACAGCTCAGATGGCTCCTCCATTTTATGGGCCATGTACCTGCTGTCTCAAATTTAAGTCAGAGATACTAAAACCAGTATCTATTTCTGGGATCTTTTAGTGTGAATCACCAGAGTACCCCACTTCTGGTACCAATTTGTCGTGGGGTGTAAGAAAAGACTTTTACAAGAGACAGCATAAGTGGTACAACATACCTTGAATAGGTATGATTTTTATTCAAAAAAAATAAATTTGAAATAATAAAAGTTAGAGACTCACTTTGTTCAAAGTAAAGAAACAAATACAAAAGCACAGGTTTGGCATGAACAATTAGAGCTATTCTACCAACATCAAACTGTGCCTGATCGCTCAGAGATCTCTCTGGGAGAACCAAACAGGTCCTCTCCCAACAACTATCTGAATTACAACATCAATTCTGCCTTGATATGGGACTGTGATCCCACCCACAAATTGAAACTCCACCTATCAATTAATACAAATACTGAATTTATACATATAATTCCAAGTATTAATTTCCTTTTACATACAATTGGATTCTCCTGTATGAATAATCAATATAAACCATTATGTTTATTTTAAACATTGGATCTTGAGTGATTATTCCTTAATTATGGGAATATGAGCTGTATTAAGCAAGTACCGCCCATAAATAGAAGGAGGGTCTGGCTCTTGTATAACAATGACCAAGATGTGCATCTACCCTCCCTATAGGACACACCTGGAGAGTCAGAAGGTTTCTTCATGCAGACACAGGGTTACCTAGCTTGCTAACAGGACTTGGCTCACAAGAACAGTAATGTATTTCAACTTCCTTAATTCATGTACTCACAACACAGAATGTACAAATGTACACAGAAATACTACTGTGCTGTTTGAGATGCATAAATACTGCTCACTAGGAAGTTAACCTTTCTTTTCTTTCTTTTCCCAGACTATACAATCTTAAGGGTGCTCATACTTTTACCATAGGGATGCAGGATAGACACAAGATAAAATATTAGTATGGGATTATGAGCTTGTTATCTTGCTCTGTGTCACCTGTTTCCCTAGACTTTTCAGAATGCACTGAAAAACGCCATACATTCATAATATTTCTTTAGCTTCCACACGGGTATGGCAAGGGTTTTACTAAATAGATTTATCCAGTTTTCTGTGTCCATAATCATGGAATGCACTAGGCTTTAGAATTAGCTGTTTTACATTACTTAAGAACCTGAAGAGGAATTCAAAGGAATAGATTTGATAGCAGTGGCCAAACACACTATTTAATTAGGAAATAAGTACAGAAGTATAGACATAGAAGTAAGAGAGAAGGAAGGGGAGAATTTAAACAAAATAAATATGCTGTTGCTAACAGACTAAAAGAAATATATATATATATATATATATATATATATATTAGGAGAAAAGAAACTTCAGGTCTTAGTTCTGCAAAAACAGTTTTTTTGGGGGAAGAAAACACCATCACAGGCATCACAAGTCGAAAAAGGGAAGTGGTTATCCCTCTGTACAGACAGTTGGTGAGACCCCATCTGGAATACTGTGTGCAGTTTTGGAGACCCCATCTATGCAAGGACATAGACAGGATGGAAGCAGTCCAGAGGAGGGCAACTAAAATGGTGCGGGGTCTGCATCAGAAACCATATGAAGAGAGACTGAGAGAGCTTAATATCTATACCCTTGATGAAAGGAGGGACGGGGGACATGATAGAAACGTTCAAGTACCTCAAGGGAATCAACAAAGTCCAGGAGGGTAGCATCTTTCAGAAAAAGAGATGTGTAAGAACAAGGGGGCACAATTTAAAGACAGAGGGGAGGATGGCTCAGGGGTAATGTGAGGATATTTTTTGCACAGAGAGTGGTGGATGCATGGAACCGCCTTCCTGGGGAGGTTGTTGGATCTAAAACAATGGGGGAATTCAAACATGCATGGGACAGACATAAAGCAATTGTAGTAGGGGGTTGCAGGAAGTAGGCTGTTGGTTAACTAGAATCTGCAGCTTATCCAATAGGAAGGGAAATGGGCAGACTGGGTGGACCAAGTGGTCCTTATCTGCCATCAAAGTCTATATTTCCATGTTTCTATGTCAAGTAGGGGAACAAACGGCCACATAGTGTCATTGTGCTAGGGGTCATGGACGAATCAGTGTTTTCTCTCAGAAGCTGAGAGATTCAGGGAGCAAGGAAACATGCAAGAATTTTATATAACTGACTGGAAGTCAGTGTGGGGCTCACTGTGATGGGTGTAACAAAGGAGGACATCACACATTAGACCCATCACAAAAACTATTGAGCATCTCTGCAGCCAAAGGGAATAAAGTAAAGGACCAGGACAGTGTGGCTATCTTAAAACAAAATGTTTTGAACAACACAGAACTTTAATTTGAATACTGTGAAGTAAAATGAGCACACTGTAGCAAACAACAAACACATTGTTTTAATGTCACATTTTGAGGCAAGAAAATCAGCAGTAAATTAACAAATTGAAAAAATATATATGTTAGGGATGTAATTACAAAAAAAAAACATTATGTTACCTATCTCTACTACTGACTACCCTTAAAAAGCACCACTTGCATTAAGGCAATCTTTTTTTATTTTTGTAATACAATTCAGTCAAAGTGATGGGTGCCTTAGTAACCCCTTTTTGTGAACAGAACCATATGTGGCAGCAGAAACAGACCACCCAGTCAATCTAAGTCTGCTCAAGTGTGCAGCTACCACCCCTAGTTTACAGCCCCCCCCTCCTTTGTCATCCCACTGCCACCCCCAACCTCACTCCCGCCTGTTCCCTGTGCCATGCCTTTTTAAAGCTGTTCACAGATTTACATGATACTACCCATTCTGGTAGTGTGTTCCATTTTGCTACCACCCTCTCTGTGAAACAGTGTCTCCCCATTTTCCTCCTAAATCTTCCCCCCCCATTCTTAGCCCATGCTCCTTGGTGTCCCTCCCTCTCCTTAGCTTAAAGACCCCATCTGCCCCATCCTTATTGATTCCCCCCCATACTTGAATGTCTATCAATATCCCCCATCCTTCCTATCCTCCAGGGTGTACATATTCAGGTCTCTCATCATGCTCTCATAGTCTCTCCGCTCCATTCCACATATCATCTTTGTTGCCCTCCTCTTACCCCCTCCAGTAGTTCAATATCACACTTCAGGTATGGCCTCCAAAACTGCACACAATACTCCAAGTGCAGCCTTACCAGCACCCTGTAGATGGGCAATATCACCTCTCTTCACCGGGACAAAAAAACGCTTGTTATGCACACCAGCTTTTTGTTTGCTTTTGCAGATGCTCTCTTGCACTGGGCAGTGTTGTTCATGGTCCCTGTTACCATTGCCCCTAGATCCTTCTCCTCCTCAGTGATCCCCAGCTTTACCCCTCAAGCCAGTATTCTCTCCTTGGGTTCTTCACACTGAAGTGCATGACCTTACACTTCTTTGCATTGAACCCCAGCTGCTACCTCTCTGATCACTTCTGTAACTTGCATAGGTCCTCCTGCAGCTGCTTCCATCCCTTCCCTCCATCAACCACTGCTCCCATTTTTTTTTATCATGTCTTTATTTTCCTCCCACTGGTTGGCCCTCATCCAACCACCACCACCCCAGCCCCAGCCCCCAGAATTACAGGCTCTTACCTGCTCAGCTGGGAGTGGCGTCATGTTGGTCGGTCTTCACCTTCCCGATTGGCATTTTCCACCAAGATTTTCCCCAAGGTCCCAGGAGTCAGTGCAATTGCTCATAAAGGTGTGCATGTGCCGAACAGCCCCAGTCATGGCCTCCCACCCCCACTCTTGACCTACTGCCTAGGCTCCCTCTGGCCCAAGCTTTATCCAGCCTCCACTGGCTGTCGCCCATCAGCCAAGGTACACTGTGCTTCCTTCCAGGAGAGGAGAACTTGCCTGTCAGCAGCTCTATCCAGCTCTGCCCCCCCATGCTGACCTCTGATGCCCTGGGCTCATTCCCGAACCCGGGTTGCTGGCATGGGTCAAGGTAAGGCACCAGTACCTTAGCCCTCTACACCACCTGGCTGGCCACTGCTCCCATTTTGGTGTCATCTGCGAACAGACTTACCTTGCTCAACACCCCAGGTGTAATGTCTGATATGAAGAGCCCAAATAATACTGATCCCAGCACAGAGCCTTGTAGCACCCCACTTGTCACCAGCTTTGGAGCTGAGAGCTCCTCTCCCACTACTTGCTGTTGCAGCCTCCCACTCAGCCAGCTTGTAATCCAGTTCATTTTTGCCCCTACCCCATACCAGTTAGCTTCCCCCAAGCAGCTAATGAGGCACCAAATCAAAGGCCCTGCTGAAGTCCAAGTAAAGAACATCCATTGCATGTCCCTTATCCAGCTTACTTGCCACCCAGTGATAATATTGTATCAGGTTGGTTTGACAAGACTTCCCCAAAACAAACCCATGCTGCCTCACATCCTGGAAGCCATTGTCCTCTAGGTACGACACCAGTCTTTTCTTTGGTATCATTTCCTGAGTTTGCACACTATGGAGGTTAGACTTACCGGATGATAATTATCCAGTTCATCCCTTGTGTAACAGCACTATATGTGCCATTCTCCAGTCCAGTGGCAAACATCCAGACTCCAGTGAGGTGCTGTACAGATCCACCAGTGGCTCCGCCAACACCTCTGCCATCTCCCTCAGCACCCTTGAGTGGATCCCATCCAGCCCTGGTGCCTTGTCTACCCTCAGTGCCATCAGTCCCTCTAGGACTCTACTTCCTCAGTTCTTCTATCTGTTGCCTTCTTTCCCCGTCCCCCACCCTCCCAGCCCATGGCGGTAGCAGCCCCTCTTTCTTCTGTGAACACTGAGCAAAGGTATTCATTCAGTGCTTCCACCTGTTCCTCCCCCTTTTCCATCCACTCCCCACCGTTTTTTATCCTTACTATTGTCTCCTTGCACTTCCTTTTCTCCCTGATGTATCTGAAAAGTCTTTCTCCTCCCTGTTAATACCCTCCGCTAATCTCAGGCCTTGGCTTCTCTCACTTTTGTGGTCACCTCCCTGCACCATCTTGCATACTCCTTCCTGTCTTCTTCCTTCTCCATCCTCCTATACCTCTGGTGTGCCTCTTGTTTTGCCCTCGCCACCTCCACTACCTCGCTGTTCAACCAGCATGGTTTCCTTGCTCTACTCATCTTACTCTGTGTCTTGGTGCAGGCTCCCTTTGCCTCTGTAATCCCCCATATAATAGTATCTAATTTCTGCTCCATATCCGTCTCCTGCCTTATCCCTTCCAGTTTCCCTTTCAGTACATCCTGTATCCACCTGAAGTCTGCCTCCCTAAAGTTTACCACATGGGTTACAGATTTCTGGCTGCCTGTACATCGTGACATTAAAGCACACCATTTGGTGATCGTTGTTAGCTAGTGGGTCCTCCACCCTTATTTCCCTTACTGCCTCCCCATTCAACAATACCAGATCTAAAGTGTTCTTTAGCCTAGTAGGTACACTGACCAACTGTGTCAGGAGACCTTCCTGGATAGTATCCAGGAACACTTGCTCCCTAGCACTGGAGGTGACCTGAATGCTCCAGTCAACCCCCAGCAAGTTAAAATCCCCCACGATGACCACTTCCACTTTTCTACATACCTTTTTGATTAGTCCCACTAATTCCCTGTCAAGCTCCTCAGACTGGGACAACGACCTGTGTACCACACTAAACCTCAGTTTCCTATCCTTTGAGTCTAGGAGCTGCAGCCAGATTGCCTCTGTTCTCCTTTTCTCCCCCTTGTCCCTTGTGCATTTGATCCCATCCCTCATATAGATTGCCAACCCCCCCTCCTCCCCTCCTTATGGTCCTTCCTGTGTAATGTTTACAATGGGATTGCCAGATCCCAGTCCCAGTGCTTGGTTGCTCATGTTTCCATGACAACTGCAATATCCACCCTCCACACTGCCAAGAGTGCCTGTAGCTCAACTGATTTGTTTATGTAAGCTTCTTGCATTCAGTGAGACCACCCTACATCCTGCCCCTTCCCTTTATCACCTTCCATCTCCTCCCTTCTGCTCCCTCCCTTTTCAGGTGCCCCGAGTCTTTCCCTACTAGCCTGGGGGTGTAGGCTATTGGATACCTGCCTACCTGCTGTCCACTTGCCACCCCCCCATCTAGTTTAAATCCACCTTTGTCGCAATATACCTCCCCAGTCTTTGCTTTAATACCTCCTTCCCCTCACCACTCAGGTGCAGCCTACACCTGAGCTGGGAGGGGAAGGAGGTATTAAAGCAAAGATTGGGGAGGTATATTGTGACATACTGCCAACATGTCAGAGGTCTCTCTCCCTACAGAAAGATATGCACAAGAACCCCCTGACTAAAGGCATATATTTCTATGGACCTTTCCCATCCTATCCCAGGTAATGGCACTCCATACCTGCCTATGGAGCTTTTAATCTTCATTGTAAGTCTAATTAATTATTCATGAGCTAAACTAGCTTACTGATTGGCTGCCATGCCATGGTCCAAAATCTCTTTGAAATGCCTGGCATGGAAGCGAGACTCAGCTTATCAAGCGCTGTACGCTGACAGCAGTAGCAGCTCCATAGACATTGACAGTCAGAGTTTTAATAAATAAAAACTAAAAACTAAACAGTCCTGCATTCAGGTCAATAATTACTATAGTCATTGTTCTGTCATCATTACTTTAAGCACCAGCACCTCACCACTGTTTGGATGAGACAGCACGTCGTCAACACACACACACACACACACACACACACACACACACGAGATGAGCCAATCTAACCACACAGCAGTCTCAGCATGCATTGCCATGAAGAGAAAAGGTACATTTAAAAAGCTGTAAAAAATGTAATTATTACAGTTGCATTTATAATAATAATAGTGACCTCATAGTCAGTCAGTGCCTGGGGATTAAATTCTGGCAAGTGGGGGTTTGCCCTTGGCAGTGTCTTGGTCCACCTCTTCCAGCTCTTCAATCATTGTTGCTTAAGTACTGCATTATCTTTTAGAGCATCCTTCCCAAACTAGACCCAATCAGGGTCTGGGTCAGAACCCCTTCCCCCAATGTCCCTATTCCAGTATAGACTTGGTTATGTGCTGAGACATACAGTACTGCTATTTCTCCACTAGGCTTGTAACCTAGAGGCAAGTCAGATTCCTAATGTGGAGGTAGTGTCCTCATCAACCCTACTTCTCAGCTGATCTAGAGATGTTGCAAAGTTTTAATCCACCAATGAAGTTAAGGTGAATTTGCCAAATTCGTCTTCACAAATGAATTTGCAAATGTTTTAAAATTTATTAGGGAAATCACCTTTGGCAACTTCCCTGTAACTTCACCCTTGGGGTACACCAAGGTGAATTTTGGTCAAAATGAGACTATTGATGCACAAATGTCTCAAGGTCAGCAGTCTCCTGTTCCCCCCCCCCACTCCACAGCAGCCTGAAGACCTGGTGCCACCCCCTGTCATACCACCATCACAGGCTGCTTTCGCTCATTAATTTCAGTCAGGATCAATTGTTGCATGCTTTGACTCATGCATGATCAAGTTGCACTCTTTATTGCCCGCGTGGCATGCTGAGAAATACTTGGAGTGTTCCTACCGCTGTGGTTGGGCTTAGTATAATTTTTCCCCAGGACAGAGTCAAATACTGACCCCAAGTACCTGTGCACAATGTGCTGTAATGCACAGATAGGAGCCACAAGCTGATTCGGTACTGATCCACATAGCCATACTGAGATATATGTATGTATAGGGAAGTTGAATGCCACAGATCATTGATTACCGTGCATGACACCATCCCAAAAGTTTCAGGAATGGCATGGGTAGAGAAGTACATCTGTGAGGGAATCTACCATTTGGGACAGTCACGAGCCATCAACCTTCTAAATCCCACATTCTCCACAAAAGAGAATGGCAGTAGATCAACTGCCAGCATTTCAGTGGCTGCAGCATTCAATTCCCATTCAATAGCATGACTGGGTGGTATTTGGCATGACACACCAAAAACATGCTATGCAGAGTAGGCTGGACCTTTCTGAGTGTTGAGATACAAACAGCTGGACTTGGTGTGGTAGCATAGCTGGTGGCATAGTATTTAACTCAGGGCCAGGGATACGTGGATGCTGCTCAAAAGAAAGTAATGATTTGGGTTTCCTTTTTTTTTAATCACTTAAAATGTATTTAATTTTGTGCAAAACATACAGCACAGACATACAATTGCATTCCATACATTAGTATAAACCAGTCATGTGTTAACTTCATAGCCCCCCCACCCCTAGCAGTCAAAGTAATTCCATTGGAACAACTGACCTGATATAATTTTCCATCAATCTCAACATTCTTGTTTGGAAATAGGACAGACAAAAATTATTAATAAGACCATGGAAAACAAATCAGACTGGTACTCACAGGGCTGCCTTGCTTGCTAGCTAGAAAACCTCTTCTCCCCAACACAGCTCTGCTTTACTGGACAAACCACAGCTACTACCTTCAACTAAATAAATAAATAAATCTGCAAAACTATAAACAAAGGATGCTAATCTAGCTATACAAGGCACTCTAGATATTTTTGGGGAGATATTTGGTTAAAAATACTCCACTTTTAGGAGAGTTTTAAAAGTGCTTCATTCAGACAAACAGGGCTAGGCTTTTCTCAGCTTTTTTTTCATAAGACTGCACTGAATGCACGACATATAACTAATTTCAGTACCATGTGACCTCCAAATCTATGGTAGATTGCAAACTTCGCTTGTGGGCCCAACTTCATCTAACTTCACCCACCTTGCCGGTGAATTTGCCAAATGTTTTGCTATTCACAAAGTTAGCCCTATACTGTGAACTGGAACTTTGCAGGGAGGATTAATTTTGTGAACTGTGGTGAATTTGCAGATTAATCCACAAAGCTAAGTTCATCAGCTTCACACAGTAAGTCATATGAGCTCCTGACCAGTGAGCTCTATTTCTGCATTCCATTTTCATTCTTCACTCCTGGATTTGCTGTACCCTGAGAAAATCAACTGATTATTTCTCTGCTGTAATCTGAAGAATGCTGAATATTTCCATCACACCAAACTGTGAGCACTTTTTCTGACAAAAATAAAAACACTTGTTCATGGCTAACAAATAAAAGGTTACAATAATCTTGTCAAACATAAGAATATTTTTATAATTCACTTTTTGTCAATGTTGTGGTCCCTATTATGGTGGGATGTACATCCAAATCTAGGACCTTCACATTATGCATGTCTGTTTGATTGGAGTCATCTTGTATGCCAGTTAATGCTTGCAGTTTACTTCCCAAAATGGACAGGGTGAGGGAAAGCATGTTAACCACAAAACCTAATTTTGTGGTCATTACAGAATCATGGCTTGCAGCAAAGATTACAGATGACATAATTAGTGTTAATGGTTAGCAACATTGGAGGAGAGTTGAAGGGGTTGAAAGGGGTGGGGTAATAAGTTATAGCTTGGTCATCATGAGTCTAATGAGGAATGTCTGTCTCGTCCCAATTATTATGCTAAAGGTTTTTCTAATGTGATATTCTTGCCAGTCACAAAACCTATATGGCTTGCAGACTGTTACTATTCACCAAAAATTGACCAGAATTAATAAGGGCCTGGATGCCATCTGTAACCCTTTTAAAGACTCCTATAATCTTGTACTAATGGGGTCTTTGATTTAAATTGAGAAGAGGAAGGGAGGGTACAAGACTAAACTGGAAGAGAGAAGTAGTAAGTGATATGTGACTATACCAACTTAAGTTACCGGCTAGGTTAAAGCCAATAGTTTTGGTCTAATCATCTACTCTTGATCTCATTTAATTGTAAATAAGCTTGACCAGTTTGGTATGTCTGGAGTTGTTTCAGAATCGATCTAGGATTATCAGTTTACATACAGTTTTTAATCCAAATTTAAAACACAGCTGTTTGGAGAATTGACTTACTCACCAAACAATATTATTTTATTTTGTATTTATTTAAGCAAGACAAAAGGGGTTATGATTTTTTGGCATTGTATTAGAGTCCACATTCTTGACACAATTTTGTTTTTAATCTATCTAGTAGCACAGAGCCCTGAGGAAGAAGAACAAATCCTCAAAATGCTGGCTGTGGTTCATTTAAGCAGCACTGATACCATGTGGAGTCAAATAAATACATCTCATTTTTATTTTCTTTAAATGAGGGTCTTTAGACAATATGACCCATTTTCAAAGATGTACACAGTCAAGAAAACAGACAAAACATGAAATACCTACAATAAAACAGAAAGGTATAAATATTACAACATTTCAGAGAAAGTAAAATATTTTTAAAGTTGCGGATGTATAGTACATAGGATGAAATATCTCCAATATCCCTTAAAAAGTTTGGCAAAGAATTACAACACAAAACAATATGATAATAGAAAGACATTTTTCCAACACTTTTTTTTTTTACATTTAGATAATCTAAAAGGAGAATCAGCTGAGGATCTGTTAGCTATTCCAATATATATAGGGGGGCATAATTAGGGAAATCAATTTAGTGAGGATAGCATTATTTTTCAGTTTCTAGGCCCTATAACCAAACCGGTAATGCATATGCTGGGTTAAATTTAACCAGTTCAAGACCATATACAAAACAGAATGCGATACTTTAGTGAGTGAGTCTATTCTCCAAACAGCTGTGCTTTGATTCAAATTTTTTATTTGAGCAGACTCTTCCTGGTTGTCTTTCTCTTTCCTCAGACTCTGGCCACACTTGATTTCAGATTTGTTAAACCAAAAGTTAAACAGAACAGTTCTGGGTAACAGTTTATTTTAAATATCCTTAACTACACTGTAACAACTGTATAACTACACTGTAACTACTATGTAGTTGTTAACTAGTTTCACATGTGCATGTTGTGTAGTTACACAATGTGCATACATGTGCAACTACTTCTGTCTATCAACATTAATCATTTCATTCTGACACATGTACCTACTCATGCAATAGGGGCTGGCCTGGTTGTGCTGAGGGTTGAGGTGCTGGATCCCAGACCTCATGCCACACCGTCGACCCAGGTTCAGGAGAGAGCCCAGGTCAACAGGGGTCAGGAGGGGAGGGAAGAGATCGAGCATCCAGAGGACTGCTCTCTGTTCCCGGGGAGGGCTTGGGGATGCGCTCGCTCATGGAGCGACCTCTGGCGGCAGCTGGGGGTAGCTGAACATAGTGGCATAGTGTATGCTTGGAAGTGGAGCCATAGCACTATGTTGCTTGCTGGCCATGCTCCTTGGGGGTCAATCACCAGTAAAAAATAAAGTGAAAATCCCCTGCTTGACAAAGCGATGACGAGGGCCCCAGAAATCTTCCTCTCATCCCCACTGCCATGCTAGGCCACACCGGGGATCCACAGCCAACTTCCTAGAGGGATGAACCCTCTAATTTTCAGATAGAGCCACCGAAAGAGGGTGGGCCCTGCTCCGGGGGGTGATCCGGAGCACTGGGAAGTCCCTCAAAGGAAGGGTGAACCGGTGTGGATGATCATGGCAGGGATTAGAAGGAGTAGGATTGCATGGACACCTCCGAGGGATGCCTCAGAGAACTGGTGCAAAAATAGAGTCTGAAAAAAAAACCGAAATCAAATAAAATCATAGTTTATTTATAAAAAGTGCCTTTCTACAACCTAGGTGCTTGTACATAACTACCCATGTAATAGCTGTTGCAAAGTGTAATGGAAAATCTGTTGTGCAACTACCACTCTATCTCTTCTGTCAATATGTAATTTGTTCTTACAAGGGCAACTGCACATGTTATAGCTATTGCAAACTGTGACATAATATGTATTGTGCAACTACTATGCTACTGCTTTTGGCATTGTAAAATTTGTTCTTACAAGTGTAACGACATATGAATGCAGGTCTTGTGCACTGTTTCAACTGTCTATATCTATCTGACATTTATTTAAAAGGTAATCACATACAAAAACTTAAAACTGTAATCAGAATGGTAAATAAAATATGATTACAATACAACTTAAGTCTGCTACACTTAAATGCATTGACTGACAACTCTTTAGATGATGTTCCATGTCTGCATTCCAGTGTTCAAGAACCTACAGGTTAATAATATACAGTTTAATACTGTGAATTGATATAGAACTGTGGACAAAAATGTTTAATTTGCATAATTACTAATTGGTGTTGTAACAATATTGTGGCTAAGAAATAATAGTACATACGGTAGAACATTGTTCTGCTTCGATTTTTATATCTGCTAAAATGCTGTTGTACCACAGTTCAAAGGTCATGGAACACTGTTCAACCCTTCTGTGGTAGCTGGCCTGGTGGCACAGAGGGTTGAAGTGCTGGACGCCACACCTCATGCTACGCCGGCAAACCAGGTTCGGGAATGGACTCGGGTCACTGGGGGTCGGTGTGGGAAGGGATGATTGAGTGTCTCTACAGATGCTCTCCTCCCTCTGGGGTGGGATTCCAGGGGTGCTTCTAGCACCCGAAGCCCCTGAAGCCAGTGGATGCAGAGGCTTTCAGGACACTGGCGACTCTGCTGGAGTCAGGGGAGGGGGATGCTGTTACTCAGCATGTGTCAACATGTCAGCAATCCTGGTCATCAGTCCTAAGCACAGGCATCTCGGGAATGTGAGGAAAAAACAGGAAAAATTAAACACTCCTGGCCCTATGAGCAGAAGAAACTAGGGGATGGGATGCCGTGGGGATTGCCCTGGCAGATGGAGTAGGAGGAGGTACGAGGCTTCCTCTGAAAGCCGTGGGAGCCAGGCAAATTTAAAAAAAAAACTTCTGTGGTACAATAGCATTCAAGCTAATGTCAGGAGCATATAAGACACACCGACAGAAACTGCAGGATCAACCAACCAAAGGAGGTAGCAATGGAAGGAACAGACAGCTGCGTAATCCCACAGATGCAGGATCAACCTGATATACTGTCCTATGAAAAAAACTAAATAAATACAGGATCAACCAGACATTTAGATTTACTTACTGAAAACACTTGCTTCATCCACATAAGCTAACCAAGAAATACGGCGGCTTGTCAGTTACGGTAGTTGGATATCCGCTTACGGCCTTGATATGGGTTCAGGAACAGACTCGGTCACTGGAGAGCCAGCTGGGAGGAGAAGGCTTGAGCATCCTGTGGCTGCTACGCCTTCTCTAGGGGAGGGAGGGGCGCAGCTTGCTGTCTATGCTTACCTCTGGCAGAGGCCGGGAGGGTGACAGTCCAAGTGAGCCCCACTACACAGGACATGGACGTTGGCATTCACCTAGATGTCAGTGGCACACCACACCCCCAGGGAGAAAAACAGAAGCTCGGCTCCCTGGTTGGTTGGATGATGGCTGCTGGCTCCTGCCGACTAGAGTGCGCCGATGCCCCGAAGTCCACCTCAGCAGTGCCGGGGACTGATTGTAGAGTGTGCTGGTTGCCCCCCAGGCACCTTCCCCCTTAGAGGAGAGGGACCCATCCGGTGAGAGGGATACACCAGCCCACCCCTGGATGGCTGTGATGTGAGGTAGTGGAAGGGGTCAGAGTGAGGGTCAGGGGTCCTTGAGCAGCCGGAAGGAGAGGCAGGCCAGAGGAGCAAGTAAGGAGCAAAGAAATACAGCCACCATTGTTTTTTTCTTAAAAATCCCTTCCAACCAAATTTTCAACCAGTGTGACTTCATGGCACAAATATAGGGATGCCTGGACTCTTACAACCACACTTCTGGTCCAAGTAACCAGGTGTAACTCTCGGAAGAAGACGTGAAAGGCAAAGTCTTCTTTTACTTATAACAAAAGAAAATCTTGTTAGAACTACACAAAAATTGATGTCAGGGACACCATACACCATAATAAATTCTAGATGGGCAAATCTATGCAGAAGCAGCCTCATGGATCTGATTCCGACAGACCTCTTGAGCTTTGCTGTTGAGGTCAAAGGTAATCAGAACCCCTCTGTGGCAGAACACACTGGTTCTGCATGGTTGCTCATCCACTATTATCTGTGTTTTCACAGGTAATACCTAGGTAACATGAATTTGAAAGTGTGCACACTTATATTTACCAAATCTCAGTACTGTAGTTGTGATGCATACGTTCTCATTCGCAGAAATCAGTCCCTCATGAGCTTACTGCTTCACAAGAGCAGCCTGATAATATTGGACCCTATTCACATAGGGGTCCTATGCCATCAATGGAATGCTGGGTAAGGCATTAGAAAGGAACATTCCCTGGCATGAGCAACTGTGCATCCATAGATATTGTGCAGTGCTGCATTCCCGAAGCTAAACAGCAACCGCCAGCACCTCTCATCCACGGCTTCACTCACCCAGCATGCTAGTGCATGGGGGCGAATCGATGAATCAATTGCACATCTAATGGGATGCCCATCCAGGTCCATGAGTGGATCCCTTTCTCCACTCAGAGCAGAGGATGCTGGGTGGATCACAGGGTTGAAATGTTCCAAAGTGAGAAATGTTTCCAAAATCACTGTCGATTGTTTGAGCGGATGTCCCAAGCCCTCCCTGTTGTCCCTGAGGAGTTTCCACATGTTGCTGCACTCTAGCAAAGCATTGCATTGTCCACATATAGGAATCAATTTCAAGAGTAGTCTTTATTTCATCAAAGGATAAGTGCTGCCAGACATAGGAGTCAGAACTACTCACACCAGTGCTTTGCTAGAAATGCTTCATCAGGGGACCGCTGACCCCCAACAATGTCGCAACAATTTCCACATGTTGCTGTACTCTATCAAAGCATTGTACTGTTCACATGTAGGAAAATATTTCAAAAGTAGTCTTTACTTTATCAAAGGACAACTTCCACCACACATACAAGTTGGAACTACTCATCCCAGAGCTTCATCAGAAAGGCTTTGTCAGCTGAAATGCTACAGTTTCAGTCTGGTACTGTCATTTAGGACTGGGGTGGCATTGCTATACAATAAAAAAAATCATTAACTTACGTAATTATTTAATATTGGCTTTTAACAGTGCTGTAGTTACTAAGCAACATGCTGCCTCTGTGGCATTGTTTCCACAGCTAATGCCTAACATGCAGTTACAAAGTAAGTATGCCGAAACTGACACGTAGGTCAAGATATTCAAAAGCGCACCCTGAATGTGCGCAATGGGATGCGCTGTGCAATCCAGATGTGCCATAGGAAAACAACGCCATATTCAGCGGATGCACCATAGACATGCACAAGTGAAAAATACACTGATTATTGCAGAAATTCACGCTTGAGCAACCAGACATGCAACAGAGCAACCTGGACTTCTCAGGAGCAAGAGAGCATTCTGAAACTAGCATGCTTAGCAAGGCCAATATTCAAAAGGGAACACAGGCATGGCTGCACAAGTGCACAGGACCAAGGCAGGGGTGGCAGTTGCAAACCACAAGGGGACAGTGGGCAAGAGGCACCAGGACAGACACATGGCCAGACGGCCATAGAAATGCCCGGTGCCCTACATAGGCCACTGTGACCAATGTGACAAAGCCACCCACATACATGGAATGGACGGCTGCAGGTCCAGGCCACCACACAATCACTGTTTCGACAGCCAACACTGTACAGGACATCGCCACAGCCACAGTGTGAGGGCATCAGGCATTTACAGGGTGCCGTAGCCACACCACCACACAGACACCAGGCTGCATGATGCACATGCCATGCAGACAGACAAGGAAACAGGACACAGCACCACACAGCACTGGGAAGGGCACCATTGCTGGTGGTGAATAGGCCAGCACAGGCAAACAGGGAGACACAGCAGTGTACCATGCACAGGGTAGGTGCACAGCCAACACCCAAGGGCCTGTGACACAGAGGGACGTGGCACACAGGCCACTGTGTACACAACAGAACCACATGGAGGGGACAGCATGGGGACAGACAGCTCACAACAACGGCAGCACAGTGCAACAGCATGCATGTGAAGTAGACACAGACACAGATGTGCAAAAGGCAGAAAAGTTTAATAACAAACACAACATTGTAACAAACAAATAAGCAGTGGTGTAAACAGGGCAAAAACAGCAACAGGGAAGGTCACAGCATAGGAAGGAACAGAATGAGGGTCAACTAGGTGAATGGGCAGGGGACAATGCAGGGGGAACAAGGGTAAATAATCAACAGTCCTGATGGGTGGAGGGCAGGGGATGGAGGAATGGGCAGGAAGAGATAGTCCATCAGCTAACACCATAGCTGCTGTAGTGCAAGGCGCATCTTGTGCACCTCCAAAACAAGCCATTGCTTTTCCGCCAGATTTCGCTTGCCAAGATGTATGTGCACAGTTTTCCTGTCAACAAGCCTCAGGAACAGGCGCTGGAGCTGGATCACACCACCACTAAGGACACTGACATGTTGTTGTCCACCATGATACCCAGGATAACCTGTGAAAGGGGAACACAGAGCAGCGACTAACTGTTAGGCCCCAAACAACAGCAGTTCCCCCTGATGTGTGTGCACAGGACAGCTGGGGAGCCCGCCCATGGATGGATCTGCCAATGGCACACACACACACACACACACACACACACACACACACACACACACACACAGTTGACAGCAACAGCAGATCTAGTCATGCCCCACAGGGTGGTATGTCAGTGAAATTCATGCACCCACCCCTGTGTAGTGTATCCCACGGTGCAGGAGCAATGCCCCCACAGGCAGGACAGAAACCACCCAGCAGCTGCTACGCACCGTGGGACACACACACACACACACACACACACATATACACACACCACCAGTGACAATGAGATGCTACCACAAAGAGGCCACACGCATGGCTCTGCCACACACACCACAACACAACACAGGCAGTAGCACCAGTAAGCCACCACATGCTGGAGCCCCGCATAGCAGCAGTACCCTGGAGCTGTACCGGCACCACCCATCCCAGGCCCTGCAATGCTGTATGAACCACGCTGCAAACACTCACCTGCTGATCCTTGCGCCGGCCCTGCAGTCGCACCTCCATCATGGTGCTGTCCTTCCTGAGCGGTGTCCTCCCTAGCCCTCCTGCATACCGCTGACCCTGTGGATGAAACAGAGACAGAAAGGGGCATGAGTGTCATGTCATGAACAGCCGCCCCAAGCCCAGACACAGTGCAAAGCACTGCCAGAGCATTAGAAGGAACAATGTCCTGTGAGTGGGGTATGGTGTCTGGGCCTATGGCGCCATGCACCACACAGGCACGTGATGCCACACCATTGGTCACACAACACCCACCAGTGCTGTTTCCCACCGCAAGTGCAGCCACACAGGCAGTGCACCCAACAGCACAGAAACTGGACAATGGCTGCATGCACAGTGCATGGGGACACCTACCTGGCTATGGTACTGATTCTCACCAGGCACGGTCCTGCAGCCTCTGTAGCTGCTCAGGATCATGCCTCCATAGGTCACCACAATGGTGGTGACACTGCTCCCTGGTCAGTGCAACACCTGCTTATCTCTTCAGGCCCTCTGCGACACGGTCCCACATCTGAGAGCTTGACACATTAAGATCCCCCACCCCAAAGAGCTGGTCTACTTGGGGCTCCACTAAGGCCACCAGGTTTGCCATTCTATCTCTGACCAGTTCCTCACCCAACACTGGTGACCTGTAGACCATGCCATGGTATCTGCGCACCTCTGCATAACTGCAGGACAATGTGGCATTCACTGTAAGCGTGTGGATCTGTGCCGTGCCACATGTGTGACTGGGATACACAGGCCACAATGGTGCGGAACATAGATGCACACTAAGCATGCACTGCAGAGGTCTATTGCACAGAACTGCACCTCCGCAATGCCAGATGTGCAGGTAGGAGTATGGGGTCATGGACATGACCCACGTACATGCTCAGCAACCTGCGGCACCACACAGGGTGTACATCAATTGCACATCGGCAGACCGTGCTCAGTCACTGACATGGTTGTGCGATCCAGCACAACAGCACATCAGTGCTGCATGTGCAGCACACTCCCACAGATGCATGCGCTATATGACACTCATGCACAGTACAGTCAGCTGCGTGATACACTACACAGGATGGTGATCTGCTGATGACATGCATGGCAGGTGCGCATATGCGCATCGCACAAGTGTCAGAAGTGCACCTGTGAACTGCTTCGGTACATTCATGTTGCACAAGGTGCAATTCCTCAACATTCAGCCAGTGTATGCAAATAGCCTCATGAGCCAATGCCAGGTGCAGCCATGCATATTAGCATATAATTACCAATTGCACAGGGCTCATTTGCATGGGTGTCGTCACAAAATCTCCACAACACAGCACAGGTCACTAGCAGGTATTGCAGCCATTGTGGTATGACCCACCACACTGTGTTGTGTATTGTTACTGCTGTGCATGTTGTCAGTGCTGCACTGTTTCATGGTGTGCTCCTATGCTACTCATCAGGGTTACGTGTGACTTTCCACAGGTAGCAACATGTCGGAGATGGAGGGAGCTGAAGAGCAGGGGCCTACATAGAAGTGCAGACCTAGATTCACCAAAGATGAACAGCAGGCCCTCTTTGAGGCTACCATGAGAGGGAGGGGCTGCTGACTGAGGCCACTGGGACCCTGCAGGACCATGCCACCAGGTAGGAGATGGAGTCCTAGTATGTGAACGCTCACAACCGACACAACTGTAGTGTACAGGAGTGTCAAAAGAAGATGGGCTCTGATAGGGGGTGCATTAAGGAGAAGGAGGCTGCCATCAGGGAAGCACACAGTAGGATGGGTGGAGAACAGGACACAGCACCCATCCTGTGGTTGGGTGAGGAGCTAGTGGTGGTGACCATCAGCAGTGCAGTCATCGAGTGTGTCCCAGGTGGTGGATTCCAAACAGATGGCAACCAGTCACAGCACTGTGAGTAAGTAGGTGTTAGCTGTGGGGGTGGGTGTATGTGCAAGCCACTGGCATACCAGCATGATGGCAGCAATGATGTATACCCCTGATTGGTGTGGCATGCTGTGGTGCATGCCACACATGGGCACACTGTGCATTGCTATGGTCACCCATGTGCAGTGAAACTGCTGCCTGGGCACTGTGTTGGGACCGTGGCTCGAGGGCCAAGGTGTACAGTGCTGCATAGATGCCCATCGGCGCTGCCTGTGCAGCATGTGCTGGTGGTGCAGTCAGGGCCACTGCAGTCACAGGCATCTGTGCAACACACCACATGTGGCATGGGCCGGCTAGTGGGGCTGGGGGGGATGCATGCATGCTGGTTATGTGCTGGTGCAGCCCCATGTGCTTCAGCTATGCACCATGATTGGCCTGCCTTGTGCAGCACCTGTGGCATGATTGCCCAGAAGTGCAGTGCTACAGAACCGTCCTCTGGTGTGGGCCTGTACATAGGTGACGTGCATGCCTCAATTGCACTGGGCACAGCACAGCATGCACTGTACCACCTTTAACACCTATACCACTCTTTCTGTCTCCCAGCTCTATCGTGCCCCAGGGGTGTGGTGCAGGACAAAACTGATGGTGTGGTACCTGAGGAGGCTGTGCCATCTACTTCATCTGGCATTCAGGACACTGACCATTGGAGACATAGCAGTGTGGGGCTGCTGGAGTTCCCGGGATTGGGTGATGATGACCCATTGGCAGACCTCCTACTCACAGACGCCCTACTGGTGTTTGTGCCTGCAACACAGGAGGAGTCAAACTCAGACAGTGATGATGACATTACCCTGATCCTGGGTGACACAGGCCTGGAAATGCCACCCAGGGGACACAGTTGTACAGGGGCAGCAGATACCAGCACAGGCGGTACAGCACCCACACAGGCACCACCTGACCATGGCCGCATAGTTGCGTGTGGTGCCACTGCTGGTGCCTACCATGGACAAGGTGCTGGCATGGATGCTGGTGAATTGGGGCTGGTCCAGAGGACAAATGGCATACAGCAGCAGGCTGCAGGGACCACTGTGCACACCACAGGGTCCACCATCAGGACACCTGCACATCCCCACCACCTGCTTGTGCAACATTCCTAGTTGAGAGATGTTGCACAGCATGCCACCACACCATCAGCAGGTCAGCACCAGTCCCATGATGTGCCAGGTGCTGACAGACTGAATGAGCACACCAGGCTGCTGTGGGCATCTGTATACAACCAGGCAATGCTCAGGGCTGAGATACATGCACTGCTGGTGGAGGTGCATCATTTGGCTGAGTGAGGGGACATTGGATGTTCTCAGCTGCTTGGTGAGCTCTGGCAGCTGTGGGAGGCCACTACCACATTGCTGGACTGCATTGCTGGGACCACCGCTGCCGGATTTGCATTGCTGGTATCCACTGGGTGTGGCAGGGCATGAAGGACTCCCCGTAGTGCAATGTTAACACCATGGTCATGGCGACTGATGACTCCAGCATGGTTGACACCATGCTCCAACATTCCCACCCCCAACATATCTGGCAGTAGTCTCTTTGCCGGTCCCTGCACACCCATGAGGACCCAGTCACATTCTCAGGCCTCTACACCTGTGAGTGTGTTGGTGACACCTCCTGTGGCTGTTGAGCAGCCAGTGCCTGCCACATTGTCCAGGCATGGCTGCCCATGTGGCCATGGTGGCTGTGGCACCACACAGTAGGCCTGCTGGGTGTACTGCTCCATCCTGCTACCCACTGCTGCTCACTTGGCTGAGTGTGCCCTGTGCATGTGCAATTTCATACATATAGTGTGTGGTGTTTGGCATGTCTACCATGTGTGCAGGCAGTGCTGCTGGACCTTGTGGCATGGGCGTGATGAGAGTAGCTCTGTGCTGGCCTTGCCTGTGTGCTGGTGCATACACTCTCATCCATGCCATGGCCTGCTGTACTACTGTGTGTTGCCACATTGCCCACCGCTCCTGACTGTGTCTCCCACATGCCCCACTGTGCGCTGCTGTTCAACCCACGGCAGTGGTAGTGATGCTTGTGCAGAACAGGGTATGGCCACCTGTGTGCCCAGCGCAGCACCCATGTGTGGGTGCATCTACCTTTGCCTCTCCACTGTGGTGTGGGCATGTGCCTGTGTGTCTACGTGTTGCCTGTGCATGCTGTGTGGGTGCCAGTGTCCCTACATGCATCCCTGCATGGTCATGCATGTCTGTATGTGTGTTTGGTGTCCCATGCATGCATGGTTGTCACATATGATACTCACCTGTAGTTCTCATAGTGCTGTTCTACGATGGTGTCTCAGAGCCTCCTGGGATGGGCCACCAGCCTGGGATCCCTCCTCTCCATGGGTGGCTGTGCTCTCCCATCCGAATCATCCTCTCCAATCAATCAATCAATCAATCAATCAATCAATCAATCAAAACCTTTCTTTTGTTAGGCTGAACATCATTGAGACAAGCTCATTTACAAGAGGTACCAGGGGCAAAACAATTGCCAACAGGGTTAAGACAGAATAGGTTGAGTGAACGTACATAACAATTTCATAGTAATAACAACAACATAATGACATATAACCAACACATGTAACAAGATACTGCCACCAGAACATAGCAGTAGGTTCAACAGGAGGTAGCGTCATTTAAATACAATTGCATAGATACAGATATATGGACGTAAGGTAATGAGCTAAAATTTATACAGTAAACATCATTGGAGGAGTCATAGTGAGCAGGAGTGGCAGTTCCTCAAGCATCAAAGTGCGAAGAAGATTGAGATGTAAGAGTCCTTTGATAAGTACTGTAGGCATGGCCTGGTAAGTGGGGTGGGAAGGGAATGGGGGTATAGGGAATGGGGAGGGAAGGTCAGATGAGATAGGAGAGGGTTGAACATGATGGCCTAGGGAGGAAGAACTGTTCTAAGGAAGGAAACACGACAGATGCTATAGGCAATGGTTGGGGTTTAAGTCCAATATTTGAAGCAAAGACAGATTGTGATGTTGGGACTTTGATTTGGACAACGACAGAAGGGAATACTCAAATGACGCTTCAGGCAATGGTTGTGGTTTAAGTCCAGAATTTACAGCAGTAACAAACTGTGATTTTAAGAGTTTGACTTGAAGCAATGACAGACCTCAGAGAAGGTCCTCAGGAACAAGGATTTGAAGAGCGAGAACGTGACAGGGGAAGCGAGCCTTAAGGTTTTCTGGATCTTATTCCAGAGCGTAGGAAGACTGAAGCTTATTGAGGCTCTACCAAAGCACATTTTAACTTTAGGAATAGCCAGAGATAAGATGATAAGAATTCTGAGAGAATAGGCACTAGGGATGCAGGGAGTTAGGCAGCTTGTGAGGAACTGAGATAATTTATGAGTGATTGCCTTTTATGTCCATAGAATAGCATTCTTTTGCCTCTTGAAGCTAAGGGAGCGCCAGTCTACAGAATAATAGAGGATGTAGTGGTGCGTGTCATAAGGGCATCCAAAATGAACCTAAGGGCTCTGTGGTATAGGGTATCAGGCTTGGAGAGAGCTGTGCCAGTACAATGGCTATATAGGAAGTCCTCATTGCTGCTGTTGCCCTCATCCACCTCGTCAGCTGTCCCACAGTCAATGACCATGTTGTGCAGCATGCAGCAGGTCAGGAATATGCCACAGGCTTTCACAGTGCTGTACTGTAGGGAACCACTGGACCTATCTAGGCAACAAGGTCCTTTTGAGCATGTCAAAGACTCGCTCAATGATATTGCTGTTGCGATGTGTGCCTCACTGTACCACTCCTCCATAGCATTGGATGGTCGCTGGATGGGGTTGAGCAGCTAAGGCCGGAGGGCGCATGCACTGTCACCTGTGGGGGTAACACATATGCTGGTTAGTGCATGGCATTGTTTGTTCCATGGTCACCTCCTATGCTGCACACTGCCACTCCCCCAACCATGCATGCCTTGGGCCTGTCCACCACTGCATGGCCACTCTGTCACCCTGTCACATGTCATGCTCACCTAGTAGATGCTCTGTGGGGATCACCCCATTATCAAATCACTGGCATAAGATAGAATGGTGCCATATGAATGCGTCATATGTACTCCCAGGGTATGTGGTGCACACATTGATGATACACCCAGTGGCATTGCACACCACCTGGGAGTTGATGGAGTGGTAGCCCTTTCTGCTGATGTTGAGAACAGGCAGAGAACAGCAAGAGGAAGGAGCTGCTGTTGTAACTATACTTCTCTACTAGGACTAAAGAGCAAGAACTCTACTACTGGGACCTTCAACTTAGGTTAAAAAAAAACAGAGTGTGTTTGTCCGAGTTGGCCAAAGAGAATTGTTATCTGTGCAATTAAAGGAAAACTGCATGTTAAAATCAGGAAAATATATTTTTTTACCATCCATTGTGTGTTCTTGGTTCATCCCAGTGTTATTTTTCAGCTCAGGCTGTGTGAGGTGTTTTTTCTAACTTTCTCTTGCTATTTTATGGCCCTTGGGGGCTGCCATTTACCTTTCTTTTATTGCTTCTTGTCCCAGATAGTCTTCCCAGAGTGCCCTCTGCTCTGAGGTCTAATAGCCCATGCATCTGACCAGTGTCTTGTTACAGTGTCTGTATTGTTTATAGTAGCCACAAGATGAAAGAATAAATGGAGCATTAGAATGGTTTCTATGGTTTGCAAACATCATGGAGCACAACTAACAAGTCTGTCTGCTCCAACAATGCTAATTTACTCCCCCCACAGGGCATAGCAGAGGAGAGAGTTTATATCAGCAGCACTCACCGCTGCATGCAACCTGTATATATAAACTGTTACTTTGCTTAGACTTGTGCTCTCCCTCCCCTTTTTATTCGACATATTTCATACTCTTGATTCAGTTGCTTGTGTCCTGTGTAGAAGGTTCATGCCTGTAGAAAAATGTAATCATTTTAAAGCAGTTGTTATCCACTGGCTAGGAAGCCTTCAGTAATTTTTTGTTCATGTGATCTGCACCAGAAACCCTCTGCATGATTTTGTCCTGTTTTGTTCTTAATACCAGCTCGTATCATTGCCTTCAACTTTAAACATTTAAAGAGCAGCTTGTATATGTCGAATAAAAGGGAGAGGGAGAGCACGAGTCTAAGCAAAGTAACAGTTTATATACATGCTGCATGCAGCAGTGAGTGCTGCTGATACAGACACTGTAACAAGACACTGGTCAGATGCATGGGCTATCAGACCTCAGAGCAGAGGGCACTCTGGGAAGACTATCTGGGACAAGAAGCAATAAAAGAAATATAAATGGCAGCCCCCAAGGGCCATAAAATAGCAAGAGAAAGTTAGAAAAAACACCTCACACAGCCTGAGCTGAAAAATAACACTGGGATGAACTAAGAACACACAATGGATGGTAAAAAATATATTTTCCTGATTTTAACATGCAGTTTTCCTTTAACTAGGTGTTGAAAGAGCTGTAAATTAGGGAGAATGGCTTAGCTAGAAGGAAGCCAGGTATTTCGGATTTAAAAACTGCCCTAGATAGCTTCTGGCACAGAACAGGCAGAGAACAGCAAGAGGAAGGAGCTGCTGTTATAATTATACTTCTCTAGTGAGACTATATTGCCCTCCTCCCCCCCCCCCACACCCTTAGCCAGTTCTACTTTTATAGGCACAGGATTGACTGACAACAGGAACTTCCTGTTTGGGAGCAGAAAGTAAGTGATCACAGAGCCACAAAACACTCACCATCCTAGAAGGAAAAGAGTAGCTTTCTGCCCCACCCCCAGCTGCTGGAGGTCTGAATCTGAGCAAGTAAGGAGACTACTGAGCAATATAGGAACTTCTCGTCTCAGAACAGGAAGATCAGGAGCTTAAAGGACACACAGGCAGTAAGTAAGTGGGGAGAAAAAAAAATAAACATAGGAAAGAGTAAGTATTAAAATCAACAGTTAAGGGGCCAGAAATAAGACATAATGGGAGTGGTGTAGTGCAGTGGCTGTGGGGCAGCAATTTTGCAGGAGACAGTCTGGAGGATGCAGTATTGTCCCATCTGCAGGCACCTCTCTGGGCTGAGGGAGGAGGTTGCTCATCTCCAGGCTGAGTTGGCCAGGATTTGGGGCACCTCCCCCCCCACCCAGGGACCACCAGGGCCACTGCCGCTGCCTCAGAGGTTGCCAAGAAAGAGGAGCAGTTAGACCACAGTGGGCTTGGGGGGGTGAGGGTGATGGAACAAAGGAGCATCACTCCAGTTGTACCACTCCACAATTCATATGCTGTTCTAGCAAAGTGTGGCACCTCTATGGAGTCACCCACAGTGGAGACCAAGGAGGAAGCTGGGAACCTCTATAAAGGAGACCCACAGGAGGGTGGCATGGGACCCCACAGGTGAAGGAAACAAGTCCTGGTGGGGGAATCCACTGTTAGGAGGGTAGAACTGGGGGAGGAAGGGGAGATGGAATTAAGGTGCCTGCCTGGCATCATGGTTTGAAGGGACAGGGGCCAAATCCTCAGAATCATGGGAGTAGCGACATGGGGGAGGGAGCTGGATGTCATTGTCCACCTAGGGACAAGTGATCTGGCTGGGAAAGGGATCAAAGCAGTGCAGAAAGAGTTTGTGGAGTTAGGGAGGGCCTCAGACAAGTAGCAAGCATGATAACCTTCTCGGAGGTGCTGCCTGTCTATGACGTAGGTGAGGCTAAGGTTCTCCACACCATGGGATTCAATCAGTGGTTGAAAAACTGGTGCAGAGCTCAGGGGTTTGGCTTCATTTGGGACTGGATGTCCATCTGGAGTGATGCAGGCCTACACTGATATGATGGTCTGCATCTGTCCAAGATGGGAACCAGGATCCTAGGTGATAGGTTTAAATGTTTCATTGGCAAGCATTTAAACTAGCTAAGGGGGAGGTACTGAAAAGAAGCAGGGAAATCCTAGTTACCCCCAATAAATTAGGGTAGTAAGTGAGGTAAACACCAAGCTAGAGACATCGATAGGCAGATGGGCAGGGGTAAATGGAGAAAACGACAAAGGCAATAAAGACAGGGATGGGGCAAAAAGGGGGTAGAGGCCAACAAGAAATGGAGGGTAATGAGCACCAATACCTGTAGTCTGGGCAACAAGCTCCCTGAACTGGTGGCATTGATGGAAGAGGGATGCCTGGTTATCATGGCAGTCACAGAATCATGGTATACAGAGAACCATGACAGAGGTGTTAACATACCAGGGTACACAAGCTACAGGAGAGACAGGGAGGGTAGAGGAGGGAGAGGAGTAGCTCTCTATGTAAGGGAAGAGATAAAAGCAATGGAATGAAAGAGTAAACAGGGAGGAGAGGAGAGGAGACACTGTGGGTCATTTTAGAGACTAGAAATTGCACCACAATCCTCACAGGGGTTGTATACAGACACCCATCTCAGAGGAAGGGAATGGACAAGAATATGATAGAAGGCATCCTTAGGATGGCAGAGAAAGGGGAGATACTGTTGATAGGGGACCTGAATATGCCAGATGTTAACTGGAGCACCTTTGCTGCAGCCACATCCAAGAGCAGGGCCATTCTCGATGCCCTACAGGGGGCATGTCTCAGACAGCTAGTGCTGGAACCCACTTTGGAGGGAGCAATCTTAGACCTCATACTCAAATGGGGACAGTGAGAGGATCTCAGATTTAGGCGTGGGTAACCATCTGGGAACGAGTGACCACCAAACAGTGTGGTTCATGATAAACTCAGCTGCAGAGTCAAGTCATACAAAATTGAGGGTACTGGACTTCAAGAGGGCTAACTCTGGCAAGATGGGAGAGTGCCTTAGAAAAGCACTAGCAAACAGGCAAGAAGGAGGGGTGGAGCAACAATGGGGAAACATCAAAACTGCCATCATAGAGGCAACAAGTCTTTGTGTGAAGCAAATAAACAACTCAAAATGAAAGAAAAGACCACTGTGGTTCTCAAAAGAGGTGGCGGGGAAGATTAGGGAGAAAAATATAGCATTTAGGAAGCATAAAGAAACACAGAAGAAGCAGGACAGAGAACTTTACCAGTTAAGGCAGAAGGAAGCAGGCAAGGCAGTCAGAACAGCAAAGACCCAAACTGAGGAAAAGATAGCCATCTTGGTTAACAAGAGGATAAAACCTTTACAGATTCATTAGGGAGTTTAGAAAGACAAAGGGAGGGATAGTGAGGCTGAATAGAATGGACAGTGGGTGGGCAGAGAGGACAGTGAAAAAGCTGCATACTGAACGAATACTTCTGCTTAGTATTCACAAAAGAGGAGAAGGGAAGTACCTTATCAATTAACAGAAGCACTCTGGATAGAGTTAATCCCAGTTCTTTCCACAGAAGAAAGGATTCTGAAAGACCTCCTAAAACTGAAGGTGGACGCAGAAAAATACTCACCTTAGTAATTGTGTTTCTTCTAATGGAGTATTGCTGTATTCTGACATATGCAGTTAGCCCCAGCACTTGAACTGCTCCTGAGAGGAAAGAGTTAACTCTATGCAGGAGCATAGAACATTGAGATCGAGCTTGGTTTAAAACCTCTGTCTGCAGCACTTCAAAGTGTAACCGTCAGATTCTTACGAGCTATTACTAACTACACTTCTTTAAAGTGGAAATTGTAAAAGAACATGGCCAACAGGCAACACAATTTTGGTTCCCTGAAAAACTCAAGTCGAGAACCCAAAATAATAATCATGTAGTGTACCAACATATAGCTACCAAAAACACAGAAATAACCCACTCCTCCCTTCTAGAAAGGAGGAGTGCCAAGTACACCCCTGAGGAGCAACACTGTACCTGACAGCCCACTTCCCAAAAACAGGTTCTGAGAGGGGAGGCAGGGAGGGAGGTCAGAATACAGCAAGACTCCATTAGAAAAAACACAATTACTAAGGTGAGTAATTTTTTTCTTCAAACAACATGAAGTCTTGCTGTATTCTGACATATATAGACTACCAAGCAGTACCACCATGGAGGGGGATACCAAACCTATTTTGGGAATAGGCTCTGCACTACTGCTATTCTAAACTGAGCATCACTCCTAGCCTGGATATTCAGAGAGTAATGCTTGGTGAAATTATGGACAGTTTTCTAAGTGGCTGCTTTGCATATCTCTAGTAAAGGTGTATATCCCTTGCAGCAGTCAGGGAAGCAGCTGTACCCCTAGTCAAATGAGTACTCAGGCCTGAGGGGGGCTATTTTGCCTAGTTTTTCATAGCAGAATTGAATACAAGAGACAATCCATCTGGCAATAGTTCTCTTAGTAGCAGGCTTACCTTTTTCCCACTTCACCATAAGTGAGAAATAACTGGGGACATTCATAGCTAAGTGCCTTAGTATGCTCAGATTAGTAAAGTGCCCTCTTAACATCCAAACCATGTAATCTTCTTTCTCCTGAAGAAGAATGATCAGTGAAGAACACAGGAAGAGACATGGACTGGTTCAGATGAAAATATGAGACCACTTTGGGTAAGAACCTTCTACTGGTTCTAAGGACCACCTTATCTCTGTGGAATGAGATCAAATCTGGCTCCACTGACAGAGCTTGTAATTCACTAATACGCCTGGCAGAAGTGATAGCTATCAGGAACACAGTTTTACAAGTCAAATACTTGAGTTCAGCTGGAGCCAAGGGCTCAAAAGGGGGTTGCATGAGCTGAGTAATGCAAACATTAAGATCCCTAGCAGGGATAGGGTCCCTAAAGGGAGGGTTGGTATGAACCAAACCTTTAAAGAATTTACAGAAGACAGGATGAGATGCCAGAGAGGGAGCCTTCCCTGCTGACAGGAATGCAGATACAGCTGCTAAATGAATGTTTAAAGTGGCTGGCCTGAGGCCTAGGCCATTAAGATGAACCATGTAATCAAGAACTGTAGCCATATCAGTAGTATCTGGTAAGACATCCTTATTGGAACACCAAATGCTGAATCTCTTCCATTTGGAATTATAAGTTTTTCTGGTGGCAGGTTTTCAAGAGGCTTTGAGAATATCCAGCACCCCCTGAGACAGGTGCAGACCTGCATACTCTAACTCTTCAAGAGCCAAGCCTTGTGGTTGAGAGACTGAAGGTTGGGGTACCAGATTCTTCCCTGAGAGGAGGTTAACAGATTGTGCCTCTTGGGAAGAGATAGGGGAAGATGGACTTCTAGGGACATCAACAGGGAATACAAAGGCTGTCTGGCCCAGTCTGGGGCAATCAGGATCACCCTGCATGGTTGTGACCTGATCTTGAATTACAGGGGGGAAAAGGAGGAAAGGCATAAAGGAATTTGCCCCTCAGTCCAGAACCACAGCATCCAGGAGAATGGTGCCCATGACAGGAGGTCTGCAACATAAGAGAGGAAGTTGATGATTGTCAGGGTCTGCAAAGAGATCTATCTGGAGAAGACTCTTATCAATATGAAGGGGTCCAGGGCCGATTCGTGATGGCCCTGAGAGATCCTGCTCAGGGCATCTGCTGGCACATTGTCTTTTGCTTGTAGATGGACTGCTACTAGGAATACTTGCACAGCATAAGTCAGAGACCATACTTTCATGGGTTCTGTGCACAAGGCCATAGACCGAGTGCCTTCATGCTTGTTGATGTACCACATGGTGGTGGTGGTGTTGTCTGTCCTGACCTGAACCACTTTGTTCCTCACTGAATCTGAGAAAGCTTGGAGAGCCAGGAATACTGCCCTGAGTTCCAGAAGATTGATATGAAGTAGAGACTCCTGAGGAGAACAAACACCTTGTACTGTAAGGGCTTCCAGGCGGGCTCCCCAGCCCAGGAGAGAGGCATCTGTGGTTAGTACCACTGAATGAGTCTAACTGATGAATGGGACTCCTTTCTGAGACTGTCTTGATCCAGCCACCATTGGAGAGCTTGGACCAGAGTCTGAGTTACTGGAATCAATTTGGTTAAAGGATGTTTTTTCTGAGACCAAAAAGACCTCAGAAGGAACTGAATGTTCCTCATTTGAAATCTGGCTCACTGTACCACTGCAGTGGAAGCTGCCATGTGGCCTGAGAGTTGAAGAAAATGTCTTGCTGGTCAAGATACCAGAAGGCAGAAAGAGGAAGCAAGATCTGTAAAGACCTTCACCCTTGCCAAGGGAGGAAAAGCTTTTGCCTGCACAGTATCCAACTCTACCCCTATGAAGGTGAGGAGTTGTACTGGTTTGAGAACTGACTTTGGCAGATTGAGAAGAAAACCTAGAAAAGTGAGCAACTGTTGAGTAACTTGTAGGTCTGACTTGACTTGGTCTGGAGACTGTCCCATGATGAGTCAGTCATCCAGGTATGGGAAAATGGAGATCCTCTGCCTCCTGAGAAAGGCCACTACTACTGCTAGGCATTTTGTGAACACCCTTGGAGCTGATGTTATTCTGAAGGGCATTGCTCTGAACTGATAATTGCCTGAAGGCAATTTGAACCCAAGGTACTTTCTGTAGGAACACCTGATTGGGATGTGAAAGTAGGCATCCTTGAGGTCCAGGGAAGCTGGCCAATCCCCTGGTCTTAGAGATGGAAGAATTACTCCCAGTGTCACCATTCTGAATTTTTGTTTTAAGATGTGCTTGTTTAGGTATCGTGAGGTCTAGGATGGGCACACTCCCTGTCTTTTTGGGGTAAGAAAATATCTGAATACAGACCATTGCCCTGTGCTTTGGTAAGACTCTCTCTCTACAATCCTGAGGTTAGCAGAGAGAAACCTCTGCTTCTAAAGCAGTGGTCTCAGAAAGGTTTGCAGGTGGAAAGGACTTGGCCCTCAATTTTTAGAACTTTGCAAAACTGAGAGCTAATCCCTGACTTACTGTCTCCAGGATCCACCTGTCTGAGGTAACAGACTTCCAGGCATGGAAGTAGTAAGCCAGCCTGCCTCCTACTGGGATTGAGGAGTCAACCCAGACTGACACATCAGGGTGTGTGCTTGTCAGGAGCCTTGGACTGAGAGGAGGATGCAACCCTACTCATCCCCCTTCTACCTCTCCCTCTGAAGAACCCCCTCTGTTGAAAAGGAGAGGAGGCCTGTGCTTGGTAGAAAGGCCTGTGAAAAGGCCTGCCCCTGCCCCCTGACTGCTGCCTCTGAGGAGTTGCGTGCCTTTCCTTGGCCTTTGCACGCCTGCAGGTGGTCTGATACTCATCTGTTTTCTTCATGTAATTCTCTGTCTGCTCCCCAAACAGAGAATTACCCACCACAGGGAAATCCATGGCCTTAGCATGGGTGTTCTGTGAGAGGCTAGTACATCTGAGCCAAGCAACCTCCTGAGAGAACATAGATGTAGCCATGACTCAGGATACCACATTATTCGAGTCCACAGTAGCATGAAATTGATTTTGGATACTCAATCCATCAGCCCACCTCCTCAGCTCCTTGGCTAGCTGGGGGAGGCCTGTTTAGTCAGCTCCAGAACAGTATCTCATCTAGACTTCTGGTATCTGGCTGTGTAGACCATATAATTCACCTCCCTGAGTCCCAAGGAGGATGCTAAGTACTGTGTTTTGGCTATAGCATCCACCTTCCTAGAGTCTTTATCAGGGGGAGTGAAGCCAAGGTATGTTAGCCTTGTTACAGGCTGCAGCCTGCACTACCCCAGCATGGCTGTATTGGTGGAACAAGAACTCTGTACCTAAGCCTGAAAGCAATACCTCCTGTCCATTCTTTTATCTACAGGAGGTAAAAATGGGGTTTGAAGAATTTTCTGTGTCTGTTTCCCAAAGGGTTTATGGAGGAATAGACAATCTCTTGGACTCTGGGATGTCAATCATTTCCACAAAATAAGACTCCTCTTGTTACTCAGCAGCCTCAAGCAAGAGAAGCTGGAGGGTATCAACCAATTTCTTATAAAACAAATACTGGGATGGGGACTCAGAAAGCCTGGGAGGGGAAACATTAGAAGGCCTGTCTGGGGAGATGTCCAGTTCAATGGGCTCATCCAGACCTTCATCACCACTATCCTTCTCATCATCATCTTGTTCTTCCTCCCCTTCCCACTCCAGTTCATAAAATTAATCTGGAACATAATCCAGAACTGGGGGACGCGACCGAACAGGGAGCTTACTGAGAGGCGCTGGATCTGAAGGAACTGAACGGAACGATTCCTCAATACTTATCACCCTGGCTATTTCTTTGGTGGTTGGATGATGTGGTTCTGGATCCGAACCTGCCAATTTCCTCTTGCGCTTCGATGGAACTGACCCGTCAGGTTTGGATCTCCTCCTGCCTGAGGGAGTATCGCCCAGGTCAGTGGGCACTCCCTCAGGTTCGGTAGGAACCGAACTGGGCTGGCCATCCGCTTTAGCGGACTTCTCGGCTTCTTTTTCCCTGAGCTTACCCAACCTCTTTTCCAGGGTGGCCTTCAGAAAATGTTCACAAATTTGGCAGTCTGAATTGAGGTGGTCAAACCCGAGACAATAAACACAAATGGTGTGAGAGTCTGCCTTAGCAAAGGTATCCCCACATTCACCACAATGTTGAAACCCTGTGGGCCCATTTTTTTGCTTGGGTTTCTCAGACATGGCCAGGCTACAACTTAACCTTTACAACTATTTAGCCAGGTAAGATTCCCCTATCGATTCCCAACCATGTTACGGGTCGTGAAAAAGTGTAAAATCTGATTTTTGAAACTGATAGGAACCGCACGCTTACTACAGAAAGAATAAGGAAAAACCTAACACAATCGGTTCCTAACTGGACCAATCCACAGGTTTTTACAATTTCCACACAAAAATACAATAATTATACCCTATGGTCCACTACCTACAACACTTACTGTACCGCAGACAGGGATCTGAAGCTGAATAAAAGACAAATTCGGTGATTAAACCAACGAGTCTAAACTGAACTGACTCTAGTGAAGAAGCAATCTTCGGAGCGACTGTTCAGTTAGGCAGAGTAAAGAATCTGGTGGTTACACTTTGAAGTGTTGCAGACAGAGGTTTGAAACAGAGCTCAAGCTCAACATTCTATGCTCCTGCATAGAGTTAACTCTTTCCGAGGAAAAGATAGCCAACTCAGTTAAGAAGGAGGATAAAACCTTTTATAGGTACATCAGGGAGCGAAGGAAGACCAAAGGAGGGTTAGTGAGGCTTAGTAAAGGGGAGGGAGGGTGGACACAGGGTGACAGTGAAAAGGCAGAGATACTAGACAAATATTTTTGCTCAGTATTTACAAAGGAAGAGGGGGAGGTACCTAAAACAAACAACAGAAACACTCTGGATACAGAAGTTGATACCAGCCCATTTACAGAAGAAAGGGTTCTGAAAGAACTCTTAAAACTGAAGGTGGACAAAGCAATGGGTTCTGATGGGATTCATCCCAGAATTCTAAAAGAACTAAGGGTAGAACTAGTGACACCACTAACTACCCTCTTTAACAAATCATGGGAGGATGGGGTGGTACCCGAGAACTGGAGGAGGGCAGATGTGATTCCCCTTCACAAAAGTGGGAGCAAAGCAGAAGCAGGAAACTACAGACCTGTTAGTTTAACCTCAGTGGTAGTTAAAATGATGGAATCACTTCTGAAGGAAAGAATTGTTGAGTATCTAGAGGCCAGAGGGGCACAGGACCCGAGGCAGCATGGATTCACAGCGGAAGGTCATGCCAGACAAATCTGATAGATTTCTTTGACTGGGTGACCAAAGTAGTAGATCAGGAGGGACTGTGGACATGGCCTACCTAGACTTCAGCAAGGCATTTGACACAGTCCCACACAAAGATTAATATACAAGTTAGCCAGCCTGGGAGTGGGTCCCAAGATGACAGCCTGGATAAGAATTGGCTGGAGAATAGGACAGAGAGTAATAGTAAATGGAGTCCACTCTGAAGAAATGGGGTTACTAGTGAGGGTACTGCAGGGTTCAGTATTAGGACGGTCCTCTTCAATATCTTTATAAGAAACATTGCAGAGGGACTGGAAGGAAAAGTATGTCTCTTTGCAGATGACACAAAGATCTGCAACAGAGTTGATGCACAAGGTGGGGTGGAAAGGATGAGGAGGGACTTGGCAAGGTTAGAGGAATGGTCAAATGTATGGCAGCTTAGATTCAATGCTAAGAAGTGCAAGGTAATGCACCTGGGAAACAAAACCCCAGGGGAAGAGTACATAATGGGGGGTGAGATACTAACAACAACAAAACTGGAAAGGGACCTGGGAGTAGTCATATCAGATGACCAAAAGGTAGCAAGCAATGTGAGAGGGCAGCAAGAAGGGTTGAGGGATTGGGATGCATAGGAGAGGCATCACCAGTAGAAAACACAGGAAGACATCCCTCTGTACAGACAGTTGGTGAGACCCCATCTGAGTACTGCATGCAGTTCTGGAGACCCAATCTCCACAAAGACATAGACAGGATGGAAGCTGTCCAGAGGAGGGCAACTAAAATGGTGCAGGGTCTGCACACGAGACATATCGAAGAGAGACTTAAGGAGCTAAATATGTATAGCCTCGGAGGAAAGGAGGAAAGGGGGACATGATAGAAACTTTCAAGTACCTCAAGGGAATCAACAAAGTCCAAGAGGTAGCATCTTTCAAAAAAGGTGTGCAAGAACAGGGGCACAATTTGAGAAGATAGAAGGGGGCAGCTCAGAGGTAACTTAAGGTATTTTTCACAGAGAGTTGCGGATGCATGGAACAGGCCTTCTGGAGAGGTTGTGAGTCAAAAACAGTGGTGGAATTCAAGCATGCATGGGACAGTCATAAGGCAATTCTAGGGGTTGGGGGTAGGAAGAAGTAGGATGCTGGTTAACTAGGATCTGCAGCTTATCCATTAGGTAGGGAAATGGGCAGACTGGGTGGGCCAAGTGGTCCTTATCTGCTGTCAAAATCTATGTTTCTATGTTTCCTCTCCGAAGCAATTCAAGTGCTGGGGCTAACTGCATATGCCAGACTACAGCAAGACGTCATGTTGTTTTTAAGCAATAGGGCCTGATGGGATTCACCTCAGAATTCTAAAATACTTAAGGGGAGAACTAGGTACACCACTGACTACTCTTTTTAACAAATCTTTGGAGGATGGTGTGGTACCTGAGGACTGGAGGAGGGTGGATGCGATTCTCCTTCACAAAAGTGGGAGCTAGACAGAGGCAGGAAACTATAGACCTGTCAGTTTGACCTCTGTGGTAGGGAAAGTGATGGAATCACTTCTGAAGGAAAGAATTGTTGAGAACCTAGAGGGCAGTGGATACAGGACCCAAGACAGCATGGGTTCTCAGCAGGAAGGTCATGTCAGATGAATCTAATCAATTTCTTTGACTGGGTGACCAAAGTAGCAGACCAGGGAGGGGCCGTGGACATGGCCTACCTAGACTTTAGCAAGGCATTTGACACAGTCCCACACAAAAGATTAATAAACAAATTAGCCAGCCTGGGAGTGGGTCCCAGGATGGTAGCCTGGGTAAAACATTGGCTGGACAACAAGACACAGAAAGTAATAGTAAACAGAGTCCACTCTGAAGAAAAGGGGGTTACTGGTGGGGTACTGCAGGGTTCAGTACTGGGTCCAGTCCTTTTTAATGTCTTTATAAGTGACATTGCAGAGGGACTGGAAGGAAAAGTATGCCACTTTGCAGATGACACAAAGATCTGCAACACAGTTGATACAAGAAGATGTGGAAAGATGAGAAGGACTTGGTAAGGTTGGAGGAATGGTCAGAAATATGGCAGCTTGGACTCAATGCAAAGAAGTGCAAAATAATGCACCTGGGAAATAAAAACCCAGGGGAAGAGTACAAAATGGGAGGGGGGAGGTAGTAACAACAACAAAAATGGAAAGGGACCTGGGGGTAATCATATCAGATGACCTTAAGATTGGCAAGGAATGTAAGAAGGCAGTAGAGAGGGCTGGTGGGATACTGGGATGTATAGGGAGAGACATCACCAGCAGAAAACAGGATGTTGTAATCCCTCTGTACAGACAGTTGGTGAGACCCCATCTCTGCAAGGACATAGAATAGAGGCAATCCAGAGGAGGGCAACTAAAATGGTGCAGGGTCTGCAAGAGAAGCCATATGAGGAGAGACTAAAGGAGCTTAATAAGTATACTTTTGAGGAAAGGAGGGAGAGGGGGACATGATAGAATTTTTTAAGTACCTCAGTGGAATCAACAAAGTCCAAGAGTGTAGCATCTTTCGGAAAAAGAGATGTGCAAGAACAAGGGGACACAATTTGAAGATAGAGGGGGAATGGCTGTAAGTAAGAATAAATGTATTTTCAAAAGGAATCTTGAGAACAATTCAAAAGAGAAAGTGCAATAATGGAATTGTTATTCAAGAGAAGTAGTTACAGGGGTGTTAAATTGATGGTAATGTCTATTTGAATGAGCCACAAAAAGATTTAATAAGTAAAATATTGAAATTGAATATAAAATACCAAATATTTTGATGTAATTTCAGAGAGAAGTCCTTTGAAAAAGCACTGTTTATTGTGAAATGTCAGGGCAAACAATAAAAGAAAAAGTTATTGGATGAAACTGCCATTTTGAATAAATTCAATTTGTTCCCACGCTAGACATTGACTGTACATATTTCAAGGGCCTGAATGGGGAACACATTGTAATACAGAAACTCTCCATTGCCCATTGACAAAAACTTTTTCACTATCTCCTGTGATAGAGCATTCTACTTGCCCACCATTCTTTCCATGAAGAACTGTCTCCTTACCTCCCTCCTGAATCCTTCCTCCTCCACTCTGAGACTGTGTCTTCTCATTTAACTTCTTCTTCTTAATTAGAAGATCCCCTCTGTTCAAGTCTTGTTTATCCTTTTCAAGTACTTAAAGGTCTCAATCATCCTCCCTGTTCCTCCTCTCCTCCAAGGAGTACATACCTAGCTCGCACAGCCTTTCCTCACAGAGTTTGCCCTCCAATCCCTGGATCATCTTTGCTGCACTACACTGTACTCCCTCCAACAATCTGATGTCCTTCTTTAGGTATGGACAAAAGAACTGCAAGCAGTACTGCAGGTGTTGCCTGATCAATGAACTGTACAAGGGGAGTATTACCTCCCTACTTCTGGAGGACATTCCCCTCGCTATGCACCCCAGCATCTTACTGGCCTTCGCTGCTGACTTCCTACACTGAACAGAGTTGTTCATGCTCTCTATTATATGTAACCCTAGGTCCTTTTCCTCCATGATACTTCCCAACTGTACCCTTCCCAGCTGATAGTCCCTCCTCTGGTTCTTTGCTCTGCAGTGCATTATCTTGCACTTCTTGGCATTGAACCCCAGCTGCTATGTTTCTGACCATTCCTGCAGTTTAGTCAGGTCATCCTGCAGCCCCTCCCATCCATCAATGTCATCAACTACTGCCACCATTATGGTGTCATCTGTAAACAGACTGATCTCACTTCAGATCCCATGTGAGATATCAGCTATGAATAATCCAAACAACACCGCAACCAGCACCAATCCCTGTGGTACCCCACTCATCACTACTCACGGTGCTGAGATTTACTATCCCACTACCACCTACTGCTGCCTGCCCCTTAGCCAATTAGTTTTCCATTACACCATCTTTGTCCCCGCCCCTCACAGATTTCCCCCTAGCTTCCCGTGCGGTACAGTGTCAAAGGCCTTGCTGAAGTCCAAATACAGGACATCTACTTCATGGCCCTTGTCTAGTTCCCTTGTTATCCAATCATAGTACTCAATGAGGTTAGTCTGGCAGGTTCTGCCTGAGACAAATCCATGCTGATGCCCATCCTGGAGTCCACTTTCCTCTAAAAAGGTCACCAGCCTCTTTTTCAGCATTGTCTCCATGAGCTTCCCCATGATTGATGTGAGGCTCACTGGCCTGTAGTTTCTCACTTCATTCTTTGGGCAACCTTTGTTGATGGGCACCACATGGGCCATCCTCCAGTCCAGTGATACGCATCCCGGGTACAGGGAGGTATTGAACAGGCCAGCCAGTGGCCCTGCCAGGACTTCAGTCAGCTCCTTGAGTACCCTAGGGTGAATGCCATCTGGCCCAAGTACCTTGTCCACCCTCAGTGCCCTCAGTCCTTCGAGTAATAATAATAATAAGCTTTATTTTTAAGGCGCCTTTCAAAAACCAAGGCGCCAAACAAATTAAACACACAATACATCACAATCTCATTAAAATATAAAACAATCATAAAACCACAACTAATATCAGAAAGACTTCAATCACCAAATGCTTGTCTCCATAAATGAGTTTTCAAGGCCTGTTTAATTCCCTCCATGGTCAGGCACTCCCGTAACTGATGGGGTAGAGAATTCCAGAGGGTAGGGGCCACAAACATAAATGCCCGGGCCCCAGCAGATCATAAACACACCCTTGGTATCTCTTGCAACCCCTCTTCAGCTGAGCAGAGCAATTGCCTGGGGTGATAGGGAATCAGGAGCTCTTTCAGATAGTCTGGTCCCAGTCCATGTAGGGCTTTAAAAGTCAATAAAATTACTTTAAAGGTAATCCACCACTGTACAGGCAGCCAGTGCAATCCACGCAGCACCAGTGAAATATGACTAGACCGAGATGTTCCTGTCAAAAGCCAGGCCTCAGGGTTCTGCACCAGCTGCAAGTGGTGGATTTCCACCTCAGAAAGCCCTAGGTATAGGGAATTGCAATAGCCCAAGTGCGTGGACACAAAGGCGTGGACCAGCATAGGAAGATGACCAGGGTGAACAAGGTGCTTAATCCTGGAGATATTCCTCAGATGATAGAAAGAGGATTTGATGATAGCAGACACCTGCAAATGCAGGGTAAGCCCTTCATCAAGAATTACCCCCAGGTTCCACACCTGTTCAGAGGTTGGGAGAGATATGCCCCCAAGGAATAACCCAGAGGGAAAACCTACCCCAAACCCCCCGGTCTGACACGCTGGATCCACAACCAGCACCTCAGTCTTATTAGAGTTCAACTTCAACCAACTCGCATCCATCCACTTCTGTCCTCAGTAATCCTCGCACCTGTCACCCCACCCTGCCTACCCCACACCTCCCCTGTGACCTACCCCCCTTTCTATACGTGAATACATAACAGAAGTATTCATTTAATGCCTCTTCCTGATCCTCCCTTCTCTCCACCACCCCGTCCTTTTTTATCCTCACTATTTGGTCCTTGTTGTTCCTTCTTTCCCCTATGTATCTGAAGAAATAATTTTCTCTGTTTTTATACCCTGTGCTGGTTCTATGTGATAATGGCAATCTTGGAAAAGTGATTGCCTTTAGGGCAAGTGTACATCAGCCAAAATCAGTTTTGTCACTGTACACTTGCATTGCAGACCAAAAGGGTGCCGGAAACATAGTTTTTGTTTATTTTTGCGGGGGGTGGACTGCACCCCCATCCTCTCCCATTTCAGCTGAGCTTCAGTATTTCAGCTCAGCTGAGGATAAAGGCTTAAAAGGGGGTTGCATAAGCTGTGCTATACAAATATTCAGATTCCAAGAAGGGGTAGGCTCCCTAAAGGGAGAGTTAACATGTACTAAACCCTTGAAAAATGTATTGAAAACTGGATGAGAAGCTAGGGAAGAGTCCTTACCAGCAGAAAGGAAGGCAGACACAGCTGCCATGTGTACCTTGATAGTAGTAGGCTGGAGGCTTAAGCTCTTAAAATGCACCAGATAGTCCAGTACAGTAGCAATATCAGCCAACTCTGGCTGGACCTGCCTCTGGGAACACCAAAACCCAAATATTTTCCATCTGGAGTTGTAAGTCTTTCTGGTAGCAGGTTTTCTGCTAGCCTTTAGAATGCCCAAGACTGATTAAGAAAGGTTTAGACTTGCATATTCTAGCTCTTCAAGAGCCAGGCCTTAAGCCTGAGAGTCTAAAGATTGGGGTAAAGGATCCTCCCTTGTGAGGATGTAAAAAGATTGAACTGTCTGGGAAGACACAGAGGCATTGTTACTGACAGTGACAAGAGAAGAGGGTACCAATGCTGTCTGGCCCAGTCTAGAGCCACTAGAATTACCCTGCAGGGCTAAGACCTGATCTTGATCAGGACCCTGAATATCAGAGGAAAAGGAGGGAATGCATGCAGAAACCTGTTTGTCCAGTTCAACGAGACAGCATCCTGATGGACACAGCCCAGAAGAGGTGGTCTGCAACAAAAGAGAGGAAGATGGTGATTGTCCAGGGCTGCAAAGAGATCTATCTCTGGAGTGCCCCACCTCTTGAAAATGACTTGAAGAATTAAAGGATTCAGGGTCCAATCATGATGACCCTGAGAAATCCTGCTGAGAGCATCTGCTAAAATGTTGTCCTTCCCTGGGAGATGCACAGCCATCAGGGAAGCCTGAAGAGAATTAACCAGAGACCATATCTTCATGGCCTCTGTGCACAAGGCCAAGGATTGTGTGCCTCCCTGCTTGTTGATGTACCACATGGTTGTGGTATTGTCTGTCCTAATCTGCACCATTTTCCCTTGAACCACAGTTGAGAATTTCTGAAGTGCTAGAAAGACAGCTCTCAATTCAAGAAGGTTTATGTGTAGAAGGGACTCCTGGTGTGACCAGGTTCCTTGAGCTGTAAGCTGATCTAGGTGAGCCCTCCAACCTAGTAGAGATGCATCTGTGGTGACAATCACTGAAGGAGCCTGACTGATAAATGGGACACCTTGTCGAAGATTGTCCTCCTCCATCCACCACTAAAGGGCCTGGACTAGAGTTTGAGACACTGGAACCAATTTGGAGAGAGGGTCTCTTTTCTGAGACTAATAAGATCTGAGATGAAACCCAAGGATTCTAGAAGTCTTTGAGTGACCTCTAAGGCTGACTTGACTTGGTCTGAGAACTGGCCCACTAGGAGCCAATCGTCCAGGTATGGGAACGGAAGGATACCCTGTCTCCTGAGTAATGCCACCACTACTGCAAGACACTTGGTGAACACCCTTAAAGCAGATGTTAGGCTAAAAGGCATAGCTCTGAAATGGTAATGGCCTGAAAGCAACTCGGACCTGATGTACTTTCTTTGAGAATGTCTGGTAGATATCTGGAAGCAGGCATCCTTGAGAGCCAGAGAAGCTAGCCAGTCTCCTGGTCTCAGAGAGGGAAGAATTACTCCCAGAGTCACCATCTTGAATTTTGATTTTGTCAGATGTTTGTTCAGGTACCTTAAATTGAGGATGGGTCACCACTAACCTATCTTTTTTGGGGTAAGGAAGTTTGTTTGTTTGTTTAAAAGTTTATTTTTATACAGGTTAGTTTGTTGGTAAGATTAATTCCCCATTTACAATAAATTACAGTAAAACATAATTACATCAACAGAACAAAACAATAAATAAATACACACAATACAAAATCACATTTAACCTAAAAACAACTACAACAAACATTGAAATAATCATATAATTCAAGTTTAAACATGTGCAAATCAGAAATCTCAGTAATATGAAAAGATAATGCATTCCAAATCTTTGCTAAACTATTCTGGAGAACTATAACCCCCATCCGATTTATGATTTGAATCATAGGCAATTTTCTAGTTGTTTTCCTTAACCTGTCTAAATATGTTGAGTTAGAATTCAAACATATTAAATGACTTAAAGAATGTGTTTTAGAATGAATTAATTCATGACATATCACTAACCATAAATACTTTCTTCGAGCTATTGGATGTAACCAATCAAGTTCCTGGTAAACTAAACATCGATGAACTCAGAATTTATTTTTTAGCATGTAATTCCCCAATCTATAGTAAGTCTGGTCTAATTTATTTAAAAATGTTTGCTATGAATGCATATATAATGGGAATCCATAATCAAGTACAGACAACAGCAATTGCTTTACCAATTTGATCTTAATTTCCTTAGTCAAACACCCTGACACCCTTCTTAGAGCTCCCAATCTTTGGTTCACATTTTTTATCTGAGACAAAATATGTTCGGAAAAAGAAAAATGATAATCAATAAGAACCCCCAAGTATTTATAAGTATATACTTTCTGAACCATAGCCCCATCCAAAAACTTAATCTGAAAATCAGTGAGATCCTCTTTTACATGTGATCCCACAGAAAAAATCATTCTCTGCATCTTCCCAGTACTCATTAAGAGACCAGAGTCTCTTATCCAAGTCTCAATATTGGATAAATCTGTTTGGAGCCACTGTCTCAGGTCTCCGGGATCGTCTGCAGATGCAACCAGTACTATGTCATCCACGTAAAGTCTGACATTAGTACTAGTTACATGATTGACAAGACTATTTATATAGATGTTAAATAACACAGGGCCCAAAATAGAGCCCCGAGGTACACCTCGATGTAGATCCAGGAGATCCGAGACAGCGGCACCACAGACCACCCTTTGCTTATGGTTTGATAAGTAGGATCTAAATCATTACAATGTCTCTTGTTGCATCCCAATATTCTGCAATCTATGCAGAAGGGTTTCATGATGAACTAAGTCAAAGGCTTTACTTAGGTCCACAAATACCACCCCAGTATGCTTGCCTTGGTTCAGTGATGTTGCCACCAAATTACCAAAGTCAAGTAGGGCGGTATTTGTGGACCTACCTTCTCTAAATCCATTCTGACAATTAGTTAGTAACCCCATTTGGTCAAGGTAATGTCCAAGCTGATTATTTATCAGCTTTTCCAATATCTTTGACAAAATTGGGAGCAAAGTAATAGGTCTGTAATTGGAGGGAGCTGTAAGGTCACCACCCTTATGAATAGGAATGATTTCACCTATTTTCCAATGATCAGGAACAAGAGAAGAATGTATACTCCAATTATAAAAGTAAGTAACTGTAGGGGCTTTAATATCAAAGCCTAATTTCAAAAATCTGGGGTCAATACCATCTGTACCTGCTCGCTTTGATATTTTCAAGTTCTTTAATTCTTTGGCTACATCCTGTACCTTAATATTTTTTAATTTAAATCCCTTATTATTTACTGTGGAAACAGCAGAATGTGTATGTTTAGGATCAACAATCCAAGTTTCAGTATCTCCAAATCTGGTAAGTCTTTGAAATAATGATTTAACAAATCAGCTGCCTTTAAAGGGTTATCTATCAAATTTTCTCCCATTGTTAAGTTAATAGAAGTTCGAGTTTTTACAGGGCTTTTTAAATCAGAGATGACCTTCCAAAATTTATTTGGATCATGCAGATTACTGAAAGAGTTCTGATAAAATCTTTTTTTAGCTATAACTACTAATTGTTTGCATTTATTCCACTATCATTTAAAAAGATCCCAATCACCCTCTAATTTTGTTTTCTTAGCTTTTTTCCATATTCTATTCCTAATGCTTAAATGAGTTTTCAATTTCTCATTAAGCCATAGTGGACTTTTAATTTTGTCACTCTTTTTTTATTTTTGGAGAATGAATTTGAACTATATGTAAAAAAGAATCCATAAATTCTTGAAAAGCCAAGTTCAAGTCAGGAATCAAGAATACTCTAGACCAATCAAAGTTTTTAAGACTGTCCCGAAATGATGATGCATTAAATCGCCTTAAATCGCGTACCCAAAAATCATAATTTCCACTACCCCAAATTTTTTGCATAAACAAATGGCATTGGATAGGATTATGATCCCCCAAGTTCAGGGGAAGTACTTTATATCCCTCAACCTTCAAATCTTGTGAAACGAAAAAGAAATCTAATATAGATCCAGTAGTTCTCTTATTAAGACTTCTTGTTAGTTGGTAAATCAATTGTTCTAGTCCCAGTGCTTCAAAACTAGATTTAAGTTTTTTACCTCTAGTATGTCCCCAATCTGCATTAAAATCTCCAGTTAACAACACATCTCTGATCTTTCTGTAGTTTCATTAGAAGTATTTGGAATGCAGTCCTTTTCCCCTGTGACAATGAGGCACCTTCTCTACTGCTTGCAGAAGCAGCAGACAGGAGACTTCTGCCTCTAAGACCTTTGTCTCCAAGGGAGAGGGATGACTAAAGGGCCTTGTTCTCACTTTTGGGAACCTTTTGAAACTGAGAACAAGTCCCTGTCTCAGTACTTCCAGGGCCCATTTTTCTGAAGTAATTAGACTCCCAAGCCTGGGAGAAGTGAGCCAACATGCCCCCTACTGGAAATGGGGAGGTGACCTTGACTGACACCTCAGGGTGTCTGCTTGGCAGGGGTCTTCAACTGCATGGATGATGGGGTCCTAGTCATCCCACGCCTGCCTCTTCCCCCTAAAGAACCCCCTCTGTTGGAAAGAAGAGGAGGAGGAGGCCTGAGCATGGTAGAAAAGCCTATGAAAAGTCCTGTCCCTGCCCCTAAAATGCTGCCTCTGAGGAGTGATCTGGTTTTCTTTAGTTGCTGCACTCCTGTAGGTGGTCCTGTATTCATCCATCTTCTTCATGTAGTTTTCAGTTTGCTCACCAAACAGAGAATTACCAGTTACAGGGCAATCCATGGCCTTAGTCTGGGTATCCTGTGAATGACTGGTACATCTAAGCCAAGCCAACCTCCTCATGGAGATAGATGTAGCCATGACTCTAGCATGAACATCATTCGAATCTACAGCAGCATGAAATTTAACTTTGGGTGCTTCTATACCATTTACAGCCACCTGGTTCAGCTCCTTGGCTAGCTGGGGAGGGGCATTCCTAGCCAACTCCAGAACCTTATCCCACATTGATTTCTGGTACCTGGCTGTATATGCCATGTAATTTGATTGCCTGAGCCCCAAAGAGGATGCCAAGTACTGTTTCTTGGCCATGGCATCCACTTTCCTGGAATCCTTATCTGGGGGTGAGATGCCAGGGGAATATTAGCCCTGTCACAGGCTGCAGCTTGCACTACTCCAACATGGCTGCAATGTGCTATAAGGAATTCAGTACCAGGACCTGATAGGGCATATCTCCTGTCCATTTTTTTATCCACAGGAGGATTAGAAGTAGGAAATTGCATTATTTTCTGTGTCTGTTTCCCCAGGGATTTATGCAAAGGGATAGACATTCTCTGACTCTGGAACATCCATCATTTCCATATAATCAGGTTCCTAATGATCCTGATCAGCTTCTTCCATAGGAAGCTGAAGAGTCTCAGCCACCTTCTTGTAAAACAAGAAATGGGAGAGGAAACACTGGAAGGCCTGTCTGGGGAGATGTCAGCTTTACTGGCTCATCTAGGCCTGCAAACTCTCCTTCTTCATCATCTTCTTCCTTCTCCCAATCACCCTCATAATATGCCTCTGGGTCAATTTCTGAGGCACCAACTTCCGACCAAACCAATCGCATTTCAACTGATGTTGGTTCAGTCAGAACCAGGCAAAGCGACTGCACATTTGAAATCGCTTTTGCTATCTCCTCAGTGGTCGGAACATGGGTTTTTGGATCCAAACTGGCTGATTTCCTTTTTCTCTTAGTAGGAACTGATTCTGCAGAGTCAGCTCTCCTCTTGCCCGAAGAGGTATCGCCCAGGTCAGTGGGCACCTCCTGAGGTTCAGTCACGGAATGGGGCTGGCCATCTGGGTCAGCGGACTTCGCTTCCCTCTCCCTCAGCCTGCTCAAACGTTTTTCAAGAGTGACTTTGGGAAAGTTCTTATAAATCTGGCAGTCTTCTTTGAGGTGTTCAAACCCCAGACAATATGCACAGACGAGGTGAGGATCGGTCTTAGCAAAGGCCGACTTACACTCGGTACAGTGCTGAAACCCAGTGGGACCAGTTTTCTTTTTGGGTTTCTCAGACATGCCTAATATTACCAAAATGTCACCCTATACAGCATTAAGCCAGGCAACTGAAAAACGTATCGGTTCCAACCGTGTCATGGGTCAGTTAAAAAAATCCGACAAACCAGATTTTTTTAGGAACCGATAAGTACCAGAAACCACAAAATAAACACAAATAAATACAAATTACAATTAATTTTGGTTCTAAACCGGACCGACTGGAAAAGAATCGAAAACAAAAACAATTTCTTAGTCAAATTAACACAAAAATCACACTGCCTGCTACTACCACTTACTGTTACAGAGATAGAGGTAAGAATACAGATAGGATGAGGACTGCGGTTGAAAAAACTGACGATTCAAACTAAAACTGAACTGAAGCACAGGAGGGATCTCCGGAGCAACTTCACAGTTAGGTGGAGTAAGAAATTGGACGGTTGCACTGCAGAGTAGCAGAGACAGAGGTATGAAAACCGAGCTTGAGCTCAATGTTCTATGCTTCTACAAAAAGTTAACTATTTCCTCTCTGGAGTAGTTCAAGTGCTGGGTCTAACTGAATATAGTCAGAATACAGCAAGACTTCATGTTGTTTGAAGCTGAATTCGTATTAATGCTGTCTGCACTTTTATCTATCAGGGTGGGACCACAACCACCTTTTTCCTTAGTAAATACTGAGCAAAAGTATCTGTTAAGGATTTCTGCCTTGTCCTGGTTTTCCTCTGTGCCTTTCCTATCTTTCCCTTTAAGTCTTTCTTGCTCTGTGTTCTAGATCATGCCCCCGTAGCCTCCCCTAGACTCTTTTATATGACATTCCACTTCTGACTTTTGTCCTAGCCTGGTTGAATCACCTCCAGGTGCCTCACCAGAATTTCCCCCATCTTTTTAAAGTCTGCCCACCTAAAGTCATTCACCTTGGTACCTGTACCCCCAGCTTCCCTCCTCATGTTGAGTGTGAACCAAACTGAGTAGTGATCACTCCCTGACAATGGGTCCTTCACCTCCATATCCCTTACCATCTCCTTATCGGACAGTACAAGGTCCAGAGTATTTCATATCTGAGTTGGCCTGTGGACCAGCTGCATGAGGAAGCTGTCCTGAAATGCCTCTAACAGGACTTGCTCCCTTGCACTTGTGGTGGTTGTGGTACTGCAGTCCACCTCAGGTAGGTTGAAGTCCCCCACTACCACAGTGTTCCCCTTTCTGCAGACCCTTTGGATTTACTCAGCTAACTCATTGTCCTAGTCCTCCATTTCAGTTGGAGATCTATAAACTACCCCCATCCTCAGTGTCCTGCCTTTTAAGTACTGAAAATACATCCATAGGGCCTCTGTCCTGCCCTTCTCCCCATCGTCCCTTGCATACCTTATCCCATTCCATACACAGTTCACCCCCCCTCCCCTTGGTCCTATCTTTTCTGAATATCCTATACCTCAGGACCACCAACTCTCAGTCCTGGTACTGGGTGACCCACGCTTCCATGATGGCCACAATGTCCACCCTCCAGTCTGCCAATAGGGCCTGACACTCATCTGACTTGTTTCTGAGGTGCCTCACATTCAGTGAGACCGCTTTCCAACCTGATCCCTTCCCCTCCTTAACCCTTCTCTCTCTTTTCTCCCCACCATGTCCTCTCCCCTTTGCCTTCCCCATTAACTAGGGGGTAAGCTTGTCAGGCCCCCCCTCTCTGGGACCCCTGCCTACCAGCTGACCATTCACCACACCCCCATCTAATTTAAATTCATCTTTGTTTCTATGTACTTCTCTGTCCTCTGCTTTAGTACTGCCTTCCCCTCCTTTCTCAGGTGTAGTCTGTCCCCAGTGTACAGGTGATTCCTGTCCCAGGTTCTACCCCATCCACCCACCAACCCATACCCCCTTGAGCAACACCATTCCCCCAGCCAAGTATAAAACTCACCTATCTTTCCTTTCCTCACTGTACTCATGCAGGGTACTGGGAATACCTCCAAGAAGTTCACCGATCCCCCATCTCCTCACACAGCCTTCCCAGTTCCTCAGACCTCTCCATACCATTTCTACTATCCCCCCTGCCAGGTAATTCGTACACATGTGCACCACAACATAAGGTTTCCTCCTCCCCTTCCCTGCACATTTAAGAAGAGACTGCCCCGCCCTGTCCATAGTCAGCCCAGGTATGGATTTGACCTAGATTCAGTAAGGCATTTTTTCTTTACGGCCCCATCTGAACCCCTTCAGTATGGAATCCTCCAGTACTAGAACTTCTCCTCATGCCTCATACCTCCCCCCAACCTCTTCTTTACAAACTTGTTAGTAGACTCCACCTTACCCTGCCCATTATTAACTTCATCCAATCTCCTGGTGCCTTCCCCAAGTTCCTCCCCTGGCTATATATGGTATCCTGTGAAGGGGGCCATTTGCAGAATGGGGAATGGTGGCAGGGCAACCCCCAATGGTTGGGCTCATAAGAATGGCACCGTCCTGTATGGCCCATGGTGTGTGGGCCTGTCACCAGCTATACGACAGTCAAATGGGCAATCCGCAGCCATGGCAAGAGTGACATTGGCCGCCTGCATGCATGCATGTGCACCCTGTCAATATGGGTGACTGTCTGCAGGGTGACAGGGAATTGGGTGAAGAAGGAAAAAAGCAACCATCACGATGGGCAACTGCAGGTACTGCCAAGATGCACTGTAAGGCACAGTAGCAGACCTGCCTGCAGCCCTCGGCATGCCCCCTGTGGCGGCATCCCCCCATAACATGCCAGAACAAGCATACTGGGCCACGGCCCCCCGCCCCCCCTGCACATTGATTGAGTGAGGCTGCAGTAGGCAGGATGACCACAACAGGCGCATCGTTGGGTGCTGCCTCCAAGCCCCCATGGTGCTGCAGGAGCAGAGCACCTGACACTGACACAGGCAGTATGCACTGAGCTGCGGGTTTGAAACCCACAGTGACACACAGCCCACATCGCCAAACCAGCAGCACACATAAAAGCAGCAGCAGGCAGTAGGACACTATACTCACACTGAGGAGTGCAGGACTGACCAGAATGCCACACGCCACTGTCCACCAACCCAGGATTGCAAGGGCAAACAGCAGCCTGAATGAAAAGCTACAACTCGGTGCCATAGCGTGGCCAGCACCCATGCAATTCTTTTTACTGCCACCAGACACAGGGGTGTTCCAGCGCCCATCAACCAGCACATGTACAAGTGGGCAGACCCTTGTAACACCCCTGCCCATAAAAGAGAGCACCATGGAAGCAGAGGTCACCCACATAGGGACCACCTGCATCATGACCAAATGCAGGTTTCTGATGAGCCAGAAAGGCAAAACACTCTTATCCCATGGTGGTTATCTATACTGCAGGGATAAAGAGGTAAAGCAGAAGACATACTGGTGGTGTATACAGGACCACTGCCACAACTGTCCCGCCAGGGTGCACACCAAGGTGGACTTAGTGGTGTACATGGGACACCGGCACAACCATGCCCCTGATGCAGGTGCAGCTGGCATCAGGGAGATGCTCAGCAATGTGCAAGACCAGGTATGGATCAGTATGGAGAGCACCAACTAGGTGGTGGCACAGTGCACCACAGGGGTGCTGGATGCAATCCCGGAGTGGCTGCACGTGGAGCAGCACCTGAAATGCACCATCCAGCATGTCCAGCAGGAGTGAAGGAAGGGTCCTCCATCACCAGCATTGCTGCACGTCCTGGCAGCACTCCCAGAATATGCCATCACGCCGGGTGGTGACCTGTTCCTGCAGCATGACAGCGGACCAGGATGACTGTGTACTGATGTTCACCATGCAGAAGAACCTGCAGTACCTGGCCAATTGTACCAACTGGTTTATGGATGGCACCTTTTGCTGCACACCACCACTATTCTTGCAGGTCTACACCATCCATGGGCTGTGTACTGGCATTGTGCTGCCAGCAGTCTATGTGTTGATGCCTTCCTGGACTGAGTGAACTTATGTGGCCATGTTTGGCAAGCTGCGTTGGCTTCTTGGAGATGCATGCCCTGCAGGTGCCATGCTGGACTTTGAGCGCACTGCTTGGGGGACATTCTTGGCTGCATTCAGTGGCGCTGTGGTGCATGGGTGCCATTTCCACTAGTGCCAGGCTGTGTGGTGCAGAGTACAGCAAATGCAAGACCTGCATGCCTGATATGCAAGCAATACAGAGTTCACCCTCAATGTCCACATGCTACTTGCACACGTGCCGGTGGACGCCATTGAGGGTGCATACAGTGTACTCTTGGAGCAACCCTTCAACCAGGACAATGTAGAGCTACTCCAGCCCCTCCTGGTGTACATAGAGACCACTTGGTTGGGCAGGGTGGTGGGCAGGTCTGCACGCAGGTGCCTCATGTTCCAGTCCAGCAGTGGAACAAGTACCAGCCCACACTGGATGGCCTTACCAGGATGAACAATGCCATCGAGGGTTAACACCGTGCTTTCTGCACCAGGCTGGGTGCCAGCAGCCCATCCCTGTGATGCTTCCTTGAGTACCTCCTGGAGGAGAAGCACCTCGCAGCCATCCAAATGGAGCTGTTGCTCACAGGCACAGATGCAGAGCTACTGGGACCTTACCTGTTGGATAAAGGCAACTGCTTTTGTAGCTCCCACCCTTTGGAATTCTCTACCCTGTTGGTTACGGGAGTGAATCCTCTCTAGCACACTGCACTGATAATATAAGCATACACGTTGTATAATATATATATATATATATTTCTATAAAACAAATCACACACGCACGCATGCACACACACACAAATACAATAAAAAAAAACTAGATAAACATGTGGGGAGTGCAATGTAATGGCGTGGGGCAGCAGACTTCCGGGAGTCTTTCTGAGGCTGAGATGCTGCCCTATTTGCAGACAACTATCTGCCCTGAGGAGGAAGTTGCCTGTCTTCAGGCCGCACTGGACAGTAGTAAGGAAACCTTCTCCCAGGCCACACTATGGACAGTAGAAAGAGACACTCCCCATCCAGGGAGCACTAGCTCACACCACTACCTCAGAGGTTGCGAGAGAAAGCACAGCAGTTGGACACAGTGGGCTCAGGGAGGTGAGGATGGTGGAACAGAGCACACCCAGTCAGTTGTTCCACTCCACAATCCATACACCATTCTGGGGAGCATAGCTCCCCATGGATGCACCAGTAGAAGACTGATGATAACTGTCACAAGGGAGACCCACAGAAAGGAGGCAGAGGACACCAAAGGAAAGGAAGCAGCTCCTGGTGGGGACTCAATTATTAGGTATAGAACTGGGGAGCTGGGAAAATGAAGTAAGGTGCCTGCCTGGTGCCATGGCTTGTAGGGACAGGAAGCGCATCCTCAGGATCACGAGAACAGCTGCAAGGATTCCGAGGCTGGACGTAATTGTCCACCTAGGGACAAATGACTTGGCTCATCATGAGATTAGAGCAGTGCAGGAGGACATTACAGAGTTGGGAGGGACCTAAGACGAGTAGCACACACAGTATCCTTCTCAGAGGTGCTGCCTGTCAAAAGCATGGGGGAGGCGAGGTAATTGGCACCATGCAGTTTAATGAATGGTTGAAAAAATGGTGCGGAGCACAGGGGTTTGGCTTCATTGGGGACTGGGGTTCCACCTGGAGGGACACCAGCCTATACTGGCAGGATGGTCTGCATCTGTCCAGGAAGGGAACAAGTCTTTTGAGCAATCGGTTTAAATGCTTCATTGGCAAGCTTTTAAACTAGTCAAAGGGGGAGGCACTGACAAGCAGGAAAATCCCAGCCTCCCTACAAAACAGGGTACTAAATGAGAAAAGACTGAGGTAGAAACGGTCAGTGGGGATGCTGCAACAGAAGGTAAAGCCATCAAAAATGGAGAGCAATGAGTACTAATGCCCGTAGTCTGGGTAACAAGCTTCTTGAATTAGTGGCCTTGATGGAGGAGGAACATCTGGATATCGTGGCAGTCACAGAAACATGGTAGACACAAAACCATGACTGGGACATAAACATACCAGGATACACTGTCTACAGGAGGGACAGGGAGGGTAAAAGAGGAGGAGGAGAAGGAGTAGTTCTTTACATAAGGGAAGCAATAAAAGCAACAGAACAAAAGGGTAAACAGGGAGGAGAAGAAGCATAATAGGTAAATTTGGAGACCAACAATGGCACCACAATACGCTGGGGGTTGTATCCTGAACCCCCTTCTCAGGGAGGAAATGGACAGGGAAATGATAGAAAGTATACTGAATGGCAGAAAAGGGGAGATATTGCTGATGGGTGATCTGAATATGCCAGATGTTAACTGGAGTGCAGTTGCAGCTGCCACTTCGAAGAGTGCAGTTATTCTAGATGCCCTACAGGGGGCATGCCTTAGACAACTAGTACTGGAGCCCACTCGAGAGGAGCAATATTAGACTTGATTCTCTCAAATGGAGATGGAGAGGATTACAGATGTAGAAGTGGGTAGCCATCTGGAACTAGCGACCATCGAACAGTATGGTTCACAATAAACACAGCAATAGAGTCAAGCCATACAAAGACAAAAGTACTGGACTTTAGGAGGGACTTTGCCAAAATGGGTGAGTGCCTAAGGAAAGCACTAGCAAATGGGCAGGAAGGAGGTGGAAGAACAATTGGGAATAATAAAACTGCCATCACAGAGGTAACGAGCCTTTGTGTGAAGCAAATAAACAAAACAAGATGATGTAAGAAACCACTATGGTTCTCAAAGGAAGTGGCAGTGAAGGTTCAAGAGAAAAAGAAAGCATTCAGGAAGGAATCGCAGAAGGAGCAGGACAGAGAACTGTATCAGTTAAAGCAAAAGGAGGCTGGGAAGGCAGTCAGAACAGCAAAGGCCCAAACCGAGGAAAAGATAGCCAACTCAGTTAAGAAGGGGCATAAAACCTTTATAGGTACATCAGGGAGCAAGGAAGACCAAGGAGGGATAGTGAGGCTTAATAAAGGGAGGAGGGTGGGCATAGGGAGACTGTGAAAAGGCAGAGATACTAAACAAATATTTTTGCTCAGTATTTACAAATGAAGGGAGGTACATAAAACAAACAGTAGTAACACTCTGGATACAGAAGTTGATACCAGCCCATTTACAGAAGAAAGGGTTCTGAAAGAACTCTTAAAACTGAAGGTGGACAAAGCAATGGGGCCTGATGAGTTCATCCCAGAATTCTACAAAACTAAGGGTAGAACTAGGGACATCACTGACTACCCTTTTTAACAAATCATGGGAGGATGGGGTGGTACCCGAGGACTGGAGGAGGAGGGCAGATGTGATTCCCCTTCACAAAAGTGGGAGCAAGGCAGAAGCAGGAAACTGCAGACCTGTTAGTTTAACCTCAGTGATAGGGAAAATGATGGAATCACTTCTGAAAGAAAGAATTGTCGAGTATCTAGAGGCCAGAGGGGCACAGGACCCTAGGCAGCATGGATTCACAGTGGGAAGGTCATGCCAGACAAATCTGATAGATTTCTTTGACTGGGTGACCAAAGTAGTAAATCAGGGAGGGCTGTGGACATGGCCTACCTAGACTTTAGCAAGGCATTTGACACAGTCCCACACAAAAGATTAATATACAAGTTAGACAGCCTGGGAGTGGGTCCCAAGATGACAGCCTGGGTAAAGAATTGGCTAGAGAATAGGACACAGAGAGTAATAGTAAATGGAGTCCACTCAGAAGAAAGGAGGGTTACTAGTGGGGTACCGCAGGGTTCAGTATTAGGACCGGTCCTCTTCAATGTCTTTATAAGCGACATTGCGGAAGGACTGGAAGGAAAAGTATGTCTCTTTGCAGATGACATTAAGATCTGCAACAGAGTTGATGCACAGGGTGGGGTGGAAAGGAATAGAAGGGACTTGGCAAGTTAGAGGAATGGTCAAATGTATGGCAGCTTAGATTCAATGCTAAGAAGTGCAGGTAATGCACCTGGGAAACAAAACCCAGGGAAGAGTACACAATAGGGGTGAGATACTAACAACAACAAAATGGAAAGGGACCTGGGGGTAGTCATATCAGATGACCTAAAGGTGGGCAAGCAATGTGAGAGGGCAGCAAGGAGGGCTGGGGGTTACTGGGATGCTAGGAGAGGCATTACCAGTAGAAAACAGGAAGTTATTATCCTTCTGTACAGACAGCTGGTGAGACCCCATCTGGAGTACTGTGTACAGTTCTGGAGACCCAATCTCCTGCAAAGACATAGACAGGATGGAAGCTGTCCAGAGAGGGCAACTAAAATGGTGCAGGGTCTGCCGGAAGACATATGAAGAGACTTAAGGAGCTTAATATGTATAGCCTCGAGGAAAGGAGGAGAGGGGACATGATAGAAACTTTCAAGTACCTCAAGGAATCAACAAAGTCAAGAGGGTAGCATCTTTCAAAAAAGAGGTGTGCAAGAACAAGAGGCACAATTTGAAGATAGAGGGGCGGCTCAGAGGTAATTTAAAGAAGTATTTTACAGAGGGCTGTGGATGCATGGACAGCCTTCCGGAGGAGGTTGTGGAGTCAAAATCAGTGGTGGAATTCAAGCATGCATGGGACAGTCATAAGGCAATTCTAGGGTGTGGGGTAAGAAGAAGTAGGCTGCTGGTTAACTAGGATCTGAAGCTTATCCAGTAGGTAGGGAAATGGGCAGACTGGGTGGGCCAAGCGGTCCTTATCTGCCGTCAAATTCTATGTTTCTATGTCTCTATGTTTCTATGAACATCTGTGGAGGAATTTAAGAATGGCTTAGAAAACTTTCTGTGGAATAAAGCATTTTTAGTTAATTGAAGTATTTACCTGATTGTTTATGATTTTTAAGTGTATTGCTCTGTTACTGGATTTAATATTAATTGTTCTTAAGTTGTTAGGCACCTTGGAATTGAAAAGGCACCTTATAAATAAAATTATAATTATTTTTTATTATTATAATTGTCAGCGACTATGGAAACCAGAGCACATCTGACTACTTGCGTGGGCTCACCTACAACTTCCAGATGCAGGTGTAGCTGGGTGTGCCCATGGCAGCATGCCATCGCTGCCCACCATTTGGCTCTTGCCTGTCCATCTCCATGCCATTGTTCCACTATGGCATTATGTGGGGTGGCCCCTGCCATCACACTAGTCTGTGGCCATGTGTGTGCCATCCCTGCATGATCACCATGGCGTCCTGTCACTGCTGGTCCTGTCCCCCCAATGGTCCGCCCCTTTGTGCCTTCCCAACCTCTGTGTGTCCTGCACCGTTGCCCCATCCTGCCCTCCCTTCCTCCTCCCCCCCATCCGGTTGTGTTCTTTAGTGGTGGTGGTGTTTTGTTTTCTTTTCCTGGCATTTGTCTTTCTGTCGTTCATGCTTCACTGCCTGTGCTGTCCCTGGGCTCCCCCTGTCTGCCATCACCCACCGTGATATGTTGCCTCTCGTCCTTGTGCCTTTCAGTGTTCCTGCTGGTTTCCCGCACTGTCTCCCCTTTACTGTTACATCATTCGCAGTGGCTTTGCCGCCGTTATCACATGGAATCATTATATATACAAGTGCAAAATCATCTCTGCCATCCATGAGAATACACTCCAGGCAATACAACCCAGCATTTTATTGGTCTTTATAGCCACTTTTCTACATTGCACTGACTTGTTCATTGATCCCATTATGAGTACCCAAGGATCCTTCTACTTCTACGTCTGCGATAGTAGTACTCCCAGCAAGTGGTAACTCTTTTTCTGGTTCCTTGCCCCCAAATGCATTGCTTTGCAAGTTTTTTAATAGAACCACAATTGCCATATGTCAGAACATGTATCCAGCTTTTCCAGATACTCATGCAACCTCTGCCATGCCCCTTGGTCACCCACCATGAGTCCCATCTTGGTGTCATCAGCAAACATACTGATCTAGCTACTGATAATAATCAAAATGGCTGAAAGCAATATGTCAAATAACAGTGATTCCAACAGCGAACCCTGAGGAATTATACCCCGTCATCATACTTGGTGATGTGAGCACCGATTTTACTATGCCGCTACGACATCTACCATGGAGACATCCCCGACAGCAACAGACGCAATGCTGAGTGTTGACATTGCAGTGTTGGGGATGCTTCTGTGTTTCTGTCACAGGGCTGTGCCCTCCCAACCCCCATGTGGGGAGGATCTGTCCCAACACCCCCCGGTCTCTAGGATTCTAACTCCGAGTTGGACCTGGGGTGGGGTCATACACCCTGAGAGTCAGTCTCGGGGACTGCACAGACCATCACAGAGATGTGTGGGTTTTGCCTAACTTCTGTCACTGTGATGGTCTTCACAACTGGGGAGTCTCTGCAGTGTCGGTATACTGTGAGCACCAGACCCAATAACACTCTGTGGTGCCTTCCCTGTAGGCAGTTCACTACCCATCACATCAACTTTGCAACCAACCCTGTGCCTTCTAACTTACTTTGTAGCCTACCATGTGGCAACAAGTAGAATGCATGGCTGCAGTCCACGTACAGGAGATGCACTGCATGGCCACTCTGCAATTGTCTTCTTACACAGTCATAGCTCTACACATGGATTGTGTTGCATGATCTACCAGTGAGAAAGCCATGTTGTCCAGTAACCTGCAACCCATGCAACTGTGAAAGAGACACCAGCCTCTCCTTCAAGATTGTCTTCATCAGTTTACCCACTATGGATGTCAGGGTCACTGGTCTATAGTACCCCAGTTTGTCCAGGAGGCCACTGTTATGGAGGGGTACCACATGAGTCATCCTCCTATCCTTAGGTACACACCATGAGTCCAGTAAGGCACTGAATAGGTCTTCCAAAGGCCATGTTAGGACTTATGCCAGTACTTTCATTACCATGGGATTAGCACCATCTTGTCATGGTGCCTTCTCCATCTTTATTGCCCTCAAGGCCTACAGCACCCTATGTTCTGTGATAAGTATGTCTGTCATGCACTCTACCTCCTCTCCCACCCCCTATGACATATCACGCCCAGTATCAGTTTGGTAAACACCAACCAGAAGTATTCATTCATTGCTTCTGCCCTTTCACCCGTCATTTCTACGAATTCCCCCTCCTTCATAATCTTTACTATGGTATGCTGAATAGGATGTATAGGATACTTTATATTGAAAAGGGGTGTTTGTACAGAATGTAAGCAAACATACACACCACCATCAGTCTTACGTTATAAAATTAGGCCTTGAAGAGGCATGATGAACCGATACAACGTGATGCAGTAAACTGACAAGGGGCAAGACACCTACCTTGTTGAGCAAGGTGGTCATAACAATAGTAATGAATAAAACGGATGCCTTAAGAAGGTTGCAAAACATGGGGAGAGGAAGGACAGAAAAGATTACCTGCAGCAGTCACAAGAATTCTCAAGGGCAGTCAGGGAAGACAAGGCATGTGGGAATATTGGGATGGCAGGGGGCATTAAGTATTGGGAAAAGGACTTATAGACGTACATCATTGAGAAAAGAAGTAGTAAGAATCAAATTGTATATAGTAAGAGATCTGGGGTGGGTGAAAACAGGCTCAGAAGGCATAATCATTACATATAAAGTTCTCCTCAGTCTTTCATAACCAGAAATGAGTGACTGCACACAAGTGTGAGTGGGATGGCTGACACCAAGGAAGAGAAGAAGACACATGAGGAAATGACAGTGTGAATGGTGCTTGAAGGATTCAAGGCACTGATGGTGGACAACGATCCAGGGGCTGATGGCACACATCACAGGGTGCTGACTGAGCAGGCAGAAGTCCTGGCAGGCATGTTCTCTGTCTCACTGGAATCTGGGGGTGTACCTCAGGACCTGAGCATGACTCATGCAGTGTCCAGCCATAGCAACATACAGAAGGATGCATCAGGGGACTGAAGTTCTATATAGCTCACACCTACCATGAGTAAGGTGGTTTAGATAAAGCAGAAGGAGACTATGGTTTCTTTATCAGCAGTAACTGAGCACAGGACTGAAGACATCATGGCTTTCTCTGTGGCATATCCTGCCAGGCAAACATGGTGGATTATTAGGATAATTAGGACAGGTTAAATGGGCAATTAGATATGGGTCATGTGGACTTCTGGTGACATCATGCTCCCAATGGCAGCATAACCCATTGAGCTCTTACCCCATCCCGAGAAATACCTCCTAAAACTAACCTTTTTAGTCAAGCTATTTTACTTTCCATCCACGGAGGATTGCAGAAATGCCCAAGAGAGGTGAACAATCCAGCACTAAACCAGAGGAGGAGGAGAGAAATGAAGGAGGATTGTCGGGGGAGGGACTCGGGCAGTGAAGGCTCACAGGCCTCAGTCTCATTGCGCTGCGGCAGGTCTCAAAGAAAGCATCTTCCCCTCACTACCATACAGCGACAAATGTCATTGGTCCTTAACGAGCTACGCATCTTTAGGAAGGAAATGAGATCCACTGCCACGGGCTCTGCACAAATGTCTCTAAATTAGAGAAACAGCAGGAGGCCCTTGGACTCCAGGCCACAGAGGTAGACAAGCGTGTTGACAGTGCAGAGCGTGCCATTCTACAACTGCACCAAAATATTCAAGGGCTACAGGCAAAGGCAGAGGATGCAGAAAGCCGTAATAGATGTAACAATATTCGTATTTCAGGGGTACTGGAGGGAGCAGAGGGCTCTGACATCCTCCAATTCACCAAACAGCTCCTCTTGGATGTAGTTAGCATGCCAGAGGCCCTCTCAATGGAAATAGAGAGGGCACATTGCATGCTAGGACCAAGGCTGGCTGCAGGAGCCCGTCCCCAAATGATTCTTGTGCTTTTTCTTCGATTTCAAGAAAAGGAAATGGTTTTACACTCAGCTTGGAAGTAGGTGACAGTTACTTATCGCTCAAACAGGCTTTACCTGGAAAACAATTATGTACTCAAAATCATGTCTTGACATAAGCAGTATATCCCAGTTCTGAGGGTCCTAAAACCTGCGGAGCTTCGCTTCAGAACCCCTTACCCCAAAGCTGACTGTACACTTTCCTGAAGAAGCCCTGACATTTGAGACTGCAGAAGAGGCTTCCATTGAGTTAAAAAGATGTAATATTGAGGTCCTCCAGGAGCAGAAGATGCAAAAATCAGTGATTGCTTCCAAGCTGGCTCAGCATGTATGGAACTCTGGGCAGTGGGACTCATGTAGAAGACAAGGGAGGGAAGTCATCCAAGAGGTAGCTGACACCCTGTGTGGCAAAGGACAGCCACTCTCCACCAAGATGCGCTCCTCGATGGAGACCAGCCCCAGAACCCCACAATGAAGTTGGCTTAGATAAGTGGGCTCCCTGCCCATAGGTTTTACAGGGTCAATCTGAAGCTTCCTAAAAGAAGAAAAAAAGGGGGACTTCTCAAGGGGAGGATGTTGAATCGGGGACTGTGACTGAACTCCTGTGGACTCTTCCCCTTTCTCCCCGAACACCTCCATTGAGGACCTTCACAAGGGACCCTAGCAGCGCTCCTGTTCAGATAAGTCCCAATCTCAACTAATATTTTTTCTCTTACTTTTAATAATACTGCTTTCTTTCAATGTGTAGATGTTTTTCACACCTTCTTACTAACACCACAGAATACATTATCCCCATTAACCCCCAGGTTGTACTCTCCTTTATAACACAACCCTCCCACCCTCTGCTAGGGAATCTGCACTAAACCTTTCTCTTTCAGGATCCCAGTTGCTGGTGTGGGACTCATTAGCTGTCTCAATGGAGGCCCTAAACGGTAAGGGATCCATATCTATTTCAACCATTTTCCTATCGGACTGGGACCCTCTCTATTAAGAGAATGTGCTAGTAACTATCAGAGGGTTGGGCAGCCAGATTTAGGGGGAGGGGGCGGGGGATGAGATGGGAACTTAAAAGTTTACTTTTGTTAAGAAGTTAAGTAATAATGGGCTCATATGTTGGCCCCTTGCACCACTAAGGTTAAGGGGAGTTTCTTCTTCCCCCCTCATCTTTTAAGAGCCTTTGGCCTTTCTCTCCTCATCCACTGCTCCAATCAGGGCTGTGGGGAGGTGGGGGACTGAGAGCACCTCCTCAACTGATTGGAGGTGGCCTACTGGGAGCGGATCCTCAGTGGTTCCCCCTCTTCATCATCGAGCTGGCTGGGATATAAAGGAAAAAAGTATACAATAAGGTACACAGTAATGTAATCATTTCATTCACTCTCATCCAAAATATCACAGGATTAAGAGGGATGAGTAAGAGAGCTATGGACGTCCAAAACCCCTCTTCTCCCTTTTCCCACTGACACCATAAGTGTCTGTGACCCTTGTGTCACATGGGGATACACAAAGTAGGCCTCAAGCCTTCTTTGTGTCTTGAGAAATGAACATTTCTGATGGAAGTTCTCCAGTTTTGTTGTGGATCAGGCTAATTCTGGTAGCCCAGTTGGCCCAAGGATGCGTCTGTAGCCACCAAAGGTGGGGGGAACCTACCACCCAAATTTATTAGTTTAGTATTTGGCTTTAGTTGTTGCCAGTGTTGTAAACATAGAAACATAGACTTTGATGGCAGATAAGGACCGCTTGGCCCATCTAGTCTGCCCATTTCCCTACCTACAGGATAGGCTGCAGATCCTAGTTAACCAACAGCCTATTTCTTCCTATCCCCCACAAGAAAGGTTAATATGTTAAGCCCAAGGGCTCCCTATTGTTCAGGTTCCTCTCTAGTTCCTACCCAGAGGACCTATATCTTAGGATGATAGTAAACAGTCACAAGGTTATATTATGACTGGCAGAGGTTATGTCAGCAAAGACACGAGCCAAGTGGATTAATTCACTCTGTATGTATATGCTTTATAGATGGCAGTCAAGCATGTGAAAGTATACTCCTTGAATGTGAATGACCTGGGTAGCATGATAAAGAGGTCTAGGACTATCTCCCTAATAAAAAAGTCCACATCTGAAATTGTATATATGCAGGAAAACCATATGACTCCTGCGGAACATAGGAAACTCCAGGGAAGGGGTTACACAGCGGTCTTCTCCTCAGCGATGGGGGGGCAGGAAAAGAGGGGTTGCCATACTAATCTCCAGCCATACCCCCTTTCGCATGGAGAGAGAATGGACAGATCCAGAGGGTCAGCTAATAATAGTTAAGAGGTTTCTGCAAGAGCAGGAAGTACGTTAGCTAATATTTACCTCCAACCAGCCTCAAACACACCAACAATTCGACTTCTGCTCGATAAGGTGATCGAGATGACCAAAGGGACTCTAATTCTGGAAGAGGATTTCAGCATCACTCCAAGCTCATCTCTAGACACTACCAAGACCTCGGGGAGCAAGCAGACAGCCCCACACAAATGCTTCAAGCAATCTGTGTGGGAGGTGGGTTAGTTGGATGTGTGGCGATCACTACACCCAAGGGACGGGGGTATGCATACTACTCAGCAGTACACGGAACTTATACATGACTAGATCACTGCTATATGCAGAAGGAGAGTCTGGGCTTACTAGTCAGTGCCATGATGAGCACTATAGCACATGTAGATCATGCCCTGGTGATAACCTCATGGGACCTAGGCATAGAGAAGCGCAATACTAGGTGAAGATTTAACCCAGCCCACATGAAGAGTGAACAATTTAGGGATTTTCTCAAAGTGAAGATTAGGGAAATCATCCAGGACAATTCTGATCCGGAAATTCTGGCCACTATCCAATGGGACACCTTGAAGGCAGTCCTTAGAGGCCACCTAATAAACTACACAGCTAAGCTGGCCAGAGTGTGGTAAGAGAGACAAACACAGCTCGAGAAGACACTGCAGTTTTTACAACTGGCACACCAGCAAGGTGACCACTCAGTGCTACCACAGATTAAACAGACCAAAAGGACCTGGATACCCTGTGTCTCCAACAAACTGAGATAGCACTGGCATACCTCAGACAGAGATATGGTGAGATTGTCCCATGGGCCTCTTGCCTACTGGTGTACCGTCTACGCCAACAATGCAAATTGACCACTATAGCGGCAATAAAAGACCCAATCACAGGAGCCCATCACACCAAACTTGAGAATATAACTCAAGTTTTTTGCCAATATTACAGAGCTCTCTACACCCCGGTCCACAGAACAGATCCAATGTCCATCAACACCTTCTTGTCAACTCCAGACCTGCCCAGACTTTCCCTCGACCAACAAAACAGTCTTCTGGCACCTGTCACCCCGGAGGAATTGGCACTGGCCTTCTCCAGATCTAAAACACAGAAAGCCCCCAGGCCCAATGGATATGGGGCAGAGTTTTATAAAGGCATGGCACAATTGGTTAGCCAGCTAATGCTCTAATCCCTTAATGAGGTTCTACAAGGAGAGGCACCCCCCAGTTGGTCATTTGCAACAATTTCAGTTATTCCAAACCTGATGAAGACTCTCTACAGTGCGGTTCATATAGGCCGATCTCAGTACTCAGCATGGACTACAAATATCTTATGTCTAGCTTAGCTTGACAGTTGGATGTTGTTCTCCCAGCACTGATTAACCTGGATCAAACAGGTTTTGTAAGCTCTAGATCCACTATGGACAACACCCGCAGAGCCCTGCATTTAGTACATGAAATGCAATCCCAAAGGGATCCATCAGTCCTTCTCAGCCTAGACACTGAGAAGGTCTTTGACCATGTGTCATGGTCCTTCCTCTTCTCCACGATGGCCACAATGGGTTTCCAGGACCCCTTCATAGCTATTATTTGGGCACTATATTCTTCCCCCCAGGCGTATGTCAAAATATCGGGTCACCACTCAGATTATTTTCCCCTGTTTAGGAACACGTCAAGGCTTCCCCATGTCCCCTGGGCTATTTGCGATTTTCATTGAGCTACTGGCGCAGGCAATAAGATTATCCCTGGGAATATCTGGTTACCCGTGAAAATGGTGACTACATTATCGTGACAGCAAAATAACGAATACATAACAGCGGCTACGAAATTAGCCACATTTTAGCAAAAGCATAAAATCGGCGACTGTGCAGTGAACATTTAATGACAAAATAACGACTTCACAAATTCGGAGACTTTAAATTAAAAAACTGTGCCAGGTTTGGGAGGCCTGTCTGGAGCCTGTTGGTGCTGAACAAAACATTTTAGTCATTCTTCATCATAGAAACTACAGACCTGAACATTTAAAGTAACTTTGACTTTACAAGGGAGTAATACCGACATACAGTATGATATTCTGATACATTTCGGCTTTCACATATTACCCCCATCTTACTAGCATATCCCCTGGATTTGGGGCTTTCATGGCTAGTCAGTGCCATGATGAGCACTATAACACATGCAGACCATGCCCCGGTGATAACCTCATGGGACCTAGGCATAGAGAAGAGCAATACGAGGTGGAGATTTAACCCAGCCCACTTTCATTGTTGCGCTATAGCCCTTGAGACTTGGACTTGGGACTTGAATCTGGCCTCAAAATTTAGATTTTCTGTAAGGATCTGCGTCTGCACAGGAGGCAGATCATCATCATCTTTGAGGAGGTGCTGACCATAGATTTTGACATGAGAGCAGAGAATTGGCAGTTCGGCACAAGTGGCGATTGGTTTCTTTGTGAGAAGATGCAGTGCCATTTGGAAAGGAGTTTAAAAGCCACAATTCTGCATAAGGGGAGACTGGTATGAGAAGACATGTAGAGTCACACTGTATACCAAGAGCTATTTTTACATGGTAGCTAATATTATGAGGCGCTACATTTTACGAGTGCTAATATTGTGGTTGCCAAAAAGGAGACCCTAAAATTGCAGTCGCGATTTTATAATCACTATTTTAACATGGAACCGAATATCTGGAGTAATGACATGAAACTGAACATTGCATTGCCCTCTATGTGGATGATGTTCTATTATTCCTCACTGACCCTTTGCAATCCATGCCAACAGTCTTCCATCTTCTGGAAGAATACAGAGCCCACTCTGGCTACCGACTTAACACTAGCAAGATGGATGCCCTTATCTTCTACTGCAATCCCCCTGAGACACTTAAGGAGAGATTTCCACTGGTGGACCTTCGAAGATTAAATATTTTGGCATCTACCTGGCCCATAGGGCAGAGGATGCCATGCACAATAATTATGAACCTTTCTTCACACAGATGAAGCAGGACCTCGAAAGATGGAGCATTATCCCTCTGAACTTGATTCAGAGAATTGAAGTGTTGAGGACTGTGATTCTCCCTAGGGTGCACTGCCTCTTTCAGAATGTTCTGCTCAGCCTGCCGAATAAAATATTCCATTTGTGGAACAAGGCCATCTCGGAGTTCATCTGGGCAGACAGACGTCCCAGAATTAAGCTTAAAACTCTCTTTCTCCCTAAAACACAGGGAGGTCTTGCACTCCCAACCTTAAACTGTATTACTGGTCCTCCCATCTGTCCTTTATAATTCAACATCTGGTGGGATAACCCAAGCCTGCTGGAGAGAGAGAGAGAGAGAGAGATGGAGGATAGCGCATTGCCTCAGTCAGACTTTCAAAGGCTTACCCTACACATAAATCCCCCTTTATTGGGTTGGTTGACCCTCAACCCCTGGATTACACACTAAATCCAGGTCTGGCACCCTGCCCGCAAATCCCTAAAGATCACTCCTTACCTGGTTTTACTGTACCCAATAGAACTACTGGAGAATTTCGCTCCAGCTTCTAATGACCACACGTTCCATAATTGGAGGCACATGCACCTTACAAAACCTACACAGCTCCTTGCGGGACCCCATTTCAAGGCATTTGGAGAGATCCGACAGGAGTTTCACCTATGCCAATTGGATTTTTTCCGATATTTACAGATACAACATTACTATGAGACTCTCCCTATGGTATTCCATACCCCAAAGAGCACCCCTCACTGGTGAAGCTGCTCCAACAAGTACTGCAAGCCAGGGTGTTACCGCATGCTATTTTGGCCCTTTATAAATCCCTGATGGAAACAACAGACGGAAATACAGGATCAATTAGTGATAAATAGGGCACAGAACTGGATATCCAAATAACCCTGCAGCAGTAGAACACCATATGTTCCACAACATTGAGAATCACCTGCTCCCATGCTTGGCAGCTGTTCTTCTGGCAGTTGCTGGTGAGATTTTTCTGCACCCCAGCAATAACATTACACTACCATAACGCCAGATCAGCAATGTGCAGGCGTCAATGTGGGGAAACCAATGCTCACCATTCACATGTGCTATGGTCCTGCCCAAGGCTACTACCATTTCTACAGGAGCTGCAGGGTGAATTTGAAGAGCTCTTTGGGCACAGGATGGCCTTCTCTGGGAGTTCTTTATCCTGCATGTCCTACCATATGAGCTAAGGAAACCTCATTACCACTACCTAATAGAGATTCTCATTCTTGCAGCGAAGAAGTTTATCAACAAATGCTGGCTCACCACAGAGATACCCTCAATAATGGATTGGAGAGATATAATTAACCGTATATATATGTATATGTATATATATATATATATATATATATATATAGCCAGAGACAATCATATATGATTTGAATGATAACTCAGATCTCTGTTCCACAAAGTGGAGAAGATGGATGATACACATCATGACCAAAGACCCTCAATTTGTCCACTAACTATTAATGGCTCCAAATTTAGTTAGACCGAGTGGACCCAGATCACCTTCTAGCACTGAAGGGGAGAGCAGTTGACTGTAACAGGGTGTGGGGCCCTTGCTTACAAGCTGATGTAAATCTAACAGGAGTTAAAATCCAAAAGGAATAGAATTGGAGGTGAGGATCAGAGGCTTGAGGGAGGGTGAGTGTTCTGAGAAGGTGAAAAGAGGATGAGGTGAAAAGTGACTGAGGCAATTAAAAAAAAAAAGGCTGTGTTTTTTAAGTTAAAATATACTGCATACCCATTGTGTATTATAGACTGTTACTATGAATTGTAAACCTGTATCAATAGTAAAGTACATCTAGGAATTGTGACTGTAAAAACGTGAAAAATATTTAATAAAAATTATATTTACAAAAAAACGATATGGGTCATGCAGTGAATATTCTGTATATGGACCTGAGTAAGGTGTTACATTTAGTACTGCATGGGAGAGTATCAAGTAAGATGAAGGGCACAAGGGCAGGGATGAAGATGGCAGGATGGGTACTGAAATTTCAGCAAAGGAGACAGCACAGGGTGGTGGTGGGATGGGTGCTTTCCTCTTCCATGGATATGAGAACCAGAGCACCAGTGGGCTGTGAACTGTGGCCAGTGTAGTTTGGCATATTAGCAGCAGACATGTGGACAGCCATCAAGAACTGTCTCACTCCATTACCAGATAACCCCCAGACATCAGCAGTAGTGAGTGATTAACTTGGTGTTATGCTTTGAAAGCTAATTGCTGAACATGTCAGACTTTGAAAGCTGAAATACAATGCTTTTAAATTAATGGTGCTGCATTTAGCCACAACAAACACAAGGAGGAGTCACTAGTTGGTGGGAGGAGAGCAGTTAGCAATGACAGAGGAAGACAATGGCTGGGGGGGGGGTCCTAATAGTTCTCAGTGGATAGGTCTGCACAATACAGAAAGGCTGATGACACAAATTAAAACAGAATGCAGGATGGTATTGCCAGGAGTGTAGCCTTCAGAAGATGGGTAGGTGATCCTGGTGCAGCATAAGTTATGGGCTAAAACAGTGACCTATGGGTGTTGCGTTCAGTTCCAGCACCCATAACTGAAGAATATTGGTAAAAAAAATTAGTAGCTGTATAACACATACAAATTAGTATTTTTAGAGGGAGAGGGGGCTGAATGTCCTGCAGAACCACACCTCGGTTGTACAACACAGAAAAGCACAGGCAGCCTTTGTCCTGGGAGTAACTCTCATGCCTAGGTACATAGCAAGGAGGGGAGACAATCTTCAACACTGTATGCTGATAAAGGCTGGGGTTGGGATAGCAGCAGTGAAGTGAACAATTGAATGAAGTGCATGGTGACACTCCATTTACTATAGCAATTCAAAGTTATTTACACAAAAAAGATTAGCTTGCTAAATGTGAATCCATACAGCCCAGGTGGGAAAAAAAACAGGGTACATTATGTCAATCACATCAGTTGGCAGCTATCATTCAGAACAGAGACTATTTACCTTTATAAAAGTAATCAGAGGACTGAAAATGCTCAGAACAAATAATGTTGTATTTCTTAGGCTGGAAACTGTCAGCATCAATGTCTGAACACTGTAATGCCTCAAACATTCATGTTTTAAAAAGGGATCACAGGGTACTTGATGGAAGCTTACAGGGTGGTCAGCCTTGGTCTTACCAGAGGTGATGGCACACCCTGTCACCATACAAGTAGGCATAGCATCAAAAATAACATTTTAATAGACTTCTGATGACAGAAACACTACATAGTAAGTTACTGCACAATGGACAGTTAGCATTTTAATTTAGGGGCACAGCAAGCTTCTCACAAGACGTGCACACAAGGGACTGCTATGAGAACCACACTAATGTCGTGCACAGACCATGGGAGATTTTTGAATGACAGTTGTATAAAGTGTGCCTGATTCACAGGAGCATGCACGTTGAATGAAGCGTGCACGTCCACACAGACTGCGTGTGAACAGGAAGCACATTAATGAAAGTGCTCCACTCAGTCTTCTGATGTGGCCAATGTTGTGAAATGGCACAACCAAGCAAGGCACTCCAGGCTATGATGTGGCTGACACCTAAAAGAAAAGAGAAATGAAGGTTAGAGGGAACAAAAACAAATAACAGGCTAAACGGGCATTACTGTGCACATAAATGAAATTACAGAGTGTGATGACAGCTTCCCTTTAAATATCTATGTGTTTGCATGTTTATATATGTTTGTATACATTATATCACTCATTCATGATCACCCCCTTAGGAAGTTCCATACGAAGGGCACTGCATAGGGGTGCTAGTTTGCTCTGCATCCTTTGCTCCAACAAAATATTATTTCTTTCTCTTTGTAATTCACCGAGTGCTCCATTTTCTTTGTTCAGTATTCTAAAGTGCTGGTTTTCTATATGTAGCACTGTGGCACACTTGGAGGTGAGTGTGGTTGATTTTCATACATTCCTTTGAACTGGTGCTGGTGTTTTTTTTAATTCTGTAACATTTAACAGAGCAACCTGAACACTGTGTAACCAGGGGCATAGTTTTTTTTTTTTTTTAGTGGGTACAAACTAACAAAAAAATCCTGATTTTCATGTACCATGACACAAAGGTTGGGGGTTCTGGGGACCCAGAAACCATAAGGTACAAAATGTGCTGTCCTTTATTCTAGTTCTAATTTAATACCTTACAAGGTATTAAATTTTGACGTACATTTGCCCCAGGTTCAAACAGAAACACAGGTAAGACGGTTAATATGTTCTCATTCAGTACTGCATGTAATGAAAAGAAAACATGAGGCAGTTAATTATTGGCCTCTTATTTTAATTTTGGTAATTTTCATATTAGATGTATTAAGAGATAATCATAGTAATTTTTTCATATTCTGCTATTGCTATGTAAAATAATAATTTATGATACTTGCATCATGCAATGTTTAATATTTTTGAAACATATCAGTTCCTTCATTTGAAAGTGAGAAACACATTTTAGTGAAACAGTGGAACATCACCTCGCAATTCCTGCATTTAACAGCTAGCGTGTAACTAGAGAAAGCAGTTTTACTAGGCAACTCACCATTACAATTAGTAACATATTAGTGCAAAAAACATTACATTTCAAATTAAATTTCAATTTAAAAAGTTGGTTATTGGATATCCTATATTCTGATATACTTTTGACCTTTTTGTTAAAGTAATATAATTTTAATGCTTTTGTAACTACCCTGAATCCCTAACTGCTAAGCAGCTGCAGCTTTGTCTTTTCATGCTGCCTTAACACTCTATGACATCATAAACATTCCAGGTCATTGGGATGAATGGCAAGGAATGGGAGTCTGTGATATCACGCAGTGTCTTAGAGATATGAAAATCAAAAGCAATGACTGGTTTGGAGAGTGGAAGTTAATGTAGATCAGAGGACAGTAGGGCACCCCAAAGCTACAGTATTTATCAAAAAAAATGTTAAATCATATCATAATGCATAACTGGCATGGAAAGGAAGATGGAAGGGCAGTTAAATATGCCAAACATAATTTTTATATCTAAAGGAGACAGATGATTTTTATGTTGCTTGCACGCATGTGCAAGAAACATAGTGCCATCATCCGAGTTTTTGGAGGTGTGGCAGCCCTCTTCCAATTCAGTCAGTGTGTTTCCAGGCGCAGCGGCAGATCTCCAATCGCTGCTGGAGCTGTCTATGACAGCAGTCTAAAATGCAGTGGCATACAGTTGAAAGGAGAAGCTACGCTTCAGTGAGCAGCGATAAGTTATCGCCTGCTCATGTCTGCTCCCCCCTACACACACACACACACACACACACACACACATGCATACTGCATGCTCAGCCCCCCACACACACTGTATAGCCGACGGGGGTGCCCAATCCCCCATCGGCTATGCTGAGCTCCTCCCAAAAAAACTGAGTTGCACATGCCACGCTGGGTGCCCACCCCAGCATGGCAACACATGGTATAGCTGATGGGGGTGCCCAATACCCCGTCGGCTCCACAGTCCCCAGTACACGGCGCCACGCTGGGAGCCCACCCCAGCATGGCAATAGATGCTATCACTGACAGGGGTGCCCAATCCCCCTGTCGGCTCCACAGCACCCCCAGACAGCATCCTTGTGGCACGCTGGGAGCCCACCCCAGCGTGGCAAACATCCCGCATCATCCTCCTGTTTTTAAAAAAAAAAAAACAACCTGCAACACAAAACCGGTCCCTCACTGCCTGGGCCTCCACCTGCATCCACCCATTGCGCACCCGCCTCCCCACACCCCTCACCCCATACTTACCTCTGGACCTTGGGCACGATCTTCGGTGGACCAGGAGCACATCTGCACTCTTCAAAGCCGACTGCGAACTGAGAAATGCGGTAAGCTGTATAATGTAATAAATAGGTTTTTTTCAACTTTGCTGCATATCTCAGGCATTTTGGAATTTTGCACCAAATTTTCAACATGGATTTTTTTGGGACCCCTTCTCATGATACTCTCACTGTCTATGGTGTTAATCAGGCCCGAAGGGTGATTTCGCATTCACTGCACGAAATCACCTTTTGGCACTGATTAATGAAACAACACTGTCAGTGTTCATAAGATGGGCTTTCAAAAAGCCTATGTTGAAAATTTGGTGACAAAATTCCTAAAAATGACTGTTTTATGAGTGTGCATTTCGCACTTCCTACGCACGCTCATAAGTTTGCGAATTTTCAATATTTTCACTCCAGATTTTCAACATTGTCATTATACCACACCTCCTTATGAGCAGTACAGCTGTCATTTTTCACATCTTGCCCAAAATGTGTTTCCGCCCATGTAGCGCACAATGGCGCAGTCGGTGTGCGAAATCACTGTATGGGACACATTAAGAAAATCACAGTGACACTGTTCATGAGCAGAGGTCTTAAAATGGCTTTGTTGAAAATTTGGTCACAAACTTCCTAAAAATGACTGTTTCATGAGCGTGCATTGCGCAGTTCTTACGCACGCTGATAAGTTTGCAAATCTTCAATATTTGCACTCCACTGACTTCCAAATACCTACACAGCACATACAAGCAAGCAACATTTGGCATTGACAAATGCTTGTTATATATGTAACTGCCCTTCTATCTTCCTTTCCATGCCAGTTATGCATCCTAAATCCTGAAATGCTTTGATAATTTTTTGATAAATACCGTGGCTTTGGGGTGCCCTACTGCCTTCAGATCTACACTGAATTCCACTCTCTGAACCAGTTATTGCTCTTGATTTTCATATGTCTAAGACATTCTGTGATATCACAGATTCCCACTCCATGACATTCATCTGAATGTTCAGGCAGTATGAAAAGAGAGCTGTAACTGTTGACCAGAGAAGAATGCAGGGCACAAACATATGAACATGCAAAATTTGCCAGCAGAGAAAGGCCTAGAGGTCTATCAAGTCTGCTCGAATGTGCAGCTAGCACCCCTTATTCTGCAGTAGCCCCTCTCTTCCACCCTTCCCCTTCATTGACCCTCCCCCTTGTCCTGTCCCATGCCCTTTTGAAGCAGTCCACTGTTCTACTGGATACCACTCCTGCAGGTAACGCATTCCACCCAGCCACCACCCTCTCTGTAAAAGAGTGTCTCCTCATCTCCCTCCTGAACCTTCCTCGCTCCAGTCTCATATCATGGCCCCTGAAGTCCCTCTCCTCCCTTACTTTGGACAGCCCCTCTGTACCTGTCTTGTTTATTCCTTTCATGTACTTAAAGGTTTCAATCATGTCCCCCGTCCCTCCTGTCCTGCAGCGAGTACATGTTCAACTCCCTCAACCTCCTCTCGTATGATAAGTCCCCCAGCCCCTTGATCATCTTTGTCACCCTGCACTGCACCCCCTCCAGTAACTTAATGTCCCTCTTCAGATATTGGCGCCAGTACTGCAAGCAGTACTCCAGATGTGGTCTAACTAATGACTTGTACAGTGGCAGAATCACCTCCTCCCTCCTCGAGGATATACTCCTTGCAATACGTTCCAGCATTTTCTTTGCCTTTGCAGCTGCCTTCCCACCTTGTGCAGAATTGTTCATTGACCCTGTAATGAGCACCCCCAGATCCTTCTCCTCCTCCTCTGTCTGGGCTAGCTGCACTCCCCCCAGCTGATAACTCATCCTTGGGTTCTTCCTCCCAAAATGCAGCACCTTGCACTTTTTTCATTAAAACCCAGTTGCCAGGTGTCTGACCAGCTTTCAAGCTTTGCCAGATCATCCTGCAACCCCTGCCATCCCCCTAGGTCATCCACCACTGCTCCTACCTTGGTATCATCAGCAAACAGACTGATCTTGCTCTTGATGTCCAATGATATGTCTGCAATGAATATCCCAAACAACACTGGTTCCAACACCGAGCCCTGTGGAACACCACTCGTCACTACCCTTGGGTGTGAGAGCTCCCCACCCACCACCCTCTGTTGCCTTCCCTGAAGCCAGTTTCCTACCCATCTCACCAGCTTTGCACTCACCCCTGTGCCTTCTAACTTACTTCCCAGCCTTCCATGTGGCACCGAGTCAAAAGCCTTAGTGAAGTCCAGATACAGGACATCCACTTCATGGCCCCTGTCCAGTTGCCTAGTTACCCAGTCATAGAACTCCACCAGGTTGGTTTGGCATGATCTGCCTTGTATGACGCCATGCTGTCTGCTGTCCTGTAGTCCTTTGGCCTCTAGGAGGGCCACCAGCCTCTCCTTCAGGATAGTCTCCATTAGCTTACCCATGATGGATGCGAGGTTCACTGGTCTGTAGTCTCCCATTTCATCCTTGGGGCCACTGTTGTGGAGGGGCACCACATGAGACATCCTCCAGTCCTGAGGTACACACCCTGAATGCAGTGAGGCATTAAATAGGTCTGCCAAAGGTCCTGCAAGGACCTCTGCCAGCTCCTTCAGTACCCTGGGGTGGATGCCATTTGGGCCTGGTGCCTTTACTACCCTCAGTGCCTTCAAACCCTCCCAAACTCTGCCCTCCATGATTTCCCCATCTGTCACCTCCCCGTTTCTGCCATTTCTCCCCCCCCAGGTAGTCACAAAACCAATAAAATTAGATTATTACTTTAACAAAAAGGTCAAAGCAAGGTATGTAAGCAATAAGACATGACAGGGAGTGTGTTAAACCAATATTACCGAATGCCCAGGGGCTAGTAAGGCACGAGGCCACCAGTCAAGTGCCTTCAGCCCTGGAAGTGTGGTAATATCTGTTCAACACACTCCTTGGAGTGTCTTATTGCACTTATAAATAGGCACCTTTTTCACCTTATTAAATTTTAGACAAAAAGCATGCATATATGTAGAAAAAAAGATTAATTATGTTAATACAGGATGAAATAGTCCTTCCACCTTTTGTCAATTTCAGCTGCCTGCCAGAGACCAGAAAGGGAAAGTAATTTGCCTGACAGTTTGCTGGGTTCACACTGAATTGAACTGAGCATTCAACACAGCGAAAGGAACTTTTCCTTAGAAAGGGGAATAAGACTCTAAACAGCAGTCTTTCAGGGCATGGCCATGCTTGGGAATTTCGGCCACCGGCCCAAGGAAAAAAAAGAAAAGAATGTGCTTGACTTTACAGTTCACTTGGTTCACGCAGAAAGTGAACCGAGCATTGAAAAGAAAAGGTGCCTTTGCCTTGCAAAGCAGGGAGATTGTTTAAAATAGGAGAGAGAGAGAGAGAGAGAGAGAGAGAGAGTGCAGTGGGATAAACAGAGATGAGCATGCTTGCTCCTTACTTGCCCTCTCTCGAACTGCTGTATTGCAGTTGTAAAGCTGGGTGGCAATCGCGCTCACTTTCCTTTTCTAGCCACCCCGCTTGTATAAATAGCATTCATCTCTCTGTGGTGAGTGCTTCAGTGAAAAAGGGACAAGGAGGTCCCTGAGAGAACAAGTTTTGCTACAGTATGTTTTTTTCCTACTTAAAAAAAAATGAAGAGCAAGTGGCTCCAAAGCTTCAATGATCTGCCTAGGTGCTAAAACAAAGGCAGCCTTTACAAAATGAAAGTTCCACTGTCACATCTTGCATTCTATGCCTAGTTCTGAACATTCCATTTGGGGTCATGGATTTGTGTGCCTGTACTTTTTTTTTTTCTATGTGTAATACATACTGTATATGGCACTGCTTTTCTAGCCAATCACTACCCTTATTTTGCTATGCCCATTTTATAAATCAGAATACTGGCTATCCAATAAAAGAACTGGAGGGCATCAAGAGGTATAAAAATCATTTCATATCACCTTTAAATAGCACAGCTCCTAACTTTTGAATCTAGAAACAATGCATCCATTTGGTACTAGTCTGACACATTTTCAGATGGAGCAGTGTTGTCACTTACAGATTTGACGTGTTCACTATAGGAAATACCACATATTCAAGATATTAAGTTTAGCTGCTTTGATATGTGTCACTTGTTTAAGTTCATTAACTTACAACGATGTTTGCTTTGCAATAGATTCAAAGTTTGGTATTGCTTCTTCCAGCTGCGGCTCAGTATTTTTGATTCCATTAAGTTAAACAACTGAGAGCTACATGACTTCGGATATGAGAATAATTCAGAGCCAGACTAAGAAAGCTACTGTATACCATAGTAGTAAAAACATAAAAGTTGCAAGACTCTCAAACATTACCTGGAGGGACCCCTGAACACAAGACTGCAAACTACCAGTGATACACATATACTTTTTCCAAACCTGAAATGCTAGCCAGGATTACAGAAAGAAAACAACGTAATACAAGTGCACTTCTCTTATGCACGATAGTAAAAGGAGCAATTGCACAGTATCAGTGCATGAATCACATTGACAAGACAGTAATTCAGGTAATAGCATTAAAAAATAAATTGTCTCACAACTTGATCAGCCCCAGTTGAGCTTAACAGAACTACTCTTTACATTTTTACATTACTTTTCTGTGCTGTGGGAATATGTGGCAACAGTCTGGGTTACAGGACTTAATTATTGTCCACATTTCATAACACTGTTATAGGGCAAGGGTGACTTGTGTTGTGCTTCCTTTACAAATATCATTAGTAGAAGAAATCTGGCTGCATTTTCAACAAAGGGTAGGGCATGAAATGTTATAATATAAATTACATATGAAGTAAACATAACAGTACATCTTCCAGCCAGGGGATCTCAGTCTTCACCAGATACCACCACCATAGGAGCCAGTACAAATCAGTGACAGGTAGGAATAGATAAGTTTATGGACATCCAGCATCCAAGGTTAAGAGTAGAATTTTAACCACCTGAACAAGCAAGGATCTTCTTAAAACATAAAGACAGAAGACCTTGTAATCCGTACCTGCTAAAGGACTCCATTATAAGCTTAAGACAAGAGTCCTCCTTGCAGCACAGTTGACTGTAATGCTTTGGATGCTGGCTGAATCTCCATAAACTTAAGACAGGAGACTTGTGATGACTGGGCCAAGCAAGGAAGAAGGATCTTCTTCAACTTAAGACAGTAGACCTTGTAATCTGAACCTGCCAAAGGACTCCATTATAAGCTTAACACAAAAGTCCACCTTGCAGCACAGTTGACTGCAATGCTTTGGATACTGGCTAGATCTCCATAAACTTAAGACAAGAAACTTGTGAAGACCAGGCCAAGCAAGGAATAAGGGTCTTCTTAAACTTAAGACAGAAGACCTTGTAATCTGAACCTGCTAAAGGACTCCATTATAAGCTTAACATAAGAGTCCTCCTTGCGGCACAGACAGAAGAGCTTGTAAACTGAATCTGCTAAATAACTTCATAAGCTTAATACAAGAGCCATGGTAGCACTGCCCTTCAAAAAGTAGCATGTGCTGTTGAGTAAACATCCATAATTATGTTTTGTGAAACTGTGGTGTGTTGATGTTTTCTAACGTTGGCATCGTGGGTCATTTTAAATGGTGAAAATGTTCTGTGACAATGCCCTTTTACAGATGGTGACGTTCCTAAGGTGGTGGTACTGGTGGTACCTGATGATCGAGATACCCCTGAAGAAGATCTATGTTTTGACATCAGTGGCACACTTCATATACTTCAACAAGTAAGTGTGCTTGCCTCTATGTTCTTCTCCCTGTTCAGTCATGCTGATTAAACAGGTTACCAAGACAACAGGACTATAGTCTTGACAAGCAGCTAAGAAATGAAAAAAAAGCTGATCATGTTCCTACCCTTATGGACAATGTACAGATAGGATATACTGTATCTAGTTGTTGCAGTCAAACTTTGTTGAACACCTTTAAGTGAGGTTCAGTAATATTACAACACTGTCAGTTGTTGAATCTCTAATGTAGAATCATTCTTCTATGTTTTTCTTGTTGAACACATCAATTACTGATGAAAAGATGAAAAGTCAACCTGTTCATCAAGGTCCCTTTCAGTGCTTAAAAGTGCCAGTGATGACAATCTTTCTTCTGCCATAGTAGATCTTAGATAATTTTTTAGAATACGCAGTTTGTTAAATGTGCATTCAGTCTTAGCGGTAGACACTGAAATTGTACAAAAATACGATACAGTATTCCTAGGTTTGGATATGCATTCTGGAGATCATTATCTTTCACAAAGCGTAGCACTGAACAGACTGTCGATGGTGTTGGACTCTGAGAGAGCTCTTCATAGAAAGCACAAAGCTGTTTATGCTCCGACTGTGCTGCCTCACTGTCTATATCCTCTGAGTAAGCTGAAAGTAGATTCAGAAGACTTTCTGTATCATTAAAATTACTTGGTAACAGACAACCAAAACATTTTACTGTATTATGAAAGTCATTAAATCTGTCATTTCTGTTGTGATTCTCTCATAGATTGTATAGAATACAGTAGTCCTGAAATGCAATGCAGGATCATTTGTCTGCTCATCTTGTGCTTGTTCACCGGGCATACATTTGCGGTGTCTTTGTCTGCTTACTTTAAATTCTGTGTCTACCTCATTGTCTTCTGCAAATTTAGTTAACAAGTTAATCAGATGATTATAATGATCGATTGTTCTGTTTTGCTCAAATAGTTTCAAAGATGAAGTTACCATGCTTGACGCTGAGATGATATCCATTGTTTCACTTTATAAGAACACTGATAGGCTATTAACTGAGTTTAAAATTTCTAGCCATTTGTGCAGCATTAGCACAAATTCAAATTTTTATAGGAACTCAAGTAGAGCATGTGCATCACCCACATTTTTAGCTGTATTTCCTTTGCCAGAATTTTCTGTAATGCTAATAGCAAAGCTGGGTAAGTATTTTTCAGTGTTCTGACCACTTCATATTTGCAATACCACCTAGTCTCACATAGACATTAAAGTCGTTTAGGGCCAATTTTCAGTTTGTGCTGAGCTTTATTAAAATATGTCTAGATGAGGCTGACTGGACGTGATGAAGGTGTATATTTTCTCTATATAGCCAAAGAAGATTACTGCCTCTGTACACACATTACAGCTACTGTATCTGTAAGTACCATATTAAGCTTGTGTGTATAGCAGTGTACATATAAAGCATGTTTGTTTACTTCTTTTGCACAGGTTTGGAAACCAGATGCTGCACCAGACATGTTTGCTGCCCCATCGTATGCCTGTGAGCGTAGGTGGGCCATATCAAGTTTCAAGTCTGATAAGGTTTTACTTAACACTTCAAATAGATGTGCTGATGATATATTCTCAATACTTTTAAAAAGTAGGACTCTCTTGTGAATATTAAAGTTATGATCAATGAAGCATACACAGAATGAAAGTTGATCAATATGAGAAATATCAATGGTTAAGTCAAGAATGATCCCAAAGTATTTGGCGCCCACGCACTTCACTGGTAATGTGGTCTAAAACCACACTTGAATGAGTGGAAATGAAATAATTTTGTATATCTGGACTTAGATAACTCTGCTTCCCTTTAGCTTCACTCAGATGTTTATTTAGTACACTGTCGTACTTTGCTAATAACTTTGCAAGTTCAAGAAAATTCCCCTCTTTTTGAGTGTTACTAGAGGATGAGGAATTAAAACATGAATAAGAAGACTCCCCTGTGGCCATGGAAAGGAAGATTTTGTTTTGCAAGAAGTAATGTAATATCCAATAGTCTGTGTAGAACTTCTCTTATACTGGACCTGAAGTAGAAAGGTAGTATATATGGGTTATTGATTCTGCTACTGTTAAGTTGTAACATCTACTGTACATACAGACTTTAAAAGGGAATTATGACTTGTTTGGGTGTAAGTTTGGTTGTGTATAGGCTATAGGTCAGACAGATTTTGTTTGATATGACAAAGTCAAACTTAACCCAGACCATAAAGTTATGACAAGCACATGACTTTGTTGGCAAGGGAATTAAGATTCCTTGCAGGTGAATCATAATAGACTGAAAGAGTGTGAGTGAATGTGTCTGTGAATGGTCAAATTGTGTTACTGTTGTGATAGTCTGTCCCAGCTACAAATGTACTATGGTTGTTCCATAACACAGCACCCCAATAAGTATCTGTCTTCATTTCATGAAGCAATGCATTATCTAAAATATTGCTATACAGAAAAATAATTGCTGTAACTACAGCTGTTGCAGTGCATGACTGTGCAGCATGACTTTAAGTGCAAAGCACATTGCACTATATGTGGTAATCTGCTTGATTCTGGCCCTCCTCCACTCACAGACATGCAACCTCTTACAAAATCAGATGTTTGCATGTTTAATGTGCCTGTTGCTGATCGAAGTAGCTTGCAAGCTTCCACTGTTAACATCTGTGACTGTCACCTCACCATCATAAGTTAAAATATGGTAATCTTTAGTTTATTTCCAACTTATGCTTGTGATGAATGGATAGTACATTAAGTTGCTTCATGGTGAGCAGTGCTAATCATCAGATATATAGTACCTACTATCCTCTCCTTACAGGTTGAAGTGCAGTTACATTGTTCAGAATTACAAAATAGGCTTCTTTCTTTTCTATACCATTATACAACTGGGAATGCAAGAGAGATGTTAAGTAAATGGCTTTCATTATACAGTGGTAGATGTTGGAGCTGTGTGTAAGAACCGTTTTGTAATAGCTTACTTAGCAAAGCATAAGAGTAGATCTTCAAGGGGATCTTACACCTCATTGGGTACCACCGTGGGAACTTTACTTTTAGAATGGTAATCCACAAGAAGATCTCCAGCAGTACAACTGTGGTGGGCTGGCACACACTGCCAATGCCACCAGACATCAGCAATCCGATATAGTCATGGCTTGAGGCTGTCCTGCCCCCCCCCCATTTATTTTATGTGCTTCAGCAGACAAACGGAGCAAGGCTTATGCTCCAGAGATATGAGGAGAGACAGAGGGACAGACTAAATAAAAAATGATGAGCCAAATCATAAACAGGACCCCCAGCAGGGGAATGGTTGCAGGAAAGTGAAAGCATACCTAATGCCTGAGATCCCCTCAAAGATCTACTATTATGGTAACTTTGGATTGTTAGGTAGTTCTGCCTTGTTCTGTGGTATCTCAGTCATCAGACAGCACCATAGGAATGAGTAAGAAGCAGTGACAGGGCAGGAATCATGTTTATCTGACTGTGAGGCTGGAGCTACTGTAACTTAATACAAGAGCCTGACTTGTAAGCACTTGCCCAGTCAAGGATCTTCTAAAACTTAAGACAGAAGACCTTGTAAAACGAACCTGTCAAAGCCAAGGACTCCATGAGCTTAAGACAGGAGTCCTTTTAGCACAGCCGTGCCAAAACAAGGAGTGGCTGCTAATGCATCATTAAGACTGGAATGCATGGTGAAAGTGTGGTGTGTTGTATGATGGTGTTGGCTCTGCTGCCATAGGTGGTGTGACTTGCCACAGTTGTGATGCTGAAGATGTTATTTTGATTATCATACACAGATGCTAAAGTTCCTACTGTAGTACCTGATGACTGAAATAACCGTGAAAAAAAAAGTTAAGACAAAGAGAATTGTAACCACATTCCATGACAAGAATCTTGTTTGAGTTAAAGACAAGACCTTGTAAACTGGTTTGCACCTGTCAGACAAAGGACTCATTAAGCTTAACACAGGAGTCCTTGTAAACACAGCATGACAATAGAATTTATCTTTATCTAAGCCACCATGAAGAAAATGCAACTGCCTTTACTATCTTACCTGTCTACTGAACGCCTTCAGCTGCTCTCTGTTAACTGTGCTACCAGTTTTCAGTCTGTATCTGGTCATCAGTAACTCTTTGACTGACTCTTTGTGGACTGTGGCTTGTTCGTGTTTGATATAGCTTTTGGTTGCTTTTTTCCAGTTTGAAAAGCCATAATGTAGATCAGCAAAAGCTGGTTCAAACTCTTTCCAAGAATGTTTTGCAAATAACGAACAGGCGTAACAGAATGCACATCATTTCCTAGGAGAAAATATTAACCACTCTCTGTAGTGTTTCATTCCATTTTTTAAAGTGTAATACCACTCACGCTGAAACAGGCGTTTGCCATGTTTTTCTGTCTCAAACCGGTAACTGTCACGAAAACCTGTCTGGCATGGTCCCTTCTCTAATATGTCTGTAATGATATCAGTACTCATGTGATGGTTGATATACAGAACA